>OW052184.1:80275489-81010489 GCA_932526625.1 Rhingia campestris
CAGAGCTTAATGCAAAATAGATCGTAATGGGCACGCTGTCAGAGAGACCCTTAAAGATCCTGGCTGTGAATGTAAATTCACTGATTAGGATTGAACGTAGAGCTAATCTGTTCCAATTGTTGAAAGACCAAAGTCCCGATGTGCTTATGGCTAGCGAAACTAAGCTAAACCAGAAGCATAAATTGACTAATAGTAATTACAATATCGTAAGAAGAGACCGGCCCAACTCTACTCAAGGAGGCGGGGTCGCTATCTTCATACGAAAAGGCATTAGTTATAAAGTCATATATAGTGGTGAAGTGCGCCGATTCCGGTTGCTGGAAGCCAGCGTCATATGCATTCCTCTCCAACAAGGGAAGCGATTGTATGTGATAGCGGCCTACGCAACGGAAGCACCTCAGCATACACTTTTCACAACAGAGCTCGGAAAACTTTTCGAATCTCTGAGACTGAACTCAGTGGAGAACTTTTATCTTTTGGCTGGAGATTTAAATGCCAAACACGAAGATTGGCGAAATCAAATACAAAATCCTCGGGGTAACCATCTATACAATTGGATGGTCCACTACAATGTTGAATATAGGATCGACATTCTCGCCACAGATAGGCCATCGTTTCCGAGAAGCGGTGCTTTTCTGGATCTTTTACTGCGAGACACAAGACTCACTCATGACAAAGTAGGTCAACACCCGCGAAACTATTTACAGACGATCGAGTACGACAGTGACCACTGCGGACTCGCCGCCGTAATACAGCTTCCGAACGAGCTTGTGGCGTTGGAGGAGTATGTGCCTGTGCATTCTTACAACTACGGTAAGATGCACTGGCCACGCTTTACCAACGCCTTATCAAGAGAACTACGTTCGAGGGACATACTACCACCAAACAACCGAAATCTGACAAACAACGAAATCGACAACTACTTACAACAAATGGACGAATCGATCCAAAGGACAATGAACATTACGATTCCAAAATACAACGAACGTGACATAACGTCTTCGTACAGAAACGCGACCATTGACGCACTGCACAGACAAAAAAGCGGACTTCTGACAAGACTTAAAAACTTGTACAGACGACTGACAAACCCACGTAACCCGGAGATTAGAACACTGAAGGCGTCGATCAAAAACATCAACCAATTGATCAAGGACAACTATCGGTTGTCCATTAATTTGTTTTGGAATAACGGAATTCGGGCCGTAAATTCCAGCGACCCGAGTATGTTTCCACAAATTAATAAGATCTTTAGGAGGAAAGGTTATAACGACCTTCCGTGTATTAAGCTCCAACGAACAACTGACAATACAAACATACTTTTGACAACAGGAATCGCTCCAGGGGAAGCCGTCTTCAACGACGATTTCTATGTTATTGAAAATCGCGACCGTATGGTTAGAGGGCCTCTATCTAAAGCTGACCAGACTTGGCATAATTAAACCACTATTATATATGCTTCATGACATGTTGACTGGTAGAACGTTTGTTGTCAAAAGTGGCAATGTAACTTCTACCACCGAATTTTTCATTAAAAATGGTCTGCAACAGGGAGCGGTGAACTCGCCGATTCTCTTCAGCATTTACACCAGCGATATGATAGGTAGTCTTACTCAGGCAATTGCGTATGCGGACGATCTTATCGCGTACAGAACAGAAACTATCCTGTTTAGGACACCGTTGTCTAAGGCCTCTAGGGATACGAGAAAGAACTGGCGCAACTAGTGATCGTTGGACCAAACGGACATCCACTGGCGAGTAAAAGTGTAGTAAAGTACCTTGGCATCTGGCTGGATCAGTATTTATATTTCGGAAGACATGTAGATGCTGCTCTGGCGAGAGCTAGGGGAGCATTTGCCCTGACAAGACGATTGTTTTATAGCAGCCGTCTTGACAGCAGGGTGAAGGTGATTTGCTACATGTCTCTTATCAGACCGATGATTGCCTATGGGTGCCCGGTATGGTTCAACGTTGCCCCATCTCAAATGGAAAAGATACGGGTGTTTGAGAGGCAGTGTTTGAGAAGCTTCCTTGGTCTTCACAGAACACCAGTATCTGACTACACAAAATATTATTTCAACCAGGTCCTATACAACGGGGCCAACATAAACAGGATAGACAATTTTCTGGTGAAACTCATTCGGTTTCACGCTGCTAGAGCGATGACCTCGAGCAATAGTCTCATTTTTGGGGCCTTCTACCCCAATGATGAATATTTTGAAAGTGCGCGTTTAAGCGGCTTTATTCCGTCTGAAGCTTTCCTATTTTTGGATAGTCGAGGGCTGATACAGGACAGATCGGCGGTTCCGCTAATCTACCACGTCTTCCGACGAACTGTGGATAAGCGGCTCCTGTACGACCGAGACGTAGTCGCTCAGGGCGGAGGAGAGCGCCTGCGGTTCAGCAGGAGTGTGTCCGATTGGGACCGTCGGAGTAGGTGGCAACAGGTGAACCTGTTGTGGTGGCTGCAAGTTTAGTTAAAGATAGTTGACTTTCATTTTGAAGTATGGCCGACTTGCATATATCTAAGGTTTCACTTTAGGTTAGGTTAATAAAAACAGTCGTGGTGGCACAAAAAAAAAAATACACAAAAAAACAAAAAAAAAAATACAAAAAAAAACAAAAAACATATGAGAAGGCTACAATCCGCTGTGCGGATCGTTTAATACCCTATCCCACCCATCCTTAAAATTGATATCCCCAAAATATGGTCTTTATGGTCATAAAGTATTGAAAATAACGTTGTTACAACATATTGTTCCGAAGGATTATCAAATTATTTTATGGTTCGACAAAAAAACACGTTTTTATACCCTATCCCATAGGGGGGTATATTAGTTTTGATACTTAGTTTGTAACATATAGAAATAATTTTGCTACATATACCTCAAAGTATATGGATCGACTGAGAATCGCTAGTTGAGTCGAATTAGCCATGTCTGTCTGTCCGTCCGTCTGTCTGTTCGTCAGCAGTTTTTGGGCCTTAAAATTTGAGCTAGGATAATGAAATTTGGTATATAGGATCCTCGTCCGTGCCACCAGAACAAGTGTAAAAATTTTTGAAATCCGCCCACTGCCACGCCCCCTTTTTAGGAAAACTTATTATTTTTTGGCCAAACCGTAAGGAATTTAAAAAAAAAGTGTCTGAGTAGCATATTTAGACAATCCTAATATCTATATTTCGTTCATACAAAGTTTTTGCCACGCCCACTTTTTGGGGGCGTTTTTAGTAAAAAACGCTTTTTGTCCAAATTTTAAAACTTTCGAAAAAAATTTTGATGCAAATACTTCCGAAATGGTAATATAAACATTTTGTCCATAGATCATTTTCACCTACGCCCACTTTTTGGGGGCGTTTTCTTACAAAAACCATTTGTATACCCCATCCCAAGGCATTAGCAATAGAAATACGTTGTTTTTTGTTGAACCACACAAGATTTTGAGAAACTGTCTGAGCAATATGTTGTGACAATGTCATTTTCTGAATTTCATCGCCATAAGGCCTATATTTTGAGGCTATTAATTTAAAGGATGGGATGGGATGGGGTATTCAACGATCCGCATAGCGGATTGTAGCCTCTCATATGTTTGTATTGCATATGCCTTGGGGTAGGGCATACAAATGATTTTTGTAAGAAAACGCCCCCAAAAAGTGGGCGTGGGTTTAAATGGTCTACAGACGAAATGTTAATATTAATACTACCAATGATTTTGCATCAAATTTTTTTTCGAAAATTTTCAAATTTGGCCAAAAAAGGTTTTTTATAGAAAACGCCCCCAAAAAGTGGGCGTGGCAAAAAACTTTGTATTGACGAAATATAGATATTACGATTCTCTAAATATGCTACTCAGACAGTTTTTGAAATTCCTTATGGTTTGGCCAAAAACTGAGTTTATCTTAAAAGGGGGCGTGGCAGTGGGCGGATTTCAAAAATTTTTACACTTGTTCTGTAGGCACGGGCAAAGATCCCATATACCAAATTTCATTATCCTAGCTCAAAATTGAAGGCATAAAAATCGGTGACGAACAGACGGACGGACGGACGGACGGACGACTCAGCTAGCGATTCTGAGTCGATCCATATACTTTGAGGTATATGTAGCTAAATTATTTCTCTATGTTACAAACTAAGTATCAAAACTAATATACCCCTACGGGATAGGGTATAAAAATTTGAGATCATTAACAAAACTCCTTATGCTATTTCAGGACAGAATCAAATAAAAGAGTAGTTTGCACCGAACTCCAAAATAAAATCCTCTATTGATGGAAGGATCAGCATAAAGACTTATTGAGCAAATCTCCAGAGTCTCCTCTCATCACTTAATCGAAAAATATAACACTTCTAGTTTGGACAACGATGCCGTAATGTGATACACTAACACCATGACTAAGACTTCGTGTTATCCTTTTTATACCCTATCCCATAGGGGTATATTAGTTTTGATATTAAGTTTGTAACATAGAAAAATAATTTAGCTATGTGGTGAACCGTCAGCGATGACCATCTCTGAGCTTGCACAGACGTGCACACTCTCGCGGCCTCCCTCACTGGTTATTCGCTCTCGTATACTTAGCGAGCAGGGCAGTGGTCAACAAGTGGTCGTGGGTGACGGACGTATTAATAAAGAGTTGTTCCAAACGTGATCTTGTTGTTTATTTTGTTATCTACTGATCTTATAGGTATCGGTCATTACATTGGCGACGAGGTAAATTTTTCACATTTATACATACATATACATATCGATAGATAGTAGCAAGTGATTATACCCTATCCCATAGGGGGGTATATTAGTTTTGATACTTAGTTTGTAACATAGAGAAATAATTTTGCTACATATACCTCAAAGTATATGGATCGACTCAGAATCGCTAGCTGAGTCGAATTAGCCATGTCTGTCTGTCCGTCCGTCCGTCCGTCCGTCCGTCCGTCTGTTCGTCAGCGGTTTTTGGGCCTTAAATTTTGAGCTAGGATAATGAAATTTGGTATATAGGATCCTCGTCCGTGCCACCAGAACAAGTGTAAAAATTTTTAAAATCCGCCCACTGCCACGCCCCCTTTTAAGGAAAACTTATTTTTTGGCCAAACCGTAAGGAATTTCAAAATAGTGTCTGAGTAGCATATTTAAACAATCCTAATATCTATATTTCGTTCATACAAAGTTTTTTGCCACGCCCACTTTTTGGGGGCGTTTTTAGTAAAAAACGCTTTTTGTCCAAATTTTAAAACTTTCGAAAAAAAATTTGATGCAAATACTTCCGAAATAGTAATATAAACATTTTGTCCATAGATCATTTTCACCTACGCCCACATTTTGGGGGCGTTTTCCTACAAAAGCCGTTTGTATACCCCATCCCAAGGCATTAGCAATAGAAATACGAACCACACAAGATTTTGAGAAACTGTCTGAGCAATATATTGTGACAATGTCATTTTCTGTATTTCATTGCCATAAGGCCTATATTTTGAGGATATTAATTTAAAGGATAGGATGGGATAGGGTATTCAACGATCCGCATAGCGGATTGTAGCCTCTCATATGTTTTTTTTTAAAGAAGGTGTACTCGAAATAGGAAAAATAAGGAATAGAAAAATTGTGGGCTATACCATTGAATTGGATTAAGTGAGCGTGTAATTGCATTAAATTGCATGATAGAGGGTTACATTAAATTGAAACCAAAGGCATTCAATTGTGAATTGAAAACAAAAAACATATGAGAGGCTACAATCCGCTATGCGAATCGTTGAATACCCTATCCCATCCCATCCTTTAAATTAATATCCTCAAAATATAGGCCTTATGGCGATGAAATACAGAAAATGACATTGTCACAATATATTGCTCAGACAGTTTCTCAAAATCATTTGTAGTTCGACAAAAAACAACGTATTTCTATTGCTAATGCCTTGGGATGGGGTATACAAATGGTTTTTGTAAGAAAACGCCCCCAAAATGTGGGCGTAGGTGAAAATGATCTATAGACAAAATGTTTATATTACCATTGCGGAAGTATTTGCATCAAAAATTTTTTCGAAAGTTTTAAAATTTGGACGAAAAGCGTTTTTTGCTAAAAACGCCCCCAAAAAGTGGGCGCGGCAAAAAACTTTGTATGGACGAAATATAGATATTAGGATTGTCTAAATATCCTTCTCAGACACTTTTTTGAAATTCCTTACGGTTTGGCCAAAAAATAAGTTTTTCTAAAAAGGGGGCGTGGCAGTGGGCGGATTTCAAAAATTTTACACTTGTTCTGGTGACTCGGAGAAGGATCCTATATACCAAATTTCATTATCCTAGCTCAAAATTTAAGGCCCAAAAATCGGTGACGAACAGACAGACGGACGGACGGACAGACAGACATGGCTAATTCGACTCAGCTAGCGATTCTGAGTCGATCCATATACTTTGAGGTATATGTAGCAAAATTATTTCTCTATGTTACAAACTAAGTATCAAAACTAATATACCCCCCTATGGGATAGGGTATAAAAAACATATGAGAGGTTACAATCCGCTATGCGGATCGTTGAAAACCCTATCCCATCCCATCCTTAAAATTAATATCCTCAAAATATAGGCCTTATGGCGATGAAATACAGAAAATGATATTGTCACAATATATTGCTCAGACAGTTTATCAAAATCTTTTGTGGTTCGACAAAAAACAACGGTTTTCTATTGCTAATGCCTTGGGAGGGGGTATACAAATGGTTTTTGTAAGAAAACGCCCCCAAAATGTGGGCGTAGGTGAAAATGATCTATCAACAAAATGTTTATATTACCATTGCGGAAGTATTTGCATCAAACATTTTTTTTTAAGTTTTAAAATTTGGACAAAAAACGTTTTTTACTAAAAACGCCCCCAAAAAGTGGGTGTGGCAAAAAACTTTGTATGGACGAAATATAGATATTGGGATTGTCTAAATATGATGCTAACACACTTTTTTGAAATTCCTTACGGTTTGGCTTAAAACTACGTTTTTTCTAAAAAGGGGCGTGGCAGTGGGCGGATTTTAAAAATTTTTACACTTGTTCTGGTGACTCGGCCAAGGATCCTATATACCAAATTTCATTATCCTAGCTCAAAATTTAAGGCCCAAAAATCGGTGACGAACAGACAGACGGACGGACGGACGGACGGACAGACAGACATGGCTAATTCGACTCAGCTAGCGATTCTGAGTCGATCCATATACTTTGAGGTATATGTAGCAAAATTATTTTTCTATGTTACAAACTAAGTATCAAAACTAATATACCCCCCTATGGGATAGGGTATAAACATATGAGAGGCTACAATCCGCTATGCGGATCGTTGAATACCCTATCCCATCCCATCCTTTAAATTAATATCCTCAAAATATAGGCCTTATGGCGATGAAATACAGAAAATGACATTGTCACAATATATTGCTCAGACAGTTTCTCAAAATCTTGTGTGGTTCGACAAAAAACAACGTATTTCTATTGCTAATGCCTTGGGATGGGGTATACAAATGGTTTTTTTAAGAAAACGCCCCCAAAATGTGGGCGTAGGTGAAAATGATCTATAGACAAAATGTTTATATTACCATTGCGGAAGTATTTGCATCAACATTTTTTTCGAAAGTTTTAAAATTTGGACAAAAAGCGTTTTTTACTAAAAACGCCCCCAAAAAGTGGGCGTGGCAAAAAACTTTGTATGAACGAAATATAGATATTAGGATTGTCTAAATATGCTACTCAGACATTTTTTTGAAATTCCTTACGGTTTGGCCAAAAAATAAGTTTTCTCAAAAAGGGGGCGTGGCAGTGGGCGGATTTCAAAAATTTTTACACTTGTTCTGGTGGCACGGACGAGGATCCTATATACCAAATTTCATTATCCTAGCTCAAAATTTAAGGCCCAAAAACCGCTGACGAACAGACAGACGGACGGACGGACGGACAGACAGACATGGCTAATTCGACTCAGCTAACGATTCTGAGTCGATCCATATACTTTGAGGTATATGTAGCAAAATTATTTCTCTATGTTACAAACTAAGTATCAAAACTAATATACCCCCCTATGGGATAGGGTATAAACATATGAGAGGCTACAATCCGCTATGCGGATCGTTGAATACCCTATCCCATCCCATCCTTTAAATTAATATCCTCAAAATATAGGCCTTATGGCGATGAAATTCAGAAAATGACATTGTCACAATATATTGCTCAGACAGTTTCTCAAAATCTTGTGTGGTTCGACAAAAAACAACGTATTTCTATTGCTAATGCCTTGGGATGGGGTATACAAATGGTTTTTGTAAGAAAACGCCCCCAAAAAGTGGGCGTAGGTGAAAATGATCTATGGACAAAATGTTTATATTACCATTTCGGAAGTATTTGCATCAAAATTTTTTTCGAAAGTTTTAAAATTTGTTCAAAAAGCGTTTTTTACTAAAAACGCCCCCAAAAAGTGGGCGTGGCAAAAAACTTTGTATGAACGAAATATAGATATTAGGATTGTCTAAATATGCTACTCAGACACTTTTTTGAAATTCCTTACGGTTTGGCCAAAAAATAAGTTTTCCTAAAAAGGGGGCGTGGCAGTGGCCGGATTTCAAAAATTTGTACACTTGTTCTGGTGGCACGGACGAGGATCCTATATACCAAATTTCATTATCCTAGCTCAAATTTTAAGGCCCAAAAACCGCTGACGAACAGACAGACGGACGGACGGACGGACAGACAGACATGGCTAAGTCGACTCAGCTAGCGATTCTGAGTCGATCAATATACTTTGAGGTATATGTAGCAAAATTATTTCTCTATGTTACAAACTAAGTATCAAAACTAATATACCCCCCTATGGGATAGGGTATAAACATCGTAAGTGATATGGCCATTCAATTGGGTTCTGTGTTGCTAATATTAAATTATTTTGCAGATTTGGCTGGTTCATTTAATTGTTAACCCGGCTCAGTCAAACATTTAATTGTTAAAACGGATTTGTTTAAGGAATATAAAGATAAAAGGGAAATATGAACGACTCGGGGGTAAAACCTTTTCTCTGTGAGGCGATTGATAAGTCTATGATTCGATCAGAGTGGGATAGGTGGTATCGCTCATTTTCCCTTTACTTGGATTCTGAGGAAATTACTGATGTAATTAAAAAGAAGAATAAACTTCTTCATCTAGGTGGACCCCAGCTACAAGAGGTAATATTCAACATTCCCGGTGCGTTAGTGGATGTGCCTGATAATGCTTCTGATGAGGGTGGTATCGTCGGCGTAGATGTGTTCAAGGTATTGGTAAGAAAACTAGATGACTACTTTTCACCAAAAAGAAATTCGACCTTCGAAAGGCATCTGTTTCGAGCGATCAAGCCAGATGATGGGGAGAGATTCAATAAATTTATTTTGCGACTCCGGAACCAGGCAGCTAAATGTTCTTTCGGGAAAACGCAACAGGAGGTTTTGGACATAAATATAAAAGACAAGGTTATAAACACATGGGCTTCTCGAGACCTAAAAAAACGTCTGCTTGAAAAAGAGCATTCCCTTGAAGAGGTATTAGATATGTGCCAAGTGCACGAGCAAATTGCAAGCCAAACTGAGACTATGGTTTCTACTCCGTCTTCAAGTGGGATCAACAACATTTCTCCAGCTCTGAGGCGCAAACATCCAAACAACGGAAGAGAGTGTCAGAGATGTGGTCGTTTAGGCCATTTGGCAGACAGTAGCTATTGTCCAGCCAGGAATGGCAAATGCAATAAATGTGGGTTTTTGGGACATTTTGCCAAAAGATGTAAAACGAAGGCCGGAAAAAGGAAGAACACAGATGATGATGACGTTGACAGAAAAAGGAAAAAGTTTGGACCATCTAACATAAGGTTTGTAAATGCAGATGGAGATAGAGGAAACGGTGATAATCTGGCTAGGAACGACTGTTTTCAAGTCACAGAAAACCTAGACGAGCCTTCAAACGGAATAATTGTCTGCTCCATTGGGAACTGCGATGTATCGATGCTCATTGATTCAGGATAAAGATTATATCTGGTAGGGGAAGAAGATTGGGAACAGTTGTATCAATCATCAAAAGCATTGCGGAATATTCGAACGGAATCGGAAAATCAGTTTAGAGCATATGCAGCAAAAGAAATGCTTGAGGTAAGAGTTGTCTTCGAGGCTCCCATAAGTGTTAATCAGCGAACGGAGTTGATAGCATCGTTCTTCATGATTAAAAATGGAAAACAGTCATTGCTGGGCCGAGATACGGCACTCAAGTTAAAAGTCCTAAAGATGGGTATAGACATTAACCGATTGGAAGACTCTCGTCCATTTCCAAAGATTAAAGGCATAAAAATACAATTGGCTATAGATAAAACTGTCAAGGCGGTTCAACAACCAGTACGTCGCATTCCATCAGCGTTGGAAGAAAAGGTTGAACTTAAGCTCAAACAAGCAGTGGAACACGATATTATTGAGCCTGTTTACGGTCCGAGTACATGGATATCACCAATAGTGTTAGTCTTTAAAGAAGATGGAGATGTACGACTATGTGTAGACATGCGCCGTGCAAACGCTGCCATTCTGAGGGAGAATTTCCCACTCCCAACATTTGAATCGTTCATGACTAAACTTAAGGGTGCTCAGTTTTTATCCCGTTTAGATCTTAAAAATGCGTATCACCAATTGGAGCTAACAGTAGATAGCCGCGAAACTACGACGTTCATTACTCATAAAGGCCTATTTCGATATAAAAGACTATTATTTGGAGTAAACTCGGCTCCTGAAATATTCCAAAAGACAATGGAAAATATTCTAGCGTCCTGTCAGAATGCTCTGAATTACTTGGACGACATTATAATTTTTGGGATTACTGAGGAGGAACATGACAGGGAGTTAAGGGCAGTGTTAAAAATTTTCGAGGAAATGAACGTGACCCTAAACGATGAGAAGTGTAGTTGGAAAGTACGTGAACTCAAATTCTTGGGCCATATTTTAACCACAGCTGGCATTTCTGCAGATCCCGACAAGGTTAAAACGATCTTAGAATTTCGACCGCCAAATACTAAGGAGGAAACAAGAAGTTTTCTGGGGCTTGTCACATACCTAGGAAAATTTATTCCGGATATGGCAGATACAACGGAACCACTGTGGAATCTCATTAAAAAGGATATTCCGTTTATCTGGGGTAAAAATCAAGAAGAGGCGTTTAATAGATTGAAGAATTCTCTTGCGAAGATCCCGCCACTAGGTTATTTTAACCCAAGGAATCGTACCCGATTAATAGCTGATGCAAGTCCCGTAGCTTTAGGAGCAGTCCTTCTGCAATTCCAAGGCGGAAACCCTTAGGTTATTTCGTTTGCGAGTAAAAACCTCTCTGCCGTTGAAAGAAGATACTTACAGACGGAGAAGGAAAGTTTAGCCTTAGTTTGGTCCGTAGAACGGTTTTATTATTACTTAGCAGGAATTGAGTTTGAACTCGTTACAGACCACAAGCCCTTGGAAGCGATTTTTAAACCCACATCCAAGCCCCCAGCGCGAATTGAAAGATGGGTCCTTAGACTTCAAGCCTTCAAATTTAAAGTTATATATCAGGCGGGAAAATCGAATATAGCAGATTCATTGTCTAGATTATGCAAAATGCAAGATACGGACTCTTTCGACAGAAACTGTGAAGTCAGTGTTTGCAATTTGATCGAAAATATGGTTCCTCGGGCACTTACGATTAGCGAAGTAGTAAATGGATTTCGTTATCAGTAGCATTACTGATAACGAAATCATGGAAGCATTAGAGAATATCCAAAGGGATGATTGGACAGGGAGCAATAAAAACAAATTATTTCCATTTCGATTAGAACTTTGCTCGCTGGGAAACATTCTCTTAAGAGGTACCAGAATTGTAATACCTATGGCACTGCGATCTAGGGTATTGGAGCTTGGGCACGAAGGTCATCCAGGAGAAACAGCCATGAAGCGAAGACTACGGTTAAAAGTTTGGTGGCCTCTAATGGACAGGGAAGTGGAATCCTTTGTTAAAAAGTGTCGTGAATGTTTATTGGTTTCAAGATCAACACCACCAGTACCAATGCAGCGGCATGCCTTCCCGGACGGTCCTTGGCAATGTGTCGCAATCGATTTACTTGGCCCTTTGCCAAACCATGATTTTGCTTTTGTCATAATCGACTACTCGATACCAAGAGACTATATTCTTGAAGAAAATTACATCAGCAGAGATTATTGCCATTATGGAAGAAATATTCTGCAGGCTCGGGTATCCACGTTCAATAAAAGCCGATAATGGTAGGCAATTCGTGAGTGAAGAATTCAAAGCCTTTTGCAATATTAATAATATGGATCTAATTACCTCACCCCCGTATTGGCCACAGGCCAACGGCGAGGTTGAGAATATGAACAGATCAATTTTGAAGCGTCAAATTGCTCATGGAAAGGGCGTAGACTACAAAACAGAAGTACAAAGGTTTACTCTAATGTATAACGTTACACCACATGGTACAACGGGGAAGTCACCATCAGAGCTTCTTTTCAATAGAACGATTAGAGACAAGATTCCCTCTGTACAAGACATAAGGGAAGACGTTATAGATTCAGAGGCAAGGGACCTGGATAAAATAAATAAGCAAAAAGGAAAAGACAGAGAAGACAGAGCTCGTGGAGCAAAGGAATGCGATATTATCGTTGGCGATAAAGTTTTACTGCGTAATATGGTTCGCCAAAATAAATTAACACCAACCTTCGATTCAACAGAATTCGAGGTGACTGAACGAAGCCGGGGTGAAGTTATCGTACGAGGGGAGGATGGAAGGACGTTCAGACGAAATCTGAGCCATGTGAAGAAGATTCCATTAACTTCTCAAACTGCGACGGAGCCTACAACATCTAACGACATTCCTGACCCTTCGCTTGATAAACCTAATGAGAATATTGAAGACACTACCCCGGCAGAAACTCCATTGAAGCTGAAGCTGAAAAATATAGGAGGGATGTGGCGACCCGTCAGCGATGACCATCTCTGAGCTTGCACAGACGTGCACACTCTCCCGGCCTCCCTCACTGGTTATTCGCTCTCGTATACTTAGCGAGCAGGGCAGTGTCCAACAAGTGGTCGTGGGTGACGGACGTGTTAATAAAGAGTTGTTCCAAACGTGATCTTGTTGTTTATTTTGTTATCTACTGATCTTATAGGTATCGGTCATTACAAGCTACATATACCTCAAAGTATATGGATCGACTCAGAATCGCTAGCTGAGTCGATTTAGCCATGTCTGTCTGTCCGTCCGTCCGTCCGTCTGTACGTCACCGATTTTTAGGCCTTAAATTTTGAGCTAGGATAATGAAATTTGGTATATAGGATCCTCGTCCGTGCCTACAGAGCAAGTGTAAATATTTTTGAAATCCGCCGACTGCCACACCCCTTTTTAGAAAAACGTAGTTTTAAGCCAAACCGTAAGGAATTTCAAAAAAGTGTCTGGGCAGCATATTTAGACAATCCTAAAATCTATATTTCGTCAATACAAAGTTTTTTGCCACGCCCACTTTTTGGGAGCGTTTTTAGTAAAGAACGCCTTTTGTCCAAATATTAACACTTTCGAAAAAAAAATTGATGCAAATACTTCCGTAATGGTAATAACGGGTGATTTTTTAGCTGGTTTGGTTTTGGCAACACTGGTTTTGACAGATGACGTGTGTTTAGTACCTTGTGTCACTGTCAAACAGCTTCAGTTTGGTTTGCAATTTAACCATGGATCGTCTTACAAATGAACAACGCTTGCAAATTATTGAATTTTACTATCAAAATTCGTGCTCGGTTCGAAATGTTCATCGCGCGCTGCTTCCATTTTATGATCGGCATTCTCGACCTTCTGAGCAGTCTATTTGGAAGATTGTGACCAAATTTCGCACCAAATTTACTTTGTTGGACATTAAACCACCAACACGTTTACGTACTGTGCGTAGTGAAGAAAATATTGCGGCCGTATCAGCTAGTGTGACAGAAGACCGTGAAATGTCGATTCGGCGCCGTTCCCAGCAGTTAGGCCTTTGTTACAGCACTACGTGGAAAATTTTGCGGAAGGATTTGGGCGTAAAGCCTTTTAAGATACAGCTGGTGCAAGAACTAAAGCCAGCCGACCTACCACAACGCCGAATTTTTGGTGAATGGGCTCTTGGAAAGCTGGCCGAGGATCCGCTTTTTTATCGAAAAATTGTGTTCAGCGATGAGGCTCATTTTTGGTTGAATGGGTAGTAAATAAGCAAAATTGCCGCATTTGGAGTGAAGATCAGCCTTGCAACAGCTACCAATGCATCCCGAAAAAGCCACTGTTTGGTGCGGTTTATGGGCCGGCGGCATTATTGGGCCATATTTCTTCAAAGATGATGCGAATCGCAGCGTTACTGTCAATGGTGCACGCTACCGAGCGATGATAACAAACTTTTTTTTGCCCGAAATGGAAGTTCTTGACTTGCATGATATGTGGTTTCAACAAGATGGTGCCACATGCCACACAGCACGCGAAACAATGGCGCAATTGCGAGGCGAGTTTGGTGAACAGTTAATTTCACGTTTCGGGCCGGTCAATTGGCCGCCTAGATCGTGCGATTTGACACCATTAGATTATTTTTTGTGGGGGTATGTCAAGGCTAATGTCTATAGGGACAAGCCCGTTTCGATTGACGCACTGGAAGCCAACATCCATGCATTCATTCGTGAGATACCGGCCGATATGTGTGAAAGAGTATGCCAAAATTGGACTCAGCGGATGGGCTACCTGAGACGCAGCCGCGGTCAACATTTGCATGAAATTATCTTTAAACATTAAATTGCAAGGTTCAAACTATCGATTCAAATAAATATTTCATTCATTTTTTCGAATTTTTTGTGTTTTTTTTGTAAAAAAAGTTCTAAACCTCTTAAAAAATCACCCGTTATAAACATTTTGTCCATAGATCATTTTCACCTACACCCACATTTTGGGGGTGTTTTCTTACAAAAACCATTTGTATACCCCATCCCAAGGCACATTATCGATTGTGTGCAGCTGTATTTCACCAATGGCTTCACGAATATTGTCCTTTAAAGCGTCAATTGTCTCTGGCTTGTCGGCGTAACACTTATCTTTTACGGCACCCCACAAATAATAGTCCAACGGTGTCGAATCGCAGCTCCGAGGTGGCCAAGCGACATCAGCTCTGCGGCTGATAATGCGATCTTCAAAAACAGGGCGCAAAACATCGAGTGTAGCTTCGGCTGTGTGGCACGTAGCGCCGTCCTGTTGAATCCAAATGTTGCCAATATCCTCCTCTTCAATTTTTGTGAACAAAAATTTGTTCAACATGGCCCGGTAACGATCGCCATTGACTGTAACGGCCACTCCTTGCTCATTTTCGAAGAAAAATGGCCCAATTATGCCTCTGGACCAAAATCCGCACCAAACAGTGACTCGTTTTGGGTGTGTCGGCTTTTCAATGTATGCGTGCGGGTTTCTGTGCCCCAAATGCGACAATTTTGCTTGTTTACATACCCGCCAAGATTAAAATGAGCTTTACCTGAAAAGATGATTTTTTTGGCAAAATCGGAATCTTCTCTAAGTCGATCGCAGGCCCACTTATCGAAGCGAAAACGCATTGGATGGTCAGTTGGCTTCACCTCCTGAACCAATTGGACTTTGCATGGCGTCATACCAAGGTCTTTATGCAAAATTCGTCTCAATGATGTCTCCGAAATGTTCAATTGTTGAGAACGACGGTGAATTGATTTTGATGGCGCTTCACACACACTTTCTGCTACAGCAGCAATATTCTCGGATGTACGCACTGTTTTTGGCTTTTCACGCTTTGGTTTATCGAGGATGCCAGTTTCTTTCACTTTTTTCACAAGATAACGAACATACGGAGCTGACGGTGCTTCTCTTCTTCCAAAATCCGTACGCAATGTTCGCACACATTCTGCAACATTACCATGATTTTCAAAGTAATGTCGCAATATTTCCCAGCGTTGTTCAAGCCTATACACAACCTATTCGTTCAGCGTAAGGATAAAACTAATTATCTGTCAAATGTTACCATTCACGAAATAAGAACTAGTTGAAAAAAAAAACGTTAGATGGCGGACCCGTTACTTCTCATGAAGCTAAAATTTGAATTTTGACGTTTGAAAATAATCTAATCATTTATTCATCATATTGTAGAATTGAGCAGGGCTTCGCATGTTAAAACGCTTTTCGAAAAATTCACCTGAACGCAATTCAACCAATTCTCTGGGGTGCGTTACAAAATGTCGGAGAAATATTCCGAACAGCTTTTCGGAAGAATACCTCGAAGCAAAAATCATCGGAATCGTACAAAATCGGAGAATTTTCCGCTCCGACGGATACCTCGCTAGGTCCGATTATTTACAAAACGGTTATGACTTTATTCTCGGTTAACAATAATTCAATTACACTTATTTGAAATCAAATACCAACGATTAAATTCGCGCACTATTATCACTCTTAGAATTTACTTAGGTAATTCAGTCAGTCAACTCTTCAAATCACGTTCAGGTCACAATTTAGACTTAAGATAATTTAAACTCGCTGGTTGTCGCTTCATCTCTATTTATACAACTCCACATACTGATCTAGAAAGAGATGGCATATTCTCGGAGGTTTCCGCGGTTTCTTAACCGGTCATTCATTCCAGCGGGCGCATCCAGAACCTATGTAAACTAATGTCGAAAAATGTTAACACGTTCACACTGCAATCAGATTATATAACAATATATTTAAATTAACATTCAGCCATATTTATAAAAGTATTTTAGAGGTTACTAAACTAAAATACACCTCTTAGTATCGTCTGAGTGTAAAATGAAGATATGATATATTTTTACATTTGAATAGAGCTCGTTTAACTTAAACACAAAAGACCGAGTTTTAAGGTTATAGAAGAGTAAAATTGCTTATACGGGTCCTGAGAAAAAAAAAAATGCACATGTTACTATTTGACCAGGCGGCAAACAAGTGTGAGTGAATCAAATAAGTGTGCACCTATATAGGCCGTAATGGGGAATTCATCTATCCAAATCCCAGAAATTCCAGGATTAGCTTGTAGGCAAAACGAAAAGTCCTTTCTCTTCTATCTTTGTTGCGTGCTGGTTCACGAGTCGTTGCTGGCATGCTGGTTCCGGCTTTCTGCTCGTCGGAGGGCGTAGGCCCTTGACTCGTACACGTCACAAAAATCATGCCAGTCTTGTGGCAAAAGATGACTGTTCGCCTGCGAGAAAATTTTCTTACCCACCCTACCTTGACCTCCTTACTCGCCTCGAAGGTCATTTAATATGGCATCTTCAATTCCTTGTTCCCTCCATTTCACTTCCCTTTCCAAACCTCCTTCTCATCCTCACAAAACCGTTTAATTAAAACTCATATTGTTACTTTTCGCTATTAACAATTTCCGTGTATTTTTCTTCTTCCCATTAAGACAGTTTATGGTAACTTTGATTTATTTTGTTCGCAAATCCTTTTATATATCTAAACCCTAAAAATATATATATATATATCTTAAATTGGGCTTTTTGCCGTCTTTTATCACAAATTTTATCTCTACACTACTTTTGCATTAGTCCCCCGCGAAGTTTTAATTATTTATATATAAATATAGTTACTTTTCTGTTTTTTCTTCACTCACCCTTTGTTTGGTCGAAACTGGCGATGTTGTGGCCACTGCATCCAGGTTCCTTCCTTTTGTTGGTGGAATTCTATTAACGTTGCACTTTTCACTTAATGTATATATAATTTAAATTAAAATTTCTCCCTTTACGTTAATGCGAGAATATAACGGGTGATTTTTTAGCTGGTTTGGTTTTGGCAACACTGGTTTTGACAGCTGACGTGTGTTTAGTACCTTGTGTCACTGTCAAACAGCTTCAGTTTGGTTTGCAATTTAACCATGGATCGTCTTACAAATGAACAACGCTTGCAAATTATTGAATTTTACTATCAAAATTCGTGCTCGGTTCGAAATGTTCATCGCGCGCTGCTTCCATTTTATGATCGGCATTCTCGACCTTCTGAGCAGTCTATTCGGAAGATTGTGACCAAATTTCGCACCAAATTTACTTTGTTGGACATTAAACCACCAACACGTTTACGTACTGTGCGTAGTGAAGAAAATATTGCGGCCGTATCAGCTAGTGTGACAGAAGACCGCGAAATGTCGATTCGGCGCCGTTCCCAGCAGTTAGGCCTTTGTTACAGCACTACGTGGAAAATTTTGCGGAAGGATTTGGGCGTAAAGCCTTTTAAGATACAGCTGGTGCAAGAACTAAAGCCAGCCGACCTACCACAACGCCGAATTTTTGGTGAATGGGCTCTTGGAAAGCTGGCCGAGGATCCGCTTTTTTATCGAAAAATTGTGTTCAGCGATGAGGCTCATTTTTGGTTGAATGGGAACGTAAATAAGCAAAATTGCCGCATTTGGAGTGAAGATCAGCCAGAAGCATTGCAACAGCTACCAATGCATCCCGAAAAAGCCACTGTTTGGTGCGGTTTATGGGCCGGCGGCATTATTGTGCCATATTCTTCAAAGATGATGCGAATCGCAGCGTTACTGTCAATGGTGAACGCTACCGAGCGATGGTAACAAACTTTTTTTTGCCCGAAATGGAAGTTCTTGACTTGCATGATATGTGGTTTCAACAAGACGGTGCCACATGCCACACAGCACGCGAAACAATGGCGCAATTGCGAGGCGAGTTTGGTGAACAGTTAATTTAACGTTTCGGGTCGGTCAATTGGCCGCCTAGATCGTGCGATTTGACACCATTAGATTATTTTTTGTGGGGGTATGTCAAGGCTAATATCTATAGGGACAAGCCCGCTTCGATTGACGCACTGGAAGCCAACATCCATGCATTCATTCGTGAGATACCGGCCGATATGTGTGAAAGAGTATGCCAAAATTGGACTCAGCGGATGGGCTACCTGAGACGCAGCCGCGGTCAACATTTGCATGAAATTATCTTTAAACAATTAAAAGTTCTAAACCTCTTAAAAAATCACCCGTTATATGGCGCGGTTTTACTTATATATAAGGATTTGATTTGAAATCTAATTATTTTTTTTGTAGGGAATTTTCTATTTTTAATTTCTTCTCTTTTAACTATTTCTACGATAAATTATTCGATTGTTAATCGTTTTTATAACTTTTAAACGTTAAAAAAAAATGTTCCACTCTGCTACTCCGCTGGTGTTTGAACCTGAGATGGTGCTAACAGGTACTCCTTTTGCAGGTAGTTTTCCACTCTGCATTGTTCGGGGTATTACGGACTTGCTGCTTTCTTTTGGGCGGTTGCTCCACCACTTTTCATTTAGCGGCCAACACTTTGTTGACCCGCTGATTTATCTAATTAGAAAAATCACTTTCATTAATTTGTCACTATTTTCTTCTTCTAATTGCTTACCTAAATATGGATTATTCCTATTTTTTTGTAATTTTGTTATATGTAGTAAATTTCTTTGTAGTTTCTCGGGTTGCTCTTCACCGTCTACCTTCGGGCACTTTGAATTTTGAAGTGTCGGTTGCGGTTCAAATAACGTCCCGCCGAAACCGAACATCAAATTCTCTGTTTTATAAACAACTACTTTTCCACTAGCTTGAGTGTTTTGTTTAGTGGTTGTAGTCCCTACTTTTTTTAATCCTGTCCCTAAACCCTTCTTATTCTCGCCGGATGAATTATCCACTCAACTAGTAAATTAATTCATCGTTTTGAGAACAAGTGTAAACTGTCAGGTGACAGCTCTTCCTCGCAAGCATTTGTTTTGATTTTGCTCGCGTGTTACATCGTTCGTAATTAAGTAATAAAAATGTTAAAACAATCTTCGAAACATCTTATTACTTGATCTCTGTATGACATCACGTTGGGACCTACCAATGATGTCAATATCGTCGGCGTAAGCTAGCACCGATTTTTGAAAAATTGTGCCTCTGGTGTTGGCTCGGGAGTTTTCCAAAATTGTTTCAAGAATCAAATTAAATAAGTCACATGAGAGCGCATTGCCTTGCCTCAATCCTATTTTTGTATCGAATGTGGCGTTGAGGTCGTTTCCGACCCTGATTGAGCATCGCGAATTCTCCATCGTCATCCTACATAAACGGACGAGTTTGAGCGGTATAGACATGGCTCTATCTATATACACTAGTCGGCATAAGTATTTTGACGAAACCTTTTTGTGACTATTGAGACTAACTTTGCTTGGTATCGTTAAAACAACGGTGCAAAAATGGTGCGCGAAACAAAGAATCTATTTTTAGCTCTATGCATGCCAAGTTTTGTATTGTTTACCTTTTGCATTCTCTCTCTGCTGATTGTAACGCATGCAGACAAAGAATTTTTACGTGGCATAAGTATTTTGACGGAAACTTTGTGTAAATATTTTAACAGTTTTGAGCACGTGATAACCAAAAAACTTGTGTAGTTAACTTTAATTTACATTAAACGTTGATAACAAAATAAAAATTTATTAAAATTTATTAAAAACCATGGGTAAAACGGCTGAGTTGAGTTTGGTTGTCAGATCTTCAATGGTAGCGAAGTTTAACGCTGGAACGGCAGTAAAAGACATAGCAAGTGAGTTTAATGTGTCGCGTCAAACTGTGCACTATCAAATCAATAAGTTTAAAAAGCATAATGACATCACAAACCTAATGAGATCAGGTGCTAAGCGCAAAACAACGCCCACTGAAGACCGAACCCTTCTACGGGAATTTAAAAGAAATATATTCCTGAAGCCTCAAACTGCTGCAAATCAATGGAATTTGACGGCAACGAATCCAATCAGTGAGCGCACTGTCCGACGACGTTTAATGGAAGGAGATTTTAAAACATTTAAAGCTAAGGACGTGCCGTACATATCAAAGGTAAACAAGCTTAAAAGACTGTCTTTCGCAAAGGAACATCTGCACAAGCCAAAGGAGTACTGGAGAAGCGTTCTATGGACAGATGAAAGCTCCTATAAGTATAACTCATCAAAAAACAAATTTTACGTTAGATTGCCAAAGGTAGAAAGGCAAAAAAGACGCCCCGTTTGTCAAAAAGTGAGCCATGGTGGAGGCTCTGTCATGTTCTGGGGATGTGTTGCGTATAATGGCCTGGGTGAATTGGTTCCTATCACCGGCTCGATGAACCAAGGTCAATATTTAAGAACCCTAAATGATAATGCCTTTCCTTCCGGAGGTAGGCTTATTGGTGAATCATTTATCCTGCAACAGAACAATGCCCCATGCCACAAAGCCCGGATGATAACTAAATTTTTGAAGGATGTTGGTGTTGCCACTTTGGACTGGCCACCTCAAAGTCCAGATTTAAATATAATAGAAAACGTCTGGTCTCTTTTGAAACGCAAAAGAACAGTTTCTTTAAATAAAACCAGAGAGGAGACGATTTCTGAGGTCACTTCCCTTTGGGAAGAGATATCTCCAGAGATTCTTCAAAATTTAGTAGATTCAGTACCGAGACGCCTTCAAAAAGTTATTGAAGCCAAAGGAGGTTATATATTTTACTAAATTCTTCTTTATATTTTGTTAAGTTTAAAATGTTTTTTCTTAGAGTTATATACTTGTCAAAATACTTATGCCAACACACGAAATTACAAATTAATTTATATCTTTTTTGACTTATATGAAAAAATATTTGTTTGCCTATTTTTAAGTTTGTATTAGTTATATATAAAAATGAAAAAATAAACATGAATTCTTGTCAAGCCATTTAGAAGTTAAACTCAAAAATGCACGATTTTTATTTCGTCAAAATACTTATGCCGACTAGTGTAGTTTCGTCTCTGTAAATGTTGTAGTATGCAGCTTTGACTTCTTGGGTTTTTTCCAGGATCTGCCGAAGTGTAAAAATTTTATCGGTGGTGGACTTTCCTGGCCAAAACCACACTGATAAGGGCCGATAAGGTTGTTGGTAAATGGTTTCAGGCGTTCACATATAGGATCCTGTAGGCGATGTTGGGGGACTTATGCCTCTGTAGTTGGCGCAGTTCAGAGGCTCTCCTTTTTTGTGGATCGGGCAAACGATGCTAAGGTTCCATTCTTCAGGCATAATTTCAACCGACCAGATTTGGCTTATGAGTTGGTGTTACTTACCAAGTCATCTCTATCGTCTTCTCCAGCAGCTTAGCCTTGTAGGGATACGCGTGCGCGAAGGCCTTGACGGTTTCTTGCGATTGCAGTCTTTCGACATCAATTTTTTTCACAGTATTTCTCGTTTGTTGTGGCGTAGTGGATATCCGCATCATTCAAAGATTCAAAAAAACATGATTTGAGTTTAAAAAAACATGATTCATTTCTTAGTTGGATAATGGTAAAAATAAAAAAGAGAGAGAGAGATTTGAGTTGTGGTTTTGTCAAGGAGCTCGTAGATGCAACCCTTAGTTATATCATCTTTTTCCACCGTCGGAGCGTGAGCGCATATAAGGCTTATGTTGGCGAATTTGGCCTTGATGCGGATTTTTAAATTGCGTTCGCTAATGTCTTGGTAACATAAGACTTTTTGCCTAAGTCTGGCACTTATAACAAATCCGCATCCGAATAGTCGCTGTATCTGCTCACTAGAACACGGTCCATAGTAGATGTCACAGTTTTCCATCCACTTTTTTCCCGGTCCAACCCATCGCATTTCCTGGATGGCAGTATTGTCTGCTTTGTAGCAGTTTAGGACTTCCGCTAGTTGTTTGCCTGCACTTCTCCTGTTCAATGTTCTCACGTGACAGATGCAGATACGAACGTCGTGGTCGTTGTCCTTTTTTCGTTTAGCAGGGTCGTCAACAATAAGATCAGTCCTTTCCGAGGCTAGTGGTTGCTTCGTAATGTACAATTCTTTACATGGGTGGGTAGTTAACCCAAAGCACAACCTCAAACCTTGAGGACCAGTTCCAATTTATTAGATACCCCTAGGACACGGGGCCATCAGTATCGACTACGGGATTGATCGCTGCCCTTGCCCTCTGTTCATCCCCCACCATCTCTGTTCAAGGGGCCTGACTTACCCTTGAGATTTCTAGATAACTTGTTGTCCGAATATGTCGAAGCAGCTCATCTAGGTTCGCCTGAGACAGCAGGCCGGGTATTCATTCTGTGCCATTTCGACCATGCTGTTTATAGTGTTGCTGTTGTTCGTGCTGCTATCAACAATCGCACTTATTGTTCGGCAAGTTAAATCCGGTTGGATGAGACCAGTACCCGATGGTTACCACATGGAGGTAAAAATAAACAGATTTGATGTGTGGTCAGAGTTACAACCATGTCAAGGCCAATCAGAGTTCTACAACACCCAATACAAATACAAAAAGGGTGGTGTGCTCGTGCTCATCGTGTCTATGAAGATTTCTACCAGCCCACAAAAAAATAATGTTTTGGATAGATACAAAAACAATTTAAATTTTGTACATATTTTGATTTCAAAACACATATTTTTATTGCGTATTGTTACAATCAGAAATATCCAATTATTTTCAAATGATTTTTTGTTAAAAAATAAAAGCTGTTCACTATACTGAAAAAATTGTATTATAATGAAGTCTTTGTTGTCATATTAATCAAAAGAGTCGGTTGCAAAAAAAAAATTAAATAACAAATTAAAACTCGCCGATCGAATCATACTTTTCTATTACTCAATGATAATATCCTTGTTTAACTAATAGCCATATTTTTAAGCGATTCTCGAATTTCACTTGCATCTATTTGCTCCTTATGATCCACTGCTGTCTGGTTTGAAGTTCCAACGGATGACGTTGGCCTTGCACATGTTTTTTTATGCATAAACCAATGAAGTCGTTGGCATTCTCTGTCACAGTATTGGACTGCTTTACACTTTGAGCACTTTTTGTCCGGTTTTTCTTCTCCGCAGGTACTACAACATGATATCTCATCCTAAAAATAATCAAAATAAAAAAATTAGATTTAACAAATAAAAGGGATATCATCGTAAGCATCTCAATAATAATATTTCGCAGACGAAATCGTGATGGTAAACGTTGTATTCTTAGTACAGTTTATTTGGTTAAAAAAAAAGAAATAACCTTTTGCATACATCCAACCTTGCACGCAACCCAAATGCAACAGTGAGTTCAAGCAGGAGTGGGCATGCTGCCCCACTCATATTCAAACTTGAACTCGGATGTTAACTGCTTTATTTCGTAAACTAAAGCGAAATAAAGCCAAACTTAATTTAAAAAAATTGGCCTTATTTCACGTTACCCTCCTGAACTATTGAAATGAAATTGGCTAAAATACAATCACGCATTGGAATTGCCGACGTTACGCCCAACTGATTGGCGCACGCTTTGATATATCCGCATCCTCCTAGGTTTCAACTTCTGCTACAAAAAATGGGGGCAATGAAAAATATAGTACTCGATAACCCTCTCAGAGAATAACACAGAAAACAACAATACACACTTTTTTAAAACGTTTTTCGTTTTGATATTGAAGCTCAACGCCCGACAAAGCTACATTGTGGCTTCAGCCAACGTTTTCATGTACCTCGAGGTTTTGATGGGATTATTCCGTTTTGATGATAAATGAACCCAAAATAGTAGTTCCCGCGATTACGTTCATCAGTCCATACTCGTATCGCCCTCGTAAATGCCTGGCCCGATTTTGTTTAAACTTGGTATTTGCATTTTTATGTCTATAACTATATGTTTTTTTGGAACAACGTTCTCAGCAGAAGGGATGTTTTTCTGCCATACAACAATTTCCTTTCGTGGTAAATAAAAATCCAACAAATTTTAGTAACAACTTTTTGCAGAAAATCGTTGCTTTTTAAGTGAGAATCTTCTTCCACTGATGATTTTTTGTGGCCGTGGCTAAAAAAAAATGTGTATGGATAATGACATTGCCTAAACATACAGATTATACACCTTATCTAAATTCCTTGTCGTTTGACCAAAATCGACATTTTGTTCTGTAAGGAGGCGTGGGCGGAATTGAAAAGGATTTGCTCTTGTAAAGAGCCTATATACCTAATTTCATTATTTGAGCTTAACATTTTCGGATAGTCCAATATACTCCTCCTATGACCTTTCGCTATGGAATATGGTAACAATTATTATTTGTATTATAACAATTATATTGTAAATATACAAAAAGTGGGAGTGGATTAAAATGATCTATAAACGTGAGTTAAAATGATCTATAGACGTGAGTTAAAATGATTACCGAAACCAGTTTTTAACAATAACGGGCCCTAAAGTAGGTGTGGAAAAATACTACATGGACCAAACATTGGTATTGAGATTGTCTGATTAACTTATTAAGACGTTTTTTTTTCAAAAACGTTTTCTGGAAATTGGGCTTGGCAGAAGGCGGATATTGAAAATGTTTACACTTGTGGGAGCAAAAGCTCAAAATTTAAGTCCCAAAAACTTATGACGGACAGAAAATCAACTTTGATGTTACGTGCATTTTTTGTAAGTTTTGTGCAATTTTGATTATTTAGTCGTGTATTTTGTGCTTAATAGTTAGAAATGGTATCAACATAATCCAAAGACTTAAGACTTACTTACAAACTCGCCTTTTATCTTACCTCATGGTGGTGTCTTTATACCCTATCCCATAGAGAAATAATTTAGCAACATTTACCTCAAAGTAACGGGTCCACCATCTAACTTTTTTTTCAACTAGTGCTTATTTCGTGAATGGTAACACTTAGCTCATGTCTGATTTGACAGATAATTAGTTTTATCCTTCCGCTGAACGAATATGGTTGTGTATACCCTTGAACAACGCTGGGAAATATTGCGACATTATTTTGAAAATCATGGTAATGTTGCAGAATGAAGAAGAGAAGCACCGTCAGCTCCGTATGTTCGTTATCTTGTGAAAAAAGTGAAAGAAACTGGCATCCTCATCGATAAACCAAAGCGTGAAAAGCCAAAAACAGTGCGTACACCCGAGGATATTGCTGCTGTGGCAGAAAGTGTGCGTGAAGCGCCATCGACATCAATTCACCGTCGTTCTCAACAATTGAACATTTCGGAGACATCATTGAGACGAATTTTGCATAAAGACCTTGGCATGCAAAGTCCAATTGGTTCAGGAGCCAACTGACCATCCAATGCGTTTTCGCTTCGCTATGTGGGCCTGCGATCGATTTAGAGAAGATGCCGATTTTGCCAAAAAAAATCATCTTTTCAGATGAAGCTCATTTTGATCTTGGCGGGTATGTAAACAAGCAAAATTGTCGCATTTGGGGCACAGAAAACCTACATTGAAAAGCCGATACACCCAAAACGAGTCACTGTTTGGTGCGGATTTTGGTCTAGAGGCATAATTGGGCCATTTTTCTTCGAAAATGAGCAAGGAGTGGCCGTAACAGTCAATGGCGATCGTTATCGGGCCATGTTGAACGATTTTTGTTCACAAAAATTGAAGAGGAGGATATTGGCAATATTTGGTTTAAACAGGAAGGCGCTACGTGCCACACAGCCGAAGCTACACTCGATGTTTTGCGCCCTGTTTTTGAAGATCGCATTATCAGCCGCAGAGCTGATGTCGTTTGGCCACCTCGGAGCTGCGATTTGACACCGTTGGACTATTATTTGTGGGGTGCCGTAAAAGATAAGTGTTACGCCGACAAGCCAGATACAATTGATGCTTTAAAGGACAATATTCGTGAAGCCATTAGTGAAATAAAGCTGCACACAATCGATAATGTGCTTACAAATTGGACCGATCGTGTAGGCTGCTGCATGGCCAGCCGAGGCAGCCATTTGAATGAAATTATTTTTCATTATTAACCAGAAGGATTGTACTTTCAAATAAAAAACGAAATTTGAAAAAAATATTCGGTAGTTTTTTTTTATAGCATTTTCAAAAAAAAAAGTTATTTGGCGGATCCTTTATATGGATCGACTCAGAATCGATAGCTGAGTCGATTTAGCCATGTCTGTAATTCCTTCCGTCCATACGTCACCAGTTTTTTGGGCCTTAAATTTTGAGCTAGAATGATAAAATTTGGTACACGTGCTCTTTGTTGCTCCCAGCATAACTAAGTTTTTGATCTAGGACAATGAAATTCGAACCAGTGTTAACATTTTTGAAATCCGCCCACTGCCAGTCCCTTTTTAGAAAAACGTAGTTTTTAGCCAAACCGTGAGGAATTTTAAAAAAGTGTCTGAGAAGCGTATTTAGACAATCGTAATATCTATTTCGTTCATATAAAGTTTTTTGCCACGCCCACTTTTTGGGGGCGTTTTTAATAAAAAACCTTTTTCGGTCAAATTTTAAAATTTTCGAAAAAAAATGTTGATGCAGAATCATTAGTAATATTAATGTGAACATTTCGTCTATAGACCATTTTAACCCCCGCCCACTTTTTGGGGACGTTTTTATATAAAAACCATTTTTATACACTACCCCATAACATATGCAGGATAAAAACCTTGTCTTTTGTAGAACTGTAAAAGTATTTTATAAACTGTCTGAACAATTTGTTGTGACAATTTTCTATATTTAATCCCCATTGTGTTTCAAGCCATGTCCACTTTTTGGGGATATTAGTTTTATAGATGGGATGGGATAGGGTATTCAACGATCAACAAGGCGGATTGTAGCCTTCTCATATGTTTTTCTTTTTTTAACTTTCTCTTACAATTGTGTATTGTTTTCGTAAACAAATTCGACCTCGATATGTAGATTCTGTCTGTCCGTAATGGTCTCTCCAACCTAAACGGCTTCACCGATTTTCTTTAAACTTCTTATCCAGGGTTTTCTTTGGTCATAATGCTAACCCATTTTTTTACTTTTAGCCATTAAATGAACGGAATGAATGAAAATTAATTTATTTACTACCATTACTATTTGTAATTAGTTTTGGCTCAACGGGTTTTGCTCAATAACGAAAATCATTATTAATCACATAGACAACGATTCCTTCAAATTCAATCACATTTCGACATTATTTATAACATATTTAGCATCAATAATCAAATATTATTATGTATATTGGACAAATTATTGCCCAATACAGCCCAACTTGCTGTGAAAGAAAAAAGTTGCTTACCACCCAGTCGTGCACCCACCACTCGTTAAAAAATAAAACAAATTAAATGAAAATTTCAATCTAAACATAAGAGAAGGCTACTGTTTAGTAATTAAAAACATTTAAATACCAATCAATGGTATATCACTTGTGTATATCACACTTTGTTTTAGTAAAGTGGCAAACATGAAAATATTACACTATATTACAATGTAATTGAAATTAACTGTCCACTCTCATTTTTGCCCTTTTACATGACAATTAACTGTCTACTCTCAATTTTGACGTTTGTTTAGAATTAACGTTAGAATTTTTTTTATTGTTTTGTATTCATTTTATCTTTCGATTCGTAGGTGCTTTTAACACAGTACGACAGTAAATTCGACCTCTTTTCTTTTGGACATTCACTGAGTAGGGACGCATAATTAATAGTGGTAACACTTAACATATACACATAAACACATTCTACATTTTACACTAAAAACACAATACATTCATTAAACATTAATTATACATAAAAATTGAATTTATTATGAACATTAAACATTGATTTGACAAAACAGCTACAATCTGCTTTTTTAAATTTTAAAGAAAACGTTTTTTTTACTGAAAAAAGTGGGCGTGAAAAAAAGCTATATATGGACGATATAAAGGTATTGAGATTGTCTAAATATACTGTTCAGACACTTTCAAAATTCCTTACGGTTTGGCTAAAAACAACGTTTTTCTAAAAAGTGGGCGTGACAGTGGGCGGATTTTAAAAATGTTTACACTTGTTCTGTAGCCTCGGACAAGAATCTTATTAACCGAATTTCATTATCATAGATCAAAAATTTAGGCCTAAAAACCGGTTTCATACAGACAGACGTGACAGACGGACAGACAGACGTGACAGACGTGACAGACGGACAGACATACGTGGCTAAATCGACTAAGCTAGGGATTCTGAGTCGATCCATATACTTTGAGGTATATCTAAATTTGAAATTACGAAAATGGCAAACGCGTTAACAAATATCGAATTGCTCCGTCTGGCAGCACAAACGATAAACAAAAAGTATGCCGGCGATCCACTATCGCTTACTGCATTTATAAACGCAGTCTATCTTTTGCAAAGTGTAGTTAATGTGAACCAAATCAATCTCTTAATAAAGTTCATAATGACAAAAGTCGAAGGAAAGCTCCTTGAGTGCATTCCATCAAATCCTACGACAGTTCAATCTCTTCAAGCATCGTTGAAAAAATCTATTAAAGCAGGTTCATCTAAAGTAGTTGTAGGCAGGATGTTGGCGTTGAAAGCTAACAAAAATAACATGCAAGATTTTTCGCACCAAGCTGAAAACTTAGCCGTCGCCTTTCAAAGGGCCTTGGTTTTCGAAGGGTTTCTTTTAGATAAGGCAAAAGAAATGACTATAGCGAAAACCATTGATATGTGTCGGGTAAATACTACTTCAAGCCTAGTCAAATCGATTTTAGCAGCTTCATCATTTTCGTCCCCGAAAGAAGCAATTGCAAAGCTTGTTGTCGAAACAGCTACAGAAATGCAAGAATATCAAGTTCTATGCTTTCATTCAAACAGCTATAATAATAGAAGTCAATCCAATCGATTTAATCAACAGAGCAACAATACTTATCGAAACAATAGTTATCGAGGCAGCAATATAAATAACAATTTTAGAGGCAGGGACCACCGCAACAATAGCGATAGCGATACAACCACACTAACAATTTAACTAAACGCAACGTACGTTACACGGAAAACGAGAACGCACCTCAGGAGCGTCAACTGGGGGATGCAGACAATTTACAACATTTGCATGTACACCTTAAATCCTAATTACTCCGATTTCATCTAGTTAAGATGTAGTGATCCACATTTCTGACATTTCAATTATAAAATTTGAATTTTCACAAAATGATTCCGAAATTGATCTAGGCAAAAAAAATGAATATTAAAGGTATAAATAAATCATAAATGCAACATTAATTACAACCATATAAATATTACCTTCTTATTGGGAAATACACTCTTTAAAGTTCCCCTTCATTCCGTTCCGTCAAATAACGTTTATGTTATACCAGCTAGATGTGAAACATATCGTTGTTTTCAAATTGTAAATGTCTCGAAACCTTTGATTGTCGAATCACAAGAGTAAGCATGGTGTCATTGTTGCTAGAGGCATCGTTGATACACCCAAGCCTATTTGACGTGTTATAAATGTAAACGACAAACCAATAACATTTCGAAATGATACCTTAATTTCGGGCGACTTGGATATTAACCATGAAGACAGTATAAATAAATCAAATAATACCGACCAACAAAATAAAATGCCAGTCCATATGAAACCCAAATTGTTACATTTATGTGGTCAATATTTATCAATTTTTTGCGCTTGAAACTGACAAAATGACAGTGAACCACTTTTATGAACAGAAACTGCGCATTAATGATTAAAACCCCGTGTTTGTGAAAAATTATCGTTTACCTCACTCCCAAAAATCTGAAATCAACTCACAAGTAGATAAATTATTAAAAAAATATCTTATTGAGGGTAGCTGATCGTTCTATAACTCGCCTATAATTTTAGTTCCCAGAAAGGGATGTTAAGCGAATGAGATTGTGCATTGATTACAGATTAGTAAACAAAAAGTTAATCGCAAATAAATTTCCACTACCACGCATCGACACAATCTTGGACGCCCTTGGGCGAGCTAAGCACTTTTCAACACTTGACTTATTTTCCGGGTTCTGGCAAATCCCTTGGTATTAAGACAGCATCTCAACAACCTCAAAAACGTATTCGATGTTTGCATCCAACTCAATTTAAAGCTCAACCAACAAAAATGTAATTTTAATTATTTTTTTTAAAACAGAGGATACATTCCTTTTACCAGATGAATATAAAGCGGAAGCAATAAAAAAAATACCCAAGACCAACTGACAAAGATTCAGTGAGATGTTTTGTGGGTTTTATGAATTATTATAGACGATTCATACAGAATTTTGCCATATTAGCAGCACCAATTAATAAATTAAGCAGAAAACAGGTAGAATTCAATTGGGATAAATCTTGTGAATCCATCTCCCCAACTGCTCAAATTAGAAATATTAAAACCTAAAATCTTACAATATCCAGATTTTAATAAAGAATTCGTAATACCGGCAGATGCATCAAAACTAGGATGTGGCGCAGTGCTTAGTCAGGTTCACAAATGAAACCACCTACCAATTCACTTTTCTCCCGAGCCTTTACAAAAGGTGAACAAAACAAGCCCATTATTGAACTGGAACTACAAGGAATTACTGCTTCTAAATGTATGGCTTTCGTTGAAAAGCACACAAAAAGACACACATAACCCTTCTCCAATCGACAAGTCCTTCCACAATAATTCTTTATAAGAAAAGGTCCTGCGAAGTCTATGCCAACATGTGATTATGCATTTTCTTTTTGTAAAACGAAAAATTTTCATTCTTGGTACCCAAAATTCATATCGTAGAATTCGAACCATTAGTTGAACTCACCATGCAAAGAAATTTGATGTACAAATGTAACAATAAGTTTGGAAAATTGCGCGTTATATGGAAGTAAAATCGGATACTTCTCATTATACGTTAAAGTAGATGAAGCTAGCCTTCCATTTACACGAAGGATTTGTTGGGAATCCAAAAATGGATTAAGGCCCAGTTTGTGCACTGTTAAATCGACGTTAAGGTTACCGGAGTTTTGATTTAACCCACGATTAAGAATCTGCGTTTACTGAAGAGTGTTTGTTCACTAGATTTTTCGCTTCGGTTACCTAACCGTGGATGTGCGATAAATTGTTCCATTTTCCTGTTTATCTGTCAAACTCATTCTGTGGGTTATCTCTCTTATTGTGTTTATTTTTGTAAGAACTAGGGTTGGGATTGAAATATATGTTTCCTAGTTGGTTCCGGCAGGCTCGACGTAAATCGAAAATGTCTTACCAAAGCAATAAAAATGAAAAATTCAGAAAACAAAAACCGCTTGAATATTCAATTGATACAAAAATCACAAAAAAAATTGTGGGAAAAGGATATGAGTTTTATAACATAATATAACATTTTATAACAGACCGTCATAAAAACATAAAAAAACGAGTTGTGGGTGCACGACTGGGTCGTACGCAACTTTCTCTTTCACAGCGAGTTGGACGTTAGATCAAATAGTACGCATTTTGATTATTGATGTTAGAAATGATATAAATAATGTAGAAATGTGAACGTTTACTCCGAAATTTGAAGGAATCGGTGTCTATGGGTATAATAATGATTTTCCGTTACTGGCCAAAACTGAAAATTCCGTTTAGTGATAGTTGGGCTTAAACTAATCATTCAATTTTCCGTAGTAGTTTGCGAGAAATTAACAATTTTCTTTATATGGCCTAAATGACAAAATCCGTTATATGGATTTTCTCGAAAAAACTGGGTATGCAGTTTTGTTGGAACTAATATGCTTATAGTATATATAAATATAACTAATATGCTTATAGTATATCAAAATCGTAAGAGCAGGTACCGTTAATAACATGGGTTGAAGCAAAAAAAGGCTTTCTCTTTCTCTTTGTAAGAGAAAGTTAAAAACACAACAGTTAGATTGTATATTATGTGTTTTGGACTTCTTTCTTTTACAAAGAGAAAGATATCGTGAAATTTTTCGACCTCGAGATTTTTATTGATTCTAATATTACGATGATAGTGGAACCCAAAAAAGTGGTTTTTGTAATTCCATCCGTCGGTCCGTCTGTCCGTAATGGTCTCCCCAGCCTAAACGGCTTGACCGATTTTCTTCAAATTTCGTATCCAAGTTTGTTTTAGTCATTATTCTAGGCCATATAACGGATTTTGTCATTTAGGCCATATAAAGAAAATTGTTAATTTCTCGCAAACTACTATGTCAAATTGAATGAAATTTAATATATAGGTTACATTTGCTCCAGAACATATCCCACAAGACCAGCAAGATATCGTATGTAATCGATAGAAGTACAGTCTGAGAACAAAGGAATGACCACCCAAGATCGGACATACCAAAGATAAAGATACCTGTGCATCTGCCCACGCCGCCACCAAGCTGACATAAACATTCCACCGAGATAACTGTGCATCGAATATCACGCCGCCACCAAGCTGACATAAACATTTCACCGAAAGATAAATATGCATCGAATATCACGCCCACGCCACCAAACAACTTCGAGGCCAACTTCAAAATAAGATAATGCAAACCAGAACCTTTTTGAATTATATTCAGTTAGGAGTTAAGATACCATCAGACGCAACACTTGTGTCATTTAAATTTCTCAGTAAATAAATTTGTTTTTTAAAAAAAAGTGATTTTTGAATTTCATATATAAAACTTATATAGTTTGAAACAATTCCACATAATTAGTTTTAGCCCAACTATCACTAAACGGAATTTCCAGTTTTGGCCAATAACGGAAAATCATTATTATTCACATAGACACCAATTCCTTCAAATTTCGGAGTAAACGTTCGTATAATCACATTTCGACATTATATATATCATTCTTAGCATCAATAATCAAAAAGTCGTGCACCGCTCGTTTTTTCTTCAAAATCAATATAAAAAAAATATTTGTATTAACCCATCGCCATAGCACACGAATAATTCACCGTCCGTTAATGTCAAACGGTGAACAAACCGTCAATAAAACACTAGTGGGTTGAAGTGGTTTGCTTTAAAGTAAACCTTTATATTCTAAGGAAAAGAATATTTGTTGGGAAAGCATAATTAATCTATTTTTTGCATATGTTATCTCTTCAGAACAAATCGAAATACATAGCTAAAAACACGATCCGCTTTATGCCATGTGGAAAATCTACGAAGGATAATTTCCAAGTCAGCATCTGTGGTATCAACGAAGGTTTTGATAGGTTTTGGCTCTATCAACGACTCTTCTGGAGGAGACGGACTAGAAATTGGCGAGTTACTTGAATTTGCTCGTAACCAACCACCATGCCACCACAGCTTATTCTCTGCAGGGTTATCAGAAGAAGAAATGTGGCTCCAAGACGCGTTCTTCAAGTTAGTTTGAATTTCGGAAACTATTGGCCACGAAGGTTTTCCAAGTACATGGTGATTTGCTAAGCCATGACAAAACAATCGTTGAATCCGTCCACACAAATTTATCATGATGCTGCATGAAGTGCAAATTTTCGAATCCCACTCGAACCATGTTCGAGAGCAATACTGCCCCGAGCAATTCTAAACGTGGTAATGAGATTGGATGTACGGGGCAACTTTGCTTTTTGCCCATAACACATGACAAGAAAAAGATGATGTGCGGATAGTTTGTATAGCGGGGAAATTGTTTATAAATGTATTCCGCATTTGTAATGTTATGGGTTTGAGATTTTGATCCCAAGATGTCTGAACTTTCCAGATCTGTTGCATAATTATTTTGGCTGAAATCACCACAGGAGCAAGCCATCCGGCGGGGTCATATAATTTAGCAATTACGGAGAGAACTGATCGTTTTGTAACAGTGCTCTGCAAAGTTTCTAAAGGGACTGAGAAAGAAAAATTATTTGCAGTGGCCTTCCTAACGATGTTATTTTGGGATGTGGCTTATCAACTCAGATGGATTCGATGTCCACTTTCGGAGGTTGATATTAGTTCCTGATGAGCAGATTGTGCGGTTTGAATGTCATGAGCACCTGTAAGTACGTGATCTATATAAAAATCACGGCGCAGAATGGTTGCAGCGAGTGGATATAAATTTTTAGCATAATCAGCCAGTTGGCGAAGGGTTAGAATCGCTAAAAAGGGAGCGCAATTAACGCCGAACGTCACAGTTTTCAGTTGAAAATCACCGATGTATTGTATGTCGTTTCACGAAACAAATTTTGCTAAAAGATGTATGTTGAGGGTTGACAAGAATTTGGCTATACATCTTTTCGATGTCACTAATAAACACATATTTTGAGCATCGCCAATTTAAACGAAGCATGGTAATGTCAGACTGCAAAATGGGACCAGGATAAAGAATGTCATTGTGACTTTTTCCACTGGAATATTGATATAGAACCTATATACAACATCGATAATTACGCAGATTAAAATTAATATAGATTAAAAACTACCCACTTAATTGCACAAAATCTATTAGAAAAGGTTAAGAAACAAAATAAACGAGTGGTGGGTGCACGACTGGGTCGCACGCAACTTTCTCTTTCACAGCAAGTTGGGCGTTAGATCAAATCATAAGCATTTTGATTATTAATGCTAAAATGATATAAATAATGTCGAAATGTATTTATACGAATGGTTACTCCGAAATTTAAAGGAATCGATGTCAATATATTACCACGAAAAAAAAAACATTTGTTTTTGATTTTTTTTTTTGTTGAGTCAATTCTAACCAACTAAGGTAAGATAACTTATAATTAATTACATATGCACTGGTAGGCTTATTATGTTGTGGTTTTACGTTGCTTCGCCGCGCCGACTCCGTTGCTGCATAGGATTTGATTGTTGATGTATCGGGATATGTTGTTGGTGCTGCTTGTCAAGAGGAGCTGCGTGTTATTATTTGTTGTGTGTTTTGTTTTTTTTTTTTCGTTTTGTACACTATATTCTTTAAACTTCACATTCACGATTCACATTCGTCTGATTTGTTTATGTAGGTTTCATTTTTTTTCAGTTTATACGTGGATTTTAGCCTCGCCGTTTCGTAGTGTGTTCGACCAAAGTTGATTTTGAAAAGCGATTGTTTGAGTAAATTGAATGAAGATCGATATGCTTTGTACAATTTAATTAAAATACTTAACACAATTGCAACAAGAATAAGTCTTATTAGCCACGTTAATTCATCGTTATGAATATGTACCGAGTTTTCTATTATTATATTATTGTTTATAACGCCACTGTTTATACCCTAACCCATAGGGGTATATTAGTTTTGATACATAGTTTGTAACATAGAGAAATAATTTACCTCGATATACCTTAAAGTATATGGATCGAATCAGAATGGATAGCTGAGTCGATTTAACCATGTCTGTGCCTCCGTCTTTCCATCCGTCCGTATGTCACCAGTTTTTGGCCCTTTAATTTTGAGCTTGAATGATGAAATTTGGTACACGTGTTCTTTGTTGCTCATAGCAGAACAAGTGTATTTTTTTTTGGAATCCGCCCACTGCCACGCCCCTTTTTAGAAAAACGTAGTTTTTGGCCAAACCGTAAGGAAAAGTGTCTGAACAACATATTTCGAGAATCTCAATATCTATATTTTGTCTACATAAAGTATTTTGTAACGCACCCTTTTTGGGTTGTTTTCATTAAAAACGTTTTTGGTACATTTTTTAAATATTTGAAAAAACTTTCGATGCAAGTTCATTGGTTATAATTATATGAACATTTCGTCTATACATTATTTTAATCCACGCCCACTTTGTCGGGGTGTTCCTCTACAAAAGCCATTTGTATACCCAACCCCATAGTGTATGCAATAGGAAAACGTTGTTTTTTGTAGAACTATAAAAGATTTTGACAGTGTCATTTTCTGTACTTCAACGCCACAAAGCCTACATTTTGAGGATATAAATTTTAAGTATGGGATGGGACAGGGTATTCAACGATCCGCACAGCGGTTTAGGAAGAGAAGACATTTTTGACCGTAATGTCGGAAAACATAGCCTACACAACAACACGTCTGGTATCGGACTTAAGCTAATTGACTTCGCTACGGAACGAAATGCCACTATAACCAGCACACGGTTTCCTCACCTCGATATTCTTAAGGGGACATGGCGGTCTCCAGTACAACGAACAGTCAACCAAATTGATCACATTGCGATAGACAAGAGGCACGCATCCAGTACGTCCTAACATTCCGAGGAGTAAGAATGCGGATATCCAATACGCTACAACAAACTGTAACAAGCCGCGGCCGGTGAAAACGAGTGCTGCCATTGAGCTCTATAGGCAAAGAGAAGGGAAGAACACCGGCTTTTCAGAAATAAGAAACAAGAGCCTGAAAGGCGCGCTATTGAGAATATAAAGGAACGATGTTCGAAAGTTTTACCAAAGTGTAAAACATCAAAGCCAAGGATACAAGGCTCGAACGGAATCCTGTCGAGATGAACAAGGATATATCAAATATGAGACACAGTCCATGCTGAGGATATGGAAGAAACACTTCTGCAGACTGTTAAACGCCGATGACGAACAACATTCCGCTGTCAGGCATAACGAACCATTTAATATTGGCAACGGCAGCGAAAACTGTCAACCACCCGACCTAAGTGAAGTGAGGATAGCAATATCTAAACTAACTATACAGAAGCATGTCTACTTTTGGTATACCATCCGTTTGTGTAGGATCTATCAGGGTCGGAAACGACTCACCGACTCATTCGATACCAAAAAAGAAATTGAGGCAAGGCGATGCGCTGTCATGCGACTTTTTTGATTTTATTCTTGAGAGGCATACGCCGACGATATTGACGTCATCGGTAGGACTCAACGTGATGACATATCCACGTTTGCCAGTAAAGAGAAGGAAGCGGCACAAATGGGTTTAGCAGTAAATGAGGGTTAGATGAAGAATATGCTGTCAGTACAGGAAGACCTCGCTTCAAGTGGCGCGTACAAGTAGAAACTGACCGCAACCAACTTGGAGTGCGCAAGTGGAGGCAGTTAGCTGATGACCGGGCTAATTGGAGAGGCATATTGGTTGAGGCCCAGGTTCTTTCCGGGCTGTAGCGCCACTTAAGTAAGTATATTCGCAGAACTTTCAAGATGGTGTGTTTTTTTAGGAGTAACTACGTACCTTGTTTTTAATTCATTGAATAAAAGATTTATGGCAAACACATTAACACATTAAATTATATACATTAAATTTCCGATTTTAAGTTTAATATCATTAAGTGTTTCTTCCTTGGAAGGCGATTTATTTAGAAAATAGCTCTTAAGGTGGTCTAATTTAGGTTTATTATTATTTTCTTCATGCTCATTCATAACATCATATTCAAGCAAAATAACTTGACGATTACATTTTTTTGATTATTCATTAACTAGACATACATCAGGAACGATAAAGAAAAATAAAAATTTAATTGTTTAGCGGTGTCATTTTTCATCCAAATTCAGTGATCAACAACGCAAGTTTACGATGGGTGACTTTTAACTGATGCTAATGTGAAGTGTGTGCATAAAAATAAATAAAAATTGCGGAAAATTATTCCAACAAATAGAAAAAAGATTACTTCTCAATCTCGTCAATTTCGTCGAAATTTTCCACTGGCCAAACATCTGCGCATCGGAACGGTTTAACAGCACAAGCGTTCAGTCGATCTTGAACTGCGAAAGAGTGTAGACGTTGTCGACTTTCGCAGTGATTTTAAAAAGTGAGTGATAATAGAAGTTAGCAAGTTATTTTTAAGTGGTCCGTGGCCGTGTCTGCAGTGGCGACCAACGGCAAGCGAGTGGTTCAGGGTGCAAACCCCAACCGGACAAAAAATATTGGAAGATTTTTTTTTTCACAATCGTGAAACTACAAATTTTATAAATTGGGAAAACCGGTATATGGCAACGAAAAAGTTAGTAGGCATATCGCAAGATATCCCAGCAGTTACGGCACCGACAGCTATTCCAAAGAAGAGAAAAAACATATGAGAAGGCTACAATCCGCTGTGGATCGTTTAATACCCTATCCTATTCCATCCTTAAAATTAGTAGCCTCAAATTGTGGGGTTTGTTCACAAGATATTGTTCGGACAGTTTATCAAAATCTTTTATTGTTCGACAAAAAACAACGTTTTCTATTGCATATACTATGGGGTTAGTTATACAAATGGTTTTTGTAGGAAGACGCCCCTAAAAAGTGGGCGTGGGTTAAAATGATGCATAGACGAAATGTTCATATTATAATAGCCAATGATGTTGCACCGAAAGTTTTTTCAAATATTTTAAAAAATGTACCAAAATAAGTTTTTTTTTATGAAAACGCCCCCAAAAAGTGGGCGTGGCAAAAAACTTTATAAATGCGAAATATAGATATTAAGATTCTCTAAATATTTTGTTCAGATGCTTTTTCTAAATTTCTTACGGTTTGGCCAAAAACTACGTTTTTCTAAAAAGGGGGGCGTGGCAGTGGGCGTATTTCGTTTTTTTACACTTGTTCTGTTGGGAGCAACAAAGAGCACGTGTACCAAATTGCATCATTCTAGCGCAAAATTTAAGGCCCAAAAACTGGTGACGTACGGACGGACGGAAGGACAGACATGGCTAAATCGACCCAGCTATCGATTCTGAGTCGATCCATATACTTTAAGGAATATCTTGCTAAATTATTTCTATGTTTCAAACTATGTGTCAAGACTAATATACCCCTATGGGATAGGGTATAAAAATGATGTGTACGCCGAATCTGGTGAAACGGCGAACCAACACAGCCTCAACCACGCAGCCTGGTGTATTTGAAGATCCTCAGAAGAATATGGAGGCTGTGGGGGCTATCTTTCAGGACGTGTATAAGGTGAATGATAGCATTCTCCCGAACCGCGTCCTGGAAAACAATGCCGCTTCTGCAACACCGCGCTGAATATTGCATATTGTCCAGTGCGTTGGAAGACGGCGGTGGTTCATGCTCTCCCGAATAAGGAAAGGACAACTCCAATCCGCCGAATTTCCGTCGAACTATTTTGGTTTCAAGGCGGGACATGATTGTATTCATGACGCCTCCAAACTTGTCTCTGATATACAATGCAGCAAAGCCAAAAAACAGTGAACGGGTGCATGTCTGGTGGATTTAGAGAAGGTTTTCGACACCGTTTGGTTAGGCCTCTATCTAAAGCTGACCAAACGTGGCATAAGTAAACCTTTATATGCTTCATGACATTTTGACTGGAAGAACGTTTGTTGTCAAAAGTGGCAATGTAAATACTACCACCGATTTTTTCATTAAAAATGGTCTGCAACAAGGAGCGGTAAACTCGCCAATTCTATTCAACATTTACACCAGTGATAATATGATAGGTCTTGCTTAGACAATTACATAAGCGGGCGATCTTATCGCTCTTTTGCAGCGGAACTTCGACAAAATCCTGAGATATTGTGATGACTGGAAGTTGAAAATCAACTTTCAAAGATCGGAAACTATCCTGTTTAGGACACCGGACCAAACGGACAGCCACTGGCGAGCAAAAGTGTACCTTAGCATCTGGCTGGATCAGTACATATATTTCGGAAGACATGTAGATGCTGCTCTGACGATAGCTAGGGGAGCGTTTGCCACGACAAGACGATTGTTTTATAGCAATCGTCTTGACAGCAGGGTGAAGGTAATTTGCTACATGCAACTCATCAGTCCGATGATTGCCTATGGGTGGCCGGTGTGGTTCAACCTTGCCCTATCTCAAATGAAAAAGATACGGGTGTTTGAGAGGCAGTGTTTGAGAAGCTCTCTTGGACTTAACAGAACACCTGTATCTGACTGCACAAAATATTATTCCAACCGGGTCCTATACAACAGGGCCGCAGCTTTCCTATATTTGGAAAGTCGAGGGCTGATACAGTGTAGATCGGCGATTCCGCTAATCTACCACGTCTTCCGACGAACTGTAGACAGGAGGATCCTATACGACCGAGACGTGTCGTCGCTCAAGGCGGAAGAGAGTGGAGGTAGTTTTAATTAGTTTTTAAATAGTTGTAAGTAATTTTAATTAGCATGTAAGTTTGAATTAAATAAAAATATAATAAATAATTGAATAATTAAATAATTACATAATAAATTAAATAAAAACTGCGTAACATTGATCCACCAACAACATAATGAACAATATCATCGAAGAAACCATTATTAATGGAACATATAAAGGAACATATTTCAATGATACCCACGGATATGCCATTCGATTTCAAACGATTGCAGTTTTCTGTTCGGTTAGCATTTGCAATAACAATCAACAGCCAGTCTCTTCAAGTTTGCCGGTTAAATTTAACAAATCCGTGTTTCTCACAGGACTTTATGTTGCAGTAGAACTTAGTAGGACTATCGCCTCCCGCATAGGTAACGCGAGTAAAGGAGCTTCGGCAAATTAAGCAGTTAGATGAAAAACTTGTGCTTATGGCCGCAGTCCTGAAACTTGCTGGAGCCGCAAAGCTGTGTAAGCAAAAAGTGCAAGTACATCGCACTCTTCGCTATCTCTTTTTTTCAACTAGCCGACGCGAAGTTTTCTGCCTACAGAAGACGATGCGGATATCCACCACTGCCTTAGAGAACGAAAACTGAAGCCGAGGGAAGACTTAAAGGAATTCATTTTTGAAATGAAAAGTATAGCAAAGTATATATATATATATATATATATATATCAAGGGGAAGTATCTCGGACAGGACACTTGTAAAATACATCGTCCAAGGATTGCGGATGTCGAATGTCAATAGGCGTTCCGAGCGGTAAGGCCGGAGTCGTTGCAAGATGTGCTGGATCATCGGCTTAAGGACAAAAGGAGGGAGGTTGTTTGAAAAACCAAAGCGTATGGATCTCTGTAGTAACACGGAAAAGGCTGCCACCAAATTGGACATTACCGTAGAGACTGTCCAGCATAACGTGACCAAGCGTCTGGCAGCGGAAGGAGGAAAGGACAACCCAGGCAAGAAGCATCAAACGGTCAGGCTTATCAAGACGAAAAGGGAGTACGAGAAGGTAGCCGACGTCAATGGAAAGTTGAATGAATGTTTTCATTGCTTTGGGAAGCGACTGTGTTACGCTAACGCACTTAACTGCAGACCACTTTGGCTTAAAGTACTTGCCAAGCGGAAGTGTGCTCAAAGGATTTGAAGGCGGAGGCTGCAAAACCATCGGCTAATTCTACGTCGAAATAAGGGTGGACGATCATGTGTCCTGGAGTAAAGAGTTTCGGTTGGAAAGCCAGCCGTACAACATGATAATCGATCGCAGTTTGCTGGATCAACCTCACGTGTGTGTGGTTAAGTCATTTAAGACCCCACGCATTTCAGACAACACAAGAAAAGTTCCAAGCATAATTCTCCTAATTAAGAGTTCGCCGATAAGTTATGAGGAGCTTAATGTTGGTAGCAACGGCGAAGAATGCACCTGTGCACTTTCAGGCCTGCATGAATATGCTGAACTCAAGTCTCAAGCAAGGTGATGCCGCGATATATCTGGACGACACAATAATTTCCAGTGCAACCGTTGAAGAAGGCATAGACAAGCTACGTCGGTTCTTGAAAGCGCTGAGGGATTCGGGACTGAAGCTGAACCTGAAAAAGTATTCGTTCTTCCAACAGAATCTGGAGTTTTTGGGGTACAGAATCAACAACACACCAGCGACTAAGGATTTCCCTACGCCAAGGAATGTGTATAAGGTACGTCAATTCTTGGGGTTGACAGGTTTCTTTAGACATTTCGTGAAGGACTACTCCGTGTGGGGGGATTCCACTCACAGATTTAACAAGAGCAGATCGGGAATTTCAGTGGATGGCTGATCAGGAGAACGCTTTTCGGAAGTTGAAGTAGATGCTAATAAAACCTCCGGTATTAGCGCTTTATGATCAAAGGTGTGAACATGAGGTGCATACGGATGCTTCGTCTGCAAGTCTCGCTGGGATATTGTTCCAGAGGGATGGAAAGGATACGTCTTTGCGATCGGTGATCTACTTCAGTAGGAAGCTGACAGCGGATGAACGTAAATACCATTCATAGGAGCTAGAGGTCCTAGCGATCGTGGAGAGTATGGAGCGTTTCAAAGGGTATCTTCTCGGGAAGGAGTTTAAAGTGGTGACCTACTGCGAAGCTATAGTGGCGACGAGCAACAAGCGAAAAATTGTGCAAAGGGTTGGACGATGGTGGCTGAAGTTGCAGGAGTTCTCGTTCCATACAGTTCACCAGCCAGGTAAGAAGGCAGCGTATGTGGACGCCTAGATTCGTCAACCTACAGATCCGGAGCAAGAAGTGGAAGAGACATCGTCGTTCATCTTTAACATCCACATTACAGGCGGTGATTGGCTAGCATCAATGCAGTGGCAGGACAAAAAGTTGAGGCAAGTCATCACGACCATGCGGAATCTGAAGTCGACAGCGTCGAAGACAGCTCTGCAGAAGGAGTATGCGGTGAAGAAATATCGCTTGTCGCGGATAGTCGACGGTAAGGAGAGATGGGCGGTCCCAAAGGCAATACGTTGGCGCATCCTCAATAATTTTACAAAATACAGTACTCTGCGAGCGGTAAGGACGACCAACGCAAGAATAGTTCTGGCCGTTATTAAGGAGATCACAGGATATGTTTGCGTACCATTGAGGGTGATTACGGACCGGGGCACCGCGTTTACTGCAAAGCTCTTTGAAGAGTTCTGTATAGAGAATGGAATCCACCACGTAAAGAGCGCCGTAAGTTCTCCTCGGGCGAACGGACAAATGGAGAGATGTAACCGAACGATCCTTGCAGCCATGAAGTTAGTTGGAGTTAGGGAAGCTGGAACCTGGTGATGGGGATAACCGGACACGAAGAAGGCAGGAGGCTCTCTCCAAAATCCAAGAGTCCCAGCAAATCCAGAAGGCGATACGATCTTCGTCACCGCAAACCATCGAAATACAAAGTCGATGACCTAGTTCTCATCGCGAACGAACTAGGCACAAGTGGGAAATCACGAAAGCTAGAGCCCCGCTTCAGGGGGCTTATGTGGTCACAAGGGTTCTGGCACATGACCGTTATGTCATCGAGGATATAGCCAAGATGCATACCAGAGGAAATTGTGTACAGTCATGGCTACGGACAAGATGAAGCCTTGGTGTGAGCTGCCAGACGAGAAACTCTTCGATGACGACACGGACGACAGCGAAGAAGACCCAGAGGATCCTGAGGACTGGATAAGCGTCAGGATGGGCAAGCTGTCACATCACCCTCACTGTTGAGCATTTCCAACCTTATCTATCCTATCCCATCTTCCTATTTCTTTTTATTCCACTGTAAACCTAACTTATTCTATATCGAAGGTTGGCGCCTTGTCGAGGCGGTGCGGCTCAGCAGTTTTGAGAGAGGATCGGTATGCATCAATGATTCCGGTCATTACAAGGTGTAGCCGCGGTCCAATCCAGTACCGGCGAGCGGTTTAACCCTGGATGGTTACTCTTCGTCGAATCGACGTAGCTCATTTACTCTTTCTCATATAACTTTTTGGTGGGTGTTCAAATTACGATCTGAACAACGTAAGTTGATGACGAAAGCTTGCAGTGAGCGGACGTACGCTGGATACACATTTTTTAAAGTAGAAGTTCGTAGGTGTGTAACTGTGTACTCGTCGCAACGACGTTGAACTCTGTGTCTCATGCGTAAAAAAAGGCTGTGTATGAAATAAGTCATTTTTACTTTGATTTTTTTAGTTTTTGGAGTTTTAAAAAGTTAATTAATTTGAAAAAAAACTAAAAATTGTTCAAATTCGTATCGAATTTTAAGAGAGAAAAAATATTTTTTTTTTCTTTATTTTTAATTAAAATTAAATTGAAAATATTTTTGTTTGTCTCTTACTCTAAAAATCTTTCCGCTTGAATTGTTTTTTTTTTTTTAAATTGTTTGTCGATTCGACGAAGAGTAACTTTAATGAATGTACTAAAATAAAGTAACCTTCCAGCGTTAAGCCATTGTCGGCTGGTAACCCAAGGGAGCAATCTCTTGTGGATAAGTCGACGACGGAAAATCGTCGCAAGCTTGCAAGAGCGCTTGCCTCCTTAGTACTGTCTCCCCCCCTCGGATGTTCGCGAAATAGTAAACTCTACCAAAAGCGGAAACCATGAGGTAAGACGGCAGACGGCAACAGAATGGTAAAACCGGCCTCTCTAAAGGACGATCCCAAAGCATCGTTGGGTCTTCCCACGATCCCTGTGGGAGGTTCAGCTGGAATGGTGACGCCAACTGGAAGTCGAAATGCAACCAATTTGTAGCAAAACGACCGTCGAATCCGGCCAATCTGGTCGAAGATTCCGCGACACCTGGGGGAGCACCCACAGCTGCCAAGGCAAGCGAATGTCAGCAAACCGATTACGGGTTGTCATGCGACAATAACTGGTCCCTTCAGTGGCTCAATACCCAGGTTGAGAAGATGACGAACGCTTGGCCCGGAGCCAACCTAAATATGCTAGAGCACAGTGATCTACCATCTGCTCCTATGGGTAAGATGTTTATTCCTGGTCCTGCAATCCCAAAGGAGAGATTGCTAGAAATGCTCAAGCGCCAGAACCATGACTTTCCGTCCGATGACTGGGTGATTACGGAAATGTTCAAACCATCTATCAAAGGACAAGGCATACGCTTATCGCTAAACAACAAAACGTTGGCGAAATTTAATACTGATGGTTCAAGCTAAAGGTGGGTTTCAACTACATGGATGTTAGAGGCGGTGGCCAATGATGATCCTGTCTAAAGCTAAATTACCTTCCCAAAGCGTGGCGTGAATTCAATGTGATATTCATACCAAAAGCAGGGAAATGCAGTCACACAATCGCGAAAGATTACAGACCAATTAGCCTATTATCATTTCCATTTAAGACACTGAAAAGACTACTATATATTCAAATCCGTAGTAACTTGAATCCAGGCTGCCTATCCCCAAACCAACATGCAACATATCAAAGGCAAATTGGTAGAAACGCCCTGCGTGAGGTAGTTCAAACAATAGAAAAATCACTTTAACATAAATAATATAGCAGCCTTCAAAAACTTGGTGGCAGCAAACGAGAGAGGGGGGAGGAGTGTCCTCTCACTAAGGCACTCACTCTCAGGCGGCAGCGGAGGAATTCCCTAGATGGAGTCAACGGTGGCGCCTACAGCTCCAGTTTGATCGAACTGGTAGTGAAATCCCTATATGAGCTGCTTCGACATATTTGAACACCAGGTCTAAAGGGATTTCCAATACTGAGCCAGGGTACTGGAAAAGAGTTGGTGGCGTAGGGGCCCTCAATGGGTCAACGGCATCGCTCATACCCCAAAATGGGCTACTGACATCGGAGGATGAAAAACTGTGACATCTACTATGGACCGTGTTATAGTGAGCAAAAACAGCGACTATTTGGATGCGGATTTCTTATAGGTGCCAGACTTAGGCAAGAAGTCTTATGTTTTGAAGACATTAGCGAACGCATTGTAACAATCCGCATCAAGGCCAAATTCGCCAACATAAGCCTTATATGCGCTCATGCTCCGACGGAGGAAAAGATGATATAACTAAGAATTGCTTCAAAGAGCTCCTCGACAAAACCTATGAGCGACTACCGAAGTACGATGTTAAAATCGTACTGGGAGATTTTAACGCAAAGGTAGGAAGAGAAGACATCTTAAGCAGTACTGTCGGAAACTATAGCCTACACGACAACACGTCTGGTAACGGACACTTAGGCTAATTGACTTCGCTACGGAACGAAATGCCACTATAGCCAGCACATGGTTTCCTCACCTCGATATCCACATGGGGACATGGCGGTCTCCAGATCAAGGAACAGTCAACCAAATTGATCACATTGCGATAGACAAGAGGCACGCATCCAGTATTTTGGATGTCCGAACATTCCGAGGGGCTAACATCGACTCGGACCACTACCTTGTTGTAGCCAAGGTAAGGGTGCGGATATCCACCACGCCACAAAAAACAGAAATACTATGAAAAAATTTAATGTCGAAAGACTTCAATCGCCAGAGACCGCCAAGACCTTCGCGCAACGCGTATCCCTTAACCTCTCGACTCACAACACACCACCAGCATCTAATGTCGAAGAACAATGGCAACGATGCCACCAGCAAGAAACCCCTGGTTTGATGAGGAATGCCGACAGATGCTCGCAGCCAAGAACGAGGCCTACAAGGCTAAGCTGCAGGTGAAGACGAGAGCTGCCATTGAGCTCTATAGGCAAAGAAGAAGGGAAGAACATCGGCTTTTCAGCAAGAAGAAAAAAGAGCAAGAAAAGCGCGCGATCGAGGATATAGAGAGGTGCCACTCCAGGAACGATGTTCGCAAGTTTTACCAAAGTGTAAAACGTCGAAGCCAAGGATACAAGGCTCGAACAGAATCCTGTCGAGATGAACAAGGAAATATTGTAGTTGAGACACAGTCGATGCTGAGGATATGGAAGAAACACTTCTGCAGACTGTTAAACGGCGATGACGAACAACATTCCGCTGTCAGGCAGAACGAACCATTCAATATTGGCAACGACAGCGAAAACTGCCAACCACCCGACCTGAGTGAAGTGAGGATAGCAATATCTAAACTCAAGCTTAATAAGGCTGCCGGAAATGACGGCCTTCCCGCTGAGCTCTATAAGGCCGGCGGAGATGACTTGGTAAGTAACATCCACCAACTCATAAGCCAAATCTGGTCGGATGAAAATATGCCTGAAGAATGGAACCTCAGCATCGTCTTCCCGATCCACAAAAAAGGAGACCCTCTGAACTGCGCCAACTACAGAGGCATAAGTCTCCTCAACATCGCCTACAAGATCCTATCTGCCGTAATATGTGAACGCCTGAAACCGTTTACCAACAACCTGATTGGCCCTTATCAGTGTGGTTTTAGGCCAGGAAAGTCCACAACCGATCAAATTTTCACACTTCGGCAGATCCTGGAAAAAACTCAAGAAGTCCAAATCGATACCCACCACCTATTCATCGATTTCAAAGCCGCATATGACAGCATTTATAGAGACGAACTGTACAGAGCCATGTCTAGTTTTGGTATACCGCCCAAACTCGTCCGTTTGTGTAGGATGACGATAGAGAATTCTCCCTGCTCCATCAGGGTCGGAAACGACCTCACCGACACATTCGATACCAAAAAAGGATTTAGGCAAGGCGATGCGCTGTCATGTGACTTCTTTAATCTGATTCTTGAGAGAATTGTGCAAAACTCCAAAGCCAACACCAGAGGCACAATTTTCCAAAAGTCGGTGCAACTACTAGTATACGCTGACGATATTGACATCATTGGTAGGACTCAACGTGATGTCATAGCCACGTTTGCTAGTATAGAGAAGGAAGCGGCGAAAATGGGTTTAGCAGTAAATGAGGGTAAGACTAAGTATATGCTGTCATCACGAAAGGACTCACAACATCGACGAATTGGACAGAACGTCACCATTGACAGATATAACTTTGAGGTAGTACGGGACTTTGTCTACCTCGGCTCCGCTATTAGCTCTGACAACAACATCTCGTCAGAAATTAAACGAAGAATTACTCTTGCAACCGCTGTTTCTTCGGGCTAAGAAGGCAATTTAGTAGTAAAGCCCTCACTCGAACTACTAAGGAGACCCTATATAAGACCCTGATCATCCCAGTCCTGCTCTACGGCGCTGAAGCATGGACCGTATCAAAAGCGGATGAAGAAATCCTTGGTAGATTCGAGAGAAAAATTCTTCGAAAAATCTTCGGTCCCGTTTGCGTTGACGGGCTATGGAGACGAAGATTCAACCAAGAACTATACGAGCTGTACAGCGACATGCCCCTGGTCAAAAAACTCCGCATTGGGCGTTTAAGATGGCTAGGACATTTAGAACGAATGGACACCAATACTCCGGCTCGCAGAGTCTTCGATTCCCAGCCAGACGTCGGACGCAGTAGAGGAAGACCTCGCCTTAAGTGGCGCGCACAAGTGGAAACCGACCTCAACCAACTTGGAGTGCGCAACTGGAGGCAGTTAGCTAAGGACCGGGCTAATTGGAGAGGCATGTTGGTTGAGGCCCAGGTTCATTCCGGACTGTAGCGCCACTTAAGTAAGTAAGTACTGGAAGGAATCCACTGTAGTCCCAATCGAAAAGGTGAAGAAAACGGTTAATCCAGCAGAGTTTCGGCCAGTGAACATGCTCATGACTGAGAGCAAGGTTCTAGAAAAAGTGGTACATAAAAAGCTACAAAGATATATGGAAAGTAACCATTACTTGACGGACTTCCAATCAGGTTTTCGCCAACAACACAGCTGTGAATCACTACTAAACCTCGTGGTTACACAGTGGAAAACAGAAGTGCACGAAAAGAAGGTTGTGGTTGCAGTTTTTTTGGACCTTCAAAGGGCATTCGAGACCATAGATCGTGAAATACTTGTACAGAAACTTTTTCAATATGGAGTAAAAGGAGTAGAACTCGAATGGTTCAAAAGTTACCTTTCAAATAGACATCAACGAACAAAAGTGGCGGATGAAATATCAGAATTGATAGCGGTAAGACTGGGCGTACCTCAGGGAGCAGTTTTGAGAACTCTTCTGTTCATAATCTACATAAACGATTTGGAGAAGGTACTTCAACATGCGCAGGCTAGACTATTTGCTGACGATACGCTTATTTATGTTGCTGGAAGTTCTGCTGAAGAGTGCATCAACAATCTGAACGCTGATTTAAAAAACATAGAGAAGTATTTCAAAAGTAATAAATTGAAACTTAATGTAGGTAAAACAAAAACCATAATAATTAATGGAGAGTCAAATGATAACATAAAAATTAATGATGTTAATATAGAAAAAGAAAATGAAATAAAGTACCTAGGAGTAATTATTGACAAAAAACTAAGTTTTGAGAATCACATTAACTATGTATGTAATAAAATTGCAATAAAACTGGATTTTTCCAAAGAATAAGGCGTAGGGTATCATTGAGTTGTGCAATACAAATATATAATGTAATGATCAAACCGCATTTTGAATATTGTTCAACATTACTTTTCTTAGGAACAAACCAAATGACGGAACGATTACAAACATTACAAAATAGAGGTATGTGATGTATTTTAATGTGCAATATGCTAACGCCTATACAACTAATGCTTAATACATTACAATGGCTTTCAATAAATCAAAGAACTGTTATGAATGTGCTTTTTTTTTATATTTAAAATTAAAAATAATATATTACCAAATTATCTGCGTAATCAAATGGTATACGTATCGGATGTAAAGCCTTATAATTTAAGAAATACATGTGATTTTAGACTTCCTTTCTTAAACACAAACAGAGCTCAGAATATATTGTTTCATAAAGGTCTCAGATTGTTCAATAATTTGCCAAATGACTTAAAGTCAGAAAATAATGTGATATTATATAAAAAATATATGATCTTATATGTAAATCGACCTATAATTAATTAATTTAACAAAAACGTTTTTTCTTTTCACTAGTTTTAAGATAAACATTGTAAATAATAGCTGAAGCTAAATAAAGAATCAAATAAAAAAAAAATAACAAACCGCGCTATAAATTGCGGAAAAAGCAGGAACTCTCAAAGGAAAGTTACCTGCCAAACATATTATATACTCGTAATGAAAAAAATTGCTGGATAAGTCGAATACTTAGTTGCAATAGAAATACAAAATGGGTGGTGGTTTTAGTGAGTAAAAATCTCACACTACTTTGGTCACGTGCTCATCGTGTCTATGAAGATTTCCACCAGCCCACGAAAAAAAAAGGATATTTAAAATCAATATTTTCAAGCTCAATAACTTACAATAAATCCTCGCTGTCCATTAATTGCATTTCTTAAAACAAACAGCGCTGGTGATGAATCCTTATTAGCTAATTGTGAAACCACTTGTCGGAAGATTGTGCATTCCCTGAACGGAAATTCTCTTACGCAGTCTCTAATTGTAAACTCTATGTACTCCAATTGTCCGACCTTGTTTTCTTTTAAAACGCGCTTAACAAACAATTCGATAAAATCATGTTTACCGTCTGATTCATTTGCCTTTTCCTTTCTCAGTTGGCATTGCTCTTCGCAACGCATTATTTCGGATATTATCCACCTGAAATAATGGTATTTAAAAGCCATTAATTCGTTAATATCACACTTCTTGTGCATTTCTTTTTCCGTCATTAGCTCAAATATTCTTTTTAATGTTGGTAAGTGTTTTAATAGATTTCCATATCTTTGTAGACTGAGTGCAATATAAACAGGATGAAGATTAACTCCAATAACAAACTTATGAAAGTTATCCAATAAACTTGCAGGCAAACGTGGTTCCGTTGTCTTACTTAAAATGTTTGTATACTGTTCAAGCTGAGACTTGTGCACATAATTATTTATTGCTTCAACACATGTATGGTTCCCAACAAATGCTGCCATTTGAGAAGCTGTTCTTGACACAGAGTTTAATGCGGTTGGGTTTATTCCTGCATTTAAAAGTAGAATACATATATCCTTATTTCCAGAAAGAGCTGCGAAATGAAGCGCAGTGTAGTTCGCACCATATTGATTAAAGTGTACATCAGCACCCTAATAACAAAAAAATAAGCCATTATAAACAATAAAAAACGTAAATTATGAAAAGTAAATTATCAACATATAATTTTAATATGATACCGACAATGAATGAACAATGAATTAGCATTGATAACAACACTTCAGTCATTCAAATAGAAAAATATGTATAAATAAAATCATAGTTATATATTTTTTTGTTTTAAATTTTGTAGGATTTAATATAACAAACGTGTATTCGTTTTCAATACACTGTTTGTAATAAAAAGAGATAAGAGTTTTCTCCTAGTTGATAACTAAATTGTTTTACAACGCTTATTTCACTATACTGTCTATCAAATTTAGGTAAAAAAATCCCGAGGAACTGCAAATTTGTTGCTTTTGTTTTGCTATTGAGATTGTTAGGTACACAAAATATACTTTAATATGTCTAAAGTGCATGCGTTTTTAATGCACAGTTGGTAATAAAAAGAGACAAGAGTTTACTTCTAGTTGATACCTAAATGGTTTTACAACGTCCCTCTTATTGTTTCATTGTGATGCGTCACCGCATTTAAATCAAATTTCTGTTTTCAGCACTTACATGTTCTGCGTCATACTAATACAAATGTAATGGGACAAAAGTAAGTGCTAAAATAATTACTGCATTAAAAAAACAACAATAGTGAACTCTGAAAATACAAAGCAGTTGAACTTTGAACACCTGAAATATGGTGAACGGTGAAGTACACTTTACCCTTTTTGTCGAACTTTATGAATATCCAAAAAAAACATATGAGAAGGCTACAATCCACTGTGCGGATCGTTGAATACCCTATCCCATCCTATCTGTAAAACTAAAATCCCCAAAAAGTGGACATGGCTAAAAACACGATGTGGATAAAATAAAGAAAATGGAATGGTGACAACAAATTCTTCAGACTGCTTATAAAAAACTTTTACGGTTCTACAAAAGACAAGGTTTTCTACTGCATATGTTATGGGGTGGTGTATAAAAATGGTTTTTATATAAAAACGCCCCCAAAAGGTGGGCGTGGGTTAAAATGATCTATAGACGAAATGTTCATATTTATATTGCTAATGATTCTGCATCAAAAGTTTTTTCGAAAATTTGACCGAAAAACGTTTTTTATTAAAAACGCCCCCAAAAAGTGGGCGTGGCAAAAAACTTTATATGAACGAAATACAGACATTCAGATTGTCTAAATATGTTGTTCAGAAAGTTTTTCAAAATTCCTTATGGTTTGGCCAAAAAATACGTTTTTCTAAAAAGGGGGCGTGGCAGTGGGCGGATTTCAAAAATTTTTACACTTGTTCTGCTGGGAGCAACAAAGAGCACGTGTACCAAATTTCATCCTTCTAGCTCAAAATTTAAGGCCCAAAAACTGGTGACGTACGGACGGACGGACAGACATGGCTTAATCGACTCAGCTATCGATTCTGAGTCGATTCATATACTTTGAGGTATATGTAGTATATGTAGCTATGTTACAAACTATGTATCAAAACTAATATACCCCTATGGGATAGGGTATAATTAACAAAAGCAATGTTAAATAGCTGTTTAATGAATACACACTTAGAAGAGAACAGCAAAACTTAGTAAACATTCTCAAAACCGGTAAGTGTGATGAACTGCCGCGCAAATGGTCTGGATTCGATTCCCCGTCGTCGCACTAAATGATTTTTCACTTGCCTCCTCTCGTGATGATCTGACAAATCATCCGGGTAGTATTAATTGTCATGAAAAGCTAATTTCAACCTAGCCGTTCGGATTCGCATTAAAACAGGAGGTTCCGCTATCGTGCACATGCACACATGAATGGTTGTGAAACAGCTTCTCCCTGGGTACTAACGAGCCTGTTGTGCCAAAAAAAAATATTTTTTTGTACAAATCCACGACATACTTAGACAAGAAGTCTTATGATTTTAAGGCATTAGCAAAGGCATTTATACAATCCGCATTCGGCCAAATTCGCCAATATAAGCCTTCTTTGTGAGCACTCTCCCACGGATAAAAAGATTATATTGCTAAAGACTTTCTACAAACGAATAGCGACTATCGAATTACGATGTTAAAATAGTAATGGGAGATCGTAGTTAAGTAACAATCGATTATGATCATTTGGAAAAAAAGGCGATGACGAACATTCTCTCTTAATAAGGCTTAACAAGACTGCCAGAAATGACGGTCCTTTTGCCTAAAGCCTTTGTAAGTAACGTTCACCAACTCATAAGACATGTTTGGACGGTTGAAAGTATGCCTGAAGAATGGAACCTCAGCACCGTTTGCTCGATTCACAAAAAAGGAGACCCTCAAAATTGCGCTAACTACAGAGGCATAAGTATCCTCAACATCGCCTAAAAGTTTCTATCTGCGGTAATATGTGAACGCCTAAAAGCTTTTACCAACAACCTTATCGGCCCTTATTAGTGTAATTTTAGGCCAGGGAAGTCCACAACCGATTAAATCTTCACACTTAGGAAGATCCTAAATCGATACCCACACCTATTCACCGATTTCAAAGCCGCATACGACAGCATTTATAGAGACGCACTATTCAGAGTCATGTCTAGTTTTAGTATACCGCTCAAACTCGTCCGTCACACTGTCATGTGACTTATTTAATTTGATTCTTGAGAGGATTGTGCAAAACTCCGAGACAACACCAGAGACACAATCTGCCATAAATCGGTGCAACTAATAGCATACGCCGACGATATTTTCATCATTGCCATTGGTAAGACTCAACGTAATGTCATAGCCACGTTTGCTAGTATAGAGAAGGAAGCGGCAACAATGGGTTTAGCAGGAAAAGACACCTAACATTGAATTGAATTGGAGAGAACGTCACCATTGACTGATATAACTTTAAGGTAGTGCAAGACTTTGTCTATCCGCTATTAACTCTGACAACAACGAAGAATTATTCATGCCAACAGCTGTTTCTTTGGGCTAAAAAGGCAATTCAATAGTAAAGCCCTCACTCGAACTACAAAGAAGATCCTATATAAGACCCTGATCATCCCAGCTCTGCTCTATGGTGCTGAAGCATGGACGGTATCAAAAGCGAATGAAGATATCCTTGGTCGATTTGAGAGGAAAATTCCTCGAAATCTTCGGTCCCATTTGCGTTGATGGGCTATAGAGACGAATATTCAACCAAGAACTATACGAGCTGTACAGCGACATGTCCTAAGTCAAATAACTATTGACTTATTGGACGTTTAGGATGGCTGGGGCATGTGGAACGAATGGACACCAATACTCCAGCTCTCAGTGACTAATTCAAAATTGACAAAATTGGTTAGAATAATGTAATGTTACAATATAAAAAAATATAGTGCCCAATAGTTATCAAGTAGTAAAAGAAACGCACACAGTTGAATAGTTAAAATCAATTATTTGCTACATCTCGGCAGTAACGTTTAGTGCAAATCAAACTAATAATCCACGCAACTATCTCGAATGCATCTATCTCGAAAGCCTGAAACACTTTACGTACATGAACAACTATGAAGGAAGTGCAGATGTAGGTACATATTACTATCGATATGCTGCACAATTTTCTAATTGGTGGTGTACTTCTTACCCTACCTTTACCTGAGTACACAAATATGCTCAACGAAAGACTATTAATAAAAACAATACGAGCTCACAAAGAAATAGTTAATCACATCGAGTTGGATTTAATTGAACTTACTTGGTCAAGTAAAAGTTGCACTGCTTCTTTATTTCCTTTGTAGCAAGCATGCTGTAAAGGGGTCACTCCATTTTCATCAACAAAGTTTACGCCACTTTTAATATGCGTTATCAACTGTTTGAACTCACTAGTATCATTCTTGGATATTTTTTCAAAAATCTGCTTTTGTGTATCATTAAGAACTATTTCTACAGACATTTTAATTAATTTTAGAGTGAACTACACTTAACGCGTGCTACTTTGGCCAGAAATATTTCCCATATTCTACGAAAGTTCAAGAAAAAGAAAATGACATCAAAACTGACATCTGCCGCAAAATCGCGTTGCCAACTATTTATACAATTCAAATAAATCAGAGACGACTGAAGGCTAGCATTTTGGTATACATAGAGTTGTTCAGCATCTGTAGGAAAACAAACACATTTGACATTTGTATGAAGGCAAATTCATTGGCAAGGGATAGGGGTTGTTTTATGAACATTTTTAAAATTGTTTGAAAATTGTGTAAAAGTGCTAAATGAGAACAGAACAATTTATAAACAAAATAAAAATATTCAGAGTTGTTGTTGTTTGTGAAAACAAGAACATAATAACATTTACTACACGAAAACTAATCAACTTCGTTTCATATATTTATAAAGGCCATTATTTATTAATTTAAATGACATATCAACTTCTATATTGCTTAATAGTAAAATGTTTGGAAATACGCGATTGCATTTTGCGATTGCGATTGCTGGAACATTTGAATTGCTCAAGGTCTAGATCAGGGTAGCGATTCCTTAGTCTGCTTTCACACGTAGACTCACGACTCACGACTCACATGAGTGCAAAAGAGAAAGAAAATTCGAAAAGTTGAGAGGAAAAATATTTTGCCCTGTGAGTCGTGGGCAAAATTTTCAGCGACTCTTTTTGACGTTTTCTTTTCTCTTCCTTCTTGTTATCATCATGTTGCTTCATATAATTTCGCTGCTTGGAGAGTCAGTTTCGGCTACTTGCGTATATTTGTTCGGTTGCTGGTGTTATTTTTTAAAGCAGAATAAAAGAGGAATGTCAAATTTGAGTCAAGAGAAAAAGTCGTCGTGTAAAAGCGCGAGACTCACGGAAGAAAATTAACAAGAGAACTTCGAAAAAAGTCTTGACTCACCAGTCAACGTGTGGAAGCAGACTTACCACATCGAGTGCGAGTGCGGGTGCGACTCCGAATTCGAAGATTATGGTAGTATGTGTGAACAAACTTCAGGAAATAATCAGCTGTCTTTGACAGATATTTGACAATTGTCAGCAATTGTTTTGAAATTATAATTTCGTTTTTTTGTGTTTTGATTCCAAATTTCAGTTTAAAAGACGAAATCGTAGTGAAAATGAATGGAATTAGTTATGTACACAATATATACCAAGGGTGAGTACATTTTAACTTTGTTTTCATCTTTAATTTGATTACTTTACCTCCATAGAATCAAAATAATCAATGCATTATTCTACAGAATTCATGCACCGCTCCTACTCATCCAGCCTAAAAAGCAATCAACCTGTGTATATAACCCAATAAAAAAGCAGGAGCGCAACACAAGGGTGAGTACAAAATAAATATCATTATCAATTCTTATGACTTCTATCATTCGTAGAATTACAAGCAAATACAAATACTCAAATGGGATATTCTCCTTCCTTGGTTAGTGTCGGATTGACAATTGACATACCGAACCGAGTACAATCGGAATGTACTTCGCCTGAGAAGATATGCTACCAATAACCTTCATATAAAAACTACAAGGCAATATCAACAAACGCAAGAAGCAAATGCCACGAAACAAACGTAGAAGTGCACATAGGATTTTGCATATAAACGGTAAATTGAAGTCACAGGATATTTTACCCATAAAAGTTGTTCGATTCTATTTATCAACACATCGAGTAGACCCAATCCAAAGAGAACAAAATGTAAGTTCAGTGATTTACTATACGAGTTATTAATCATCAACCCTATTATCTTTTTAGGAAATTCGTTTACGAGCAGACTTAGGGATAGACGCATAGCTACATTCTTTGATGTTTTGCCAAAAAATAAGAAAACGTAAGTTCAATGACTATCTATATGATTGCTTATAATATCATTGCGATTTACTTATCTCCGTAGAAAATTCATATACATACCTGTAAATTTGGATACATTACATACCAGTTGACTCGTAACTGACCGACGGAAGAAAATCGGTGCTATGAAGGTATGGGAATGATACACATGCACGAATGACAAGGAGCATGAACATAATGTAGTTAAGGTAGAAGGCAAGTAGGTACCTACTCATATGTGGAACTGCAACGATATACAATGGCCCTATCTGATGCTATGTAGTAACATCGATTTAAATAAAAACAAATACAACAAAGTATGTTGGTTCAAATTGAATTGTTTTAATTTCAACTTATTTTTTATATAAATGGAAATTTAGTTAAATACCGGACTGCCGCACCAGTATGTAAATAAGTGAGTAAATAACTGGTTGATGTTGCTGGTGGGGCATTTGCAATTTGTGGCTGCTTGAAAGATGATGTTTACTTGGGAGATGTTTTAGTTTGTAGTAGCAATAGTTGAACACAAATTACTTACATCCAACATCCAACGGTGTACACTTCCTTGGTTTCCTTTGCATATGTTTGCCTATTTTGTTCTCTCTGATGCTCTAAATTAAGATAAGAATCGAAAAGCTACCTAAGGTAAAAATTCTCTTGGTGTGCACAACTTTTTTGAAATAAGAGGTACATAGAGTGCGTATCTCATACAACGACAATTTAAAATGGGGGTAATGATATTGATACCGCAGTGTTTACATTGTCATGCCAGTATTCAGCAACAGCATAGCCGATGCATACGAACCACGAAAATTCCCTTTCGCCCTTACCGCCCGCGTCAGCTGTGATGCGTACTCTATGTAGTTCGCACATTAAGTAATGTCTAATTAATTTTTTCTCCCCTAGTATTGTCGCGATATGTGTAACAAACCAATAATGTCTATAAACAGCAAAGTGAAGTTAAACGCCTGCATGATATTCTAGACAAGGGCATAAAATTCAAACATTGTTTTCTGTTGGAGTGTTCTTTACTATGGAACGCTCTACACCAATTCAAGGAGATCGCATCGATTGAGAATATCGAACATACATTCCCATTGAAAACAAACCGTAAATTCACAAATTATCTATATACCATTGTTTAGATCAGTAACCCGTTGAATCGTTGCAGAAAGTTCTTCTACGGCCAGATTTGTTTCCATGCATGTGGTACATGTAGGTGATTAGCAGAACATCAACACATATCGCTCGCACTTTAATATGTGAGAATCGTTCGTGGACGTGGATTACTTTGTTATATATCTTTAATTTTAATCTACTGTTTATTACAAATTAAATATTAAGTCTGTCCTAATATTTAAATACATATTATATTGAATTTAGTAATTATAATGTTTCATTTTGAAAAAAAAAATATCCCACATGAGCAAGTATGGTTCTATATGAAAGTGTCGAACCAAAAACCTGAACAAGAATTAGGAAAGCATAGTAGAATTAGTTTCAGAGCATAGTCGCTGGTTGGATTTGCAAACAGAAATGTGTGTGCATCAATGGGAGTAAGAAGGTTGTTGCTTGTCTAAAAGACACTGAAAGAGCTGAGAAAAGGTTAACCATACAACGGCTCTCCCGGATCCACCACTTATATGAGTATGCGAGTTATTAAAACGGAAAGTCATATACCAGTATTACAAAGACTAAGCGAAGTATTTTCACAAGAATACCTTTTTATTTGAACTATTTTTTATAAATAATAAGAAATCTAAAAATAAATGACTTGTTTTGTTATTAATACATTTAATTGGATGACATTGTGATTGATTTCTGTGCGAGCTTTTATGTGACATCAATCAAATAGCAATAGGATCTATTGAACGTTCTATTTCATCAATTCTGTTGTTGCGGGTGCATTTGGCTATTGTCCAGTCGGACTTGTTGGTGTTAACTGCAATAGGAATCTAGAATGAAAAAATGTCTTAATATATATATATTGTAAGATGCGTTAAAGTTCTGCTTACAATTCCACCGCCAAACATCTAATGTGTGTATTTATACCCCACGCCAAAGATCTTATATATTTGGCCTCCTTTTCGTCGTTCTTGCGATTGCAATAACAGAGGTAAAATTAATATTTGGAAGTCTTCAGGACAAAAGAACTGTTCCTTGATGAGAAGAACAGTCTTCAACATCTTCAGCACCTCTTGTAGACATACTCTTACCATTTGATATTTTGTTTAATGATGGTAAATGCTAGGGAATACAGTATACGTTGCTAGTGTTATTGAAGTCAGTATGTCTTCCTTTGAGGGATCGTATTATTTACCAGTGACAACATGTGTCACATCATTGTTTTGTATTTTTTGTTTTGTTTTCTGGTGACACACTTTCAGATTCGGCGACCGCAGCATTATCAATTTCAGCAATACTTCCTGTTCTGTAAGTGCTTCTTGCATCGCTCTGCGTGCAATCTTGGATTCAGACGACTCGTTTGTCTTCTCTTGAACTTGGTTAAGTTTGGTTTTGTATTCTTCAAGTTCATTGGCCTATTAAAAAAAGTTTGTAGAAATAAATAAAGTTAGTCCATGTGATATGTGACTTTACCAGTAGATCCATTTCATTTGTGTCCGGGTACTCATAGCTATCCAATTCGCTGATTCGATCAATTCGATTCAATTTCTCGATTCTGTTGGATGTTCTTTTTTGTAGCCTGCAACTCTGGCTGGATCTGCTTTAAGGTGACTTCGTATAGTTCGATTTCTCCGGTTCATCAACTCCTGTTCCATTTGTCTGAAAATAGAGATTTCCTTATTAAATTACATCAAAAGAAGAGACTGTATTTTTACTCACCTCATTCTTTCACGGATATCCACTTGAAGAATCTTGCCTGGCGAATGTTAATCGAATACATTCTATACGATGGATCTGGACAATATTCTATGCCCGAATTTATCACAATGATCATGCTCAAATTTTGTGGAACATTCTCGATGTCTAAATATGTTGTTCGGAAATTTTTCAAAATTCCTTACGGTTTAGCCAAAAACTTCGTTTTTATAAAAAGGGGGCGTGGCAGTGGGCGGATTTCAAAAATGTCTACAGCTGTACGTTTAATCCTTCTAGCTCAAAATTTAAGGCCCAAAAACTGGTGACGTACGGACGGACGGACAGACATGGCTAAATCGACTCAGCTATCGATTCTGAGTCGATCCATATACTTTGAGGTATATGTAGCTAAATTATTTCTCTATGTTACAAACTATGTATCAAAACTAATATACCCCTATGGGATAGGGTATAATGATGTGCTACAATTTTTATGGAAATTCCCATGTAATATTCATTGACTTTTGTGCCATCCCATTGTAATAGCGGGTGCTACCTTGTAGTTTTTTTTATGAAGGATATTTTCTCGGGCGAAATTCACTACGATGGTAGGTACTCGGTTTGGTATAATCGTTGTAGTTCTACGATTGAAAGAAGTCATGAGAATTAAGAATGTTATTTATATTTTACTCACCATTATGTTTTTATTCGTTTATCAAAAAATATCTTTGGTCAGCGTAACTTGGTCTTCACATTCCCTTATTTTTCTGCTAGTTCAAGCGAATCGTTGAATGAATCGAGTGATGTTTTGTCCGATTGGAGAAGAAACGAACATGTATTGTTTGAGAAGTACCTAAGGCCAGCGTCTACCTACTCTTCTCCAATGGTCTGTCATGACTGTTGTTGTGTTGTTGCTAATTGTGTTAACTTCTTTGTTTGATTAGGTTGTATTCGATCTAAGCCATCAACCAGATCGATTGCCTTACAGGTGCGGGTGAGTCGGAGCGGCGCATGACTCCTACAACTATGTCTACTCAAATGCAATCTACATGGATTTTTTGTTAGGTATTGTTAGGTATGGTTCCAGAGCCAAAACAGACCAGTCTTCCACATCGACGACAGTGTTTACTCTTATCAGTATAGAATCAATCAACATCTGCAAGTAACATTATAGGTAGCAATTCAAAACAAGCATTTTAAGATAAAATACTTTGTAGTAGCCTAGACAACCTCAATAAAAATCTATTATCAAAAAAATCTTTAACTCGTCGGAACGCCTGGATTACAATTCTCCATCAGATAATGAAGGGTCCATACTGATTATACGTTTTTACAACATCAAACAACAAAGTCATTTGTTTTCAAAGTTATTTTTATTAATAGAAAATGTACTGAGAGTCCATCAACATCGAATTCATTTGTGTTACATCGATTAATGGTATATTTCACAATTCATATGGAAAGTCCATTGAATCCCTTGTACCAATTTATACCATGTACTTAAGCGGTTGTGACATTACATTATGAAAGTGGTTCTGTACGTTTCTTTGTATAATGTATATTTCTATGAATTTAAATTCTATTTTGTTTTATTAATATAATACAAAAATATGCAACTTTAGTTGAGTTTTTAAAGAATATACACCTGCCGTGTGTACGTTATTTCTTTTTATAAAGGAACGAACTTGGAAACAGTAAAATGTGGTATTGAATAAATTAAAAAAAAAACTAAACTATATTCTGGGGAGCGCTCAAGTGCGTAATCTCAGATATCGTCTCTTTGTGTACACCGCCGAAGAGAATTAATTCTCCTCTGATTTGTTGCTCGGCTACAAGGGCTCTCCTCGAATTCCGTATGGCATTCATTTGTTCCTCCATTCGACGAATCCGTTCATGATGGTCCTTCGAGAGGCTACGCGAGCGATTTGGGACGTTAAATGCTGCAATGCGAAATGGGTCCTGCAAAATAAAGACTTTAGTTACTTTCGTCGTGCAAATGCAAGCAGTACCTACCTCAAAAAGATCATCAAATCGCTTTGGTAATCGCGGTTCGTAGTAGCGACATCGGAGTGCCAAATTTCTCTGCAAACTGTTGGCCGCTTCTATATCATTTGGATTATTGGCAGGTGGTGCGAGCGGGGCCAGTTGAACTGGAGGAGCAGCAGGTGCCTGTAGAATATCATTATCATTGCGAACGGCTCTTAATTGTGGACGGTTGTGGTTTCTTTCTTCGGAAACAGACAGAAGGTTATTGTTGTTGTGTTGATGGTTATTGTTCAAGCCAACTCATCGTCTATTCATGCGCATATCATCGACAATTCAAAAGTTATCCAAACGATTAGGTTCACCTGCATGTCCCACTTTTTCTTTCTCACCGGTATTATTTTCCATTGCCACACCTCCTTAGACATATCCAAGAGCTATGAGTCCGTATACATGCTATTTGGTCCGCCACAACCTCCGACATTCAACAGACGATCGTTTCCAAATCAATTTGAAACTGTCCATACCTTGGTGGTGGTTTGTGTTGCCTGTTTGAAAAGCGCCTCTACATGTGAAAAAAAGAATATCATAAGTGCTATAGAATTAAGGGAAATTTTAATTTATACAGGATTACCATAAGAAAACTGTGTAAAAGACGAAAATCCAAACGCGTATTTCCAAACATTTTACTATTAGGCAATATACAAGTTGATATGTATTTGTATTTGTATTTATTGAAATATGAATTTTCTGTACAATAAGAAATACTTTCTTTTTGAGTGCACAGTTTACAAAGATTATTTTGAACACATTATAAATAGAACTAACAATAAGATATAATATATAAAATTAACAGAAAAAGAAAAGAACAATTTTAAAGAAGAATTTAAAAGAAGAACAAATAAAAGTAAAATAAAAGTACATAGTAATTGAAAATGATGACTACAAATTTTACATTAAGCGGGGAAACATCAATGAATCGTGCAAAGGTGGGAAAAGACTAAAGATAAAAAACTTCTGTGCTTGACATTGGCTCTTATACTAAGGGGAAGTTCATTATAAAGGCGAATGGCATGAATGAAAAATTGCCTACGTGATATCGTGCAAGTGTAAACATTTGGTCGGATAGCATGAGAACGAAGGGACTGTGAAAAGGCTACTTTATTAAACAAGTAAATAGGCTGTTTTTTATTTATGATTTTATAAACCATGGCGCAAGCTCTAAAATTTAAAAATTGGTCAAGACTGCATCCTAGTAGTTGTCGAGAGTAGTTGGAGACATGATCGTATCTACGCAGATTGTATACGAATCTTGCTATTGAATTAAAGGCAACATTCAATTTACGCAATGATTTAGCATCAGCACAACCAAACAATTCACAACCATACATTATTATAGGTATGACAATAGCCTTTACCAATTTGAGTTTTACATTCGTTGGCAAGCTATCTCTGCATATTGACAGACCGCGTAAAGCACCATAAATTTTAGATACCACTGAGTTGATGTGGTCGTTCCAAGTAAGGTTTCTATTAACGATAATGCCAAGGTTTTTAATTTTGGAAACCATTTAATAAAACAGGAGGCATGTGGGACATTAACAAGTGTTTATATATTATTATCGATTTAGTTTTTGAAGGATTCAATAAAAGTCCATTATTAACAGACCAGTTGGTCAGTGATTTGAGGTCATCATTCATTCTTTCCACTGCATCATCCATCAAACCAATGGGGAAATGAATGTAGATTTGCACATCGTCAGCATAAATATGAGAATGACAGTTACGTAAAACAAGTGGAAGATCATTAATAAACAAAGAGAATAACAAAGGACCAATTATTGAGCCTTGAGGCACACCACAGTTAACAGGTAACGCAGATGATGAGGACTGATTGTGAAAGACAGATTGGGCTCTTTTCGTTAAGTATGACATAATTAAATTTGCAGAAAGGTGAGAAAAATTGAAGTGAGACACAAGTTTACTATAAAGAATATCAGGACAAACAGAATCGAAAGCTTTTGAAAAGTCAACTAAAGTAACTAAAGTTACTTCATCTCGGTCGATAGCCTCCCGAATATCATCGGTCACTTTTATCATGGCAGTAACGCAGCTGTGTCCGGAACGGAAGCCTGACTGCATAGGCGTTAACAAATTTTTTGAATAAACATATACTTTGATTTGATCACATATAATTGATTCGAACGCTTTAGATAGAAAAGGAAGGATGGCGATTGGACGATATTCGTTTTTATTTTTGGGGATCGGAATAATTTTTGAGTGTTTCCACTGTAGTGGGTAGGACGAAGACATTATGATGGAATTGAAAATGAACGTTACATACTTAAGGATATACGGTAGAATTATTTTTATGAACTTAGGGTGAATGCAGTCCATGCCCATGCTTTCAGACTTTATAGACAAAATTGCCTTTCCAACAGTAAACGAATCAACAATATCAAACAAAAATGCGTCGTCAGATGTGTTTATAAAAATATTTGTGGACAAAGGACGAGACACAATAGGTACAAGCGACACTCTAGTGAACGTTCTGTTTAGTTCCTCAACGTCAATATCATTATCAGTCTTTATATTGTGTTTATTGCACACCCCTATTTTTTTAATCTGATTCCACATAAAAGATGAAGAACGGTTAGAATTAAATTTGTTAGTGTAATGTAGTAACTTAGCCCTTTTAATCATTGAATTTACTTTGTTTCTTAACCTTTTGAATTCAATAAAGATTTCAGGGATTTGAAATCTCCTCCATCGACGATACACGTGATCTCTTTCACGCATAGAGCTTTTGATTGCATTAGAAATCCAAGGACAAGAACCATGTTTTGCAACAAATGTTTTCTTTGGTACATATTTATCAAACAGATGTGTCGTAAATTTATTGAAAATCTCTACTTGATCATTAACATCAGGGGTAAACAAAATACGGTCCCATTCTAGAGAAAAACATTCATTTAGAAGATACAAGTAGTTAATTCTCTTGAAATCGTAGTATTGTATAATTTGTGAAGTATTGGCAAATTGTGTTGCTATATCTAGGGTTACAAATAAAAGATCATGGTGGGAAAAAACAGGAAAAGACAGTTGGGAATAATGCTTAAGTATATTTTTATCACTAAGAAGGACGACATCTATCAACGAAGGGGTTTTATTAGGCATGTAGTGGGTCGCATAAGACATATTTGCAAGAGACATATTAAAAGAAGAAACAGTATCAATCAAATTCGAACATGACACATTATTAAGTAAATTTATATTTATATCACCACAAAGAATTACTTTGGGGGCTAATACGCAAATGTCCTCCAACACATCCCCAACGATTCTGCAGTGAGAGACATTCGGAGGGATGTAAATTGAGCCAATAATAAATTTATTATTACCATTTAAAACATCCAGAAAAATATATTCATAATTATCAGTACAAAGAGAACATTTAACGACCTTCGCTTTCAATGATTTCCTTAAATAAATTGCAACGCCCCCACCAACCCTATCAAGACGATCAGCTCTAAATAAGTTGTAACCACAAACATTAAAAAAGTCATTGCTATGGTTTGTATTAAGCCATGTTTCAGATACGCAAATAGCATCCAATTTGCTGTTTTCAAATACAAACCTAAATTCATCAATTTTATTAACCATACTTTGTGCGTTAATATGACACATATGAAGACCATGGCTTTGTTTACATAAAACATTTAACATCGAACGCATGTTTTCATTCCTACCATTCGTATCCCCATTATTATAAGCTGTGTTCATAGCATAACAAAAAAGAGAGGAACAAGATCAAGCACAGCAACAGATTATCAGACAGTGAATTAGCATAGTAAAAACAATAAAAACAATAAACGATCATAGATGTTTTGCCCACGTACAAACAAAAGAAAATTAAACAATTAAATAAAGTCATCACTAAAAGAGAAATAGAATAAAATGGAAGTAAAAGAAAATTATAAAATAAATATAAATTAATATTAAAGCAGATATGAAAGTATATAAAAATTAAACAACAATAATATAATTATGATGGTGATACTCAGGCGATGATCATGCATTTGTAGTCGTAGCAGCAGCAGCATACAAATTTTCGACGGTCTCAATTTTAATTCCTCTTTCGGTTGCGTTTCGCTTAACATAAAGAGAGCCAGAAATCGTAAACACAGAGAACAGTTTATGTTTTTTCTTTAACTGCACCGCTTGTTGTAGGAGAGAACGATTTTTAGAAGTTAGGCTCTCATTAAGGTATACCGCACTTGTTGATGTTGAATTAGGCAGAATGTCTTTCAATAAAAGAGATTTCTTTCTAGCGTTGCGAAAAAGAGAGGTGGCCTTCAGTAATTGATTTCTATCATGTGGCGAGTTGAATTTAATAATGATAGGTGCATTATCAGGTCGCGGGTGTTTGGGACGAAAAATTTCTTTTACAGCAGGAACATTGCAGTTGATATTTTGGCATAGATGGTTGAATAATTCAATAAGGTTTTCGTTTGGTAGTATTGGTACCCCAAATAGAACAGCATCAGCGGCAATCTCCTTTCGCTCCATTAGATCGAGTCGTTGTTGCAGAGCGTTAACTTCCAAATCAACATTAGGCGTTTTATTTTTAGTTTCCTCGATAGTATTGACTCTAGCTGAAACGTTATTTAGTTGCTTTTGGAGATCGTCAAAGCGCTCAGTCCATACTCTTTCCAATGTGCCCATTTTTACTGAGAGATCACTACGGATGCCAGTTATTTCAGCACTTAACTTTTCGTAAAATTTTTCTAGGCGCTCTTCAAGCATTGCCACAGTTAAAATACGTGGACTTCGACTAGTGATCGGGGTCAGGCATGGGGTACTCGGTTTAAGTCTCTTATTAGACGGGATTTGACTATTGGACATGATTTAAGAGGGAGTAAACAGTATAATAGGAGAGCACAGAACAAAAAAAAACGAAAATGTCTATATGACAGAGATTATTATTTAAAAGTTAACACTTTGCACTAAATATTTGGATATGAAAGGTTTACTGGCCAACAAGTGATGTATAGGCTATTCCAATATATTTTTTTATTATGGCGATTGGTCAATAAAAGACTCGACAATTTAAATGTTTTGCTGGACGACTTAACAACACGTCTTATTCGCACTTACACATTCTTTCTCGTTCAGCTTTTGACCATGATAATTAAATCGCTCAGCATTTCATATATTTAAAAAGTCCATTATTTATTCCATTAAATACCATATCAACTTGTATATTGCCTAATAGTAAAATGTTTGGAAATACGCGTTTGGATTTTCGTCTTTAACACAGTTTTCTTATGGTAATCCTGTATAAATTAAAATTTCCCTTAATTCTATAGCACTTAGGATATTCTTTTTTTCACATGTAGAGGCGCTTATCAAACTTTTCCACACATCAATATTGTTTGTTTATTTTAAGTTCGTTTTAATTTTCGTTTATTTTCGTGTTATTATATCATGTGTTATTTACAAAATATCAAATTGCAGTGTTAAAATCGTGTTCTACTTAAAAAAAAATTTTTTGTGTTTACAAGTGTTTTTTTTTTCAATTGCATTTTTGTTCTTGCACAGAATTTCACGATTCTTTTGCAATCAATTGACAATTAAATTGAACACATATATTATGCACACATATCAAAGTTTTCGTGGTTTCATAAATATCTCAATAACCATAACATTAAAAGATACCAGCGAAGTGGTGAAATTTAATTGCTTGCATCTTGCTGCAAATCTCTGTTGTGCAAACACGAAATATCCCGTTCACCGATCTGCCACGCTTTCGTGTCTGCACGCGCCGACTGGGACACAGTAGAAGCCATCATTTTTCCAGCGACCGATGGAGTTATCGCTGCCAAACACCAAGAAGACACTTTCATCTTTAGGTTTTGCTTTCTGCAACATGACCAATCATCGTTTGAATGTCAAAAAGACCTTCTAATGTATAATGTTTACTGCATTGTGTACACAGTGGCCATCACCAATGTGATTCTTTGTAAATCACAAGTCAACACCCGAAGGAAGGTATGTCGAGATCTTTGCTGACATAAATAACTTAACTCAGCTTGTAAATGAGCCAACGCGCATTCCGGATATTGATAGTCAAGCCGCTAACACCCTGGACTTGTTCTTAACATCTCACCCTGACAAATACACCATAAATGTATTATCGCCTCTAGGCACGTCAGACCACTGTATCGTATCAGCTAATTTCTCGTACTCCAACCACATAGTTAAAGAACAAATTCCTAAAAGAACTGTATGGCATTACGAGAAAGCCAACTGGGAAGCTCTAAACGGTTTCTTTAAGAATTTTAACTGGTCATTATGCTTCCTCGATAATGACGTGGATGCTACGGCTGATGCGATAACTAACATCATTCTCCTGGGTATGAAAACCTATATCCCTCACCGGATAAAGAGTATCAAACCGAAGGTAAACGGGTGGTATGACTCGAGCTGTAAAGAGGTTGTTAGGGTGAAAGAGTTATGTTTTCGGTCATATAAAGCCAACCCAACTGAGGATAACCGTTTAAAATTCAAACAAGCCAGAAATGACTGCAATGCCCACATTAAGCGTGTCAAATTCTTCCACGACCAAAAGTTGAGGCAAAAAATTCTACTATGTCCCAAAGGTAGTAAAAACTTTTGGTCGTTTGTAAAAAAACATTAAGAATTCGACCTCATCTTCCATCCCAACGCTCATTTACAATGACATTCCAGCTGTCACCTCTCTAGACAAAGCCAATCTGCTCGCTGCTCATTTTGCAGCCAATTCAACGCTGCCAGATTGTGCCCAGTCTCCCCCTGTACTAGAGAACGTAGAACATTCTATGGGACCAATCCACTTTCGTACTCGTACAGTCGCAAGAGTATTAATCGATCTTGACATACACAAATCGTCTGGTCCAGATGGTATCTCCCCCGTAATTCTGAAGAGGTGTTCTTCAACGCTGGCAAAACCACTGCGTAAGCTTTTCCATCTTTCCTATTCATCAGGACTCTTTCCGAGTCGATGGAAAACTGCATTTGTACAGCCCGTTCCCAAAAAAGGCGAATCTTCTTCTCTCTCCAACTACCGAGCAATTGCACTTACCTCCCTTCTTTCTAAGGTCATGGAAACGCTGATAAACCGTCAGCTTATGAAATATCTTGAATCACGAAAACTCCTCAATGACCGACAATATGGTTTTCGTAGCAACAGGTCCACTGGTGATTTGATGTCATATCTCACCGAAAAGTGGAACCAATCAATCCACCTTGGTGGCGAAAACAAGATCGTTGCACTTGATATTTCAAAGGCATTTGACAGGGTTTGGCATCAAGCCCTTTTGTCGAAAATGCGTGCTTTTGGTATCGATGATACTCTTCTTCAATGGATTAGAAACTACCTCTCGAAACGTTCAATTCAAGTAGTTTTGGACGGTTTCAAGTCTGCTACTCACCAAATAAATGCTGGTGTTCCCCAAGGCTCAGCTTTGTCTCCGACACTCTTCCTCATTTTTATTAATGACCTATTGTCTGCAACTTCTAATCCAATCCATTCCTTCGCTGATGACAGTACCCTCAGCCTTTCATATTCGTTCTCGATTTCACGCCCCTCACCTTCGGATGTGGAAGAAAAACGACAAAATATGTTAAGTTCATTAAATTCCGACCTTGACAGCATAATTAAATGGGGTAAATCTAATAGAGTGGAATTTAATGCTTCCAAAACGCAATGCTGTCTCCTGTCATCCAAGCGAAACCAAACTTTACAGCCACTATCCATGAGTGGCACTTGCATCGTCGAAACCGAAAAACTTTCCATGCTCGGTATGTGTGTTAGTAACGACCTTCGTTGGAACGACCACATATTCGAAATCGCCAAAAATGCAGCAAAATGTCTAGGTTTCCTCAATCGATGTAAGAAATACTTCACCCCTTCTGATCTGGCCTCAATATATAAAGCGTACATACGCCCCAAACTTGAGTTCAACGCCCACATATGGTCAGGTGCAGCCAAAACATCATTGCACCTACTAGATAGGATACAAAAGCGTGCGATAAAACTGATAGGAGACCCAACCATAGCGAACTCCATAGTTTCGCTCGAACATCGTAGGAATGTCTCCTGCCTTACACTCTTTTACCGCTATTACTACAACAAATGCTCTAACGAAATAGCCAGCTGCATTCCGCCCCTTCAACAATTCAACCGTAATACTCGCCGTACCACGAATGCTAATCAGTTCACCCTAAAGCCTATCTTCGGACGTACTATGAAATATAGAGATTCATTCCTTAACCGAACAACACGAATGTGGAATGCTTTACCAAACTCAGTTTTTCCTCTCCATTACAATTTACAGAAATTCAAAACCAACGCACATCGGTATCTCCTCTTCTCTACTCCTCTATTTCCTTAATGCCCGCGCTGTGCTTAAACACCATAAGGGTATTAATAATCCCTTTAGCGCGCGCCAATTATAAAAAAAAAAAAAAAAAAGTTCATCCAATATCATGACAGACGAAAAGGAGCGGAACTTTAATATTCTCAAACCAAATACATATGTGTGAATGGCCAGCGTTGTTGGCACACGTATTCAGATTTGGGCTGCGGAATCGTAGGTAAAACACTCAACTTAGAAATAGTATTCTTATAAATATAGACAATTTCTTTTCATTTTAGATCGCAATTGCCCCCTCTCAGATGTACTAATACCGAACAACATTCCAAATGCCAGTAAAAACAGTGATTGCAAACTATTGAACGGTTTCAGATGCTTATGATTTAATGAAGTACTAAGCCGACCAATGACAACTCCAAACAGGACAAATGAACGTTCAAGCAATTTTCTCAAGTCCTAACGAACATTCAATTCAAACACAAAACTAATGTCGTAATAAGAAAACAGTAAAAGTTGGCGATGGGTTGAAATAATTGCCACTTTGATTATGATATTAACGTACTCTGTGTAATACTAGGGAGGAAAACATACATTTTAGATGAAAGTGTAAATAACATATATCACCGTAACGTAAGTAAAATAATGTAGATATTAGTAAATCTACTTAAAATATAAAATATATATTTTTATGTTTATTTTTCATTCTCAGATGGCGGAAGTATTCCAGCTTCTACTGTTTTATTCGGACTATAATCAATCGACTATCTCAAGAATTACAACCCCTTCTGAAGACAGAATTGCGATTTTTAAATCCCACGTAGATGAACTTTATCACAGATTTACAACATCAAATCAAATTCCAAGGACGCTCTCTCTATTTACAAAGAACATGTCAGTCAAATTGTAGCCACCATCGAGAAACTATCAGGAGAAAAAGTTCTCGGCTTGCCCTCGAGGTCCGTTGGATCGGTATATCGAGGTTGTCGATGCCAAATTTCGTGATGCAGTCGAACGCCAATTGAGTGGCTTACTAACCAGCTTTGTCCTCAATAGCAGCCAGGACTGCAAAACCCTATAGAATATTCTTAGAAATTCTCGGAACTTTAATTCTTCTATCATTACCACTAAGTTCATGGACAAGGTTAGTTGACAATGAGTGTACATGAGTCATGTGGTTATGTGGTTTGTTAAACCTTATTTCTCCTAGCCTTATGGAAACGCCTTCTTATGGATCAGATACGCTGTCGTGACCATGTTGTTCTTAACTACCTCATCGATCAAGGCTCTATAGAAACAATTCACCTCACAGATAAAAAAAGAAGTCGCCCAAAACTTTACATCAAACATCGAGAATGTTCCACAAAATTTGAGCATGATCATTGTGATAAATTCGGGCATAGAATATTGTCCAGATCCATCGTATAGAATGTATTCGATTAACATTCGCCAGGCAAGATTCTTCAAGTGGATATCCGTGAAAGAATGAGGTGAGTAAAAATACAGTCTCTTCTTTTGATGTAATTTAATAAGGAAATCTCTATTTTCAGACAAATGGAACAGGAGTTGATGAACCGGAGAAATCGAACTATACGAAGTCACCTTAAAGCAGATCCAGCCAGAGTTGCAGGCTACAAAAAAGAACATCCAACAGATTCGATCAATTCGATTCAATTTCTCGATTCTGTTGGATGTTCTTTTTTGTAGCCTGCAACTCTGGCTGGATCTGCTTTAAGGTGACTTCGTATAGTTCGATTTCTCCGGTTCATCAACTCCTGTTCCATTTGTCTGAAAATAGAGATTTCCTTATTAAATTACATCAAAAGAAGAGACTGTATTTTTACTCACCTCATTCTTTCACGGATATCCACTTGAAGAATCTTGCCTGGCGAATGTTAATCGAATACATTCTATACGATGGATCTGGACAATATTCTATGCCCGAATTTATCACAATGATCATGCTCAAATTTTGTGGAACATTCTCGATGTTTGATGTAAAGTTTTGGGCGACTTCTTTTTTTATCTGTGAGGTGAATTGTTTCTATAGAGCCTTGATCGATGAGGTAGTTAAGAACAACATGGTCACGACAGCGTATCTGATCCATAAGAAGGCGTTTCCATAAGGCTAGGAGAAATAAGGTTTAACAAACCACATAACCACATGACTCATGTACACTCATTGTCAACTAACCTTGTCCATGAACTTAGTGGTAATGATAGAAGAATTAAAGTTCCGAGAATTTCTAAGAATATTCTATAGGGTTTTGCAGTCCTGGCTGCTATTGATGACAAAGCTGGTTAGTAAGCCACTCAATTGGCGTTCGACTGCATCACGAAATTTGGCATCGACAACCTCGATATACCGATCCAACGGACCTCGAGGGCAAGCCGAGAACTTTTTCTCCTGATAGTTTCTCGATGGTGGCTACAATTTGACTGACATGTTCTTTGTAAATAGAGAGAGCGTCCTTGGAATTTGATTTGATGTTGTAAATCTGTGATAAAGTTCATCTACGTGGGATTTAAAAATCGCAATTCTGTCTTCAGAAGGGGTTGTAATTCTTGAGATAGTCGATTGATTATAGTCCGAATAAAACAGTAGAAGCTGGAATACTTCCGCCATCTGAGAATGAAAAATAAACATAAAAATATATATTTTATATTTTAAGTAGATTTACTAATATCTACATTATTTTACTTACGTTACGGTGATATATGTTATTTACACTTTCATCTAAAATGTATGTTTTCCTCCCTAGTATTACACAGAGTACGTTAATATCATAATCAAAGTGGCAATTATTTCAACCCATCGCCAACTTTTACTGTTTTCTTATTACGACATTAGTTTTGTGTTTGAATTGAATGTTCGTTAGGACTTGAGAAAATTGCTTGAACGTTCATTTGTCCTGTTTGGAGTTGTCATTGGTCGGCTTAGTACTTCATTAAATCATAAGCATCTGAAACCGTTCAATAGTTTGCAATCACTGTTTTTACTGGCATTTGGAATGTTGTTCGGTATTAGTACATCTGAGAGGGGGCAATTGCGATCTAAAATGAAAAGAAATTGTCTATATTTATAAGAATACTATTTCTAAGTTGAGTGTTTTACCTACGATTCCGCAGCCCAAATCTGAATACGTGTGCCAACAACGCTGGCCATTCACACATATGTATTTGGTTTGAGAATATTAAAGTTCCGCTCCTTTTCGTCTGTCATGATATTGGATGAACTTTTTTTTTTTTTTTTTTATAATTGGCGCGCGCTAAAGGGATTATTAATACCCTTATGGTGTTTAAGCACAGCGCGGGCATTAAGGAAATAGAGGAGTAGAGAAGAGGAGATACCGATGTGCGTTGGTTTTGAATTTCTGTAAATTGTAATGGAGAGGAAAAACTGAGTTTGGTAAAGCATTCCACATTCGTGTTGTTCGGTTAAGGAATGAATCTCTATATTTCATAGTACGTCCGAAGATAGGCTTTAGGGTGAACTGATTAGCATTCGTGGTACGGCGAGTATTACGGTTGAATTGTTGAAGGGGCGGAATGCAGCTGGCTATTTCGTTAGAGCATTTGTTGTAGTAATAGCGGTAAAAGAGTGTAAGGCAGGAGACATTCCTACGATGTTCGAGCGAAACTATGGAGTTCGCTATGGTTGGGTCTCCTATCAGTTTTATCGCACGCTTTTGTATCCTATCTAGTAGGTGCAATGATGTTTTGGCTGCACCTGACCATATGTGGGCGTTGAACTCAAGTTTGGGGCGTATGTACGCTTTATATATTGAGGCCAGATCAGAAGGGGTGAAGTATTTCTTACATCGATTGAGGAAACCTAGACATTTTGCTGCATTTTTGGCGATTTCGAATATGTGGTCGTTCCAACGAAGGTCGTTACTAACACACATACCGAGCATGGAAAGTTTTTCGGTTTCGACGATGCAAGTGCCACTCATGGATAGTGGCTGTAAAGTTTGGTTTCGCTTGGATGACAGGAGACAGCATTGCGTTTTGGAAGCATTAAATTCCACTCTATTAGATTTACCCCATTTAATTATGCTGTCAAGGTCGGAATTTAATGAACTTAACATATTTTGTCGTTTTTCTTCCACATCCGAAGGTGAGGGGCGTGAAATCGAGAACGAATATGAAAGGCTGAGGGTACTGTCATCAGCGAAGGAATGGATTGGATTAGAAGTTGCAGACAATAGGTCATTAATAAAAATGAGGAAGAGTGTCGGAGACAAAGCTGAGCCTTGGGGAACACCAGCATTTATTTGGTGAGTAGCAGACTTGAAACCGTCCAAAACTACTTGAATTGAACGTTTCGAGAGGTAGTTTCTAATCCATTGAAGAAGAGTATCATCGATACCAAAAGCACGCATTTTCGACAAAAGGGCTTGATGCCAAACCCTGTCAAATGCCTTTGAAATATCAAGTGCAACGATCTTGTTTTCGCCACCAAGGTGGATTGATTGGTTCCACTTTTCGGTGAGATATGACATCAAATCACCAGTGGACCTGTTGCTACGAAAACCATATTGTCGGTCATTGAGGAGTTTTCGTGATTCAAGATATTTCATAAGCTGACGGTTTATCAGCGTTTCCATGACCTTAGAAAGAAGGGAGGTAAGTGCAATTGCTCGGTAGTTGGAGAGAGAAGAAGATTCGCCTTTTTTGGGAACGGGCTGTACAAATGCAGTTTTCCATCGACTCGGAAAGAGTCCTGATGAATAGGAAAGATGGAAAAGCTTACGCAGTGGTTTTGCCAGCGTTGAAGAACACCTCTTCAGAATTACGGGGGAGATACCATCTGGACCAGACGATTTGTGTATGTCAAGATCGATTAATACTCTTGCGACTGTACGAGTACGAAAGTGGATTGGTCCCATAGAATGTTCTACGTTCTCTAGTACAGGGGGAGACTGGGCACAATCTGGCAGCGTTGAATTGGCTGCAAAATGAGCAGCGAGCAGATTGGCTTTGTCTAGAGAGGTGACAGCTGAAATGTCATTGTAAATGAGCGTTGGGATGAAAGATGAGGTCGAATTCTTAATGTTTTTTTACAAACGACCAAAAGTTTTTACTACCTTTGGGACATAGTAGAATTTTTGGCCTCAACTTTTGGTCGTGGAAGAATTTGACACGCTTAATGTGGGCATTGCAGTCATTTCTGGCTTGTTTGAATTTTAAACGGTTATCCTCAGTTGGGTTGGCTTTATATGACCGAAAACATAACTCTTTCACCCTAACAACCTCTTTACAGCTCGAGTCATACCACCCGTTTACCTTCGGTTTGATACTCTTTATCCGGTGAGGGATATAGGTTTTCATACCCAGGAGAATGATGTTAGTTATCGCATCAGCCGTAGCATCCACGTCATTATCGAGGAAGCATAATGACCAGTTAAAATTCTTAAAGAAACCGTTTAGAGCTTCCCAGTTGGCTTTCTCGTAATGCCATACAGTTCTTTTAGGAATTTGTTCTTTAACTATGTGGTTGGAGTACGAGAAATTAGCTGATACGATACAGTGGTCTGACGTGCCTAGAGGCGATAATACATTTATGGTGTATTTGTCAGGGTGAGATGTTAAGAACAAGTCCAGGGTGTTAGCGGCTTGACTATCAATATCCGGAATGCGCGTTGGCTCATTTACAAGCTGAGTTAAGTTATTTATGTCAGCAAAGATCTCGACATACCTTCCTTCGGGTGTTGACTTGTGATTTACAAAGAATCACATTGGTGATGGCCACTGTGTACACAATGCAGTAAACATTATACATTAGAAGGTCTTTTTGACATTCAAACGATGATTGGTCATGTTGCAGAAAGCAAAACCTAAAGATGAAAGTGTCTTCTTGGTGTTTGGCAGCGATAACTCCATCGGTCGCTGGAAAAATGATGGCTTCTACTGTGTCCCAGTCGGCGCGTGCAGACACGAAAGCGTGGCAGATCGGTGAACGGGATATTTCGTGTTTGCACAACAGAGATTTGCAGCAAGATGCAAGCAATTAAATTTCACCACTTCGCTGGTATCTTTTAATGTTATGGTTATTGAGATATTTATGAAACCACGAAAACTTTGATATGTGTGCATAATATATGTGTTCAATTTAATTGTCAATTGATTGCAAAAGAATCGTGAAATTCTGTGCAAGAACAAAAATGCAATTGAAAAAAAAACACTTGTAAACACAAAAAATTTTTTTTTAAGTAGAACACGATTTTAACACTGCAATTTGATATTTTGTAAATAACACATGATATAATAACACGAAAATAAACGAAAATTAAAACGAACTTAAAATAAACAAACAATATTGATGTGTGGAAAAGTTTGATAAGCGCCTCTACATGTGAAAAAAAGAATATCCTAAGTGCTATAGAATTAAGGGAAATTTTAATTTATACAGGATTACCATAAGAAAACTGTGTTAAAGACGAAAATCCAAACGCGTATTTCCAAACATTTTACTATTAGGCAATATACAAGTTGATATGGTATTTAATGGAATAAATAATGGACTTTTTAAATATATGAAATGCTGAGCGATTTAATTATCATGGTCAAAAGCTGAACGAGAAAGAATGTGTAAGTGCGAATAAGACGTGTTGTTAAGTCGTCCAGCAAAACATTTAAATTGTCGAGTCTTTTATTGACCAATCGCCATAATAAAAAAATATATTGGAATAGCCTATACATCACTTGTTGGCCAGTAAACCTTTCATATCCAAATATTTAGTGCAAAGTGTTAACTTTTAAATAATAATCTCTGTCATATAGACATTTTCGTTTTTTTTTGTTCTGTGCTCTCCTATTATACTGTTTACTCCCTCTTAAATCATGTCCAATAGTCAAATCCCGTCTAATAAGAGACTTAAACCGAGTACCCCATGCCTGACCCCGATCACTAGTCGAAGTCCACGTATTTTAACTGTGGCAATGCTTGAAGAGCGCCTAGAAAAATTTTACGAAAAGTTAAGTGCTGAAATAACTGGCATCCGTAGTGATCTCTCAGTAAAAATGGGCACATTGGAAAGAGTATGGACTGAGCGCTTTGACGATCTCCAAAAGCAACTAAATAACGTTTCAGCTAGAGTCAATACTATCGAGGAAACTAAAAATAAAACGCCTAATGTTGATTTGGAAGTTAACGCTCTGCAACAACGACTCGATCTAATGGAGCGAAAGGAGATTGCCGCTGATGCTGTTCTATTTGGGGTACCAATACTACCAAACGAAAACCTTATTGAATTATTCAACCATCTATGCCAAAATATCAACTGCAATGTTCCTGCTGTAAAAGAAATTTTTCGTCCCAAACACCCGCGACCTGATAATGCACCTATCATTATTAAATTCAACTCGCCACATGATAGAAATCAATTACTGAAGGCCACCTCTCTTTTTCGCAACGCTAGAAAGAAATCTCTTTTATTGAAAGACATTCTGCCTAATTCAACATCAACAAGTGCGGTATACCTTAATGAGAGCCTAACTTCTAAAAATCGTTCTCTCCTACAACAAGCGGTGCAGTTAAAGAAAAAACATATGAGAGGCTACAATCCGCTATGCGGATCGTTGAATACCCTATCCCATCCCATCCTTTAAATTAATATCCTAAAAATATAGGCCTTATGGCGATGAAATACAGAAAATGACATTGTCACAATATATTGCTCAGACAGTTTCTCAAAATCTTGTGTGGTTCGACAAAAAACAACGTATTTCTATTGCTAATGCCTTGGGATGGGGTATACAAATGGTTTTTGTAAGAAAACGCCCCCAAAATGTGGGCGTAGGTGAAAATGATCTATAGACAAAATGTTTATACTACCATTTCGGAAGTATTTGCATCAAAATTTTTTTCGAAAGTTTTAAAATTTGGACATAAAGCGTTTTTTACTAAAAACGCCCCCAAAAAGTGGGCGTGGCAAAAAACTTTGTATGAACGAAATATAGATATTAGGATTGTCTAAATATGCTACTCAGACACTTTTTTAAAATTCCTTACGGTTTGGCCAAAAAATAAGTTTTCCTAAAAAGGGGGCGTGGCAGTGGGCGGATTTCAAAAATTTTTACACTTGTTCTGGTGGCACGGACGAGGATCCTATATTCCAAATTTCATTATCCTAGCTCAAAATTTAAGGCCCAAAAACCGCTGACGAACAGACAGACGGACGGACGGACGGACGGACGGACGGACGGACGGACGGACGGACGGACGGACAGACAGACATGGCTAATTCGACTCAGCTAGCGATTCTGAGTCGATCCATATACTTTGAGGTATATGTAGCAAAATTATTTCTCTATGTTACAAACTAAGTATCAAAACTAATATACCCCCCTATGGGATAGGGTATAAACATAAACTGTTCTCTGTGTTTACGATTTCTGGCTCTCTTTATGTTAAGCGAAACGCAACCGAAAGAGGAATTAAAATTGAGACCGTCGAAAATTTGTATGCTGCTGCTGCTACGACTACAAATGCATGATCATCGCCTGAGTATCACCATCATAATTATATTATTGTTGTTTAATTTTTATATACTTTCATATCTGCTTTAATATTAATTTATATTTATTTTATAATTTTCTTTTACTTCCATTTTATTCTATTTCTCTTTTAGTGATGACTTTATTTAATTGTTTAATTTCTTTTGTTTGTACGTGGGCAAAACATCTATGATCGTTTATTGTTTTTATTGTTTTTACTATGCTAATTCACTGTCTGATAATCTGTTGCTGTGCTTGATCTTGTTCCTCTCTTTATACCCTATCCCATAGGGGGGTATATTAGTTTTGATACTTAGTTTGTAACATAGAGAAATAATTTTGCTACATATACCTCAAAGTATATGGATCGACTCAGAATCGCTAGCTGAGTCGAATTAGCCATGTCTGTCTGTCCGTCCGTCCGTCCGTCCGTCCGTCCGTCCGTCCGTCCGTCCGTCTGTCTGTTCGTCAGCGGTTTTTGGGCCTTAAATTTTGAGCTAGGATAATGAAATTTGGTATATAGGATCCTCGTCCGTGCCACCAGAACAAGTGTAAAAATTTTTGAAATCCGCCCACTGCCACGCCCCCTTTTTAAGAAAACTTTTTTTTTGGCCAAACCGTAAGAAATTTCAAAAAAGTGTCTGAGTAGCATATTTAGACAATCCTAATATCTATATTTCGTTCATACAAAGTTTTTTGCCACGCCCACTTTTTGGGGGCGTTTTTAGTAAAAAACGCTTTTTGTCCAAATTTTAAAACTTTCGAAAAAAATTTTGATGCAAATTCTTCCGAAATGGTAATATAAACATTTTGTCCATAGATCATTTTCACCTACGCCCACATTTTGGGGGCGTTTTCTTACAAAAACCATTTGTATACCCCATCCCAAGGCATTAGCAATAGAAATACGTTGTTTTTTGTCGAACCACACAAGATTTTGAGAAACTGTCTGAGCAATATATTGTGACAATGTCATTTTCTGTATTTCATCGCCATAAGGCCTATATTTTGAGGATATTAATTTAAAGGATGGGATGGGATAGGGTATTCAACGATCCGCATAGCGGATTGTAGCCTCTCATATGTTTTTTGTTATGCTATGAACACAGCTTATAATAATGGGGATACGAATGGTAGGAATGAAAACATGCGTTCGATGTTAAATGTTTTATGTAAACAAAGCCATGGTCTTCATATGTGTCATATTAACGCACAAAGTATGGTTAATAAAATTGATGAATTTAGGTTTGTATTTGAAAACAGCAAATTGGATGCTATTTGCGTATCTGAAACATGGCTTAATACAAACCATAGCAATGACTTTTTTAATGTTTGTGGTTACAACTTATTTAGAGCTGATCGTCTTGATAGGGTTGGTGGGGGCGTTGCAATTTATTTAAGGAAATCATTGAAAGCGAAGGTCGTTAAATGTTCTCTTTGTACTGATAATTATGAATATATTTTTCTGGATGTTTTAAATGGTAATAATAAATTTATTATTGGCTCAATTTACATCCCTCCGAATGTCTCTCACTGCAGAATCGTTGGGGATGTGTTGGAGGACATTTGCGTATTAGCCCCCAAAGTAATTCTTTGTGGTGATATAAATATAAATTTACTTAATAATGTGTCATGTTCGAATTTGATTGATACTGTTTCTTCTTTTAATATGTCTCTTGCAAATATGTCTTATGCGACCCACTACATGCCTAATAAAACCCCTTCGTTGATAGATGTCGTCCTTCTTAGTGATAAAAATATACTTAAGCATTATTCCCAACTGTCTTTTCCTGTTTTTTCCCACCATGATCTTTTATTTGTAACCCTAGATATAGCAACACAATTTGCCAATACTTCACAAATTATACAATACTACGATTTCAAGAGAATTAACTACTTGTATCTTCTAAATGAATGTTTTTCTCTAGAATGGGACCGTATTTTGTTTACCCCTGATGTTAATGATCAAGTAGAGATTTTCAATAAATTTACGACACATCTGTTTGATAAATATGTACCAAAGAAAACATTTGTTGCAAAACATGGTTCTTGTCCTTGGATTTCTAATGCAATCAAAAGCTCTATGCGTGAAAGAGATCACGTGTATCGTCGATGGAGGAGATTTCAAATCCCTGAAATCTTTATTGAATTCAAAAGGTTAAGAAACAAAGTAAATTCAATGATTAAAAGGGCTAAGTTACTACATTACACTAACAAATTTAATTCTAACCGTTCTTCATCTTTTATGTGGAATCAGATTAAAAAAATAGGGGTGTGCAATAAACACAATATAAAGACTGATAATGATATTGACGTTGAGGAACTAAACAGAACGTTCACTAGAGTGTCGCTTGTACCTATTGTGTCTCGTCCTTTGTCCACAAATATTTTTATAAACACATCTGACGACGCATTTTTGTTTGATATTGTTGATTCGTTTACTGTTGGAAAGGCAATTTTGTCTATAAAGTCTGAAAGCATGGGCATGGACTGCATTCACCCTAAGTTCATAAAAATAATTCTACCGTATATCCTTAAGTATGTAACGTTCATTTTCAATTCCATCATAATGTCTTCGTCCTACCCACTACAGTGGAAACACTCAAAAATTATTCCGATCCCCAAAAATAAAAACGAATATCGTCCAATCGCCATCCTTCCTTTTCTATCTAAAGCGTTCGAATCAATTATATGTGATCAAATCAAAGTATATGTTTATTCAAAAAATTTGTTAACGCCTATGCAGTCAGGCTTCCGTTCCGGACACAGCTGCGTTACTGCCATGATAAAAGTGACCGATGATATTCGGGAGGCTATCGACCGAGATGAAGTAACTTTAGTTACTTTAGTTGACTTTTCAAAAGCTTTCGATTCTGTTTGTCCTGATATTCTTTATAGTAAACTTGTGTCTCACTTCAATTTTTCTCACCTTTCTGCAAATTTAATTATGTCATACTTAACGAAAAGAGCCCAATCTGTCTTTCACAATCAGTCCTCATCATCTGCGTTACCTGTTAACTGTGGTGTGCCTCAAGGCTCAATAATTGGTCCTTTGTTATTCTCTTTGTTTATTAATGATCTTCCACTTGTTTTACGTAACTGTCATTCTCATATTTATGCTGACGATGTGCAAATCTACATTCATTTCCCCATTGGTTTGATGGATGATGCAGTGGAAAGAATGAATGATGACCTCAAATCACTGACCAACTGGTCTGTTAATAATGGACTTTTATTGAATCCTTCAAAAACTAAATCGATAATAATATATAAACACTTGTTAATGTCCCACATGCCTCCTGTTTTATTAAATGGTGTCGAAGTCGAAATGGTTTCCAAAATTAAAAACCTTGGCATTATCGTTAATAGAAACCTTACTTGGAACGACCACATCAACTCAGTGGTATCTAAAATTTATGGTGCTTTACGCGGTCTGTCAATATGCAGAGATAGCTTGCCAACCAATGTAAAACTCAAATTGGTAAAGGCTATTGTCATACCTATAATAATGTATGGTTGTGAATTGTTTGGTTGTGCTGATGCTAAATCATTGCGTAAATTGAATGTTGCCTTTAATTCAATAGCAAGATTCGTATACAATCTGCGTAGATACGATCATGTCTCCAACTACTCTCGACAACTACTAGGATGCAGTCTTGACCAATTTTTAAATTTTAGAGCTTGCGCCATGGTTTATAAAATCATAAATAAAAAACAGCCTATTTACTTGTTTAATAAAGTAGCCTTTTCACAGTCCCTTCGTTCTCATGCTATCCGACCAAATGTTTACACTTGCACGATATCACGTAGGCAATTTTTCATTCATGCCATTCGCCTTTATAATGAACTTCCCCTTAGTATAAGAGCCAATGTCAAGCACAGAAGTTTTTTATCTTTAGTCTTTTCCCACCTTTGCACGATTCATTGATGTTTCCCCGCTTAATGTAAAATTTGTAGTCATCATTTTCAATTACTATGTACTTTTATTTTACTTTTATTTGTTCTTCTTTTAAATTCTTCTTTAAAATTGTTCTTTTCTTTTTCTGTTAATTTTATATATTATATCTTATTGTTAGTTCTATTTATAATGTGTTCAAAATAATCTTTGTAAACTGTGCACTCAAAAAGAAAGTATTTCTTATTGTACAGAAAATTCATATTTCAATAAATACAAATACAAATACATATCAACTTGTATATTGCCTAATAGTAAAATGTTTGGAAATACGCGTTTGGATTTTCGTCTTTTACACAGTTTTCTTATGGTAATCCTGTATAAATTAAAATTTCCCTTAATTCTATAGCACTTATGATATTCTTTTTTTCACATGTAGAGGCGCTTTTCAAACAGGCAACACAAACCACCACCAAGGTATGGACAGTTTCAAATTGATTTGGAAACGATCGTCTGTTGAATGTCGGAGGTTGTGGCGGACCAAATAGCATGTATACGGACTCATAGCTCTTGGATATGTCTAAGGAGGTGTGGCAATGGAAAATAATACCGGTGAGAAAGAAAAAGTGGGACATGCAGGTGAACCTAATCGTTTGGATAACTTTTGAATTGTCGATGATATGCGCATGAATAGACGATGAGTTGGCTTGAACAATAACCATCAACACAACAACAATAACCTTCTGTCTGTTTCCGAAGAAAGAAACCACAACCGTCCACAATTAAGAGCCGTTCGCAATGATAATGATATTCTACAGGCACCTGCTGCTCCTCCAGTTCAACTGGCCCCGCTCGCACCACCTGCCAATAATCCAAATGATATAGAAGCGGCCAACAGTTTGCAGAGAAATTTGGCACTCCGATGTCGCTACTACGAACCGCGATTACCAAAGCGATTTGATGATCTTTTTGAGGTAGGTACTGCTTGCATTTGCACGACGAAAGTAACTAAAGTCTTTATTTTGCAGGACCCATTTCGCATTGCAGCATTTAACGTCCCAAATCGCTCGCGTAGCCTCTCGAAGGACCATCATGAACGGATTCGTCGAATGGAGGAACAAATGAATGCCATACGGAATTCGAGGAGAGCCCTTGTAGCCGAGCAACAAATCAGAGGAGAATTAATTCTCTTCGGCGGTGTACACAAAGAGACGATATCTGAGATTACGCACTTGAGCGCTCCCCAGAATATAGTTTAGTTTTTTTTTTAATTTATTCAATACCACATTTTACTGTTTCCAAGTTCGTTCCTTTATAAAAAGAAATAACGTACACACGGCAGGTGTATATTCTTTAAAAACTCAACTAAAGTTGCATATTTTTGTATTATATTAATAAAACAAAATAGAATTTAAATTCATAGAAATATACATTATACAAAGAAACGTACAGAACCACTTTCATAATGTAATGTCACAACCGCTTAAGTACATGGTATAAATTGGTACAAGGGATTCAATGGACTTTCCATATGAATTGTGAAATATACCATTAATCGATGTAACACAAATGAATTCGATGTTGATGGACTCTCAGTACATTTTCTATTAATAAAAATAACTTTGAAAACAAATGACTTTGTTGTTTGATGTTGTAAAAACGTATAATCAGTATGGACCCTTCATTATCTGATGGAGAATTGTAATCCAGGCGTTCCGACGAGTTAAAGATTTTTTTGATAATAGATTTTTATTGAGGTTGTCTAGGCTACTACAAAGTATTTTATCTTAAAATGCTTGTTTTGAATTGCTACCTATAATGTTACTTGCAGATGTTGATTGATTCTATACTGATAAGAGTAAACACTGTCGTCGATGTGGAAGACTGGTCTGTTTTGGCTCTGGAACCATACCTAACAATACCTAACAAAAAATCCATGTAGATTGCATTTGAGTAGACATAGTTGTAGGAGTCATGCGCCGCTCCGACTCACCCGCACCTGTAAGGCAATCGATCTGGTTGATGGCTTAGATCGAATACAACCTAATCAAACAAAGAAGTTAACACAATTAGCAACAACACAACAACAGTCATGACAGACCATTGGAGAAGAGTAGGTAGACGCTGGCCTTAGGTACTTCTCAAACAATACATGTTCGTTTCTTCTCCAATCGGACAAAACATCACTCGATTCATTCAACGATTCGCTTGAACTAGCAGAAAAATAAGGGAATGTGAAGACCAAGTTACGCTGACCAAAGATATTTTTTGATAAACGAATAAAAACATAATGGTGAGTAAAATATAAATAACATTCTTAATTCTCATGACTTCTTTCAATCGTAGAACTACAACGATTATACCAAACCGAGTACCTACCATCGTAGTGAATTTCGCCCGAGAAAATATCCTTCATAAAAAAAACTACAAGGTAGCACCCGCTATTACAATGGGATGGCACAAAAGTCAATGAATATTACATGGGAATTTCCATAAAAATTGTAGCACATCATTATACCCTATCCCATAGGGGTATATTAGTTTTGATACATAGTTTGTAACATAGAGAAATAATTTAGCTACATATACCTCAAAGTATATGGATCGACTCAGAATCGATAGCTGAGTCGATTTAGCCATGTCTGTCCGTCCGTCCGTACGTCACCAGTTTTTGGGCCTTAAATTTTGAGCTAGAAGGATTAAACGTACAGCTGTAGACATTTTTGAAATCCGCCCACTGCCACGCCCCCTTTTTATAAAAACGAAGTTTTTGGCTAAACCGTAAGGAATTTTGAAAAATTTCCGAACAACATATTTAGACAATCTTAGTATCTATATTTTATCTCTATAAAGTTTTTTGTCACGCCCACTTTTTGGGCTTGTTTTCAGTAAAACACTTTTTTCCGGACAAATGTTAAATTTTTCGAAAAAAATTTCGATGCAGAATCATTAGTAATATTAACATGAACATTTCGTCTATAGAACAGACGAAAAGGAGCGGAACTTTAATATTATCAAACCAAATACATATGTGTGAATGGCCAGCGTTGTTGGTTAAAGGGACACGTATTAAGATTTTGGGCTGCGGAATCGTAGGTAAAACTCTCAACTCAGAAATAGTATGCTTATAAAGACAATTTCTATTCATTTTAGATCGCAATTGTCCCCTCTCAGATGTACTAATACCGAACAACATTCCAAATGCCAGACAGTTAAGGGCAAAAACAGTTTGATTGTAAACTATTGAACGGTTTCAGATGCTTATGATTCAACGAAGTACTAAGCCGACCAATGAGTACAACTCCAAACAGGACAAATGGACGTGCAAGCAATTCTCTCAAGTCCTAACGAACATTCAATTCAAACACAAAACTAATGTCGTAATAAGAAAACAGTAAAAAGTTGGAGATGAGTTGAAATAATTGCCACTTTGATTATGATGTTAACGTACTCTGTGCAATACTAGGGAGGAAAACATACATTTTAGATGAAAGTGTAAATTACATATATCACCGTAACGTTCACAAAAGTTCACAACATAATGTAGATATGAGTAAATCTACTTAAAATATAAAATATATATTTTTATGTTTATTTTTCATCCTCAGATGGCGGAAGTATTCCAGCTTCTACTGTTTTATTCGGACTATAATCAATCGACTATCTCAAGAATTTCAACCCCTTCTGAAGACAGAATTGCGATGAACTAAGCGATCTTTTTTAAACCCCACGTAGATGAACTTTATCACAGATTAACAACATCAAATGAAATTCCAAGGACACTCCCTCTATTTACGGAGAACAAGCCAGTCAAATTGTAGCCACCATCGAGAAACTCTATCAGGAGAAAAAGTTCTCGGCTTGCCCTCGAGGTCCGTTGGATCGGTATATCGAGGTTGTCGATGCCAAATTTCGTGATGCAGTCGAACGCCAACTAAGTGGCTTCCTAACCAGCTTTGTCATAAATAGCAGCCAGGATTGCAAAACACGTTATTAATTTGTTAAACCTTATTTCTCCTAGCCTTATGGAAACGCCTTCTTATGGATCAGATACGCTGTCGTGACCATGTTGTTCTTAACTACCTCATCGATCGAGGCTCTATAGAAACAATTCACCTCACAGATAAAAAAGAAGTCGCCAAACACTTTACATCAAACATCGAGAATGTTTCACAAAATTTGAGCATCATCATTGTGATAAATTCGGGCATAGAATATTGTCCAGATCCATCGTATAGAATGTATCCGATTAACATTCGCAAGGCAAGATTCATTCAAGTGGATATCCGTGAAAGAATGAGGTGAGTAAAACAACAGTCTCTTCTTTTGATGTAATTTAATCAGGAAATCTCTATTTTCAGTCATATGGAACCGGAGTTGATGAACCGGAAAGGAGAAATCGAACCATACGAAGTCACCTTAGAGCAGATCCGGCCAGAGTTGCAAGCTACAAAAAAGAACATCCAACAGAATCGAGAAATTGAATCGAATTGATGATCGAATCAGCGAATTGGATAGCTATGAGTACCCGGACATAAATGAAATGGATCTACTGGTTAAGTCACATATCACATGGACTAACTTTATTTATTTCTACAAATTTTTTTTAATAGGCCAATGAACTTGAAGAAAACAAAACCAAACTTAACCAAGTTCAACTACAAGTTCAAGAGAAGACAAACGAGTCGTCTGAATCCAATATTGCACGCAGAGCGAAGCAAGAGGCACTTACAGAACAGGAAGTATTGCTTGAATTGATAATGCTGCGGTCGCCGAATCTGAAATAAATAAATAAATGTTAAGCATTATGAAATACTATAATTTGTTGAACTGATTTAAATAAAGCCAAGTAACTAAGAATATAAAACATATGAGAGGCTACAATCCGCTATGCGTATCGTTGAATACCCTATCCCATCCCATCCTTTAAATAAATATTCTCAAAATATAGGCCTTATGGCGATGAAATACAGAAAATGACATTGTCACAATATATTGCTCAGACAGTTTCTCAAAATCTTGTGTGGTTCGACAAAAAACAACGTATTTCTATTGCTAATGCCTTGGGATGGGGTATACAAATGGTTTTTGTAAGAAAACGCCCCCAAAATGTGGGCGTAGGTGAAAATGATCTATAGACAAAATGTTAATATTACCATTTCGGAAGTATTTGCATCAAAATTTTTTTCGAAAGTTTTAAAATTTGGACAAAAAGCGTTTTTTACTAAAAACGCCCCCAAAAAGTGGGCGTGGCAAAAAACTTTGTATGAACGAAATATAGATATTAGGAATGTCTAAATATGCTACTCAGACACTTTTTTGAAACTCCTTACGGTTTGGCCAAAAAATAAGTTTTCCTAAAAAGGGGGCGTGGCAGTGGGCGGATTTCAAAAATTTTTACACTTGTTCTGGTGGCACGGACGAGGATCCTATATACCAAATTTCATTATCCTTGCTCAAAATTTAAGGCCCAAAAACCGCTGACGAACAGACAGACGGACGGACGGACGGACGGACAGACAGACAGACATGGCTAATTCGACTCAGCTAGCGATTCTGAGCCGATCCATATACTTTGAGGTATATGTAGCAAAATTATTTCTCTATGTTACAAACTAAGTATCAAAACTAATATACCCCCCTATGGGATAGGGTATAAAAAAATCACTTTACTATTAAGTAGCAGATATGCGTTGAGTTGTCCGTTAAGTAGATAATTGGGTGTTTGATCCTCTACTTCCTTTAATTAATCATCCAGCGCTGAACCGGGTTGTTTTGTTGCAAATTGATTGTGATAATCAGAATATCATTAATTTCACGAATTTTAGAATTTAAGCAGAAATGTAATTTATGTCCATATGCTGTCCGAATCATTCCTAGATGTATTTGCCGTTGAGTGCAAATTGAGTATATGCATGCTATTTAAAGAGCCAAAACAGACCAGTCTTCCACATCGACGACATTGTATCGATCAGTATAGTATAGATTCACTCAACATCTGCAAGCATCATTTCAGGTAGCTCCTTGAGCGTTATAGATTTGCCTTACATGAATAAAGAAAATCTAATAAGTAACTTCACCGACAACACATTCAATATACAGCTTCGTCTTACACGCTCTGATATTTCGAGGGTAGATTTTTAGGCATCGTGAAGACGAAACCATATAAATTATCAACACAGTTGAGCATACTCACCGGATGTATGTACTTTGGCGTCGTAAAAGTGGCATACTTCTATCGTTGGAAATATTTCGATGGTGTTCCTATTCCTGTTCCTTATCAATCGTGCAGGTATTTCTTTGTGAGACATTCAAGGCAACGCTTGTTTACATACGGAAGTGAACCCTTAGTTATGCATTGTTGTTGTTGGTTCACTCCGGGTCATGTATATTGTATATATGTATCCAAGGCTGATCGTAAAAGCATTTCCTACAAAGATAAGAGGGTTAATGGTATAATAATATTCAAAACAAACATTTTAAGATAAAACACTTTGTAGTAGCCTAGACAACCTCAATAAAATTCTATTATCAAAAAAACCTTTAACTCGTCGGAACGCCTGGATTACAATTCTCCATCAGATAATGAAGGGTCCATACTGATTATACGTTTTTACAACATCAAACAACAAAGTCATTTGTTTTCAAAGTTATTTTTATTAATAGAAAATGTACTGAGAGTCCATCAACATCGAATTCATTTGTGTTACATCGATTAATGGTATATTTCACAATTCATATGGAAAGTCCATTGACTCCCTTTTACCAATTTATACCATGTACTTAAGCGGTTGTGACATTACATTATGAAAGTGGTTCTGTACGTTTCTTTGTATAATGTATATTTCTATGAATTTAAATTCTATTTTGTTTTATTAATATAATAAAAAAATATGCAACTTTAGTTGAGTTTTTAAAGAATATACACCTGCCGTGTGTACGTTATTTCTTTTTATAAAGGAACGAACTTGGAAACAGTAAAATGTGGTATTGAATAAATTAAAACAAAAAAACTAAACTATATTCTGGGGAGCGCTCAAGTGCGTAATCTCAGATATCGTCTCTTTGTGTACACCGCCGAAGAGAATTAATTCTCCTCTGATTTGTTGCTCGGCTACAAGAGCTCTCCTCGAATTCCGTATGGCATTCATTTGTTCCTCCATTCGACGAATCCGTTCATGATGGTCCTTCGAGAGGCTACGCGAGCGATTTGGGACGTTAAATGCTGCAATGCGAAATGGGTCCTGCAAAATAAAGACTTTAGTTACTTTCGTCGTGCAAATGCAAGCAGTACCTACCTCAAAAAGATCATCAAATCGCTTTGGTAATCGCGGTTCGTAGTAGCGACATCGGAGTGCCAAATTTCTCTGCAAACTGTTGGCCGCTTCTATATCATTTGGATTATTGGCAGGTGGTGCGAGCGGGGCCAGTTGAACTGGAGGAGCAGCAGGTGCCTGTAGAATATCATTATCATTGCGAACGGCTCTTAATTGTGGACGGTTGTGGTTTCTTTCTTCGGAAACAGACAGAAGGTTATTGTTGTTGTGTTGATGGTTATTGTTCAAGCCAACTCATCGTCTATTCATGCGCATATCATCGACAATTCAAAAGTTATCCAAACGATTAAGTTCACCTGCATGTCCCACTTTTTGTTTCTCACCGGTACTATTTTCCATTGCCACACCTCCTTAGACATATCCAAGAGCCATGAGTGCGTATAATGCTATTTGGTCCGCCACAACCTCCGACAATCAGGAGACGATCGTCATCCAAATCAATTTGAAACTGTCCATACCTTGGTGGTGGTTTGTGTTGCCTGCGATTTTTGGGGCAGACCATGACATCGAATTTAAGTCCAGGCAGTCACCGGTCGGTGCTGAAGAATCGCTATCCAGAACACAAAAAAAAGAAATGTTCAAACAAATGAAAACAATTACTGTTGACAGATATATTGTGATGTCAAATAGATGTCAAAGACAGCTAATTCTTTCTGAAGTTTGTTCACACATACTACCATAATCTTCGAACTCGGAGTCGCACTCGCACTCGCCATCGATGTGGTAAGGAATCGCTACCCAGGACTTTTTTCCTGATTGACGTCGTCGTGCAGGATGTGGTTCTTTACCACGTATAACGGTCTTAGGAACCATGATCCGCTGGTTTTCTTTCCAAAAACCTTTACCACCTAATCATATATGTAAATGCATAATTGTTGGTGTCAAGTAAAATCAAGGATAAAGAACATTAGAAATACCTTTTCGATTCAAAAAGTGGGCGTGGCGAAAAACTTTGTATAGACGAAATATAGATATTAGGATTGTCTAAATATGTTGCAAACACACTTTTTTGAAATTCCTTACGGTTTGGCTTAAAGCTACGTTTTTTCTAAAAGGGGGCGTGGCAGTGGGCGGATTTTAAAAATGTTTACACTTGTTCTGGTGACTCGGCCAAGGATCCTATGTACCAAATATCATTATCCTAGCTCAAAATATAAGGCCCAAAAATCGGTGACGAACAGACAGACGGACGGACGGACGGACGGACGGACAGACAGACATGGCTAATTCGACTCAGCTAGCGATTCTGAGTCGATCCATATACTTTGAGGTATATGTAGCTAAATTATTTCTCTATGTTACAAACTAAGTATCAAAACTAATATACCCCTATGGGATAGGGTATAAACATATGAGAAGGCTACAATCCGCTGTGCGGATCGTTGAATACCCTATCCCATCCTATACATAAAACTAAAATCCCCAAAAAAGTGGGCATGGCTAAAAAAACACTGTGTATAAAATAGAAAAAATGATATAGTGACAACAAATTCTTCAGACTGCTTACAAAACACTTTTACGGTTCTACAAAATACAAGGTTTTCTCCTGCATATGTTATGGGGTAGTGTATAAAAATGGTTTTTATATAAAAACGCCCCTAAAAAGTGGGCGTGGGTTAAAATGGTGTACAGACGAAATGTTTATATTAATAATGTTAATGTTTCTGCATCAAATTTTTTTTCGAAAAATTTAAAATTTGACCGAAAACAGTTTTTTTTTGAAAACGCCCCCAAAAAGTGGGCGTGGCAAAAAACTTTATATAGACGAAATATAGATATTAATATTGTCTAAATATGTTGTTCAGAAACTTTTTTAAAATTCCTTACGGTTTGGTCAAAAACTGAGTTTTTCTTAAAAGGGGGCGTGGCAGTGGGCGGATTTCAAAAAATTTTACACTTGTTCTGTAGGCAGAGACGAGGATCCTATATACCAAATTTCATTATCCTAGCTCAACATTTAAGGCCTAAACATATGAGAGGCTACAATCCGCTATGCGGATCGTTGAAAACCCTATCCCATCCCATCCTTAAAATTAATATCCACAAAATATAGGCCTTATGGTGATGAAATACAGAAAATGACATTGTCACAATATATTGCTCAGACAATTTATCAAAATCTTTTGTGGTTCGACAAAAAACAACGGTTTTCTATTGCTAATGCCTTGGGAGGGGGTATACAAATGGTTTTTGTAAGAAAACCCCCCCAAAATGTGGGCGTAGGTGAAAATGATCTATTGACGAAATATTTATATTACCATTGCGGAAGTATTTGCATCAAAATTTTTTTCGAAAGTTTTAAAATTTGGACAAAAAACGTTTTTTTACCTAAAACGCCCCCAAAAAGTGGGCGTGGCAAAAAACTTTGTATGGACGAAATATAGATATCATATATGTAAATGCATAATTGTTGGTGTCAAGTAAAATCAAGGATAAAGAACATTAGAAATACCTTTTCGATTCAAAAAGTGGGCGTGGCGAAAAACTTTGTATAGACGAAATATAGATATTAGGATTGTCTAAATATGTTGCAAACACACTTTTTTGAAATTCCTTACGGTTTGGCTTAAAGCTACGTTTTTTCTAAAAGGGGGCGTGGCAGTGGGCGGATTTTAAAAATGTTTACACTTGTTCTGGTGACTCGGCCAAGGATCCTATGTACCAAATATCATTATCCTAGCTCAAAATATAAGGCCCAAAAATCGGTGACGAACAGACAGACGGACGGACGGACGGACGGACGGACAGACAGACATGGCTAATTCGACTCAGCTAGCGATTCTGAGTCGATCCATATACTTTGAGGTATATGTAGCTAAATTATTTCTCTATGTTACAAACTAAGTATCAAAACTAATATACCCCTATGGGATAGGGTATAAACATATGAGAAGGCTACAATCCGCTGTGCGGATCGTTGAATACCCTATCCCATCCTATACATAAAACTAAAATCCCCAAAAAAGTGGGCATGGCTAAAAAAACACTGTGTATAAAATAGAAAAAATGATATAGTGACAACAAATTCTTCAGACTGCTTACAAAACACTTTTACGGTTCTACAAAATACAAGGTTTTCTCCTGCATATGTTATGGGGTAGTGTATAAAAATGGTTTTTATATAAAAACGCCCCTAAAAAGTGGGCGTGGGTTAAAATGGTGTACAGACGAAATGTTTATATTAATAATGTTAATGTTTCTGCATCAAATTTTTTTTCGAAAAATTTAAAATTTGACCGAAAACAGTTTTTTTTTGAAAACGCCCCCAAAAAGTGGGCGTGGCAAAAAACTTTATATAGACGAAATATAGATATTAATATTGTCTAAATATGTTGTTCAGAAACTTTTTTAAAATTCCTTACGGTTTGGTCAAAAACTGAGTTTTTCTTAAAAGGGGGCGTGGCAGTGGGCGGATTTCAAAAAATTTTACACTTGTTCTGTAGGCAGAGACGAGGATCCTATATACCAAATTTCATTATCCTAGCTCAACATTTAAGGCCTAAACATATGAGAGGCTACAATCCGCTATGCGGATCGTTGAAAACCCTATCCCATCCCATCCTTAAAATTAATATCCACAAAATATAGGCCTTATGGTGATGAAATACAGAAAATGACATTGTCACAATATATTGCTCAGACAATTTATCAAAATCTTTTGTGGTTCGACAAAAAACAACGGTTTTCTATTGCTAATGCCTTGGGAGGGGGTATACAAATGGTTTTTGTAAGAAAACCCCCCCAAAATGTGGGCGTAGGTGAAAATGATCTATTGACGAAATATTTATATTACCATTGCGGAAGTATTTGCATCAAAATTTTTTTCGAAAGTTTTAAAATTTGGACAAAAAACGTTTTTTACCTAAAACGCCCCCAAAAAGTGGGCGTGGCAAAAAACTTTGTATGGACGAAATATAGATATTAGGATTGTCTAAATATGTTGCAAACACACTTCTTTGAAATTCCTTACGGTTTGGCTTAAAACTACGTTTTTCTAAAAGGGGGCGTGGCAGTGGGCGGATTTTAAAATTTTTTACACTTGTTCTGGTGACTCGGCCAAGGATCCTATATACCAAATTTCATTATCCTAGCTCAAAATAAGTCCATCCTTCGTATTGTCCGGTAATTGGGTCGAGCATACCCCTACTTATGGCTGATGCTCCATAGTTATGGATTATTTTTTTTTGTAGGCTACCTGAGATATGGTAGAAGAACTCGGCAGTTAAAAATACCATCTATTCAATACAAAGGTTATCGATACATTTTACTACCGTAATGTGTGAAAATGAGAAATACAAAGAACATTTTTGAGTACATATACTTTCACTTAATTTCCCCTGTCTTTCTTATCGGTCTGGCACATCCTCGATTATTTATGAAAGAGTTATGAAAGAGTTATATATATATATATATATATATATATATATATATATATTTTTTTTTTTTTTTTTTGAAACGTATTTTGAGATACATATTTCGTATCTAAGAATTACTATCTTGCGAAGTTTGACAGTTAGATATTTGAATTGAGAAATTAGAAATATTAATTTTTTTCTTTATTGAGTAACTTTTGTAGAAGTTAACGTTAGGTAGTTAACGAGTAGGAACTCAATTTTCTAAATTTATACACCGGCGGTTTTTTTTCACCATTTTTATTTTTATCAGGTTTGGGCTTTTGTACTGAATATTTAAATGCCTTGAAATGTCAGAAGCAGGCCAAGCCAACCTATGAAAATACCCAGTAAAGTCCTTACACGTAGCTCAGTCGCCTCTAAGGAAAAGGCTGAGAAAGCTTCAAATAAAGCATATAAAATGCCAAAGCCTAGTGAGCTAGCTATTCCACCAATACATCCTACCATTCCACAAGAAGGTAGCGATAGGGTCGATGTTTCGTTGAATCCTACTATACTTTTAAATTCATTTTTATTGACTTAAAATATTATCTTAAAACTAGACAAAAATGACTAAATCTAACTTATAATTAACAATTTTTTCTTAAATTAGCCTATCGGCCCTAAGCGGGCGCTCTAAGCTAATATCTAATAGTTTTGTTTTTAATTTTGCCTTTCGGCTTAAATTTATCTTTTTTTTTTTATTGAAATATATTTTTATTTTCAAAGAAAATTTAAAAAACTTTGGTATCGACATTTTTTAATTTTATAAAACGCTTAATCTAAATTAAAAACTAACTTAAGACTACTTAATACTACTTAAGGCTACTTAAAACTACTTACACCTAACTTAATTATAATCGGGATGGCGAGCACTCGTTGCAGATGCCCCGAGGGGTCGCCATCCCAATCGAGACTTTTGGCCCCCAGGCTGCATGCATTAAACCATATTGTACCCCAATATGGTGTACATGCCCCGCCCCAGGCCTCGTTTCTAAATTTTTATTTGTCTTAAACATTAAGGAGTGGACTAAAAGTCCGCAAAGTCCTGAGGAAGTGCAGAATCGCCTTCCTCATGCAGCCACCAAAATTCCGTACTCTGCCTTTCAGCATCGGTCCTATCGCGATCCGATACCGAAGTGCTAAAGCGGAGGAGCTCCGGAGCATTGTCGACGTACCCGTCGCGGATTAGCCGCTTGTCACGCGCGTCACGGTAGCGGTGGTATAAAACCGGGATACCGTTCCTGTCCTGTACCAACCCTAACGAATCGATATAAATAAACGCCTCTGGTGGAATAAAGCCAGACACGAGCGTACTCTCCATGTACGTTTCATTGGGGTAATAAGCCCCGAAGATCAGGCTGTTGTCGCTAGCCATCGCCCTTGCAGCGTGCCTTCGTATCACCTTAATAAGGAAATTGTCGATTCTGTTCAGCTGGGCCCCATTGTAAAGAACCTCGTTGCGATAATATTTTATGTACTCAGAGTCCGGCGTTCGGTACAATCCTAAGCAGGATCGGAGACAACGCCTCTCAAACAGCCGTATCCTTTCCATGTAGGATGGTGAAATATTGAACCACACAGGACAACCGTAGGCGATGATCGGCCTTATGAGGGCCATGTAGCAAATGACTTTCACCCTTGAATCAAGTTGACTGCTTTGAAACAATCTTCTTGTCAGAGCATAAGCCCCCCTAGCCCTAGCCAGACAAGCATCCACATTTTTATTGAAATACAGTAACTTGTCAAGCCAGATGCCAAGGTATTTGACTTCAGTTCTCAGCGCCAACGGCCGTCCATGCTGTCCAATGATGCACAATTTTTTCCAGTTTTTTCTGGTATCGTAAGATGCCCTCTGCACTGGGGTCCTGAACAGAATTGTTTCGGTTTTTTGGAAATTGATCTTCAATTTCCAATCGTCGCAATATCCCTTAATGTGATCGAAGTCACGTTGCAAGAGTATGTTGATGACTCCGATTTTCGGACCTGATCTGTACGCCACTAGATCATCTGCATACGCTATAGCGTGACTAAGGGAACCTACAAGATCACTTGTATAAACGTTAAACAATATCGGGGAGTTCACCGCCCCCTGTTGTAAACCGTTTTTAATTTCAAAGACTTTACTCGAAGTTACGTTGCCACATTTGACAACGAACTTCTTTCCCATAAGCATTTCATAAATCATATATAGCATGGGTTTACGCATGCCAAGTCTGGTTAGCTTGTAGAAAAGCCCTTCTAACCATACGGTGTCGAAGGCCTTCTCAAAGTCAACCAGACAGGCCCCTGTGCATTGTCCTTTGGATTTATTCCATTGGATATCGGAGACTAGTTTCGACGCGGCATGAATAGTGTCATGCCTCGCTCGAAAACCAAACTGATTTTCCGGGATAATTTTGTTTTCCTCGACCCACTTAAGCAGAGCTCTATTGACTATCTTTTCGAATACCTTGCTTACATTTGGCAGAAGGCTTATTGACCGAAGATTTGTAGGGTTTGTTCTGTCCTTGTCCTTTTTGGGGATAGGATGTACCACCGCCGTTTTCCAGTGCACCGGATAATGTGCATTATTCAGTGCATTGTTAAACAGCGTGGTGAAAATATCGACTGCCTCTACTGGCAGGTGTCTCAACACGACGTTTGGGACCCCGTCCTCTCCCGCCGACTTTTTATTCTTCAGTGATACAAAGATGTCCAGGAGTTCATCTTTTTGCACGAACAGCATCAGGCTATTGGCGACTATGCCATTTGAAGGGTTTTCGTCATTGAATACAGTAAAACCGTTATTCTCAGATCGCCAAGCTTGAAGTTCGGTGCGTAGATAAAAGTGATTCAGAAAGGCTCTCTCCTCGATATCGCGATTTGGGCGAACAGGATTGTTCACCGTATACACGGTCTCGAAGACAGCGCCTATCGAGTTCGCCTTCTCCTGTGGATCTTCGATCGTGAAAAAACCGTCGTTCGAATCAACACTTTCCGGACATATACCAACTGCCGTCAGTGTCTGTCTGTTCTCTGTCGTTTGGGAAATTCGGACACATGGAATGTCGTTATGATCCTTTCTCCTGAAAATTTTATTTATTTGCGGGAACATATTCGGGCTACTGGTTTTTATAGCCCGAATTTTCTTGCCCCAGTACAAACTTACAGATTGTCTGTAATTCTCTGTGATTAGCTGTTTAAGGTTTTTGATCAACGACTTCAATGTCCGAACCTCCGGGTCTTGTCTGTCAGTAAATTGCCTCCGCAGCCGTTTAAGCCTCGAGACCAGTCTGCTTTTGTGTTTATAGAGTGCATCGATTGTTGGCGTTCGATACTTCTCCGTCTGGTCGTCAGAACTAGTTACCTTGGGGATAACTCGATCCATTGACCTTTTAATGACCTCATTAATTTTTAATAAATTTTGGTCGATTTCATCATTCGTAAGGTTTCGGTTTGTCGGAGGGTTGATTTCGCTCAAACGTAATTCTCGCTTTACAACTCTGGCGAAGCGCGGCCAGTTCGTCCTTCGATAGTCGAAAGAACGCACCTGGTCGAACTCCTCCAGTTGAATTGCTCGTTTGGGATCCTGAATACGGCATCGATTCCGAGGTGGTCACTATCGTAATCGAATGCTCGCACACAGTTCCGCGCGTGTTCGTTGTTTGTCAGTTCTAGTCTATTGTCCATAAGGGCTAAGTCCAGAAAAGAATTTCCTCTCGGGTAAGACGGAATATCCGTCGCGTACAAACTAAGTTTGTACTCAATCATACTTTGATCCCTCCAATTTTGAAGAAGTCGACCTCTAGTGTTCGAGATTGCATTTCCCCAAGCCGCGTGCTTAGCGTTAAGATCTCCGGCCAAAAAGTAATAATTTTCAGCCAAATGAAGCTGTAGGCAACGAAAAAGTGTCTCGAGCTCTGCTATGAATTGAGTTTGTTGAGTTGCTTCAGGCGCATAAAGCGACACCACATACATTCTCCTCCCACTGTGGAGAGGAATGCATACGATGCATGCTTCCAGCACCCGGAACCTACTTACTTCCCCGCTATATATGACTTTATGGCGTAAGCCTTTGCGTAATAAGACAGCGACCCCACCCCCTTGGGAGGAGTGGGGTCGGTCTCTTCTCACTACATGGTAGTTGCTGTATCCCAATTTGTGTTTCTGGTTTAGTTTCGCTGACCAAAAGAACATCCGGGAGTTGGGTTTTCAACAGATTGGAAAGGACGGTTCTTCTCTCGACCCTGACTAGCGAATTAACATTCAAAGCTAGGATTTTAAAGTTTACCTCGTCGAGCGTAGCCATCATGTTCATGGCGCGCTAGACTTGGCAAACATCGAATAGATATAATCTATTCTGGCTGCTTGCTCGTTCAATTGTGTTTGGAACCGATCGATCTTGCTCTCCAATGACAGCAAGATCCTCTTCATGTCCAAATCAGCTTCAGGTGCTTTTTCAGCAACCTTAGGCATATTTAATGTCTGGGTCTTACCCGATCCAGCTGCCATTTGGGCAAAGGACACGTTGGGCGTTACCCGATTTGTATAAGAGCGACTTTTCTGTCGCCCTTCCTCTACGACAGCCTGTTTGCGAGCTAGCATACTCTTCTTTTTCTGTTGGAATACAGGACATCCCTTATAGTTAGCAGGGTGCCCCGCATTCCCGCAAAGAACACATGTGAGCTTACTCACGTTTTCAACCCTTTCGCTACCTAGAGGGCATTCATTTATTATGTGGTTCTTATCGCACTTAACGCATCTAATCTGCATGTTGCAGTTAGAAGCGGCGTGCCCGAACCTCTGGCAGCGCATACATTGCAGTATGCGATCTGACCTTTTTAATTTGTCCCATTTTACAGCATGGTAGTATACGCGATTAATTCTGCGTAGACTATCAAGTTTGCTATTGGGGGTTAGTTGAACAAGGAAAAATGGTAACCTTCGGTTACCACCCCTACCATTGACCGCGGAAAACGGCTTTATACCGACGAACTTGAGGTCGTCGCTCTCGTAACTCTTGAGCTCGTTTAGGAGCTCCTCCGCATCAACCCCGGGATCGATTCCCTTCAGGATGACCGTCTTAAGCTTTTCGTTTTTCGGCGTGTACGTGAAGTACTCTGCCTTAGCCTCCTCTAGTGCTTTTCGGACCTTTCTATATCCCTCCATATTATGACACAAAATTTTGTGTCTTTCTGATGATATATGTTTTACAGAAAATTCCTTACAAACTATCCTACATATACTTATACTATCACTAGGAGTTAGGTCACTTACATTTATTGGGGGTACCTCTTCCCTCTTTTTGAATTGTTGTGGCTGCTGCTGTTGTTGCGGCTGTTGTTGTGGCTGCTGCTGATGTTGCGGCTGTTGTTGTTGCTGCTGCTGTGATTGTTGCTGCTGCTTTTGTTGATGCTGCTACTGTTGTTGCGGCTGCTTTTGTTGCTGCTGCTTTTGACGCTGTTGCTGTTGTTGTTGCTGCTGCTTTTGGGCATTAGCAGGACGTTGCTGCATTGGCTGCAGATTAATTTTTTGTTGCATCGACTGTTGCGCTTTCAGCTGTTGTTGTATCTGCTGCTGCTGACGTCGATTCTTCTCTTCGAGGGCTTTTATTTTTTTCGCCTCTCGAATACCCTCTAGCTTTACCATAAGCTCTTTTATGAGGCGGCTTAACTTTGCCTCCTCATCGTCCGGTGCCGGCATTTCCTCGACCTCGGCTAATTCTTTATACGGGTTACCCTCGCCGACGTAGCGGGGTTCCCCTTCTTCCATCACGGATTCGTCGAGGGTAATCGGCTCGAACTCCTCCTCTCCTTCCGCTTTTTTCGGTTGCGGTGTATTTTCCGCAACCGCATATCTCTTCGTGATGAGATTTGGCGTCGGATTTAGTCTCCTCCGCCCCATCTCACCACTATCGGCTGTTGTTGTTATTGTTTTTACTGCTGCTGCTGCTGCTGCTCTTGCTGATGTTTTTGACAATAAACAATAAGATTTTGTTCACTTATTTCGCACTTGTCACTTAACTTGGAAAAAATACTTCCGCACAGACTAGTCAACTAACCACTACGAGAGTTGGAGAGCGACTGTGAATCCTACTATTCCACAGGAAAGTATCGTACAGGCGAACTTCGGTTCATAAGAGAAGAACTGGAGAAATACCGGTTAGCTCTACAACTAGAAGTTGGTTCGATGGTTAGAGCCGCATTAGCAGCAACAACACCTACTCAACCTCCCGTCCCTTCTAAAAAATTTGCGCGAAGCCTTTGCTAACCCTACACCGCGAAATTCCCAGGAATTCAACGACGTTAATCGCCGTACGGACTTCGTAAATACAGTGGATACACGACCTATTCCACCTTTGGTTGACTCTGTCGTCCATCCCATTCATATGGCACGAAGCAGCAACGTCGATAATTTGTTAAGACAGTTTAGTACCATGAATTTGCATGATCCAATTCCATCCATGAATCGAACTCCTCAGGCAGCCTCGTCTTCAAATTCGTTCGTTAGATTCCCCAATTATCATAAATGGGGAACCAAATTCGACAATAAAAACATGACGGTTGACGATTTTTTGTTCCGTTTGGAGCGGCTCAAAGACTCGTACAACGTATGCTGGTCAGATATAGTCAACAATTTTCACCATTTTGTTGCAGGGCCAGTCGAAACTTGGTTCTGGATGTACCTTAAGACTAATCCAAACGTTAATTGGTCCATCCTTCGACTGGCTCTAATAGAGCAATACCGCTGCCTTGAGTCTGATTTTGAGTTGTCTCGCAGAATGTCAGATAGAAGACAGGGTGCTCACGAGTCATTCGATGATTTCTTCGGGGATTTATTAAAGTTGAATTCCCGATTGCGAAATCCGAAATCAAACCGCGACATCATCGAAATCATTAAATAAAATGAAAAGTTCAAAAGACGAGATTTTCACCGGCTCCGTTTCCACCCCGCCGAACCGTAAACGAATTGGAAGATTTAGTCGAGGATACCCCTTGCACTTCATAAAGCCAAGTAGCTGCTTTGAATTACTGGCAAAGAAACACAAGTCCGTTTATAAGTGTGGACGACCAAATACTACTGTTCCACAATGTCCGGTATGCTCGGGAAACCTACCGAAGAGCAATCCTCCAACCGGGGAGAATTGCTCGAAAAGAACTAATCCGGCGAACCAATAAAATGTGTCCATTACACTCCGTCCGTCAGCATTTTAAAACGACCTCAGCTCCCCCTATCGAAGACAATAGCAAAAGGACTTCCGTCAAAGATTTAAGTCCCAATCGGAGAAAATCATTGCACCAAAGGATACAACACTATAACGAAGCGAAAAACCGAATATTTGGTAGTTCACTATTGCCAAAAAGAATACTGAATCTCAGATCTCGTTTCGCGGGAAGGAGAAAATCTTATCAAGCAATCGCGGCAACAACATTACAATGTTCTGTAGATGATCCTCGCCCTCATGCTTCGGTGAAGATTTTTGATAAAGATTGACTAGGTCTTCTAGATAGTGGGGCATGCATCAGTTGCTTTGGTGCAGGTAATGTAACATTTTTTAAAAATAATAATATTAGCTACAAACCATTTTCAGCCGCCGTAGCTACAGCTGATGGCAAGAAGCAGGATATTCTTGGGGTTAGTGAGCATGATGTTACATTTATAGGTCAGACCAAGAAAATTTCGCTTTTTGTTGTCCCATCGCTAAACAAAGATCTATATCTCGGAGAAGATTTTTGGTAACTCTTGCGACTTAGGAAGTATTTCCGTGGGTCGGGGTTTACCCAGTGACGTACCGTCAAAAAGTGATGTCCTGTCCTTTGCACACGTCTTAACAGACGAGGAATCATTCAAGCTAGACAAAACCGTGCGCCTATTTCCATCCTTTGCTAATATGGGCTTGGGGAGAACATGGCTAATGGAACATGAAATTGATACCGGGGATGCGCCTTGGACCGAATGCTATCTATGGGTGTTATTGAAGAAAGTTCAAGGAGAAAAGAACCGTATGTGCTTGGACGTTCGGAAGCTTAATAACGTCACCAAGAAGGATGCGTTCCCACTGCCGCATATTGATGGGTTGCTAGGACGCCTTTCAGATACATTCTTCATTTCGAGTGTGGATCTGAAAGACGCCTTTTGGCAGATACCGCTGTAGCAAAGTTCACAGGAGAAGACTGCGTTTACCGTCCCTGGTAGGCCACTCAATCAATTCAAGGTGATGCCTTTTGGCCTATGTAATGCGCCCCAAAGCCTTAGCAGGCTAATGGATAAGGTCATTCCTCACGAAATACGGGAGAAGGTGTTTGTCTACTTGGATGATTTATTAATTTTCTCGGTGACCTTTGAAGAGCACATCCATCTGCTTACCCTAGTCGCAAGCAAGTTGAATGCAGCGGGACTAACAATAAATGTTCAAAAATCCAAATTTTGCTACCGAGAACTGAAATACCTTAGGTTCTTGGTTGGGAATAAGGATAATAAAAGTAGACCCGAGCAAAGTCACTGCCATCAAAGACTTTCCAGTACCTCAAAATGCGCGTCAGGTTAGGCGGTTTTTAGGTATGGCCGGCTGGTACCGTCGATTTGTCCCAAACTTCTCTTCTCTGTCTTCGCATCTTACAGACACCTTAAAAAAGTGAGTAAAATTCAACTTTGGTGAGAATGCCGCCGAATCGTTTAATGTCATTAAAGAGATGTTGGTTACCGCACCAGTCTTAGTCAACCCGGATTTCAGTAAGATATTCATCATCCTCTGCGATGCTTCTTCAACAGGTATTGGCGCTGTAATATGCCAGGAAGACGAATTTGGTGTGGAACGACCAATACTCTATTATTCTCACAAGTTGAACGGGGCGCAACGAAATTCTACGGTGACAGAGCGAGAATGTTTGGCTGCGGTGATGGGCATCAACAAATTCAGGCCATACATTGAGGGCTACAAATTTAAAGTAGTTACAGACCATGCGAGCCTGAAGTGGCTTATGAGTTTGAAGGATTTAAAGGGACGTTTAGCGCGTTGGAGCTTACAGGGACATAACTTCAAAATCGTGCACCGGAAGGGTAGCCTTAACGTTGTACTTGACGCATTGTCACGTGTGCGCGAGGTTGAATCTATTGAATCTGGAATTTTGAATGCTAAGGTATCTATCGAAGTGCTGCATATTGACCTGGCAGATTCCGCTGTTCAATCCGACGAATACCGTCAGATGATTGACAGTATCAATCAAAACAAAGACCTGGCCTTCGTGTGTCTGATGGTTACGCTTATAAAAAGGTCAATCACAGCACAGGTAACCCCATTCAAGATGATCTATCCTGGAAGTTATGGGTTCCAACGGCGCTAACTGAACACCTCATCTATCTCGCTCATTGTCCACCCAGGGCTGCACATGGGGAATTTCAAAGACGCTATGCCAGTAAAGAGCTTTATTTCGGTATGTGAAGTATGCAAAACTACAAAGGCACCGAATACATCCCTGAGAGCATCTATGGGAAATGCGTTTGTTGTTGATAGGCCATTTCAGCATATCTACATGGACTTTTTAGGTCCATACCCTCGATCGAAGCGAGAAAACGCTTTCATAGTTGTGGCATTAGATCAGCTAACCAAATTTGTATTCGTCAAGGCAATAAAGAGAGCGACATCAGATACAGCCGTTGCATTGCTTTGCGAGAATATCCTGTCCGTGTTTGGAGTACCTGATACGATATTGACTGATAACGGCAAGCAATTCATCAGCCAAGATTTCCAAAAATATTTGAAAACGTTTGGAATCAGACATGTTCGAACAGCTGCTTATGCCCCGCAGGCAAATGCAAGTGAACGTGTTAATCGTTCACTACTCGCTGCAATTAGGTCCTATGTTGATGGTGATTAAAGTAACTGGCACGTAAATATTCCACAAATAGACTGTGCTCTTAATTCTACAGTTCACTCTGCTATAGGTATGTTCCCACATGAAGCCGTATTTGGTCAGCGAATGGTGGAGCACGCAAGTGACTATAAACTCTTAAAAGTATTAGGCGGTCTTAATAATTCCGAAATAGAAATTTTGCCGAAAGCAGCTAAAATGAATATTCTGCATTCATTCATTAAGAACTCGCTAGAGAAAGCGCATAATATGTATACTAAGGTTTATAACACACGTTGCTCTAACGTAAAATATAACGTAGGAGATGAAGTTTACCGTCGCAACTTTGTATTAAGCGACTTTACCAAAGGCATAAATGCTAAACTTTGCCCAAAATTTACAAAGGCTAGAGTAAGCAAAATAGTCGGGAAAAATCTCTACCATCTGGTTGATCCATCAGGAAATAGTCTAGGCGTAACACACTCTAAAGACATTCGACGATGAATAACATGTCCAAAATATTAATTTTCAACAACACTTTTTTTTATATTGATTATTCTTATGCTACGTATACGCCACGCTAGCCTACATAACTAAATTATAAGATAGCCCAGCTTGGAATCTCAGGTGTGGGTCGATAGGAATAAACATGAGCGTACAATTTAAGAACAATATCATTGATTTCTGTTCCATGACCTTTTCCTTCGCAAGAGCTGGGGAAAAGGTCATGTCTTGTAAGAAATCCATTTATTTTTTTTTCTTATTTCATTTTGTATTTTTTTTATTTTTCAAATAATAACGTCTCGGAAATGTGGCTGCGATGTTTTTCGACATTGTGCGCGAACGATCGTATGGCGGACGATGGTGTAGCTGATATTTTTCGCGGAATTCTTGGCGCTAAAATTTTTTGAATTGTCTAGTTTGCTGGATTTTATTCAGAATTTAATAAAAAGTCAACCAAAGATACAGAAATTGGGAATTTGAATTTTAAGATAAATAATCGATTTTTCTGAATAAAATCTAGCGAGCTAGAGGCATTTGAAAATCTCGTTCATAACACCCATATGTTAGAGCGAGACTCACCCGGCGCGAAGTGGCACGGGGTGAGTGGATTTTTGCGCAAGATCGGCAGAATGTTGTGAACCGCCGAGCGAGCTTGACGTCAGTGACGATAAGCACCTTGTATTTTTTTTTGCACGTTATTATTTTTTTTATTATCGAGCGCATGATTAAAGTAGTTTTTTTAAATTAAATTCGTTGATGCTAAGAATAGCAAACACACCTAACGCATAAAGCCGAGCGGCGACTACAGCTTAAGCGGAATACTTACTAAGCTATCTCCACTCAAACGTGCGTGCTATCTCCACTCAAACGTGCGTGTCTCAGTAAACGTGGATATATTGCCGTTTAGCAGAGCACACACCTTAATTACCACGGAAAAAAAGAAATGAAAGTTTAACCAACGAGAGTGTCTAACGCATGTCTGGAGAAAAAAAACATATGAGAAGGCTACAATCCACTGTGCGGATCGTTGAATATCCTATCCCATCCTATCTGTAAAACTAAAATCCCCAAAAAGTGGACACGGCTAAAAACACGATGTGGATAAAATAAAGAAAATGACATGGTGACAACAAATTCTTCAGACTGCTTATAAAAAACTTTTACGGTTCTACAAAAGACAAGGTTTTCTGCTGCATATGTTATGGGGTAGGGTATAAAAATGGTTTTTAAATAAAAACGCCCCCAAAAAGTGGGTGTGGGTTAAAATGGTATATAGACGAAATGTTCATATTAATAATGTCAATGATTCTGCATCAAAATTTTTTTCGAAAAATTTAAAATTTGACCGAAAACAGTTTTTAATTGAAAACGCCCCCAAAAAGTGGGCTTGGTAAAAAACTTTAAATGGACGAAATATAGATATTAATATTGTCTAAATATGTTGTTCAGAAACTTTTTTAAAATTCCTTACGGTTTGGTCAAAAACTGAGTTTTTCTTAAAAGGGGGCGTGGCAATGGGCGGATTTCAAAAATTTTTACACTTGTTCTGTAGGCAGAGACGAGGATCCTATATACCAAATTTCATTATCCTAGCTCAAAATTTAAGGCCTAAAAATCGGTGACGTACAGACGGACGGACGGACGGACAGACAGACATGGCTAATTCGACTCAGCTAGCGATTCTGAGTCAATCCATATACTTTGAGGTATATGTAGCTAAATTATTTCTCTATGTTACAAACTAAGTATCAAAACTAATATACCCCTATGGGATAGGGTATAAAAATTGGTGACGTACAGACAGACATGACTTAATCGACTCAGCTAGCGATTCTGAGTCGATCCATATACTTTGAGGTATATGTAGCAAAATTATTTCTCTATGTTACAAACTAAGTATCAAAACTAATATACCCCTATGCGATAGGGTATAAAAATAGCACTATCAGATCTGTGTCGTAGCGAGCATAATAAAGGGTCCGCCAAATAACTTGTTTATTTTGAAAATGCTATAAAAAAAAACTACTGAATATTTTATCAAATTTATTTTTTGATTTGAAAGTACAATCCTTCCGGTTACTTACTTACTTACTTAAGTGGCGCAACAGTCTGGAATGAACCTGGGCCTCAACCAACATGCCTCTCCAATTAGCCCGGTCCTTAGCTAACTGCCTCCAGTTGCGCACTCCAAGTTGGTTGAGGTCGGTTTCCACTTGTGCGCGCCACTTAAGGCGAGGTCTTCCTCTACTGCGTCCGACGTCTGGCTGGGAATCGAAGACTCTGCGAGCCGGAGTATTGGTGTCCATTCGTTCTACATGTCCTAGCCATCTTAAACGTCCAATGCGGAGTTTTTTTTACCAGGGGCATGTCGCTGTACAGCTCGTATAGTTCTTGGTTGAATCTTCGTCTCCATAGCCCGTCAACGCAAACGGGACCGAAGATTTTTCGAAGAATTTTCCTCTCGAATCTACCAAGGATTACTTCATCCGCTTTTGATACGGTCCATGCTTCAGCGCCGTAGAGCAGGACTGGGATGATCAGGGTCTTATATAGGGTCTCCTTAGTAGTTTGAGTGAGGGCTTTACTACTAAATTGCCTTCTTAGCCCGAAGAAACAGCGGTTGGCAAGAGTAATTCTTCGTTTAATTTCTGACGAGATGTTGTTGTCAGAGCTAATAGCGGAGCCGAGGTAGACAAAGTCCCGTACTACCTCAAAGTTATATCTGTCAATGGTGACGTTCTGTCCAATTCGTCGATGTTGTGAGTCCTTTCGTGATGACAGCATATACTTAGTCTTACCCTCATTTACTGCTAAACCCATTTTCGCCGCTTCCTTCTCTATACTAGCAAACGTGGCTATGACATCACGTTGAGTCCTACCAATGATGTCAATATCGTCAGCGTATGCTAGTAGTTGCACCGACTTTTGGAAAATTGTGCCTCTGGTGTTGGCTTTGGAGTTTTGCACAATTCTCTCAAGAATCAGATTTAAGAAGTCACATGACAGCGCATCGCCTTGCCTAAATCCTTTTTTGGTATCGAATGTGTCGGTGAGGTCGTTTCCGACCCTGATGGAGCAGCGAGAATTCTCTATCGTCATCCTACACAAACGGACGAGTTTGGGCGGTATACCAAAACTAGACATGGCTCTGTACAGTTCGTCTCTATAAATGCTGTCATATGCGGCTTTGAAATCGATGAATAGGTGGTGGGTATCGATTTGGACTTCTTGAGTTTTTTCCAGGATCTGCCGAAGTGTGAAAATTTGATCGGTTGTGGACTTTCCTGGCCTAAAACCACACTGATAAGGGCCAATCAGGTTGTTGGTAAACGGTTTCAGGCGTTCACATATTACGGCAGATAGGATCTTGTAGGCGATGTTGAGGAGACTTTGCCTCTGTAGTTGGCGCAGTTCAGAGGGTCTCTTTTTTTGTGGATCGGGCAAACGATGCTGAGGTTCCATTCTTCAGGCATATTTTCATCCGACCAGATTTGGCTTATGAGTTGGTGGATGTTACTTACCAAGTCAGCTCCACCGGCCTTATAGAGCTCAGCGGGAAGGCTGTCATTTCCGGCAGCCTTATTAAGCTTGAGTTTAGATATTGATATCCTCACTTCACTCAGGTCGGGTGGTTGGCAGTTTTCGCTGTCGTTGCCAATATTAAATGGTTCGTTCTGCCTGACAGCGGAATGTTGTTCGTCATCGCCGTTTAACAGTCTGCAGAAGTGGTTCTTCCATATCCTCAGCATCGACTGTGTCTCAACTACAATATTTCCTTGTTCATCTCGACAGGATTCTGTTCGAGCCTTGTATCCTTGGCTTTGACGTTTTACACTTTGGTAAAACTTGCGAACATCGTTCCTGGAGTGGCACCTCTCTATATCCTCGATCGCGCGCTTTTCTTGCTCTTTTTTCTTCTTGCTCAAAAGCCGATGTTCTTCCCTTCTTCTTTGCCTATAGAGCTCAATGGCAGCTCTCGTCTTCACCTGCAGCTTAGCCTTGTAGGCCTCGTTCTTGGCTGCGAGCATCTGTCGGCATTCCTCATCAAACCAGGGGTTTCTTGCTGGTGGGCGCGAGAAACCTAGCACATCAGTTGCGGCTGATCTAATGGCCTGTTGGCATCGTTGACATTGCTCTTCGACATTTGATGCTGGTGGTATGGTGTTAATCGAGAGGTTAAGGGATACGCGTTGTGCGAAGGTCTTGGCGGTCTCTTGCGATTGTAGTCTTCCGACATTAAATTTTTTCACAGTATTTCTGGATTGTTGTGGCGTGGTGGATATCCGCATTCTTACCTTGGCTGCTACAAGGTAGTGATCCGAGTCGATGTTAGCTCCTCGGAATGTCCGGACATCCAAAATACTGGATGCGTGCCTCTTATCTATCGCAATGTGATCAATTTGGTTGACCGTTAGTTGATCTGGAGACCGCCATGTCCCCTTATGGATATCGAGGTGAGGAAACCGTGTGCTGGCTATAGTGGCATTTCGTTCCGTAGCGAAATCAATTAGCCTAAGTCCGTTAGCAGACGTGTTGTCGTGTAGGCTATGTTTTCCGACAATACTTCCGGTTAATAATGGAAAATAATTTCATTCAAATGGCTGCCTCGGCTGGCCATGCAGTAGCCTACGATCGGATCGAAGAAAAATGGCCCAATTATACCTCTAGACAAAATCCGCACCAAAAAGTGACTCGTTTTGGGTGTATCGACTTTTCAATGTATGCGTGCTGGTTTTCTGTGCCCAAAATGCGACAATTTTGCTTGTTTACATACCCGCCAAGATCAAAATGAGCTTCATCTGAAAAGATGATTTTTTTGGCAAAATCGTCATCTTCCTGAACCAATTGTGCAATTTTCGCACACATTCTGCAACATGTGATTTCCCAGCGTTGTTCAAGCATATACATAACCATATTCGTTCAGCGGAAGGATAAAACTAATTATCTGTCAAATCAGACATGAGCTAAGTGTTACCATTCGCGAAATAAGCACTAGTTGAAAAAAAAAAGTTAAATGGCAGACCCGTTACAAGAACATAGATGTAACTATGTTTGAAATCACTAGCAAACTCAATAAATGATTAAATTACAATGAAGCTTTATATATTATTAAACAAAAGACAATTTTAAATATACTTATTACGGCTCTAGAATACAATTTTGCAGAGTGTTTTATCTCTAATGTAGATACATATTCCCGAATTAAGATAAGTAACCGGGGTCATGAAAGTTCGACTGACAGGCAGCAGGAACATATCGTGTATCCAACAATTGATTTCATCATTGCAAAAATGCATGGTTATATAATTGATTTGTTTGAAAGTAAATAAATACAGAGTTATTTGGCTTAGATTTTTTATTTCAATTTTAATTTATTTCTTGTAATAATATATGCTCTTCGGTCAGTAACTAAATTTTGATATTTGCATCTAATTGCAATTGCCATTTGCAATACAGTTGTTTAGAACCAATTATTTATAGTGTTGCAGTTGTTACTTATGTGGCTGTATTCATTGGAAGAAGTAAATCCGAAAGAAGAGATTAATTATTGATGTAGAAATATAAATAAGGAACAAAGTATTGCTACTTATATTCAAAAGACTACACGTTCCACTTGTTGGATTTTATTTTGCTGGGTTTGTTGTTCTTTCCCATGTCACAGAATTCCTATCTATATGAATCAATGCGATAAAAGAAAATAGTTCATATCACAAAATTATAAATCTAGAATCTTTGTACCAAAAGCAAAATTAAATAATAATATATAATTCGTGGACCATACAGAATTTAAGTTTAAATTAATTGTTTTTAAGCTTCAAAATATTACACAAAACACTCGTCGCGTAGCAAACTCTGACAGCAAGAACATGGGCAAAGGTGAGCGCGCATGTAGAATTGCAACACTAATTTGTATACACTATCCCATAGGGGAACATTAGTTTTGACATTAAGTATGTAACATAGAGAAATAATTTCGATACATATACCTCAAAGTATATGGATCGATTAAGAATCGCTAGCTGAGTCGAGTCTGTCCGTCCGTCCGTCCGTCTGTGTGTCACCGATTTTTGGGCCTTAAATATTAAGCTAGAGTGTTGAAATTTGGTATATAGACTCTCTAGCCGACGAAGCAGAACAAGTGCAAAATTTTTTGAAATACGCCCACTGCCACACCCTTTTTTAGAAATACGTAGCTTTTCCTAAGCCAAACCGTAAGGAATTTTAAAAAAAGTTTCTGAGCAGCATATTTAGACAATCCTAATATCTATATTTCGTTTCTACAAAGTTTTTTGCCACGCCCACTTTTTGAGGGCGTTTTTAGTAAAAAACACTTTTTGTCCAAATTTTAACACTTTCGAAAAAACTTTTGATGCAAATATTTCCATAATGGTAATATAAACATTTTAACTATAGATCATTTTCACCTACGCCCACATTTTGGGGACGTATTCTTACAAAAACCATTTGTATACACCATCCCAAGGCATTAGTAATAGAAAAACGTTGTTTTTTGTCGAACCACAAAAGGTTTTGATAAACTGTCTGAATAATAGCTATGTTACCACAATGTCATTTTCTGTATTTCATAGCCATAAAGCCTACATTTTGAGGATCTTAATTTCAAGGATGGGATGGGATAATGAATTCAACTATCCGCACGGCGGATTGTAGCCTTCTCATATGTTCAATTATAATTTTGCAATGTAATTCCAGACAGATTCCAGATTCCAGTCAAATTCCAACACTAAGTGCCGGTTTGTTTACTGTCGGTTAACTTTAACGGACGGTTATTCCAACCGATAACCGACGAATTCGTTTGTTGAGCAAAAATTTAACCGGAGAATCAAAGGTTTGGTTAGTTAACCGGACAAATCTGTAACCGCCCGATTTTGTTCGGTTAATGGCATTTAACCGATGTTTTCCTGGAATTTTGTTTGTTCATGCTTGCTTTCGAAAGTGTGTATTACTTTTGACGTGTCATTCACAGAACAACATTCCGTGCAAAATTAGAGAACTATTCGTGTGTTATGTTCTTACAGCTTACGATATGTTAATACTAATATCTTTATAGCCTATCCCATAGGCGTATATTAGTTTTGATGCATAGTTTGTAACACAGCGAAATAATTTAGCTAGATATACCTTAAAGTATATGGATCGACTCTGAATCGATACCTGAGTCGATTTAGCAATGTCTGTGCGTCCGACCGTCCATACGTCACCAGTTTTTGTGCTAGAATGATGAAATTAGGTACACGAGCTCTTTGTTACTCCCAGCAGAACAAGTGTAAAGTGTAAGTGTTTTAGTAAGAAAAACCTTTTTCGGTCAACTTTTCAAATATCCGAAAAATCTTTTGATGCAAAAACATTGATAAAATTAATATGAACATTTCGTCCTTTAACCCACTCCCACTTTTTGGAGCGTTTTTCAACAAAAACCATTTGTATGCCCTACCCCAAGGCATATGCAATAGAAAAACGTTGTTTTTTGTCGAACCATAAAAGATTTTGACAGACCGCCTGAACAATATGTTGTGACAACGTCACTTTCAATTCGTTATGGCCATAAAGACCACATTTTGGAGATATTTATTTTAAGGATGGGATGGGATAGGGTATTAAACGATCCGCACAGCGGATTTTAGCCTTCTCATATGTTTATACCCTATGTTGGAGCAGATAGTTTGCTATAAATTTTTGAATCCAGCGCCTTCTTTTATACCATTCGCCATCATTATTTAATTAATTAAATTGTATAATAAAGCTTTTAAAACAAAACAAAGAACAAAACCAATTGTAAAAAACTATAAAAACACCCAAAAATAAAGAGCTTTTGAGCATTTTGTACAACCGCATTGGTGGTAACACGATCGTTTTCTTGGACAGGATAAGATAATATTCACTCGTTTCGCTGCGATCCATAATTCGCCTATTCGTCAAAATCCTAGTCGGTCATCGGAAATAACTAATAAATACCTAATCGTACCTATCAACCAGAATCGTACTACGACATAGGAAGTAGCGATTTTAGGTTGACGATTAATAATCGTGTTAATCGTTCATTTTGGCGCCCAAAGTGTTTGAAAAGAACCCCGGTTAAATTATACGCATTGCCGATTAGGTGATATATAGACAAATGTGGTAGTGAAAGACAATAAAAGACACACAATTCAATATACCACTCAAAAATACGAGTACAATCTGTCGAAACAGAAATTACGTGTTGCGACATCGGTTTCGGTTTCGGTTCGGTTACGCGAGTGCAAAGTGCAAAGCAAAAGGAAATTGAACTATCGTGTTCTTTTTCAGTCATCTTCGTTGCTTTCACCAATGCACATGCACATGCACTAATAATGGAAAATAATTTCATTCAAATGGCTGCCTCGGCTGGCCATGCAGTAGCCTACGATCGGATCGAAGAAAAATGGCCCAATTATACCTCTAGACAAAATCCGCACCAAAAAGTGACTCGTTTTGGGTGTATCGACTTTTCAATGTATGCGTGCTGGTTTTCTGTGCCCAAAATGCGACAATTTTGCTTGTTTACATACCCGCCAAGATCAAAATGAGCTTCATCTGAAAAGATGATTTTTTTGGCAAAATCGTCATCTTCCTGAACCAATTGTGCAATTTTCGCACACATTCTGCAACATGTGATTTCCCAGCGTTGTTCAAGCATATACATAACCATATTCGTTCAGCGGAAGGATAAAACTAATTATCTGTCAAATCAGACATGAGCTAAGTGTTACCATTCGCGAAATAAGCACTAGTTGAAAAAAAAAAGTTAAATGGCAGACCCGTTACAAGAACATAGATGTAACTATGTTTGAAATCACTAGCAAACTCAATAAATGATTAAATTACAATGAAGCTTTATATATTATTAAACAAAAGACAATTTTAAATATACTTATTACGGCTCTAGAATACAATTTTGCAGAGTGTTTTATCTCTAATGTAGATACATATTCCCGAATTAAGATAAGTAACCGGGGTCATGAAAGTTCGACTGACAGGCAGCAGGAACATATCGTGTATCCAACAATTGATTTCATCATTGCAAAAATGCATGGTTATATAATTGATTTGTTTGAAAGTAAATAAATACAGAGTTATTTGGCTTAGATTTTTTATTTCAATTTTAATTTATTTCTTGTAATAATATATGCTCTTCGGTCAGTAACTAAATTTTGATATTTGCATCTAATTGCAATTGCCATTTGCAATACAGTTGTTTAGAACCAATTATTTATAGTGTTGCAGTTGTTACTTATGTGGCTGTATTCATTGGAAGAAGTAAATCCGAAAGAAGAGATTAATTATTGATGTAGAAATATAAATAAGGAACAAAGTATTGCTACTTATATTCAAAAGACTACACGTTCCACTTGTTGGATTTTATTTTGCTGGGTTTGTTGTTCTTTCCCATGTCACAGAATTCCTATCTATATGAATCAATGCGATAAAAGAAAATAGTTCATATCACAAAATTATAAATCTAGAATCTTTGTACCAAAAGCAAAATTAAATAATAATATATAATTCGTGGACCATACAGAATTTAAGTTTAAATTAATTGTTTTTAAGCTTCAAAATATTACACAAAACACTCGTCGCGTAGCAAACTCTGACAGCAAGAACATGGGCAAAGGTGAGCGCGCATGTAGAATTGCAACACTAATTTGTATACACTATCCCATAGGGGAACATTAGTTTTGACATTAAGTATGTAACATAGAGAAATAATTTCGATACATATACCTCAAAGTATATGGATCGATTAAGAATCGCTAGCTGAGTCGAGTCTGTCCGTCCGTCCGTCCGTCTGTGTGTCACCGATTTTTGGGCCTTAAATATTAAGCTAGAGTGTTGAAATTTGGTATATAGACTCTCTAGCCGACGAAGCAGAACAAGTGCAAAATTTTTTGAAATACGCCCACTGCCACACCCTTTTTTAGAAATACGTAGCTTTTCCTAAGCCAAACCGTAAGGAATTTTAAAAAAAGTTTCTGAGCAGCATATTTAGACAATCCTAATATCTATATTTCGTTTCTACAAAGTTTTTTGCCACGCCCACTTTTTGAGGGCGTTTTTAGTAAAAAACACTTTTTGTCCAAATTTTAACACTTTCGAAAAAACTTTTGATGCAAATATTTCCATAATGGTAATATAAACATTTTAACTATAGATCATTTTCACCTACGCCCACATTTTGGGGACGTATTCTTACAAAAACCATTTGTATACACCATCCCAAGGCATTAGTAATAGAAAAACGTTGTTTTTTGTCGAACCACAAAAGGTTTTGATAAACTGTCTGAATAATAGCTATGTTACCACAATGTCATTTTCTGTATTTCATAGCCATAAAGCCTACATTTTGAGGATCTTAATTTTAAGGATGGGATGGGATAATGAATTCAACTATCCGCACGGCGGATTGTAGCCTTCTCATATGTTCAATTATAATTTTGCAATGTAATTCCAGACAGATTCCAGATTCCAGTCAAATTCCAACACTAAGTGCCGGTTTGTTTACTGTCGGTTAACTTTAACGGACGGTTATTCCAACCGATAACCGACGAATTCGTTTGTTGAGCAAAAATTTAACCGGAGAATCAAAGGTTTGGTTAGTTAACCGGACAAATCTGTAACCGCCCGATTTTGTTCGGTTAATGGCATTTAACCGATGTTTTCCTGGAATTTTGTTTGTTCATGCTTGCTTTCGAAAGTGTGTATTACTTTTGACGTGTCATTCACAGAACAACATTCCGTGCAAAATTAGAGAACTATTCGTGTGTTATGTTCTTACAGCTTACGATATGTTAATACTAATATCTTTATAGCCTATCCCATAGGCGTATATTAGTTTTGATGCATAGTTTGTAACACAGCGAAATAATTTAGCTAGATATACCTTAAAGTATATGGATCGACTCTGAATCGATACCTGAGTCGATTTAGCAATGTCTGTGCGTCCGACCGTCCATACGTCACCAGTTTTTGTGCTAGAATGATGAAATTAGGTACACGAGCTCTTTGTTACTCCCAGCAGAACAAGTGTAAAGTGTAAGTGTTTTAGTAAGAAAAACCTTTTTCGGTCAACTTTTCAAATATCCGAAAAATCTTTTGATGCAAAAACATTGATAAAATTAATATGAACATTTCGTCCTTTAACCCACTCCCACTTTTTGGAGCGTTTTTCAACAAAAACCATTTGTATGCCCTACCCCAAGGCATATGCAATAGAAAAACGTTGTTTTTTGTCGAACCATAAAAGATTTTGACAGACCGCCTGAACAATATGTTGTGACAACGTCACTTTCAATTCGTTATGGCCATAAAGACCACATTTTGGAGATATTTATTTTAAGGATGGGATGGGATAGGGTATTAAACGATCCGCACAGCGGATTTTAGCCTTCTCATATGTTTATACCCTATGTTGGAGCAGATAGTTTGCTATAAATTTTTGAATCCAGCGCCTTCTTTTATACCATTCGCCATCATTATTTAATTAATTAAATTGTATAATAAAGCTTTTAAAACAAAACAAAGAACAAAACCAATTGTAAAAAACTATAAAAACACCCAAAAATAAAGAGCTTTTGAGCATTTTGTACAACCGCATTGGTGGTAACACGATCGTTTTCTTGGACAGGATAAGATAATATTCACTCGTTTCGCTGCGATCCATAATTCGCCTATTCGTCAAAATCCTAGTCGGTCATCGGAAATAACTAATAAATACCTAATCGTACCTATCAACCAGAATCGTACTACGACATAGGAAGTAGCGATTTTAGGTTGACGATTAATAATCGTGTTAATCGTTCATTTTGGCGCCCAAAGTGTTTGAAAAGAACCCCGGTTAAATTATACGCATTGCCGATTAGGTGATATATAGACAAATGTGGTAGTGAAAGACAATAAAAGACACACAATTCAATATACCACTCAAAAATACGAGTACAATCTGTCGAAACAGAAATTACGTGTTGCGACATCGGTTTCGGTTTCGGTTCGGTTACGCGAGTGCAAAGTGCAAAGCAAAAGGAAATTGAACTATCGTGTTCTTTTTCAGTCATCTTCGTTGCTTTCACCAATGCACATGCACTGCACGTCGCTAGATCGCTCGCTCATAGAAAATCGAACTATCGTGTTTGTTTTCAATCGTCTTCGTAAAAGCTTTCACCAATGCACATGCACTGATCGTCGCTAGTTATGTTAAATCAGCAGTCTACAAAGGAAGACCAACATTCAACTATAAATAATAGCACCCATATTATTAATGGCAACGCAACAAAGAAATCTGATGATAGAACAATAAACATCAGCATCATTGATGGGAACGCAACAAATAAATCACCCAACGAAAATAAACAAAACTCCACACATATAGATGATTATAGAACAACAAACATCAGCATCATTGAGGACGACGCAACAAAGAAGTCACCCAACGAAAATAAACAAACCTCCACACAAGATGATGACATCAGCAACATTGTAGACAACCAAGCCAAGCGACCAGTCGAAGCCACCATCTACAAGCAGATCTAATCGAGATTTCAAACTAGACAGACGTCTTTCAATACGTCTTATAAAAACTTCTGATGAATAAAGAAAGCTTTTAAATATTAGTTGTTTCTTTTTATTTTTTAATGAATATAAATATTCATACTTATTTGGCGCAGTCGGTAGGATAACGCTAAGAAGATCGCGAAAAGATCTGATAGATGTTATCCAGTGTACGAACAAGTTCCGTTAAAAATAATATTAAGTGACTTCGTGTTCGTGAGTGAACAGTGAAAAAGTGAAAAGTGGTGCTCAAGAAAATTTATTCGAAAAGAATAAAACCATTGTATATGAAGCTTATAGTAGTATCATCACAGCAATTTTTTTATTTCTGTCTCCAGCCGCCTAGGGGGAGATCGATCGTTTCTCACGAGAGAACAAACATTTGTTCACTCTTTCTGAATAGAGTAAATAATATTATAATGAGTGTGTTTATGAGTGACTTGAAGAGTGCAAACAAGAACAAACCGGTTTTGGCGTACTCGCACTAAACTAAATAAGATAATGAGTAATATACAGAGGTGAGGTGATAACTTCAATATGCTTTTCCACGTCTCCAAAGAGGTAGCATATTAGACGCACTTTAGAACTAAAAAATACAATATGTAAAATAAGTTTAACATAAATATGAGAAAACGTAACAATGTTTATTTATGAGCGGGGTAAAAAAACAGAAAACATATCGATAATTCAATAAACAAACAAAAATTAAAAAAAAAAAAAAAAAAAAGAAAGTGGGGATCTTAGTTCCTCGCACTTTTAACTCCACAGAAATCCTTATTGAATTTTCTTATAGAAAATAAATTTTCTGCAACATCAGTATTTAGATGTACAAGAAGAAGAAACTGCTAGTCATTTTTGAGTTTTTCCCATATTAATTCTATGGCCAGCAACGTTTGCATAAGACCACCAAAGCAATGTGGCTTTTTCATTTTACCAGTAGACTCCCATAATGAGATCCACTCCCTAGCTGTTTTGATGGACTGTAGAGTTTCACTAGATGCTGAAACAGGTCGACGATCAGGATTGGATGTGTAAAGACTGTAGCTATTTAAGTTATCAAAAAGATTATTCATCTTAATAGGAAAAAGTGCCGTCGAGGCAGCGATTTTTTTATCTGTGTCGGTTTCAAAACAATTTGCTGAGATAGCGTTGAAAATTCCAGCAGCTGAAAACCTATGTAGCCAGTTTGACTGATCATTCTTCAAAACTGTTTGGATTTATATGACTCTTCGTTTGAAGCATACTTGAAAGATATTCTTGGAATCTTCTTCAAACAGTTTGACAAGTGTTCCCCAAGAAACGATATCATCAGCTATGCGAATATTATTTTTTAACAACAACTTCGCAGGCTTTTGAATAAATGCGGGTAGTCATATAAAAGAAATATTACCTGGTCCGAGATTTCAAAAAACGGCTTATTTTCTGCTGCTCCCAGTAATTTACATGCTTTTCTATTGTTACTGCCCTGGTCACAGCATACAGCAAAAACTTCAAATCCACATTCTAATATTTTGGTAACTGTTAATTTCAATATCTCGGTTCGGATGTTCTCACCCTTTTGGCATCCTATATAATATGATATGGTTTGCTCCCAATTCATATTTAATCCTCTAAGTGTGAATACCATAACCTTTGAAGCAACAGTGGTGTGCCTTATAAAAAAATACAAAATACAAATGTATAATTTTTTTTGTTCGCTGAAAAACAAACCAAGAAGCAGAACAATAACACAATTAAACATATGAGAAGGCTACAATCCGCTGTGCGAATCGTTGAATACCCTATCCCATCCCATCCTTAAAATTAATATCCTCAAAATGTAGGCTTTATGACGTTAAAATACAGAAAATGACATTGTCACAATATATTGCTCAGACAGTTTATCAAAACCTTTTGTGGTTCGACAAAAAAGAAAATGTTTGTATTGCATATGCCTTGGGGTAGGGCATACAAATGGTCTTTGTAGGAAAACGCCCCAAAAAGTGGGCGTGGGTTAAAATGGTCTATTGACGAAATGTTCAAATTTATACTACCAATGATTGTGCATAAAATTTTTTTTCGAAAATTTTAAAATTTGCCAAAAAAAGTTTTTTATTAAAAACGCGCCCAAAAAGTGGGCTTGGCAAAAACCTTTATATTGACGAAATATAGTGGGCGGATTTCATAATTTTGAATACTTGTTCTGCTGGGAGCAACAAAGAGTACGTGTACCAAATTTCATCCTTCTAGCTCAAAATTTAAGGCCCAAAAACTGGTGACGTACAGACGGACGGACAGACATGGTTTAATCGACTCAGCTATTGGTTCTGAGTCGATCCATATACTTTGAGATATATCTAGCTAAATTATTTCGCTACAAACTATGTATCGAAACTAATATACCCCTATGGGATAGGGTATAAAAATTCACAGTAAAATTGTCCACCTGTAATATTAACCAACTGCCACTGCACTTCACCAAAACATTGGTTGAAAATGAGCGATCAGTATCTATAAAGCACACACACAAAAAAAATACTCCAAAAACCGATCATTCAGTTGAAGCAGAGTGATGCTGTACGTGGACAAAGATGTTATGGGATGGGAAATGGGAACATCGTACATTATGTATGCTGCATTATTCACTCAGGCTCAAATTTTAATACATTGAGTAGATTAACAAAAAAATACGAAAATAAAATTTGAATCTGAGTAAAGTATGAAACAAGACATGTACAACATCCCTCAGCAAATGGCTTTTCAGCACTGCGATTGAGATATGAAATGCAATTGCTTTCGCTCATACCGGGGGTTGGTATGGCACACTCGCAATTCGCATATCGCATTGCAACAAAGTAACTCACTTAGCTTTCGTATTTGACAAAATGAGCGAGAAAGAAATAGTATATTGGCATGCGATTGGTTTAATTTTAGAGTAGAACTGTGTAAATTATGTGAGTGGATCTCCATTAAATCTAATAAAGAGAGCGTAAAATTTACAGCCCTCTTTGGCCTAGTAGTATCTCGCGCCGATAGAGGCACCACCATCGATTTGCCAAAGTGATAGTACTATTAGTTTCATATACAATGATAAAACTAATGCACAAATTCTCTAGGAGAAACATTTAACACTCAACTTAAAAATACACGCTATTAAATAATGATGGCTAACGTAGAACAACCCGCAATAATTACAAGATTAGAAAAGGTCCCCGTATTTGACGGATCAAACGACGATGTAATTAATTTTACTAATCATGTGAATTATTTATATAATTTACTTGAGGTGGCCTACAAACCCTTGGCAAACCTAATCATCATAAATAAAATTCAAGGAGAAGCAGCTAACTCAGCAAGAAGAGCACCGGAAGCAACATGGGATGCCATTCAACTTTGCCTCTTCCAGGACTTCGGTGTGAAGGAAACATTTGAAGAGTTACTTCAAGATCTACATGCTGTCCATACAAGGGATCTTAATTCCCTCTACCAACAGTTAAACAACATATTGCAAAAATTAAACAAAAAATGTAAGTTAGAACCTAGCCTTATATATACACCAACCAATAATGAAAATATTGTCCTTAATAAATTTATAAATAACTTAAATGCCCCTCAGGCAAGTATTATTATCGCTCAAGGTATAACAAATTTAAGTAATGCATATCATACATTAAGTAGATATAAGCAATTGAATGAAAATCCTAAACCACAGCAATTCCTAAAACCCAATCCTCCTCAAAACAATAATAACAATAACCATAGTTATCAGAGACATAACAATAACTTTCAGCCAAGACAAAATTCATCTCAATTTAATAACCATATGCAACATAGGTCTAATCAGAATCACAATAACTATAGGCCTAGGGTAGATATAAATAATTCTGCTCAAGTTAGAGCTAACAACGCTCAAATTTTAGGACATAGAAATCCTAACATTAGATTTGGATTTAATAATTCTTATCAATATAGAAATTTTCCTCGACCCATGGAAACAAATAATTTGGACCATACCAATGAACCAGTTGTAAATTTTACTATCCCCGGGAAGTCGAGACACTTCCCATAATATTAGCTCACATAGATAATCAAGAGCTTAGACTCCTAATAGATACTGGAGCCTCCATATCACTTTTAAATAAAAATAAATTTCCATGGTATAAAAGAATTAAATTAGATAAACCTTTATATATTAATACGATAAATACGCAAACACAAATATCTGAAGAAATAATAACTCGATTACCAGTGGAATTCAAAGAAGATGGCTCCACAATGGGATGGAAATTGTTAGATTTTCAAAATAAGAAATTTAATGGGATTCTAGGCACCAACGTGCTCAAACCTATCGAAGCTGTTATAAATCTTAAGGAAAACTACGTAGAAATAAATAAAAATAAAATATCATTCATTAATAATAAACAGGGTTTACAATGCCCTTATGACTATGAAAATATTACTCAGTTGAGCGCAAATCACATGAGCATAAATCAATTAATTCCAGAAGACTTAAACTTCGAGGAACGGAAAGAACTTCAGCAGTTCCTTCACGATAATAGAGACCTCTTCTACCAAGAAAATGATACTCTTAGTTCTACTACGCAGACTATGCACAAAATCCGAACGACGGATGACATACCAGTTTACACAAAAATATATAGATACCCAAAAATCCATGAAGAAGAAATTAACAGGCAAATCTCTCAAATGTTAAGAGACGGTATTATAAGAAAGAGCATATCACCATATGCCTCCCCTATATGGGTTGTGCCTAAAAAGGAAGATAATTCCGGCCAAAGAAAATGGCGAATTGTCGTTGATTATCGTAAGCTCAATGAAAAGACAATTGAGTATAAGCACCCAATCCCCAATATAGACGAATTACTCGATAAACTTGGAAGATGCCAATACTTTTCTACTTTGGACCTAGCCAAAGGTTTTCACCAAATAAGAAACGATCCCAAAGATATAGAGAAGACCGCCTTCTCAACACCTTCAGGGCATTATGAATTTTTACGCATGCCCTTCAAAAACGCACCGGCAACATTCCAGTGCATGATGAACGAAGTATTGTCAGATTACATTGGCAAAATTTGTGTCGTTTACCTCGACGATATTTTAATATTCTCAACTTCTCTTAAAGAACACATAATAAACCTTTGTTTGATTTTCAAAAAACTACGACAGTATAATCTGAAAATTCAAATTAATAAGTGTAACTTTTTAAGAAAAGAAACACAATTTTTGGGGCATACTATTACCTCTAATGGCGTAAAGCCCAATGCAGATAAAATTGCTGCAATTCAAAAAATAGAAGTACCAAGGACTACTAAACAAATCAAAAGTTTCTTAGGACTGACAGGGTACTATAGAAAATTTATCAAGGATTATGCCAAGATTGCATTACCTTTGACCAAATGCCTAAAGAAAAATTCAAAAATCAACGTAAATGATGCAGAATACCTCAAAGCTTTTGAGGATCTTAAAGAATACTTAACGACAGAACCTATATTAGCATATCCGGATTTCAAAAAGAAATTCATTTTGACTACTGATGCTAGCAACCATGCCATCGGAGCTGTCCTATCCCAAGATAGTCATCCTGTTAGTTATATATCCCGGACACTAAATGAGCATGAGCGAAATTATTCCACAACAGAAAAAGAATTGCTAGCCATTGTATGGGCAATAAGGTATCTAAGACCATATCTTTACGGTAAAACATTCGATCTCAAGACAGATCACCAGCCACTGAAATGGCTACAAGTAAAAAATTTAGGAAAAGACATTTCTCCTCGCCTACAGCGATGGATTCTCCAATTAGGAGAATATGACTTTCAAATAGACTACCTAAAAGGAAAAAACAATACTGTAGCCGATTTCCTTTCAAGAGAAATAAACTTAGCTAATGCCAACCACTCCATGATACCCACAATACATTCCCAAGCTGAACAAAGTAACGATCACTTTCCAATAAAAGACACTGCTGTGAATGCATATTCTCAACAAATCATACTCGTATCTGGCAACAAAATCAAAATTAAAACTTTGAAAGGTAAAACAAGAATTATTTTAGGAATAGAAATTTTAAACGGTAATAATTTCGAAAACTTAATAAAGACATACATAGAAAATAAACCTACAGGCATTTTTACAGATTTTAATGAATCACAATATAATATTCTGCAACAGAAACTCATAAATCTTTATGGAACTAGAATAAAGTTCTACAAATGCTCCTACTTATGCAAAGACATAATCACAGAAGAGGAAGCAGTAAAACAAATACGGCTCTATCATGAAAACGAAAATAACCACGCAGGTATTGAAGAAAATTGGCAAGGCTTACGAAAGAAAATATACTTCAAAAACCTTCGTCAATTAATAACTGAAATAATTAATTCCTGTAATATTTGTAGCATGTATAAATATGACAGACATCCTATAAAAGATAAATTTCATATTACTGAAACCCCAAAAGATATACGAGAGATTATGTCCATGGACATATATGAAACAGCTAAAACAAAATTTCTTACATGTATTGACAGATTTAGCAAATTCGTAGAATTTAGATACCTCCCTAATGTTTCGCATATTACTCTAGAAGAGAATATAGCTGAACTAATCTCTCATCCAAAGAAACCTGAAAAACTTATCCTTGACAATGAATTTAATGCTCCTAGACTAATCTCCTTTCTAAGGGAACAAAATATCAATTTCCATTTTACAAAAGTAAATTCACATACAGGGAACTCCTACAGGAAACCCTTTCGACGATCACTCACCTTGTCGCGGTGAAAGGGCTTAAGTAGTTTCCAATGAACCACGGAGCGAAACCGGAAGTCTATGTAAACATAAACTGTCAGGGCCACCCATGCCGGTAAGGTCAGTGGCGAGGAAACGAAAACCAAAAGGTGGTCTCCAAGGTAAGGCGCGCGCCGATACCTGCATGGCTGAGGGAATGCTCAGTCGCTAGCGCAAACTCTAGATACCTGGGGACCTCTAGTTTTAATCCAATTTCCCCTTTCCTGTATACAGGGGGTGAGTACAGGATGACATTCCTTCCCCCTTACTCGTGGGTCCAAAATTGACAAAAACAAACAAAACAAAAAAGGGACGAGTGCAAATGAATCGGGCACTCCAAACCCTATAAAAACCGATTCTCAACAACAAATGACGGAGGAGGAGGAAAGCCTCTTGCTCCGAGATCCGTCAAACTCCAAGATACTGTCAGATGGGGGAAGCGAAGGAGCAATAGACATCCAAATGGAGAAACTTCTTCTCGATGAGGATGACACCTGCTCTAACGCCAGCTCATCTAAATTCTCAATATCGTCAACTGCGTCCATCCGCAGCAAAGTAAAATCATGCAAGTTGACGATCAGAAGATTAGGCAAGATAGTAACTCTAGGAGAAAAGGATCGCCTGAGACTTCAGAAAGCTCAAGAGTTTTTACAAAGTCTGACATTAGCAGAGAATGAGCCGATAGCTCGTACCTGCTCAATGAACGCACCGAGTACCTCGAGCATGAAGGGACTGATGGGACCACCTTTGATGCAGGGCGCTGGCCCGCTAAGACAAAGAATGGTCTCATCAGACCCTGCGAAAGTCAAAGGCGAAATCATGGCTGATGATCCCTTGTATACCCCCCCAGCAGCCGACGAGCCGCTCGCTCGTCGCTCGCCGAGAGGAGATACAGGAATCGAAGCTGAAGGAGAGCTGGATGGATCGGTCAACGATGTTACGGGCGCATGCCCACTAGGAGTTGACATGATCCCTTCAAACTCCGAAACAAGGGACTGCATTAAAAGCACCCTTATTCTGCAGAATCTCACCACAGAAGAGAATGAGCCGCTCGCTCGTACCTTAGGTGGTGAGGTAACGCAGAATAAGAGTGTTTGTGAGCTGAAGAGATTGCCTCCAGTCGTGAGTGACCCTGGTCAATCCAACTGGAGAACAGTCTCTCCAGACCATACCAAGGATGGATCAGAGGACAAAACGGACACAAACGTCAATCAGAACCCGAAGGAGGAGCTGGGGATGATTGAATTCACCGGCGCTGTGATGAGCAACAACTCATCAGGCAAAGGAAATCGATCAACCTCAACGCCGCCAGGGGTCTGTGAGACACTGACTATAGGACAAGGAGAGGCTGACTCAACATTAGGTAGCTATTGTACGGTTATTACTCGCCGCAGCGATCCGAAGCATCACGACAGCTTGGAAAACTCCAACGCTGCTGTGTCTGTGGAAGAGAGTAGGCTGAGGAAAGCCGTACGACCCCAACCGAAGTCAGAGGTTCAAGCTCCTCTAAAAATGAGGGCCAACGCGCAGAGGCTTCTACGTAGGTTCAAGCACCGTGACCCAGATTCCTTCACGGAAAAGGACACGTCAGCACTTAGCAGAGCTAAGGAGACGCTAAAAGCTACAGCCGAAGCGTGGCGGCAAAAAAGGCGCACAGGCAGGGAGCTCTCCTCTCATAAAAGGGAAGTAGTCGTGGAAAGGATGGAGAGCTGTAAACCCTCCACCTCAGCTGCGGCCACACCTAAGGGACCATCAGCTGCTGCAGGTAAGGTTGCGACCAAGCCTGGACCAACTGCAGGTACCTCCAAGAGAGGAAGGCACGATGACACAGTCTCTCCAATCATAGGTAGGAACACGAAACCTAGGTTAGACGCCAGTCATAACCCAGTAAAGGACAAAGATAGTTTTCGGGTCGCTATTGTCGACTTTGGTAATCCAGAACGAAAACTATCTCATGACCAATGGCAACTAATAGAAATTAGAATCCTGGACGGAGTGAACGACGCTATCCTAAAAAATGCAGGGAACATCCCGCTCTTTGGACAGCTGACCACGTTCAAAGGATTCAAAATAATCCAGTGTGACAATAAGTGCACACTGAGTTGGTTGACGAAGTTCATCGACGAGACGAAAGCCCCATGGTCAAATGCAGACCTTCGCATCGTCGAAAAGAAAGAGCTTCTTAACCTGACCAGACCCAAAGGTCGCATCCTTATCCCAGGGCCATGCATCCCGAAGGATAGGATTGAGCGCAACCTACAGAACCTCAACCCAGAATTCCTCAGTAAGGACTGGGAGGTTATAGAGGCAGGAGAGCACTCAAAAACCGGCACGGAAGTTGTGGTGCTACTCAGCCACAAATCTATGCCGCTGTTACGAAAGAAAGGGTACAAAGTACGAGTCGGGATTACCCGATGCAAAGTACGTCCCTTCGTAACAGTTAGACGCAATGATGGGAGGAAAGCTGACCGCCATGAAGATAATACAAATAAATCTTCACCACAGTAAGGCGGCCAGCGCCAACCTAGTCTTCCTTTTAAATAGGAACGACATTGACATTGCCCTAATACAAGAACCTTGGGTAGTCCGAGGCAGTATAAAAGGGCTAAACAGCAAAGATCTAGTACTGTACCATACTGGCTCATCCGACACAAACAGTAAGACTAGATCATGTATTGTAGCTAAGAAACAAATAAACCTTTTTCTCTTATCTACTCTCAGCAACAATGACCAGACCGTGGTAAAATATGAGCGGCGGGGGAAGTCCCCGATTGCAATAGCAGCCATCTATATGCCATACGACTCAATGGATGGACCTCCATCTGCCCTAACAGACTCCCTGGTGCAAATGGCCAAATGTAAGAAGTGGGACCTCATAATGGGATGCGATGCCAACTCTCATCACACACAATGGGGCAGTTCAGACACCAACACACGAGGTGAGTCCTTGTTTCAATACATTGTAGACAACAATTTGTTAGTGGCGAACAGGGGTAATGACCCCACCTTTGTCACTAAAAATAGAGAAGAGGTTCTTGACATTACTCTCTTCAACAATTCTGATAAATTCGCTGTGTGCCACTGGAAAGTTTCATCAGAAACATCATACTCTGACCACAGAATAATAGAATTTGAAATAGAGGACGATACTAAACTCCCCCTTCAACATCGAAACCCCAAGAAAGCCAACTGGGACAAGTTCGTTGTGGAAGTAGGGAGACAAAGTAGCGCCCTTCCATTGCATCTGATGGAAACTCCGTTTGAAATCGATGCTGCAGCGGAACTAATAGGCAATATTTTAGTCAAAGCCTATGAAAGGATCTGCCCTCTAAAGACTATAAAACCACAAAGATCACCGACATGGTGGACGAAAGAGCTTCAAAGCATTAGAAGGGAAACCAGGAAAACCTTTAACGCAGCAAGAAGCTCAAATTCGGAAACCGACTGGGATCTTTATAAAAACAATCAGCGCAAATTCAAAAGTGCGGTCAACAGTGCTAAACGCACCTCCTGGCGTAACTTCTGTTGCAGTGTAGAAAGCACTACTGAATCAGCTAGACTTAGAAAAATAATCGCCAAAGAACCGGCTGTGCCAGGTTACCTCAAGCTCCCCAATGGGGACTGGACACAATCCACCCATGAATCTTTAACACATCTACTGGAAACCCACTTCCCAGGATGTGATTCATACTCTGGTAGCACCCCAGACACAACCGTCTATGATTGCAACCCCATAACAGCAGCAATGGAGGATATGGTTAGTGTAGAAAGAATCAATTGGGAAATTGACTCCTTCTCCCCCTATAAATCTCCAGGAGTCGATGGTATTATCCCGATCATGCTACAAAAAAAGAAACACCTCGTAACAGCATTCCTACACAAACTGTTTGTTAGTAGTCTAAAATGCGGTTACATCCCTAGGTGCTGGCGGGAAGTAAAGGTAGTCTTTATCCCAAAAGCCGGCAAGCCCAGTCACACGACCGCGAAGGACTTTAGACCAATAAGTCTTACATCCTTCATATTAAAAACATATGAAAAACTAATGGATATCTACATTCGTGACAAACTCGACCCCCAATACATATCCTCGGCACAGCATGCCTACACGAAAGGTAAGGGAGTCGAAACTGCCCTACATGATATCGTTAGTACAATAGAAAAACCTCTTCACGAGAAGGAATATACACTCGCTGCATTTCTCGACATTGAAGGAGCCTTCAATAATGTGAACACAAACGCAGTCGAAAGAAACCTCGCGAAGAACAACGTGGACCAACCTCTAATACATATTATTGGAAGTATGCTCAACCACAGAAATATAAATGCGAATCTGGGAGACACCCATCTCAAAGTAATAGCATCAAGAGGCACACCACAAGGAGGCGTTATCTCACCTCTGTTGTGGAACATAGTCATCAATGAGATACTCATAAAGCTACAGCGAAATGGGGTAAAAGTCATAGCCTACGCAGACGATGTAGCGATACTAGTTAAAGGGAAATTCCTACCCACTATTAGTGAACTACTCGAGCGGGCATTGAAAGCTCTCAACGAGTGGACAAAACAATGTGGGCTTGGCATCAACCCCCAGAAAACGGAACTCGTTCTCTTTACGAACAAGAGGAAGATACCAATATTCGACCTACCGGCTATCGATGGGACTACCCTCAAACTAGCCGATAGTGCAAAGTATCTGGGTGTCATTCTTGATAGAAAACTCAACTGGAACCTAAATGTGCGCGAGCGCATTAAAAAGGCCACAGTCGCTTTCTATACGTGTAATCGAATATTCGGAAAAAACTGGGGTCCGAACCCCAAGATCATCCTATGGATGTACACGGCCATTGTGAGACCTATATTAACATATGGGGGGCTTGTCTGGTGGCAATCCACAAATAAAGTCACCCATCTGAAAAATATGACAAAGGTACAAAGAATAGCATGTGTGGGCGCTACTGGCGCAATGAGAACCACGCCAACAGCGGGACTGGAAACCATCCTTAACCTGCTACCGCTTGACCTTTACATGCAAGAATCTGCAGCCAAAAGTGCTCTAAGAATCAGCCAGCTCAACTGCTGGAAATCGAACTCAGGAGGACATGCCCAAATTCTACACAGATATCTGGGCTCAGCTGTATCCTCTGACTACATGCTGCCTCACCATGACTTTCAAAGACCATTCTCCTGCATCCTCCCAAGCAGAGAGGAGTGGGAGAGGAACGAATTGGGCCCCGAAACCATATCCATCTACACTGATGGTTCAAAAATGGATGTAGGCGTTGGAGCTGGAGTGTTTTCAGAAACACTTAAGCTAAACAGCACCTTTCGTCTCCCTGAGCACAGCAGTGTCTTCCAAGCCGAAATATTGGCAGTGGCAGAGGCAGCCAAAGCGACCTCAATGCTGGCGATACCACCAGATGATATCACCATCTTTATTGACAGTCAGGCTGCAATAAAAGCTATCTCTGCTGTCGAAATAAAATCTCGGCTTGTGAAACGTTGTCGTGAAGAGCTAAAGGTTCTTGGCGTCCAACATAATGTTAAGCTCTGCTGGGTCCCCGGACACAGAGGCATACAGGGCAATGAAATTGCTGACGAACTGGCAAGAAAAGGATCTGCCTCCAGCACTGACCAAGCAGACCAGTCTGTCAAACCACCACTATGCGACCTCAAATCTCAGGTGGGACAGAAAACACTGATCGCTGCCAAAAACAGGTGGAACTCCCTTCCAACCTGTGAAACTTCCAAAAGGATGTGGCCTGAGTATGACAAAGCCAGAACCCATAAACTGCTTCGTAGAAACAGGAAATCTGTCTCTACTTTAGTTGGGATTCTTACTGGACACAACTTACTGAAAAGCCACAAACTGAAAATGCATCTCATAGATGATGACCTCTGTAGAGGCTGCGGTGATGAAGAAATACACGAGGACACCCTCCACTTTCTGTGCCACTGCCCAGGCCTCAGCCAACTAAGAATGAGAACCTTAGGAAAATACTTTTTCCATGACCTCACGGATCTATCCGAAATCCCTCTCCCTAATCTTTTCAGGTTTGCATCAACATCTGGATGGCTAGAAAGAGACTAACAACAATGGACAGTAACGGGACAATGAATGAACCAACCACATAAGTGGACCCCCAACGGGCATCACAATGGGTCTATATTGACCTGAGTGCGATGAGGGAGGACACACACCGTCTGCCTCATCAACCCACCAACCTAACCTAACCTACAGGGAACTCGGACATCGAGTCATTCCACAGAGCACTAAAACAAAAAATCCGAATACTTACCCAAGGAAAAACTAATCCCACTACTAATGAAATAAGAAAAACTGTAGCGAAAGCTACCAGACTGTACAATACCTCTATACATAGTGTTACTAAAGATACACCATATAATATACACTTCGGTCAATGCAATAAGACAAAAATTCGCGAACTCATCATTGAGAACAAAGAACGCATCATATCTAAAATAAACAAAGATCGCGAAAGTTATCTTGAAAATAGAAGCCAAGCATTCATTCGAAACCCAAGAGCTGATCGAAACAAACTGGAACCAGTATTCAGATACGGTCCAACCGAGGAACAGCATAGTCGCAATATACAACGTGCAAGAAAAACTCGTCATAATTTTGAAAACAAAAACAATCTGAAATACACGAATAAAACTCGAAGTGAATACGCAAAAATTAGACATTTGCGGTCCATAAGAACAACTAGTGAAAAAGACGACCCCTGTACATCCAAATTCGCGTTACAAAAATATAAGCTTAGGAAGTGACAATGAAAATATTTGTGATTTTCATACTAATAAAATTTACGTTCAGTAGTACAATAAATATCGAAAATATAGATACCGAAAATGGTTATACGATAATAAAACACGGATATACAAATCTAGTTGACGGTTACAATAATATAGTTCACATAATTAATACCACTGATATAGAAGCACTCATTGACAAATTAGAAAGAATAGTGATAAAGACAAATCAAGTGAAAACTAAATTCATTCCCCTTGATATTTTTCAAAGATTAGATGACCTTAGAACAGAATTAAGACAATAACACAATATAAGAAAACTAGACACCATATAAACAAAAGAGGACTATTCAATTTTGGAGGAAATATTCTTCAGTTTATTTTTGGAACCATGGATGAAGAAGATAGGTTAGTTATAGAAAAAAAAATTAAGAAACTTAATGACGCAACCGAAATGTTGATAGACAATAATAATAAGCAAGTGAAAATTAATCTACAACTACAAACAAGTATACAGCAAATTTATAATCGATTACCCGTAAATGCATGGGAATCACCAACAAATAACGTAGCTAAAGATCTTATAATTCTACAAATAGAAAATAGACTCGAACACATAGACAGTATAATTGAAACTATTCAGAACAATCTTCTTAGCAGCAGATTAGGTATTTTAGTTAACAATATACTTACAGTTAAAGAAATTGAAGAAAATGAAATAGGTTTTAATAAGCTTAAACAGATTAAAGTTAGCACTGCTACTTATCATACAAATTCCAAAAAACACTCTCCCTTTCCATCAAGCCTTAATCCTACCAATTCCCAATTCAAAAAAAGAAGAAATTAAATTTGAACCTACTGAATTACTGATCAATTCTAAAATGTATTATGAAGAAGGAAAAAATGAAATAAAACACTTAAGAGAATTTAACATGTGTAAGCCTTGTAGCAAAGTAAGAAATGTAAACAACAATTTAGTAACAGAAATAAAGGAAGGAATAATTTTAATCAAAAATGCTAATTTAACACTACACAGTACTTGTGATGAAAGATATAAGTTAAAAATTAAAAATCATGTATTAATAAAATTCGAAAATTGTGAAATCTCTGTTCTTAACATAAGCTATAAAAACTATGTAAACTTTAGATATCAACCAATAAATTTAGATGTAAAGATATCAAATATAAGTATGGATGATATTAACTTGGACATTGATAATATAGATGTCATCTCAAAAGATTTAGATACTCATAAAGTTCTTAATTACACAAATTTTAGTTTTACAACCATATTTGTAATAGCCTTAGTTAGTATAGTTTCCTACAAAACATATAATTTCGTCAGGAGGCGAAAAACTAGAGGAAGAGGAGTTATGTTAAATCAGCAGTCTACAAAGGAAGACCAACATTCAACTATAAATAATAGCACCCATATTATTAATGGCAACGCAACAAAGAAATCTGATGATAGAACAATAAACATCAGCATCATTGATGGGAACGCAACAAATAAATCACCCAACGAAAATAAACAAAACTCCACACATATAGATGATTATAGAACAACAAACATCAGCATCATTGAGGACGACGCAACAAAGAAGTCACCCAACGAAAATAAACAAACCTCCACACAAGATGATGACATCAGCAACATTGTAGACAACCAAGCCAAGCGACCAGTCGAAGCCACCATCTACAAGCAGATCTAATCGAGATTTCAAACTAGACAGACGTCTTTCAATACGTCTTATAAAAACTTCTGATGAATAAAGAAAGCTTTTAAATATTAGTTGTTTCTTTTTATTTTTTAATGAATATAAATATTCATACTTATTTCGCTAGATCGCTCGCTCATAGGAAATGGAACTACTTATCGAGTTCGTTTTAATCATTTTCGTAAAAGCTACGCACACTGAAGCATTCTTTCATTTCATACATTATTAATTCGCCCACATCGCCACACTCATCACAACTTTTCGTCGTCGCCAGAGAAGGTGCTGCATCCATTGTATGAAGAAAGAAAGCTTTGAATTCGCAGCCAGCAGAATATATTCCACATTAGTATTCTTCGGAAATCACTAACTTGTCGTTATAAATAAAATTATTATAACTTTTAATCGTTATCTCATCATTCACAAACCATCGATATAAAATATTGCCGCATACGTGATTTAACGTTTTGGTATAATTGTTCGCCGTGGGAATTAGTTCGTCGTTGGATTTTGGTTTGCTCGACTATTGCCGCTATTACACATTCGTTCGAATAGAATTTGCGGTTTAGCTTTTGTAATAAAAGCTTAATTTCAGTGGTTGTCGCATCGGGTCGCTGTCGTTTGATAACATTCAAATCTTTAGAAATTTTTGAATTTAAATTGAATAAATAATTTTGTTCAATATGACAGATGAGGATAGTACCACAACCATTGAAGAATTAAAACAGCTGCGCTCATCAACCAAGGGCAATATTTGCAGAATTAAAAATATTGTCGATACAAAGAATTGGAATGTCGTTTCGGTATTGTGGAGTCATACTTCAAGCAACTTCTTGCATACCAAACCCAGATAGAACGAACAGTACCAACTGAAAAAAGTCGTGGAGATTTAGAAGATTTAGAAGAAATATACAATTCCACAAAAACAAAAATTCTTTCTCTTTTGGGAACAAATAGGCGCCTCAGCGTTTCAGAGGCATCATTTTCCATACCACATTCGGCTAATCATTTACCAAAGCTAAGGCTACCACGATTTAATGGTTAATATTCCGAATACAAGAATTTCATCCATTCGTTTACTACCTTGGTGGATAGCGATCCATCATTGACAAAAATAGAAAAGTTCAATCACTTACTGACATGCTTAACTGATAAAGCATTAGGAACCATAAAAACGTTTCAAGTCACTGAGGAGAACTATTCCAAAGCTATAGCCAGACTCAAGGAAAAATATGACAATGATTGTCTTATTTTTATAGAGTATATCTCGGAATTGTTCGAGTTACCCAAGATTACTAAATCGTCTGCGAGTTCGTTGCAAGGTTTAGTTGACAACATTTCTGCTCTTTACAATTCGCTACAATCAATAGGCTCATTTGAAAATATTTGTAACGCAATCATCATATATGTCGCTATGTCCAAACTCGATTCCGAAAGCCAGTCAAAATGGGAAGAACAACTAGACTATAGCACCCTTCCTAAGTGGGAAGACTGCGCTAAGGTCCTGAACAAACGCTGCCAATACCTTGAAGCGAGGGAAAGCAAACAGCATCGATCGGAACCACTTCAAAAAGGATTGAACAGACCACATCATAACCATCGCTCTCAAACCTCACTGTCTATGACTCAGCGCTGTTGTGTTTTTTGCCGTGATTCCAGCCATTCCATACCAAGTTGTTCAACTTTCATTTCACTCTCTATTAAGGATCGATTCGCAAACGTGAAGAAGTTGGGACTTTGTCTTAATTGCTTAGGAAAGGGGCATGGGGTAGCAAAGTGTCCATCAACATATAGATGCAAGAGCTGTAGACAACCGCACCACAGTCTTTTACACAGGACACAAGCAAATGAAGGCATCGGAAGAAGCGAGGAAGGTTCATCATCACATGGTGACGATAGAAGAGGAGAGCCGTCAACGTCAGCAGCAGTCCACGCAGCAGTTGAAAGCAGAAGAGTTACAAAAACTCAAGTTATTTTAGCAACAGCTTTGATTCTTGTGCAGGATTCGCAGGTAAATCTTGTGAATGAAAGATTCGCAAAGAGTCTTCAGCTTAGAAAAGAAAAGAAAATTGTTAGCATCGCTGGGATTGGGGTTACTGAAACGAAGATCAATTGTCAAACACAAACAACCATCCGCTCGAGGTATAATAACTTTGAGTTGTCATTGGAATTCCTAGTGGCTCCATCAATAACAGGGTATCAGCCGGAATCAGCGCTCAATGTAACGAACTGGAATATGCCGAGGAACTTGGAACTAGCAGATGAATACTTCAACGAATCATCATCAATAGACTTGCTGTTGGGTGCTGAAGCATTCTTTGATGTGCTGCAAGTAGGACAAATTAAACTCGGCGAAGGACTTCCAACGTTTCAACAAACCTCATTGGTCTGGATTGTATCGGGCAGATACAAAACATTGAAGGAGAAGCAGAATCAACGTTGCTGTACCAGTTCAACAAGAGAAGACAACTTGGAGCAGTATGTCGAGAAATTCTGGGAGTTGGAGGAGGTTCAAGGACAGAGGAACAAAAGCAGTGTGAGGACCTATTCACGCAAAATGTTGAAGTTTTACCCAGCGGTCGACTTATGGTTCAACTTCCGTTTAAAAAGGATCCAGGCTGTTTAGGGGTATCATACGACATTGCGTTTCGAAGGTTCTTAGCACTGGAACGAAGACTGTCCAAAAACGATGCACTTAAGTCCCAGTATTTAGCTTTTTTGAAAGAATATGAAGCTCTAGGTCACATGACGTTGGTTAAAGAACCAAATTTGAGCCAACCCCATTATTATCTGCCACATCAATGTGTAGTCAGGCCAAATAGCACCTCAACAAAGCTAAGAGTAGTTTTCGATGCTTCTTGTCGTACATCATCGCAAATTTCCCTCAACGGAATCTTAATGGTTGGTCCAACCATCCAGGAAGATCTTTTCAACATCCTTCTTCGTTTTCGCTTGCATCGCTACGCTGTTACTGCAGACATCGTAAAAATGTATCGGCAAATTATGATGCACCCATCTCATCGCTGCTTTCAATTTATTTTGTGGAGAGAAAGCGAGACAACGCCAGTAAAGACCTATCAGCTTAATACGGTGACATATGGTACGTCTTCAGCTCCTTATTTAGCCATTCGTAGTCTTCTTCACTTGAGCGAACAAAATAAGAAAAGCTTTCCACTTGGCTCACAGGTGATTAAGACCGACTTTTACGTAGATGATCTGCTGACAGGAGACGACAATATTGAAACTGTATTACAGATACAAAAAGAGGTTTCGCAAATTCTGAAAAATGCAGGGTTAGAGTTGTCTAAATGGAATAGTAACTGTCCAAGCATTGTCCAGGCTATCAGCGGAGAAGAGAAGAAGATAACCATCACAGAATCCAATCTTACAAGTGCATTAGGAATCGCATGGAACCCTGTTTCTGATGAGTTTAGCTTCTCCTACAAACCAAATCAGATGCACAATAGGTACACAAAAAGATCAATTCTTTCGCTCGCTTCGGCGCTCTTTGACCCAATGGGACTAATGAGTCCAGTAATCATCAGGGCAAAGACAATTCTCCAACGATTATGGATCGAAAAACTCGATTGGGATGCATCAATCCCACAGGGTATCGATGTAGAGTGGCGACAGTTCATGGATGACCTACATTCGCTACAAAACTTGACTGTTCCACGACACGCTTTAATAGCAGATACGTGTACGTATCAAATCCATGGATTTGCGGATGCATCTATGCAGGCCTATGGCTGCTGTTTGTATCTGAGATCTACAAATTCGTCAGGTTTAGTGCAGACAAACCTTCTAGTGGCTAAATCACGAGTTGCACCAACGCGAAAAAAGCAGCTCCCTCGCCTAGAACTGTGCGCTGCACACCTCCTTTCCAAGCTATGGACGAGGATCAAACATATCTTCGGAGCCACAAAACCAAATATCTATTTTTGGACGGATGCTGCAATTGTGCTTCACTGGATTTCAACTCATTCATCCAAGTTAGGAACTTTTGTTGGAAATAGAGTGGCAGAAATACAGGAGGAGACCCAGGGTGCAACCTGGAGACACGTGCCAACACTTGAGAATCCAACAGACATTGTGTCCAGAGGATGTACGGTGGATGAGTTGAAAAGCTCCATTTGGTTTAAAGGTCCGAGATACTTGTATCAGAAGGAAGAAAATTGGCCGTCAGTCGTCGAACTTACCCTTTCCCCAGATGAGTTAGAGCTAGAAAAGCGAAAAGTTGTCCTTGTCTGTAGGAAAACAAAACAAAACTTTTTGTTGTCAATTGTAGAGCGCTGCAGTTCCTATAACAAAATTCTTAGAATTGTGGCATATGTTGTTCGATTTTGCAATCGCATCAAACATAAAACAAATGTCACCAAGGGTACGTTGGAAAGAATTCTGCAGTAATATCGAAGATAACAATGAATCTGCCAGATTGAGGAAGATACTATCGAAAGAAGCAAGCAGCCCAGGTTTTCTCAAAAATTCAGCAAATGAATGGACGGAATCAACCGCTGATACCCTAAACCTTCTTTTAAACACACACTTTCCGAACTGCAAATCGGTAGAGGAAAGTGACATCGTAAATGTAAGAACAGACCACACAGCGGACAACATGGGTGACAACTCTCTCTCTCTCATTAATACGATAGTGTGCAAGGAAAAAATTGCATGGGCCATTAATTCATTCAAGCCCCACAAATCAGCCGGCCCTGACGGTATAACCCCTATCATGCTACAAAAAACTGCTAAGCTAATAATGCCAACACTGCTCACTATCTTCCGTGCATGTTTAAAACTAAACCACATACCACAAGTGTGGCGTGAAGTCAACGTCATATTCATACCGAAGGCAGGTAAATGCAGCCACACCGTAGCGAAGGATTTCAGACCCATAAGCCTGTCCTCCTTCCTACTGAAAACGATGGAACGATTACTTGACATCCATATACGCAGCAACCTGAATCCAGGTTACCTATCTGTAAGCCAACATGCTTATACAAAGGGTAAATCGGTGGAATCGGCTCTACACGAAGTGGTGCGCACAGTAGAAAATTCACTGCACTACAAAGATTATACGCTAGCAGCCTTTCTAGATATAGAAGGAGCCTTCAACAACGTCACAACTGAAGCAATTGCTGAGGCACTTAACAAAGCGGAAATAGGTACGGTTTCTAGCAATTGAATCTTAACCATGCTCAATAACCGGATCATTTCGTCAACACTAGGCGATTATACCAAAAGGATCACAACGTCAAGAGGTACCCCCCAGGGAGGCGTACTATCCCCACTCCTCTGGCTATTAGTAGTCAACGAGGTACTCAAGAAGCTAGATATCACTGCAATAAAAACAGTGGCATACGCTGTTGACGTAGTCCTCATTGCGTGCGGTAAATTCCCATCGACACTGAGTGAAATTATGCAAGGTAGTCTCAATATACTCAGCAAGTGGGCAAAGTCCTGCGGGCTGGGTGTAAATCCAAACAAAACAGAACTGGTTCTCTTTACTAACAGGAGATCGATCCCAGCATTTCCGGTACCGTCTTTGGAAGATTCGACTCTCTCATTGTCAGCAAGCGCGAAATATCTGGGAGTGATACTCGATAGTAAACTGAACTGGAATCTAAACATTGAAGAAAGAGTAAAGAAAGCAAATATTGCCCTCTATAGCTGCAACAGAATCTGCGGCAAAAAATGGGGCCCATCCCCGAAGGTCACAAAATGGCTATACACAGCCATTGTCAGACCAATCCTAACATACGGCGGCTTGGTCTGGTGGATTGCTATGAAAAAAGCAAAACATATGACCAAGCTTACGAAAGTTCAAAGGACAGCATGCATACTCACGACAGGAGCCATGCGCACTAGCCCCACAGTAGGGTTAGAAACAATACTAAACATAACACCAATTGACTTACAAATCAATGACACAGCAGCAAAAAGCGCAGCAAGACTCAAAGAAACGGGCAATCTACTTACGAAGCCTTTTGGCCATAGCTCAATATTAAGCTCAATGGCATATGAGGATGTAGCATGTGACTACATGTAGAGACGAATGGTCTTCAAACAATGTGCTATCTAACACAGAAATAGCAATCTACACCGACGGATCCAAAATGGAAGTCGGAGTGGGCTCTGGTGTCTACTCTGAAAAAATCGGGCTAGCTACATCCTTAAGATTAGCAAACTCGTGTAGTGTATTCCAAGCTGAGATCCTGGCCATACTCGAAGCTGCCGAATCGGCTAGGGTATTGGACATATCACATGAGGATATCTCCATCTACGTGGATAGTCAAGCGGCCATTAAAGCTCTGGCATCCAATATAGTAAAATCACGGGTAGTTGGACGCTGCCGCGAAGAGCTGAAGGCTCTTTGTAACCAGAACAAAGTCCAAATTATCTGGGTGCCAGGACATAATGACATTTTAGGAAATGAGAAAGCAGACGAACTAGCCAGATTAGGATCGTCCAGTTGCATTTCCCTAGCTGATAAAAGGGTCAATCCCCCGCTAGCATCTAAAAAACTTAAATTAACTAAGCACACTCAAAAAGAAACCATAACAAGATGGCTAAATACAATAACTTGTACACACACAAAATCTCTCTGGCCAGAATTAAGTGGCAGCAAATCAAACAAGCTATTAGCTTTGAATAGAGCTTCCATTTCCATAGCGGTGAGAGTGATAACAGGTCACAATCTGTTGGGTAAGCACTCTAATAAGATGAAACTGACTGGTGCAAACCAACTTTGCAGGAAATGCAGCGACCCTGACGTCGAGGAAGATGTCTCACACCTGCTATGCCACTGCCCGGCGATCAGTGACAGTCGATTTAAAATTTTAGGCAACTTTTACTTCAATGACCTAAGTGACCTAAGGACTATCCCAATAACGCTGATAGTCCGTTTTTGTTGCAAATCAGGATGGAGCAACTACCTCTTTGAGGCTGAAGGAGCAACACAGACCAGCACTGCATAAGTATCACAAGCGAACTTAACCAGGTATCCTCTTTCTCTTTTTTCAGGACACTTCTTCGAAGGGTATCGCTATGGGCCCACGTAGGCCTATGCGTGTTTGACGACTCGCCCGAGCGTCAACAGCCCACATAACCTAACCTAACCTAAGGGTACGTTAACTCCAAACGAATTAGATGACGCACTTTTACTTGTGGTATCTGCGGTACAAACTAGTTGTTTTGCTGCCGAAATGGAAGCTGTGGAGAAAAACAAAGAAATAAAGGGATGTATGAAATGGCTTAATCCGTTCATCCAGAAGGCAAATAAACATTGCTTGCTACGGGTAGGTGGACGCCTAAAGCATGCTAATCTTCCCGAGGATTATAAGCATCCGCTTCTGCTGCCGCGAAATAACGAATTCAGCAACATTCTCGTCAGACATTTGCATCGGTCGAATTACCATGCAGGAGCGAAGTCTTTAGTAGCACTGGTACGGCAGAGATTTTGGATAATCAACGCCAGGGAGATTGCTAGGCAAGTTGTCCGACGATGTATCCACTTCGTCAAATATCGTCCGAAACTATTGGAGCAAGTATTGGGAAATTTACCCCAGGAGAGGTTGACATCTTCACGTCCATTTTTTGTTTGCGGAGTAGATTTCTGTGGTCCAATCAGCACTTATCTGAAGATTCGTGGAAAAGTACCCTACAAATCATACGTAGCGGTATTTTTGTGTGCTTTTCTTCGAAAGCAGTTCATTTGGAGGCTGTGACAGATTTGTCGGCTGAAGCATTCATTGCTGCTCTTAAGAGGATGATAGGTCGTAGAGGTCTTCCAAGCAATATTCATTGCGATAATGCTACCAATTTCGTAGGGGCCCATTCAAAACTTCTCGAATTGCGCAATATGTTGATGAAAGAACAAGAAACCATTTTAAAATTTTGTAGTAACACAAACATACATTTTAATTTTATACCCCCCAGGGCACCTCACTTTGGAGGCATTTGGGAGGCAGCCGTCAAGGTTGCCAAAGGCCATTTGTATCGCAGCCTGGGCGGAGCCAAGCTAACCTTCGAGGAATTGTCAACTGCACTTGTGGAGATCGAAGCGGTGATGAATTCAAGGCCCATCACGCAGATGACATCAGATCCCAACGATTTCGAAGCACTTACCCCTGGTCATCTACTCATCGGTTCATCTCTGAAAGCCATCCCTGAGCCAGCAACAGAAGTTCCGGACATTAGCTATATCCAGCGGTGGCGCAGGATTGATGCAGTGAAGACACACTTCTGGCAAAGATGGTCAGCTGAGTACGTCAACGAGCTTCAGTGTCGTTCGAAATGGTCATCAGAAAGCCCTAACATAGAACGTGGGAGTTTGGTCATCGTTCACGACGACAACGTTCCACCCCAAAGATGGCAGATGGGAAGGATAACCAACGTCATCCAGGGCCAAGATGGAAAGGTTCGAGTTGCAGATGTGAAGACAGCGAGAGGCACTATCCGACGACCTATCCGAAAACTAGCTGTGTTGCCAGTTTGAAAGGCAGAGCTTTCAAAGGGGTCGAAATGTTGGAGCAGGTAGTTTGCTATAAATTTTTGAATCTAGCGCCTTCTTTTATACCATTCGCCATCATTATTTAATTAATTAAATTGTATAATAAAGCTTTTAAAACAAAACAAAGAACAAAACCAATTGTAAAAAACTATAAAAACACCCAAAATTAAAGAGCTTTTGAGCATTTTGTACATCCGCATTGGTGGTAACACGATCGTTTTCTTGACGCCTATTCGTCAAAATCCTAGTCGGTCATCGGAAATAACTAATAAATACCTAATCGTACCTATCAACCAGAATCGTACTACGACATAGGAAGTAGCGATTTTAGGTTGACGATTAATAATCGTGTTAATCGTTCACCCTATCCCATAGGGGTATATTAGTTTTGATACTTAGTTTGTAACATAGAGAAATAATTTAGCTACATATACCTCAAAGTATATGGATTTACTCCGAATGGCTTGCTGAGTCGATTTAGTCATGTCTGTCTGTCCGTCCGTCTGTACGTCACCGATTTCAAGGCCTTACATTTTGGTTAATAGGGTCCTCATCCGTGCCTACATAACAAGTGTACAAATTTTAAAAATCCGCCCACTGCTACGCCCTTACAAATACTTAGTTGTTGGCCAAACTGTTTCTGAACAATATATTTAGACAATCTTAATATCTATATTACGTCTATATATCCAGAATCATTGGTAATATTAATATGAACATTTCGTTGATAGACCATTTTAACGCACGCCCACTTTTTGGGGTCGTTTTTATATCAAAACCATTTTTAACACTAATCCATAACAAATGCAGGAGAAAAACCTTGTCTTTAGTATAACCGTAAAAGTGTTTTAAAAACAGTCTGAACAATTTGTTGTCACAACGTCATATTCTATATTTAATCCACATTTAATCCGAAATCAATTTTATTTTATATTTTGTATTCCTTTAATCTAAAGTCGCTTAGTGGCCTACACAACAAATGTATAAAGTATTACGATACTGAAATTTGCTCTAATTAAGAAGATATTGTATCTTACTGAGTAAACTCATAATAAATAAATAAATAAAATAAAATAAATAAATAAAATAGTGTTTTAAGCAATGTCCACTTTTTGGGGATTTTAGTTTTACAGATAGGATGGTATAGGGTATTAAACGCTCCGCACAGCGGATTGTAGCCTTCTCATATGTTTATATCCTATCCCATAGGGGGGTATATTAGTTTTGACATTAAGTTTGTAACATAGAGACATAATTTCGATACATTTACCTCAAAGTATATGGATCGATTCAGAATCGCTAGCTGAGTCGATTAAGCCATGTCTGTCTGTCGTCACCGATTTTTGGGCCTTAAATTTTGAGCTAGGATAATGAAATTTGGTATAAAGGCTCCTCGTCCGTGCCACCAGAACAAGTGTAAACATTTTTTAAATCCGCCCACTGCCACGCTCCCTTTTTAGGAAAACTTATTTTTTGGCCAAACCGTAAGGAATTTCAAAAAAGTGTCTGAGCAGCATATTTAGACAATCCTAATATCTATATTTCGTTTGTACAGTTTTTTGCCACGCCCACTTTTTGGGGGCGTTTTTAGTAAAAAACGCTTTTTGTCCAATTTTTGATGCAAATACTTCCGCCATGGTAATATAAACATTTTGTCCATAGATCATTTTCACCTACGCCCACATTTTGGGGGCGTTTTCTTACAAAAACCATTTGTATACCCCATCCCAAGGTATTAGCAATAGAAATACGTTGTTTTTTGTCAAACCACAAAAGATTTTGAGAAACTGTCTGAGCAATATATTGTGACAATGTCATTTTCTGTATTTCATCGCCATAAGGCCTATATTTTGAGGATTAATTTAAAGGATGGGATGGGATAGGGTATTCAACGATCCGCATATGTTTATACCCTATCCCATAGGGGTATATTAGTTTTGATACATAGTTTGTAACATAGAGAAATAATTTAGCTACATATACCTCAAAGTATATGGATCGACTCAGAATCGATAGCTGAGTCGATTTAGCCATGTCTGTCCGTCCGTCCGTCCGTACGTCACCAGTTTTTGGGCCTTAAATTTTGAGCTAGAAGGATGAAATTTGGTACACGTGCTCTTTGTTGCTCCCAGCAGAACAAGTGTAAAAATTTTTGATATCCGCCCACTGCCACGCCCCCTTTTTAGAAAAACGTATTTTTTGGCCAAACCATAAGGAACTTTCGGAACAACATATTTAGACAATCTGAATATCTGTATTTCGTTCATATAAAGTTTTTTGCCACGCCCACTTTTTGGGGGCGTTTTTAATAAAAAACGTTTTTCGGTCAAATTTTAAAATTTTCGAAAAAACTTTTGATGCTGAATCATTAGTAGTATAAATATGAGCATTTCGTCCATAGACTATTTCAACCCACGCCCACTTTTTGGGGGCGTTTTTATATAAAAACCATTTTTACACACTACCCCATAACATATGCAGGAGAAAACCTTGTCTTTTGTAGAACCGTCAAAGTTTTTTGTAAACAGTCTGAACAATTTGTTGTCACCATGTCATTTTCTTTATTTTATCCACATCGTGTTTTTAGCCATGTCCACTTTTTGGGGATTTTAGTTTTACAGATAGGATGGGATAGGATCATTGAATACCCTATCCCATCCCATCCTTTAAATTAATATCCTCAAAATATAGGATTTATTTCGATGAAATACAGAAAATGACATTGTCACAATATATTGCTCAGACAGTTTCTCAAAATCTTGTGTTGTTCGACAAAAAACAACGTATTTCTATTGCTAATGCCTTGGGATGGGGTATACAAATGGTTTTTGTAAGAAAACGCCCCCAAAATGTGGGCGTAGGTGAAAATGATTTATAGACAAAATGTTTATATTACCATTTTGAAAGTATTTGCATCAAAATTCTTTGTATGAACGAGATATAGATATTAGGATTGTCTAAATATGCTACTAAGACAATTTTTTGAAATTCCTTACGGTTTGGCCAAAAAATAAGTTTTCCTTAAAAGGGGGCGTGGCAGTGGGCGGATTTAAAAAATTTTTACACTTGTTCTGGTGGCACGGACGAGGATATTATATACCAAATTTCATTATCCTAGCTCAAAATTTAAGGCCCAAAAACCGCTGACGAACAGACAGACGGACGGACAGACAGACATGGCTAATTCGACTCAGCTAGCGATTCTGAGCCGATCCATATACTTTGAGGTAAATGTAGCAAAATTATTTCTCTATGTTAAAAACTAAGTATCAAAACTAATATACCCCCCTATGGGATAGGGTATAAACATATGGAAGGCTACAATCCGCTGTGCGGATCGTTGAATACCCTATCCCATCCTATCTGTAAAACTAAAATCCCCAAAAAGTGGACATGGCTAAGCACACGATGTGGATAAAATGAAGAAAATGTCATGGTGACAACAAATTCATCAGACTGCTTATAAAAAACTTTTACGGTTCTACAAAAGACAAGGTTTTCCCCTGCATATGTTATGGGGTAGTGTATAAAAATTGTTTTTATATAAAAACGCCCCCAAAAAGTGGGCGTGGGTTAAAAAAGTCTATATACGAAATGTTCATATTTATATTACTAATGATTCTGCATCAAAAGTTTTTTCGAAAATTTTGAAATTTGACCGAAAAACGTTTTTTAATTAAAAACGCCCCCATAAAGAGGGCGTGGCAAAAAACTTTATATGAACGAAATACAGATATTCAGATTGTCTAAATATGTTGTTCAGAAAGTTTTTCAAAATTCTTTATGGTTTGGCCAAAAAATACGTTTTTCTAAAAAGGGGGCGTGGCAGTGGGCGGATTTCAAAAATGTTTACACTTGTTCTGCTGGGAGCAACAAAGAGCACGTGTACAAAATTTCATCCTTCTAGCTCAAAATTTAAGGCCCAAAAACTGGTGACGTACGGACGGACGGACGGACAGACATGGCTAAATCGACTCAGCTATCGATTCTGAGTCGATCCATATACTTTGAGGTATATGTAGCTAAATTATTTCTCTATGTTACAAACTATGTATCTAATCTAATATACCCCTATGGGATAGGGTATAACCATTTTTAAACCCTACCCCATAACATATGCAGCAGAAAACCTTGTCTTTTGTAGAACCGTAAAAGTTTTTTATAAGCAGTCTGAAGAATTTGTTGTCACCACGTCATTTTCTTTATTTTATCCACATCGTGTTTTTAGCCATGTCCACTTTTTGGGGATTTAAGTTTTACAGATAGGATGGGATAGGGTATTCAACGATCCGCACAGTGGATTGTAGCCTTCTCATATGTTTTTATTATAATATGGGGAATACCATCAACCCCAAAACTGCATTTACTTTCGAGGGTTTTAATTCCGTTGATTATGTCAATTTCTGTTAAATAAATTGATTCAATTTCAGCAATAGGATCTACTTCGGAATAATTATTGTCGGTAGATTCATTTCGTTCTACAAAGGCAGATTTAAAATACGCTGCAAATAACTCGCATGTAGAAATTTCATCTGTTGAATTAGCCCCATTGAATTCCATAAGGGTTGGAATTCCATTATCTTTTCGTTTAGGGTTTATAAAGCACCAAAACGATCGGCTGTTGTGCTTTATGTTTGACTCAACAGATAAAATATATTGCTTGTATAAAAATCGGTGCAAAAAATCATATTCTTTTCTCAGCCGAAAGAAATAATCACGGTCCCCAGAATTATTGCTCTTTTTAAATGTTTTGAAGGCTGTATTTTTTACATTTTTTAAGTTGGTTAGCCTTTTATTAAACCAAGGTTTTTTCTTATGGATATTTACTCGAACTGGAACAAACCTGGTAAAAGAGTCTTTTAATATATTTATAAAACGGGTAAACATGAGATTCAAATCAGGAGTGTTTAATTCATTATTCCAATCTACGGATAAGAAGTATGAATTTAGAAATGAAAAATTTGATTTTAAAAAGTTAAAAGAATTTTGTGGCGAACTAGTTTGAGGTGAAAGAGTATAAAAACTAAGCGAAAATTCAAGTGCTTTATGATAAATGGTATTAGGCAAAAATGGAGTTAAAACTTCCATGGGGCATGTGTATTTTACATTGTTGTTAACAAATACCAAATCTAAAACATTGTTAAATTGATTTTCAATTAAATTAAGTTGAAACAACTCATGGGCGTAAAGTGAATCGACAACAGCGATTTCACATGAGTGGAATAAGGGTTTTCGTTTCTTCATCCTTGCGCCAGTGAATATTATTTAAATTAAAATCGCCTGCAACACAGGGATGTTGATAAGATTTTAGATTTGAAAGATGTTCTATATTCTCCATATGAAGTTTATAAACTTCTAAATTTGGTTTGCGTATATAGCTAAGGCAAAAACAAATTTCGTCATTCAGTCCAGGTCCACCGACTAAAACAGATATTTGCTTTACTAAATAATTTTTGCTGTTTAATAATTGCACTTCTCTTGACAAAAGATCATTTCTTACAGCTATTAAAACGCCACCTCCCCGCCGCATAGCTGTTGCAGCGGATCTGTCCTTGCGAAACATAGTGTATTCTGATGTAAACAGTTCCACATCAAAAAAATGATCGGTTGACCATGTTTCCACCAAAAGAATAACGTGATAATATGCATCAGAAGAAGAAAAAAAATACTTCTCTCAAACGTTCAACAGAACGCATGCTGCCACAGTTTTGATAATATATGTTTATTGTGGTCAGTGAAGGAGAAGAAAACATCAAAGAAGAATTAGCAAAAGCAGAAGAAATGCAAGTGCGTGTGCTTGTGCATCGATCTATTTTTGCCGTTGACCGGCTCTCAAGCGATTGCGTTGCGGGCGTTGTTGGTAGTTTTTTGTGTTCGACTTAAAAAGCTTCACACCAACACCATCCGGCCAGAATTTTTTTTCAAGCGTAGAATTAACATGGGCAGGTGGAATACCAAGCTTAAAATTAATATATGAATATTCCCTTTCAATATTAATGTTTTTTAAATAAACCAACACACTCGATTAAATTGGTGTTAATATTTAATCATTTAGAAATATATTTACAAATATCAGCTGGCTTAGTTTTTATATGTTAAAACGGTAAGTGTAAAAATACAAATTGTGCTGCAGCAATAGATGAGACTAATGTTGACGATTGTCTTTTTGTTTTGCTTTGCACTTTTGTTGTAATTTGTTTAGGTTTACATTTGTTATCATCAGCTGTGCTAGGTGGTTGAGCGATATTTGTATGTGATGTTAAGGCTGAGAAAAACATTTTAAAGCAACCGAGTGAGATTTGGGAATTGAAAAAACATTATCAGGTGTGTTTAAACACTGAAAACCTGATGAACTCGCGATTTTAAGCTCATGTTTCACAAATCGACTATCTAACGATTAAGACAGTTCACCAAATTTCTGGATTAATGATAATGATGTGCAGCCGGCACAAACATCACAGAAATACTTTAGATTTTGCGATTTTTTTAATACACCCAATACACTAGCACTGACACTACAGCAATCGTCATGAAATTGACGAGCGCAAATACCCGAACACAAAGTAAATTTAATATCAATAATATTTAAATTGCATTTGCCACAGGTATTCATTTTGAATAGAATGCGTAACAAAAAATTTTGCAATTTAAATAAAACAAATTAAATAATCGTTAATGATTATAGTGTTAAGCACCGAAAGTGGTCTTATCTCAAAGAGAGTAGGAAGACAACTGGATAAACTTAAAAGGAGGCGTGGCAGTGGGCGGGACGAGGATCCTATGTACAAAATTTCATTATCCTAGCTCAAAATTTAAGGCCTAAAAATCGGTGACGTACAGGCGGGCGGACGGACGGCCGGACAGACAGACATGGCTTAATCGACTCAGCTAGCGATTCTGAGTCGATCCATATACTTTGAGGTATATGTAGCCAAATTATTTCTCTATGTTACAAACTAAGTATCAAAAACATATGAGAGGCTACAATCCGCTGCGCGGATCGTTGAATACCCTATCCCATCCCATCCTTAAAATTAATATCCTCAAAATATAGGCCTTATGGCGATGAAATACAGAAAATGACATTGTCACAATATATTGCTCAGACAGTTTATCAAAATCTTTTGTGGTTCGACAAAAAACAACGTATTTCTATTGATAATGCCTTGGGATGGGCTATACAAATGGTTTTTGTAAGAAAACGCCCCCAAAATGTGGGCGTAGGTGAAAATGATCTATAGACAAAATGTTTATATTACCATTGCGGAAGTATTTGCATCAAATTTTTTTTCGAAAGTTTTAAAATTTGGACAAAAAACGTATTTTACTAAAAACGCCCCTAAAAAGTGGGCGTGGCAAAAAACTTTGTATGGACGAAATATAGATATTAGGATTGTCTAAATATGCTGCTCAGGCGTTTTTTTGAAATTCCTTACGGTTTGGCTTAAAACTACGTTTTTCTAAAAGGGGGCGTGGCAGTGGGCGGATTTCAAAAATTTTTACACTTGTTGTGCTTCGTCGGACAGAGAGTCTATATACCAAATTTGAACACTCTAGCTCAAAATTTAAGGCCCAAAAATCGGTGACACACAGACGGACGGACGGACAGACAGACATGGCTTAATCGACTCAGCTAGCGATTCTGAATCGATCCATATACTTTGAGGTATATGTATCGAAATTAGTTCTCTATGTTACAAACTTAATGTCAAAACTAATATACCCCCCTATGGGATAGGGTATAAAAACTAATATAACCCTATGGGATAGGGTATAAACATCGTTTTTCTCCTGCATAAGCTATGGGGTAGGGTATACAAACGGTTTCTGTAAAAAAAAAACGCCCACAAAAAGTGGGCGTGGCAAAAAACTTTATATGAATGAAATATAGATATTACGATTCTCTAAATATGCTGCTCAGACACTTTTTGAAAATTCTTTACGGTTTGGCCAAAAAATACGTTTTTCTAAAAGGGGGCGTTGCAGTGGGCGGATTTCAAATTTTTTTACACTTGTTCTGCTGGGAGCAACAAAGAGCACGTGTACCAAATTTCATCCTTCTAGCTCAAAATTTAGGCCCAAAAACTGGTGACGTACGGACGGACAGACATGGCTAAATCGATTCAGCTATCGATTCTGAGTCGAACCATATACTTTGAGGTATATGTAGCTAAATTATTTCTCTATGTTACAACCTATGTATCAAAACCCCCTATGGGATAGGGTATGAAAAGTAAAATTTCGGTACGGAAAACAAATATAATCGATTTATATTAAAATAAAAAGATTTTAAGAAATAAACATATGAGAATGCTACAATCCGCTGTGGTCTTTATGGTCATAAAGTATTGAAAATGACGTTGTTACAACATATTGTTCAGAAGGTTTACCAAATTCTTGTATGGTTCGACAAAAAACAAATTCGAAAATTTAAAAATTTTACTAAAAATGTTTTTTTTTTTAAAAATGCCCCAAAAAAGTGGGCGTGGCAAAAAACTTTATATTGACAAAATATAGATAATTCGATTCTCTAAATATGCTGCTCGGACACTTTTTTCAAATTCTTTACGGTTTGACCAAAAAAACGTTTTCCTAAAAAGGGGCGTGGCAGTGGGCGGATTTTAAAAATGTTTACACTTGTTCTGGTGACTCGGACAAGGATCCTATATACCAAATTTCATTATACTAGCTCAAAATTTAACGCCCAAAAATCGGTGACGAACAGACATACGGACGGACAGACAGACATGGCTAATTCGACTCAGCTAGCGATTCTGAGTCGATCCATATACTTTGAGGTATATGTAGCAAAATTATTTCTCAATATTAAAAACTATATATCAAAACTTATATACCCCCTATGGGATAGGGTATACAGATAAATAAGATTAGTGTGGTTTATTGATATCTTTTATTTAAGAACTATCTTTAAATGAAAAACCCAGCAAATTGGAAGTAATTAGCAGTTTAAAAAAAAAGTTTCGGTTCCTCGGTAGGTTTGGCCCTTCACTAACCGAACTTACTTCGGGGAGTCACTGTGTTTTGTGTTCGTTAAATTTGCAGAAGCCCTAAGCTGCTACCAAGCCCTAAGCTGCTACTGCCACCCAGGAAATACGAAGGGATGGGCCCGGCAAAAAGAGGATAAAACATATAAAAAGGCGCGGATCGTTAAATACCCTATCCCATCCCATCCTTAAAATTAATTTTCTCAAAGTGTGTGCTTTATGGCAATGAGATGTAGAAAGTTACATTGTCACAACATATTGTTCATACAGTTTACCAAAATCGTTTATTTTTCGCCAAAAAAACAATGTTTTTCTCCTGCGTATCCTATTGTTGGGTATACAAATAGTTTTTGTAAGAAAACGCCCACAAAAAGTGGCCGTGGACAAAATGTTTATAACTATTATCATTACCAACGATTTTGCATCAAAGTTTATTTCGAATATTCTAAAATTTCACCGAAAAAGTTTTTTACTAAAAACGCCCCAAAAAGTGGGCGTGGCAAAAAAATTTTTATATTGACAAAATATAGATATTATGATTGTCTAAATAGGTTGAAAATTATCCGACGTTTGGCCAAAAACAACTTTTTATCAAATGGGGGCGTGGCAGAGGTCGGATTTTGAAATTTTGTACACTTGTTCTGGTGGTACGGACAAGGATCCAGTATACCAAAGCTAGCGATTCTGAGTCAATCCATATACTTTGAGGAATATTTAGCTTAATTATTTCTCTATGTAACAAACTATGAATTAAAACTAATATACCCCTATGGGATAGGGTATTAAAACTGTGTGTGTGCCAATTTCAAATCAAAATCTGAAATTACCAATCCAAAAACCATTAGGTGCGTGAATCGGCCTGTATATTATATAAAGGATGCATGTTGCTGACATGTTCATATCTTGTTAAACAAATAATAAAAGATTATTTTAGAAATATGTATGTGCAAAAAATATTTTTTTATTGTTATAATAAAATAAATACTAACAAAAAAATTGCTTAGCAAAGATAAATTAATAAGGAACACTTGAACCAAAACATTAATTTAATTCACCAGTGGTAAGATGTCTAAAATCCATTAAGTAATGCCATGATATTTAAACTAATTACTGGTTATTGGTGCAAGCGGTATGCATACTAATCGAATTAATTTCATGAATTATCAAATTGACTTTAATGTATGAATATACAGTTGAATTAAATAAAAAAAATATACAGCTGCTAACCAAGAATCAATAACGACATGTTTATTCAAATAATAAATATTGATAAAGTACTTTTTTATTTAAAATTATTTATATATTTTTGATTAACATTAGTTTATTGATTATTTTTAAAGGGAATACAAAAAATCGTTTTATGCAGTTTTACATACTAAAATACTAGCTTAATTAGTATCCAAATTTAACAAAATGTTATTCTTTGCCAAATTGTTATATATGTATATAATTCATTGAACTCTATTCGCGTACATTAGAAGTTTAATTATGTGTTAGATGTACTTTTTGTACCTGTCGATCGATTTTTGGTATTAAGTAAAATCACAATGTTTTTGGAAAAAGTACAGCTAGTCAACTAGGAAAACATGATCGAGAACGAAAGATTTGAAATCGTGGTTATCGTCCACGGCTTCATACACTATACCAAACGTTCGATCGAGATTCGAATCGACATTCGCAATTATTTAATTGCATTTAAATCAAATTTTCATTGCATTTTGGAGCAACATTCAATAATTAAACTGTGGTTGATTTTGTTTATAATAGTTTGCTATTGCTTTTCACGACACCAGCTTTAGATTTCAATGATTTTGATTTTCATTGTAAATTATAAAAAAAACATACCTGGACTATTAATACTATACAAACATGTAGTGCAATCATATAAATAAACATCATGCTGAAGATTTTGAATGCAAACTGCAATAAATGCAAATGCAGTTGTTACAGGACGTTTCCACCGTACCGAAACTCGTCATTTCAATAACGAAATTCAACATTCAATAGTGTTCCCACCAAAAAAAACGTATTCCAACTGTAAAACACCTTTTTCACTGCAGTACTATCAACTGCCAAGAAAAGCTTATCTCAATACAACCGTTCGTATTCGGGATAAAATAGAAGTAGACAAATCTAGGCCCTGAGTACTAACGATCGTGTAAGACCAAAAAAATGGTACATATTTGTTTTTGTTAGCATCGGATCAAGAAAGTAAATACCAGACACAATGGGTATCGCGAAAATCTGGCCCAAAGTCAACAATTTCATGCGTACACACAATTTTCAATAGGCTCACTCACAGTTTAGGGCTACTAATGACATTTGGAAAAGCTATTTGGACAAGAAAAAGCAAGATAACATCCTTCGAATGTTCATAAATTAAAAGTACATATTTTGAATTATTTTCTTTTAATTTAATTTAATTTTTTTTTTTAAACAAACATTTGTGGGAAACCTGTCTTAGTTTTTTAATAATTTTTGTTGCTAGACTGCAGTTTGAGAATCTGCGTAAAAGTTGGTATGACAGTATACGTTGAGGATACCAGTAGGGTTAGTGTGTTAAATAACAAAGGTCCGAAAATTGAAATAGGGTCAGTATAACAGTGGTGGATGAATTTGTGGGTTGTGATCTAGAATGACGGTGGTGAATTGGCGGATCCAAAAAGAAAATTAATTACAGGTACGTCCGCGGAATTAAAGACACCTAATAAAAACAGAAATACACAAAAAAAGGAACATCATTAATATATATTATATATATATATATAAAAAAAAAAAAAAAATATAATAACCAGACTACATGCGGACTCGAACCTGCATTGAGAGAAAAAAAAACGAGCTGGTTCAGGTGCTTTAACCATTCGGCCAAAGCTTTCATAAAATGAAAGCAGACGTAAAACATTTGAGACGTATATAAAAACAAATGATAAACCCCTGCCAAAGGAAAGCGGTACATACGTGTGATAGCTTCGAACACACACACAGAGAAAAACCAAAATGGACTGCTTCCGGGAAATTGAAAATTCGTGCGGCCTTTATTTGGAAAATTCAGGCAACATCACACCTATTCTTGGAAAATTCTAATTTGATTTTTAAGAGTATTATCTGAATTTTTCAAATGAAATCAAACAAATTAGCAAAGGACGCGGAAGCCGTTCAATGACCATCTTGGTTTTATTGCATACGTATGCGTAATTTGAAGACGCTGATTCGTGCCTATTTAAAGCCCAAAAAGCCTACTCTCGCTCTCTGTTTTGTCGTGAATTGCAACCGCATAAAACCTTTGTCGTCGGTATATTGGGGGTCACTTTTCCCTCGCGTTTTTTTTTCTTCTGAAAAAAGGTATTCGTTTGGCAGTACCTAACTTTAACAAAAAAAATAAAATTAACATTTCGTGTTACAACGTAACTAAAAGCTACAAAAAAAAAAGACTATGTGTTTACTCTAACCAGTGAAAATAAAACAACAAAAATTACAAAGTAAATCGCGGAAAATTTCATTACATTAAAACGCAAAACGAAAAAGTGACAAAACAATAAAAAGTACAGAGAAAAATCGCGAAAAAATTATATTACATTATATTAAGACGCAAGACGAAAAAGTGACAAAGAAAGAAAACAAAAAAAAAATCGTGAACATCACACCGAAAACAAAGAAAAAATCGTGCAAATTGCGCTGAAAGAAAAAAAAATACACGTGTAATTAAAGTGACAAAAAAATAGAGTGAACAAAAAGGTATAGGTATGTAAATCACGTGCTAAATACCGATCATTACCTATAATCAAAAGTATAAAAACTAAAAGTGAAAAAAAAAGAAAAAATAAAAGAAACATTAAAAGTGGTCAAAGTGCAGTAACACCGTGCGCGTGAAAAAAAATTGCACGTGCCTACCACCCTAAAACAACCCCTATTTGCTTACCCTACGACGACCAGAAGTGCCTAATAACAACAAGCGCATCCCCATCGAACTAACGCACGCAAAAATCGGAGCCCACCAGCTCAATCATCAGATCACCTTTAATCCAACATCTTTACCACCCCATCAGGATCACACACAGCAGTATCACCCATCCTACATAATTTTATTTTATTTACCGACTTGTACATCCACCAGCCTATCATTGTAACGTAGATAAATTAAATTTTGATTAAAAAGATAAAACCTAAAAGAAAAAAAAAGTTATTCCCTTTAATATCTACAATATAAATTTAAAGATAAAGTTCGTAGAATTTGTCGGTTTTTCTTGTTTTTCTAGTTTTTTTTATTCCTACAGCTATTGACCATAATTGAAAAAAAAGAAAAAGATCAATTGTACCTGCGATGCTGTGCACAACATCGGAGAGGACAACTACTTAGTTTGGGGTAAGTGACTATTTCACATTTCTTTATTAAACAGACAGATTTTATTACGAACTATAATTTTTTTTGCTTGATTAATTATTTGTGTTTGACGGTCATGTTTTATTGACAATTTTTTTTGACTAGACATAATTTTTTTTTCTCTTTGAATCGAATACATATACATTTATGAATACATATGTATATACATATATAAACAATTTGAAACATATCTACGGGCACAGACAACGTACGCCTAAATGTGCAATATGAAAATTTGGAAAAAAAAACTACATAAAGTAAAAAAAAAAACTACAAGCCTAAAAATAGGCAAAGACATTATTTGTTTTAATAAGTGGATATACTAGGAACAAACCAAACCTATATTGAGATTTTTGTTTTTTTTATAGATGAGACGAAAAGTCTCATGTTCGATAGGACCTAATAGTTTCCAACATAGTTAGGATCAATTTCCCCTTCTGGGAAACTTTTTTTTTATTGCATACCTTGTGGCTAATTCCTTTTTTTTATTCCAAGGGATATTTATATTTGGTTGTTAGTCGTAAGAAATTTATTAAGGAAAAATAAAAGTGTATGTATTGGGTTGATACAAAATGATTGAAAATTAATTTTTTTATTTGAGATCGAGATGAATTATCTGGGAAGTTTCTTTATACAAATTACTCGTGTTTATGGCTATAAACATGTTCTGTGATTAGTGATGTTTTTTTTTTCAGGTGGATGTGACTGTCATCAGGGCATTTTAGACCAATATTGACAGCATGAAGGAGGAATTTACGGTTGGTTTTTTTTTTATTTATTATTTCGGAATTTAGTATTGAGTTTTGATATGAGCTGTTAGAATACATTTTTTTTGGGGCTTACATTAACCTGAGGACATGTAAGCCATGGATGTACCACAGCATGTTACTTCGGTAATACAGCGTGATACTCACTGAGCTTTAACATCTTACGCTCAGCCCCATGGTGATGAAATTTTGTACATCTAGCCTACCGGACGTGATTGAGCCTCGAAATTTTTTTTTGAGTTACAAGATATGGCATGAAAATACGTAACAAACGTCCAGTGCTTACGACAGCAAGAACCCCCCCATACGACGAGCTAGAACGTGCGAAAGCTAGCATGCCAAGCGGTCAGGGCCTGGGCACCTTTCTACTCTTGCTGCCTGGACTGGCTTAGGGTCCCTGTAAGCTCTGAGTCATAAAGGTGGCTTAAGGGGTAGAAGGTTTGGAAGAGAGGGAGTAAGTAGTAGCAGTTTTAGGAAGGGATTTTGGGAGTTAGGTGGATCAAGTGATCCATCTCTTTTGTATACTCTTTGGTACGCGAAACTATTGCTGCTTATTCCCTTCTTCTTTTCTTTAACTGACAACACCGCAGTTTCGTTACACATTTACAGAGAAAAAAAATTATAATAGTAAAAGTAATGTTTGATTTAGCATAACTCGGTTGGTCCTCGTTTGGAATAACATTTCAAATCACGAATTTCGCTGAAATGACCCATTTCGACTCGGTGGAAACCTACTATTGACCACCAAAGGTCAATATTAAGCCGAAGCGACTATACACGAATATATGATGCAATTTTCATCAAAAGCACAACTCAGTATCGCATTACATTTCATAATTTATATTCTTCTATTGGGATTATTAATAGATGATGGGCAATAGAAATGCATGTCATAATGTGAATCAAGTGACCTTTGGTTGGAAACAACAAAAAAAACATATGAAATGGCTACAAACCGCTGTGCTAAATGTTTAATACCCTATCCTATCACATCGCACCTTTAGAACATAAGTGCGCGTGCCTAAAAATGTTATGTGGATGAAATATAGAAAATGACATGTCACTACAAATTGTTCTTACAGTTCATCAAAATAGTTTATGGTTCGACAAAAAAACAACGTTCTTCTATATTATGCATATAAATATTTAGGGTATAAAAACAGAAACGCTAGGTTAGTCGAATTAGCCATGTACGACTGTCCGTCCCTCTGTACGTCACCGATTTTTAGGCTTTACATTTTGTGCTAGGATAATGATATTTGCAGTATAGGATCCTTGTCCATGCCTACAGAACAAGTGTAAATCCACCCACTGCCATGCCCATTTTTTATAAAAACTTCTTTCTAGTCAAACGGTTCAGAATTTTCAAAAAGTGTCTGAACAAGATATTTAGACAAAGTGGGATTGTCTAAATATCTTGTTCAGTCACTTTTTGAAAATTCTGAACCGTTTGACTAAAAAGAAGTTTGGAGCCGTTTTCTGTAAAGTTTTCAGAAGATTTGAAAACTCTCTAAACTTTATTGATTTAATTGAAACTGAATTAAAAATCCTACATTTTATCGGCTATCAAAAATATAAAGGGGGGAAGTTGCTCAGTTTATGACACATTCACATTATGACATTACTTAAGACTACATTATATAAATGAAATAAATACACCATCACATAAAGCAACTATTATGATAATTTTCAAGGCGTAAGTATAAAGGAATGTAATATATTGCATAATTATATATTTCAAGTCTATGTTTTATTTAGTTAAATCCATCCACAGAAATATGTTGCCATTGACCCTGAAATAAAAGACAATAAATATAATCATACAGAAGTGTTTTTTAAGTACTTACAGGAATACCAAGATGCCAACCAGTTCCAGCCGGATTTTCTTTGCTTATACCGCAACGTTTACAAACAATTCCATTTAAAGATGTTGCCCATACCTCATTGCCAACGGACACAGATTTAAATCCAATGTTGACCTCGCCATGTGGAGGAATATTTGGGACGTTGGCTAAAAATTGCCAATGAGATCCTTCTGGAAAAGCTTTAGACACTTCTTTGCGAACAGCTAACCTATTGTTTGTATCTAACGCCCAAATTCCACAATTTCCAACGGATATAAGTTTAAATGCTACACCAGGTGAAGATTCAATTGGTTGCCATGCCTCACCGAGTATATTTTGTTTACTTGTACCATATCTAAAGTAAATAGTTCCGTTTTTACCCACAACCCAAACTTTTCCACTTGGACCGACATTAATTGAAGCCAATGAATGCTCGCAGGGAACATGCTGCCATGAATCTCCCTTTGGATTTAAACTAGATACTCCGTTTCTGACCAACACATCCCCACTTAGAGCTATAGCCCACAAAGCAATAACTGGTTCATCCAAATTCTCGGTTGTTATTAAAGAAGCATCAATTATTTTAGAATTTCCAAGTTCTTGCCAAGGACCACTGGTTACCAGTCGACATTTCTTAACCCACCGTTTCCGGCGGACACAGTCGGTCATTTTTTTCGATCCATGATAGGACGCAGGAAAGTCTACAGCGTATTGCCAACCATCTCTGTCAACTCCTCCAGGAGCATGGAAATCAACCATCCAGTCAGAAATCCACTCATAATGCATAGACAGCAGTTTTGTATGTTCTTTACTTCGTTTATGTTTCCCAGTTACATCACTCCACATATGTCTATCTGTTGGAAGACCTTTTGTCGTATATCCACTAAGGGGATTCCATCGTTGATTTTCATATACATAGTAATTGTGCGTATCGGTCATAGTATTAATTTTTCCGCAGTTGCTTTCAAGACCTTTGAGGAATGTACCACCCCAACCGCCAGTATAAACCCAAGCTGTATTATCGCAACTAATGCCCCAGACTACGCCAGCACTACAGGAAAACACTTTCTTAATGTGGCCTCCGATTTGGCGCCAAAAAATATCTCGCAAAGGTATAATCACTGAAGGGCTTTGGTAGCTAATATTAAAAAGTTTTACTCTGCCACTAACGTAGAGACAAGTCACAGCATCAGGATCGGTGCGATGGATAAATTCAGTAAAAAACAGGTCATTTACAAAAATATGGTATCCAGTTGATGTTGATCTATAAATGAAAGATTAAAGAGAAAAGCTAGAGTGGTTAATTGTTATAAAAGTTATATATTAGTGTATGTATAGCTTATATTAAGCTAAAATTAACATTTTTAACATATTTAAAAATTTTAATGAAATAATGTAAAATCTATCATTTAGTAGGAATTTTTTTTCGTCGTCGCTCAATACATAACCATTTGGGTTGCCTATCGTAAGTCGGAACTTAATATACAATGGAAGCTGGAGTAAAGTTTTCCTAGCGAGAACATATGAGAAGGCTACAATCCGCTGTGCGGATCGTGGAATACCCTATCACATCCTATCTGTAAAACTTATATCCCCAAAATATGAACATGGCTTAAATCACGATGGGGATTAAATATAGAAAATGACATTGTCACAACAAATTTTACGGTTCTACAAAAGATAAGGTTTTTCTCCTGCATATGTTCTGGCTATGGGGTAATGTATAAAAATGGTTTTTATAAAAAAACTCCCCTAAAAAGTGGGCGTGGGTTAAAATGGTCTATAGACGAAATGTTCATATTAATATTACCAATGATTCTGCATCAACATTTAAGATTTGACCAAAAACAGTTTTTTTTACTGAAAACGCCCCCAAAATGTGGGTGTTGCAATAAACTTTATAAAGACTTAATATGTCGAAACCGACACGACACCTGCCAATCGGGAAGGGTCACAAATCAGTGATTTCGAGATGATGAGCCTAGAAGAGAAATTGTCTCATCTGAGCGACTCAGCCTCGGAATCAAGTACTGTATACAGCATCAGTATACTCTCGGATGAATTGCATCCGGAATATACAGAAGCGCCAGGGACCCCAGGCAAAACGGCTCAAACTGATTCCAAGCGCATCAGGTTCACGCCAGCGGAACAGCGTCGTTTCAACAGAGCGCTGAAACAGGGTAGCAGCATAGAGCAAGCCCGCATCTTTGCAAAAACAAAAGATGATGCTCAAGAAGCCAAACGCATGAGATCTGAGGACAGCACACCACCTCAGTCCGAAGCGAAACGAGCGCGCACTGGGAAAACAACCTCTGACAGAACCACCTATACCGATATAGCGGGCTATGTCAGATTGGGTGTCGTACCAGTCGATATCGATCGCAATCCTCTCACGAATGAACAAATGGTTCAGATACAAGAGAGGATTATGGACATCACGATCGAACTGCGCGACGGGGATGCAAAGCCAGCTTTCCGCGGGACAACTTTCAAAGCCGGATGGCTTTTGTTAGTATGTGCGGACATCACCACTTCAGAGTGGATGAACAAACTTCCTCAGACTGAAGGAGAAATGCGAGTTGGAAGTAATGCTTGTAATACTTTCCAAAACCACATATTGTCAGAGCTTTCTTCCCGCAGAGTACCGGAGTCACAAATGAGAGAATACTGGCAATACTAGACGGTCAAAACAGAGACCTGAATACGAGAACGTGGAGAGTTCTGCAAAGATCGGACGAGAAAGACGTCGCCCACATGGTCTTTGCAATAAACGAGAGTGCGATGCGTAGGCTTGCGGAGCTAAAGGGGATGGTATCATATAGATTTGGACAAATCAAGATCATCCTTAAGGGATCCGACAAATCTGCAATTCAGACCCGAAAAAATAGTGACACTGACACTGATAAAAAGAAAAATTCGTCAGAAAAAACAAGCGCCAGCTCGTCGCAACCAGCAGCCAGTATAAGTACTGCCGCCGGAAGCGATATAAAGAAGACTGGTTCACTGCCTACGACAGTATCGCCAAACGCCCCTAGTACGAGCAACGTTAACATCAGCCAGCAACAGTTTAGACCAAAGCTAGCTGCGGAACGGGCGCGTGAACGGCAAAAACACGGACAGCGAAAAAACAGTCCGAGAGATAGACACGAAGGTCTCTCTCAACAGGGTATCGTACGTAGAAGAGGCGATAACAAGCCTTATAGGGTACGAAACCCTGAGCACGGTAGGAAACGATGACCACCCTACTAAATGTGCTGCAGGCAAACCTGCACCGATCTATAGGTGCGTCGGACACCTACAACCAAAGATGTGCCGAAGGGAACATCGATCTAGGTTTAATCCAGGAGCCATGGGCAACAGAGGGTAAGATATTTGGTTTACAAAGTAAAACCAGAGAGCTCATCTTCGCCCGGGGAAATTTTAGACCAAGGGCAGCTTTTTTAGTTGCAAAAGATATAAAATTCTCTCCCATTCCAGGTTTCATTACCAAAGATCTGGTGGCTGTCCTTTTACAAAGACGCAACGGCCGAGAGCTACAAAAAATTGTATGGGCATCGGCGTACTTTGCTGGAGATGACGAAATAGCACCTCGCCCAGTACAGGAACTTGCCCAGTACTGCTACCCCCAGCAACTACATCTTATCTTCGGCTGCGACGCCAACGCGCATAACACAATATGGGGCAGTCGAGATATAAACAAAAGAGGTGAGATATAAACAAAAGAGTGAGGCGTCTCCAGAGGGCACTCTCGAAAGATAAAACAAACTGCATGGGATAACTAGTCAAATCTGACGGAAAAATCACATGCGACCGGGAAGAAACGTTGACCACACTTCTTCAGGTACACTTACCCGGCTCTACAATCACAAGTGAGTTTCATGAACACATGATAGATGACTCACCCCCTATAAACCTGAAAAGAATTAATAGTTTATCCGGCAAACTTTTCACTCCGGATAAGGTCAAATGGGCGATCAACTCATTTAAACCATACAAGGCACCAGGGATAGACGGAATCTTTCCTGCTCTTATACAAAAGGGCTTGGACTTTTTCCTACCCACTATGGTAGCCTTATTTAGGTTAAGTTTCAATTGGGGCTACATACCACAAACCTGGAGGGAGGTAAACGTGGTATTTATCTCCAAACCAGGCAAACCAATAGAACTACCTAAATCATACCGTCCAATAAGCTTAACATCGTTTTTCCTGAAAACAATGGAAAGAATACTTCACGTACACATTAGAGAGTGCTTAAATGAAAGCACTCCTCTGCACCCATGTCAATTCGCCTACCAAAAAGGTAAATCCACGGAAGGAGCACTTCTAAGTTTAACATCACAAATAAAAAGTGCATACGAAAACAAAGAAGTAGCTTTATGTGCCTTCCTAGACATAGAGGGTGCTTTTGACAACACTGGATATGACTCCATATCAAATGCTCTGACTCATAGCAGAATAGATCATCCCACCATCAAATGGATCAAAGCGATGCTTGAAAGTCGGAAAATAACTGCTTCATCAGCACAGACCTCAGTATCAGTAACAGCCGTTAAAGGCTGCCCTCAGGGAGGAGTACTCTCACCCCTACTATGGTCTCTGTTTATCGATAACCTACTTCAAGACCTAAGTAATGCAGGTTTCAATATAATTGGATACGCCGATGACCTAGTCATCATAATAAAGGGCAAAGAACCAAACGAAGTTACAACACGTTTGCAAAACGCCCTTAAGATAGTCATAGACTGGTGTAATAAAGAAAGTCTCTGTATAAACCCCAGCAAGGCTATCATCGTCCCTTTTACAAAAAGGAGGAAATTAAATCTTACCCAAATTTCAATTAATGGTACATACATTGAGTATTCCAACGAAGTAAAATATCTTGGAGTGATCCTCGATAAAAAACTAAGCTGAAACTCCCACATCAACAACAAAATAATTCAAAAAGCAACCAAAGCTTTCTGGGCTTGCCGAAGCATGTATGGTAAAACCTGGGGAATCTCTCCAAAGACCACACACTGGATCTACACGATCATGGTCAGGCCCATTATAACATACGCTTCAATAGTATGGTGGAACAAAGTCACCCAAAAAACAACTATAAATATATTAAACAAGGTACAACGGCTTGCCTGTCTGGGCATTACCGGAGCTATGCGTACCTGTCCCACGGCGGCTATGGAAGCCTTAATAGGACTAACACCCCTCCACATTTATATAAAAAAAAGTGGCAATTCGCAGCTCAGCAAGTTTGACACAAGCGGAAGAATTAAACATTAGTGAACATCTAAAACTAATTGAACTTCCATCCGAACTTCCAGAACTTGACATGATCTGTGCCGTTACAGACCGCTTACCAAAGACACTATGCTTCGACAAAAGATTCTCAACGGAGATCACAACCAGAGAAGCATGGTGTAGCAACAACCCACCAAACGGCCTAAACGGCCTAAAGTGGTATACGGATGGTTCTAAAATGGACTCAGGGGTAGGAGCTGGCATACATGGACCAAATAAAAACATCTCAATACCTATGGGAAAAAGCCCTAGTGTATTCCAAGGTGAGCTCCATGCCATAAAAGAATGCGCAAACCTAATACACAACTCAGGTATTAAAGGCGCAAACATCCATATATTCACGGACAGTCAAGCAGCTATAAAGCCCTTAGCTCACACATCATTGACTCCAAATCAGTACTACACTGCTTCAACCCCCTCCAATTACTCAGTTCCAGGAACAAAACCAAACTATGGTGGGTCCCCGGACATAAGGGAGTTGAAGGTAACGAAAAAGCTGATGAACTAGCCAGAAAAGGTTCGGAAACCCCTTTCATTGGACCTGAACCTTTCTGTGCAATCCCCAAATCAGCCATAAATCTAGTCATAAAAAACTGGGAACAAAACAGATGTGTTTCATACTGGGGAAACATCCCAGGCCTAAGACAGGCCAAAAGAGCTTTTCAGTCCTTCAAATCAGATGCCAACAAGATACTAAATCTTCGCAGACACGATATCAAAAACTTAGTAGGCTACCTAACTGGTCATCACGGTCTGCGATATCACCTAAACAAAATGCGTCTAGTCGACTCACCGGAGTGCAGACTATGTCTAGAAGAAGACGAAACAGCCGAGCATATCATATGTGAATGCCCGGCCCTTTACGGTATGAGAAGGGAATCTTTCTTCAGGGAATTTTTAAGTCCCGAAGAACTGAGGAAATCTTCGGCTGAAAGTATTATCAGCCTCGTTAGGAAAGTAAAAGCGCTACTAACCTAAAAAGCATCTGACGGCAAGCACAATAGATCTTTTAGGTCGATGTGTATATTACTGCTTAGGCAGGTCAGAATTAAAAAAAAAAATTTTATAGAGATATTAAGATTGTCTAAATATGTTGAGACTATTTCAAATTTCCTTACGGTTTGGCCAAAAATTAAGTTTTTCTTAAAAGTGGGTGTGGCAGTGGGCGGATTTTGTAATTTTTTACACTTGTTCTGCTGGGAGCAACAAAGAGCACGTATACCGAATTTCATCCCTCTAGCTCAAAAATGAAGGCCCAAACACTGGTGACGTACGGAAAGACATGGCTAAATCGACTCAGCTAGTGATTCTGAGTCGATCCATATACTTTGAGGTATATGTAGCTAAATTATTTCTCTATGTTAGAAACTAGGTATGCATCAAAACTAATATATCCCTATGGGATAGGGTATAAAAACATATGAGAAGGCTACAATCCGCTGTGCGGATCGTTGAATAACCTATCCCATCCCATCCTTAAAATTCATATCCTCAAAATGTAGGCTTTATGGCGATGAAATTAAGAAAATGACATTATCGCAACATAACTATTGTTCAGACAGTTTATCAAAACCTTTTGTGGTTCGGCAAAAAACAACGTATTTCTATCGCTAATGCCTTGGGATGGGGTATACAAACGTTTTTTCGAGCTTTTTTTTTTTTTTTTTTTTCATTCATTATTCTTGATTTACAAAACTTGCATATTCTATTATTATATTTCTACTTGTACAATGTTGAATCTAAGAATAGGTAGTGACATTTATATTTATGACAAATAGTGATAATGTCACTTCATAAAAAAATAATTTCGAAGTGGGGGTGAGTTGTTAAATGCATTATATATGTAATAACAATATTTAAATTCATTTATACAAAATTTACAATAAATTTGACAAAAGAAAAGAAAACGAAAAGAGATGTGGCATATAAAAGAATGTTTGTACATAGAACAATAATAAAGCAATATGATGTACATATTTAGACAACATAGGGCAGCAAATCTTTAATTTCCTTGTGACTAAAATCTAGAAGCCACATTTTTACACATTTCAAGAATTGGGACAAGGATCTTATCCTTCGGATATTTAAAGGAAGTTTATTAAATAATTTGCACGAAACGACGGAGTAAAAGTTTTTGAACAGAGTAGTACGGAAAGGAGGTATTACGACGACATTAATTGAATTGCTCCGCAAATTACGAGTGTTAGAGATAGGACTCTGCAAATAGCCGCCTCTCATAAAAAAATTTTTGAAACTTTGAAATAGTACAAATGTTTTATTGGCAGAATTTTCAATGATCTGAACAAAAGTATAGAAGGAGCTAAACGATTGACCCCACATACTTTTCTTATAGCATACTTTTGCAAGACAACTAATGGTTCAAGCTTTGTTTGGTAAGCACCACCCCAGCAGCTTAATCCGTACTGTAGTTTTGATTGAAATATTCCATAATACACTGTTTTTAAAGTTTTCTGGTCACAAAATTTTCTAAGACGATAAAAGCTTCGAATTGTAGATCGGAAATATTGTTTTAGAATCGAAATATGTTTAGACCAACTCATATTTTGGTCAAAAGTAATGCCTAGATATTTAAACTGATTTACCATTTCAATTTTAAAACAACTTGTGTTACAAGATGCCTGACTAGTCGACATTGTCCTTGTGGCTTTCTCAGTACAAACACAATTTGACATATTTGAGCTTTCACAATTCTTTGCATGGAAGAAAATGTCAAAACTGGGGAACACTAGCGTATTAGTACTGAAGTGCATCAATTTGGTTTTATTGCTAACAACTAGCTTGTGTTCTGAAAACCACAAACCCAGCAGGTGAACATCATGATTTATGTTCGCGCTTAGGTCTAGAGGACTATCTGAGCGGTGGGCAATGCCAAGATCATCTGCGAAAGCTGTTACTTTACCTTTAAACAATTGGCTAAATAAAGAGTTGATGTAAATTAGGAACAGTATGGGACCAAGGACTGATCCCTGAGGTACACCTAAGTTCATACATTTTGATCTGCTAATAAAGCTACCTACTATGACTTTTTGAGTTCTATCCTTTAAGTAAGACTCAAACCATTTATGCATAAAACCCCGAAAACCTACATAGTGTAATTTGTTTACTAGAATTTTGTGGTTGACCATATCGAAAGCTTTGGAAATGTCTACAAAAAGACCAGCGCAACATTTTTTTTCATCCAGAGCTTTGTAAATGAAGGAGCAAAACTCCAAGAGGGCATCTTCTGAAGCGAGGCCTTTCCTAAAACCGAACTGAGCAGGACTAAGGAAATTTATTTTTGCCAAGTAACTTAAAACTCTACTCTTAATGGCTTTCTCAAAGACTTTAGAGACTGATGACAGTAAAGAAATAGGCCTATAATTATTTTTGTCACTCTTACTACCTTTTTTGTAAAGAGGGATCACATTAGCACATTTTAATCTATCAGGGAAAACCCCAGTAGAAACACTTAAGTTAAAAATATAAGCTAATATGTCTACAATATAAAGTGCTGTTTTCTTGAGGATAGGATTGGAAATTCCATCATTACCACAAGAGCTAGAGTTGTTAAGTGAACAGATAATTTTATAAAGTTCTAAGCCTGTTATTTCTTCATAAAAGAAGCTATTGTTTACAACAATATCGTTGACTAAAAGAGACCTAACGCAGCGACAACAATATGTAGGAGACTCATTGGAAGAAGTCATCAAACCAACTGAAGAAAAGAAATCATTAAATATATTAGATACAATTGTAGGATCATCAACCGTGACACCGTTATTACATAGACTTATAGCTTCAGATGTATTGGGAGACTTGCCATCAATTATGCTATTAATAGCTTTCCATTCCTTCCTTGGATTACCAAGTGCATTACGTACTTTTGAGTAGAAATATCTGTCCCGAGCTGTCCTTATATTATCGTTAACTTCCTTACTCAGCATTCTAAAACGCGTTTTTAACGCTGTATTAAGAGGATGTTTAATACATTTTTTTCGTAGCTTATTTTTAAGCTTTATTTTTTTTAATACAGAATAGGTAATCCAAGGCTTTAACCTTTGTTCAGACTTTTTACGGACAAGAGTATATGTGAAATTGCTTATATAATTCTGAAGAAATGTTAAGAACAGATCATAAGCTTTAGAAGCATTACCTTCCTCATAAATTTCCTCCCAAGTTTCAGAACGCAGCTCAATATTTAACAGTTCTAGGTTTACTTTTGTTACCTTAGGTGACAGAATACACTTCACAGTTTTTTTTAGCTTTTATCGGACTGAACAAAATACCAGTCATGCAGTGATCCGTAATGCGAAGATCAAAGTTAATACCAGCACATTCACTTATGGATAGTTTTTTAAAACGACCAAACACATGATCAAGACAAGTACTTGAAATTGGTCTAGTAATTTCGTTTATGAAAGACGATAGACCATGGTCAGCCATTGTTGCAAGATAAAGATCAGAAGAAGTAGTGGAAGTTAAAATGTCTAAATTAAAATCACCTAGGAAAAATTTTAAAATTTGGACAAAAAGCGTTTTTTACTAAAAACGCCCCCAAAAAGATCATACATAAAACTTTATATGGGCGAAATATAGATATTAGGATTGTATAAGTATCCTGCTCACACTTTTTTAAAATTCCTTACGGCTTGGCTTAAAACTCTTTTTTTTCTAAAAAGGGGACGTAGCAGTGGGCGGATTTCACAGCTAGGTTCTTCGTTTCACTTTCACTCGAAATGAAATTGAAATCGGTCTAAAGTTTTTTTTTTTCCGTGGGCTGGTGGAAATATTCATAGACACGATGAGCACGTGCCCAAAGTAGTGTGAGACTTTTACTCACTAAAACCACCACCCATTTTGTATTTCTATTGCAACTAAGTATTCGACTTATCCAGCAATTTTTTTTATCACGAGTATATAATATGTTTGGCAGGTAACTTTCCTTTTTCCTTTATAGCGCGGTTTGTTAATATCGGGCCAAATCTAAGGGTTTAGTTCTTTGAAGACGCCGCAATATATTTGTTTCGTCAAGAATTTGGAGGACTGTTGGGTTAATGTGTCCTAATAAACGTTTTTTATGTTTTCGTGCAAATTTTTTTGTTTCATCTTTAACCGCGGGAATAGCTCTGCGTAGATCTTCGTTCCTTACGTACCACGGCGCATTGACGAATGATCTTAACATTTTGTTTTCAAAAGTTTGTAATATGTTTAGATTCGTTTCACTGGTACAACCCCATAGTTGTATACCATAATGTCCAAACCGGCTTGATAACAAGCTGCTATTATACAAGCAGGTGCTAAGCTTGTATAATAGCAGCTTGTTATCAAGGTTAAGCTTCGAATATTTTCCGAGCAACCAGTACAGTTCTCTGTATTTATTCTTAAGTTCTTCGCATTTCTTTTTTACATGCGACTTCCAATTTAATTTTGCTTCGAGTGTCATACCGAGATATTTCGCTTCATTTGCAAACGGGACTCGAACCGTATTTAGAAATACAGGCAAATTGTTTGTCCGTTTATACGAAAAATCTACATGGATCGATTTGCTCTCATTAAGTGCAATCCGCCAGGATTTAGTCCGTTCATTAACCTCGTTAAGAGCGTTTTGTAATTTGATATTTGTTTCCTCTATTGTTGTGTCAACTGCTAGTATAGCAGTATCGTCAGCAAACGTTGCAACTATTGTATCGTTTGTTTGTGGGATATCGCGAGTGAATAGGAGGTACAGGATTGGTCCAAGGACGCTTCCTTGCTGTACACCTGACATTATTTCTTTGAACTCGAAATATTCGCTTCCAAGTTTCACATGGAAGAGTCTATGCTCAACATACGACACGAGGATTTTATATAATTGTTCTGGCAGGACTTGACTTAGTTTATAAGTAAGGCCTTTGTGTCACACCTTGTCAAAAGCTTGGACACGTCAAGAAATACGGCTGAACAAATTTTCTTTTCTTCGAAAGGTTTCTCAATTACATCTGTAATTCGATGTACTTGGTCCACCGTTGAATGTTTACTTCTTAACCTTAATCTTAATCTTAATTGATGGTCAGGTAAAAGACGTTTCTGTTCAATTATGGTTTGTAAGCGACCGAGTAATATCCGTTCAAAAACTTTTGAAATTATTGGATGAAGTGAAATAGGCCTGTAAGATTTTATTTCATTCGGTGATTTTCCTGGTTTTAGAACCATAATCACTTCCGCGACTTTCCACTGCCATGGTATGTATTCTAATCTGATTGCTGCATTTATAATAAAAAGAAGCTTAGTTAATGCTGTCCGAGGCAACATTTTAAGAAGTTCTCCTGTAATCAGGTCATAACCCGGAGCTTTTTTAGGCTTTAGTTTCTGTATTTCCCGTTTAAGCTAGGCAATACTTGCGTATCTTACTATATTATTATCAGTTGTACTCTCGAATATATTAAGGTATTCGTATATCTTGCGGGGCACGATTTTGGTGCCATCTTTTACGAGCTTTTCTTTTTTTGTCTTACTAAATCTTGTATTTCTCGGGGGTACTTAATTTTACTATAGCTCACAATTTTGTTCTGTTGAGGAGTATTATTCCATGCTGCTTTTTGGATGGTATTGATAAATGAGTCAACAGCGACTTCGAGTTCCAATGGGGTTCTAAGCGATACACCCAGTCGGATATTATTTTCAATATCGTTTTTAAAACCTTCCCAATTGGTTTTCCCGTTTGTTAATCTGAGTGGTTTTTCATTTATAATCAGTGACTCGCTCGTTGTTAAAATGACTGGAGAATGATCAGAGGAAAGATCAAAGCATTCTTCAACTATGATTCGATTGGACGGCAGACCTTTTACAATGAAAAAATCGATCAAATCCGGTATTTTTCTAACATCAGTTGGCCAGTAAGTTGGTTTTCCCGTAGAATGAAATTCGGTATTGTACTTTCTACCTACATCATAAAGCATCCTACCTTTCTGTGATATGCATCTAGATCCCCAGAATGTAAGTTATGGGAACGTAAAGTTTCCCACACAAAACAGTGGATCATATTCCATAGGAAGTTTCCCACGAAAACGCAGTGTCGAGTCCAGCCAGACATAGCATCATGTTTCCACACACGCGAAGCTAATTTTGTTGATGCGGCAAACTGATTCATGGCCAACCTCATTTTTCATTTACATATAACAAATTTAGTCTTAATGAATAAAGTTCAATTCCTCATAGAGGAAAAAATATAATATCCACCAATAGTGTTTTATTTTAATTGGCGCCCAACTTTAACAAACCCACCGGCACCTGCCCTCATAAGAAAGGGGAAAAAACGTAAAACAACAAAAATATATATTTAAAAAAAAAAATCAAGTGAAAGTGAAACACCCTCATAAGAAAGGGGAAAAACGTTAAGCAAAATAAAAACCACATATAAAGTGAACGTGAAAGACCTTAATAAAAAAGGGAGTCGACTGGATATTAAGAGAACGAAAAGCCGTGAACGAGCTATGAAGATCATTTTTATTTTGTAAGTTAGAAAATAGTTTTCGATTATTTAAGTTATATTGTCATATAATTTTTGTTTGTGAAAGTAAGTTAGAAAATAGTTTTTGATTATTTAAGTTAGATTGTCATATAATTTTTGTTTGTGAAAGTTTCTGAGTGAATAATGGATTCAGAGCAAATTAGAGCGGCAATAGCTGCTGTAGTTCATATAGCAACAACCGGGCAACAAACAGCTCTCCAAAGGACAATAGACAACCTCACAACAAGGTTAAACGCTTTAGATACTACTGCTTCCGTAGAAGAGTATGAAGCTGTAACTATTGACCCTGGGAAAGAATGTGATGAATCTTTGGAATTAGTGAAGTCATTACCTGAGTTTTCAGGAGATCAAATTCGCTACATATCTTGGCGTCAAGCTGCCTTTACAGCGTACAAATTATTCGAAGGATACGTTGGCAGTTCGAGGCACTATCAAGCCGTTGCCATTATTCGCAACAAAGTAGTTGGCTCTGCAGACCAAGTTTTATCTTCCTTCAGCACAGTTCTCCACTATGGGCCGTATCCATATCCAATGGCGGCGGCCAACTTTGTCAATGCGGAAATCGCTGACTTGATTCGAAACAAAATAATAAGACCTTCACGGTCTCCGTACAACAGTCCTTTATGGGTTGTCGATAAAAAGGGACTTGATGAGACGGGCAGACGTAAAATGCGCCTCGTTATAGACTTTCAAAAACTTAATAACAAAACTATAAATGATAAATATCCGATTCCAGATACTGGAGTTATTCTTGCCAATCTAGGTAAAGCTTCGTACTTTACAACGCTCGACTTAAAGTCGGGTTTCCATCAAATTAATTTGTCCGAACACGATAGAGAAAAAACAGCATTTTCTGTAAACAATGGAAAGTACGAATTTTGCAGGCTTCCATTTGGATTAAAGAATGCGTCTAGTATTTTCCAAAGGGCAATCGATGACGTTATCAGAGAAGAAATAGGTAAAACATGTCATGTCTACATCGATGACATTATTATATTTTCGGAAACAAAAGAAAAGCATCTTGAAGATGTAGTATCAGTAACAGCCGTTAAAGGCTGCCCTCAGGGAGGAGTACTTTCACCCCTACTATGGTCTCTGTTTATCGATAACCTACTTCAAGACCTAAGTAATGCAGGTTTCAATATAATTGGATACGCCGATGACCTAGTCATCATAATAAAGGGCAAAGAACCAAACGAAGTTACAACACGTTTGCAAAACGCCCTTAAGATAGTCATAGACTGGTGTAATAAAGAAAGTCTCTGTATAAACCCCAGCAAGGCTATCATCGTCCCTTTTACAAAAAGGAGGAAATTAAATCTTACCCAAATTTCAATTAATGGTTCATACATTGAGTATTCCAACGAAGTAAAATATCTTGGAGTGATCCTCGATAAAAAACTAAGCTGAAACTCCCACATCAACAACAAAATAATTCAAAAAGCAACCAAAGCTTTCTGGGCTTGCCGAAGCATGTATGGTAAAACCTGGGGAATCTCTCCAAAGACCACACACTGGATCTACACGATCATGGTCAGGCCCATTATAACATACGCTTCAATAGTATGGTGGAACAAAGTCACCCAAAAAACAACTATAAATATATTAAACAAGGTACAACGGCTTGCCTGTCTGGGCATTACCGGAGCTATGCGTACCTGTCCCACGGCGGCTATGGAAGCCTTAATAGGACTAACACCCCTCCACATTTATATAAAAAAAGTGGCAATTCGCAGCTCAGCAAGTTTGACACAAGCGGAAGAATTAAACATTAGTGAACATCTAAAACTAATTGAACTTCCATCCGAACTTCCAGAACTTGACATGATCTGTGCCGTTACAGACCGCTTACCAAAGACACTATGCTTCGACAAAAGATTCTCAACGGAGATCACAACCAGAGAAGCATGGTGTAGCAACAACCCACCAAACTGCCTAAACGGCCTAAAGTGGTATACGGATGGTTCTAAAATGGACTCAGGGGTAGGAGCTGGCATACATGGACCAAATAAAAACATCTCAATACCTATGGGAAAAAGCCCTAGTGTATTCCAAGGTGAGCTCCATGCCATAAAAGAATGCGCAAACCTAATACACAACTCAGGTATTAAAGGCGCAAACATCCATATATTCACGGACAGTCAAGCAGCTATAAAGCCCTTAGCTCACACATCATTGACTCCAAATCAGTACTACACTGCTTCAACCCCCTCCAATTACTCAGTTCCAGGAACAAAACCAAACTATGGTGGGTCCCCGGACATAAGGGAGTTGAAGGTAACGAAAAAGCTGATGAACTAGCCAGAAAAGGTTCGGAAACCCCTTTCATTGGACCTGAACCTTTCTGTGCAATCCCCAAATCAGCCATAAATCTAGTCATAAAAAACTGGGAACAAAACAGATGTGTTTCATACTGGGGAAACATCCCAGGCCTAAGACAGGCCAAAAGAGCTTTTCAGTCCTTCAAATCAGATGCCAACAAGATACTAAATCTTCGCAGACGCGATATCAAAAACTTAGTAGGCTACCTAACTGGTCATCACGGTCTGCGATATCACCTAAACAAAATGCGTCTAGTCGACTCACCGGAGTGCAGACTATGTCTAGAAGAAGACGAAACAGCCGAGCATATCATATGTGAATGCCCGGCCCTTTACGGTATGAGAAGGGAATCTTTCTTCAGGGAATTTTTAAGTCCCGAAGAACTGAGGAAATCTTCGGCTGAAAGTATTATCAGCCTCGTTAGGAAAGTAAAAGCGCTACTAACCTAAAAAGCATCTGACGGCAAGCACAATAGATCTTTTAGGTCGATGTGTATATTACTGCTTAGGCAGGTCAGAATTAAAAAAAAAAATTTTATAGAGATATTAAGATTGTCTAAATATGTTGAGACTATTTCAAATTTCCTTACGGTTTGGCCAAAAATTAAGTTTTTCTTAAAAGTGGGTGTGGCAGTGGGCGGATTTTGTAATTTTTTACACTTGTTCTGCTGGGAGCAACAAAGAGCACGTATACCGAATTTCATCCCTCTAGCTCAAAAATGAAGGCCCAAACACTGGTGACGTACGGAAAGACATGGCTAAATCGACTCAGCTAGTGATTCTGAGTCGATCCATATACTTTGAGGTATATGTAGCTAAATTATTTCTCTATGTTAGAAACTAGGTATGCATCAAAACTAATATATCCCTATGGGATAGGGTATAAAAACATATGAGAAGGCTACAATCCGCTGTGCGGATCGTTGAATAACCTATCCCATCCCATCCTTAAAATTCATATCCTCAAAATGTAGGCTTTATGGCGATGAAATTAAGAAAATGACATTATCGCAACATAACTATTGTTCAGACAGTTTATCAAAACCTTTTGTGGTTCGGCAAAAAACAACGTATTTCTATCGCTAATGCCTTGGGATGGGGTATACAAACGTTTTTTCGAGCTTTTTTTTTTTTTTTTTTTTTTTCATTCATTATTCTTGATTTACAAAACTTGCATATTCTATTATTATATTTCTACTTGTACAATGTTGAATCTAAGAATAGGTAGTGACATTTATATTTATGACAAATAGTGATAATGTCACTTCATAAAAAAATAATTTCGAAGTGGGGGTGAGTTGTTAAATGCATTATATATGTAATAACAATATTTAAATTCATTTATACAAAATTTACAATAAATTTGACAAAAGAAAAGAAAACGAAAAGAGATGTGGCATATAAAAGAATGTTTGTACATAGAACAATAATAAAGCAATGTGATGTACATATTTAGACAACATAGGGCAGCAAATCTTTAATTTCCTTGTGACTAAAATCTAGAAGCCACATTTTTACACATTTCAAGAATTGGGACAAGGATCTTATCCTTCGGATATTTAAAGGAAGTTTATTAAATAATTTGCACGAAACGACGGAGTAAAAGTTTTTGAACAGAGTAGTACGGAAAGGAGGTATTACGACGACATTAATTGAATTGCTCCGCAAATTACGAGTGTTAGAGATAGGACTCTGCAAATAGCCGCCTCTCATAAAAAAATTTTTGAAACTTTGAAATAGTACAAATGTTTTATTGGCAGAATTTTCAATGATCTGAACAAAAGTATAGAAGGAGCTAAACGATTGACCCCACATACTTTTCTTATAGCATACTTTTGCAAGACAACTAATGGTTCAAGCTTTGTTTGGTAAGCACCACCCCAGCAGCTTAATCCGTACTGTAGTTTTGATTGAAATATTCCATAATACACTGTTTTTAAAGTTTTCTGGTCACAAAATTTTCTAAGACGATAAAAGCTTCGAATTGTAGATCGGAAATATTGTTTTAGAATCGAAATATGTTTAGACCAACTCATATTTTGGTCAAAAGTAATGCCTAGATATTTAAACTGATTTACCATTTCAATTTTAAAACAACTTGTGTTACAAGATGCCTGACTAGTCGACATTGTCCTTGTGGCTTTCTCAGTACAAACACAATTTGACATATTTGAGCTTTCACAATTCTTTGCATGGAAGAAAATGTCAAAACTGGGGAACACTAGCGTATTAGTACTGAAGTGCATCAATTTGGTTTTATTGCTAACAACTAGCTTGTGTTCTGAAAACCACAAACCCAGCAGGTGAACATCATGATTTATGTTCGCGCTTAGGTCTAGAGGACTATCTGAGCGGTGGGCAATGCCAAGATCATCTGCGAAAGCTGTTACTTTACCTTTAAACAATTGGCTAAATAAAGAGTTGATGTAAATTAGGAACAGTATGGGACCAAGGACTGATCCCTGAGGTACACCTAAGTTCATACATTTTGATCTGCTAATAAAGCTACCTACTATGACTTTTTGAGTTCTATCCTTTAAGTAAGACTCAAACCATTTATGCATAAAACCCCGAAAACCTACATAGTGTAATTTGTTTACTAGAATTTTGTGGTTGACCATATCGAAAGCTTTGGTAATGTCTACAAAAAGACCAGCGCAACATTTTTTTTCATCCAGAGCTTTGTAAATGAAGGAGCAAAACTCCAAGAGGGCATCTTCTGAAGCGAGGCCTTTCCTAAAACCGAACTGAGCAGGACTAAGGAAATTTATTTTTGCCAAGTAACTTAAAACTCTACTCTTAATGGCTTTCTCAAAGACTTTAGAGACTGATGACAGTAAAGAAATAGGCCTATAATTGTTTTTGTCACTCTTACTACCTTTTTTGTAAAGAGGGATCACATTAGCACATTTTAATCTATCAGGGAAAACCCCAGTAGAAACACTTAAGTTAAAAATATAAGCTAATATGTCTACAATATAAAGTGCTGTTTTCTTGAGGATAGGATTGGAAATTCCATCATTACCACAAGAGCTAGAGTTGTTAAGTGAACAGATAATTTTATAAAGTTCTAAGCCTGTTATTTCTTCATAAAAGAAGCTATTGTTTACAACAATATCGTTGACTAAAAGAGACCTAACGCAGCGACAACAATATGTAGGAGACTCATTGGAAGAAGTCATCAAACCAACTGAAGAAAAGAAATCATTAAATATATTAGATACAATTGTAGGATCATCAACCGTGACACCGTTATTACATAGACTTATAGCTTCAGATGTATTGGGAGACTTGCCATCAATTATGCTATTAATAGCTTTCCATTCCTTCCTTGGATTACCAAGTGCATTACGTACTTTTGAGTAGAAATATCTGTCCCGAGCTGTCCTTATATTATCGTTAACTTCCTTACTCAGCATTCTAAAACGCGTTTTTAACGCTGTATTAAGAGGATGTTTAATACATTTTTTTCGTAGCTTATTTTTAAGCTTTATTTTTTTTAATACAGAATAGGTAATCCAAGGCTTTAACCTTTGTTCAGACTTTTTACGGACAAGAGTATATGTGAAATTGCTTATATAATTCTGAAGAAATGTTAAGAACAGATCATAAGCTTTAGAAGCATTACCTTCCTCATAAATTTCCTCCCAAGTTTCAGAACGCAGCTCAATATTTAACAGTTCTAGGTTTACTTTTGTTACCTTAGGTGACAGAATACACTTCACAGTTTTTTTTAGCTTTTATCGGACTGAACAAAATACCAGTCATGCAGTGATCCGTAATGCGAAGATCAAAGTTAATACCAGCACATTCACTTATGGATAGTTTTTTAAAACGACCAAACACATGATCAAGACAAGTACTTGAAATTGGTCTAGTAATTTCGTTTATGAAAGACGATAGACCATGGTCAGCCATTGTTGCAAGATAAAGATCAGAAGAAGTAGTGGAAGTTAAAATGTCTAAATTAAAATCACCTAGGAAAAATTTTAAAATTTGGACAAAAAGCGTTTTTTACTAAAAACGCCCCCAAAAAGATCATACATAAAACTTTATATGGGCGAAATATAGATATTAGGATTGTATAAGTATCCTGCTCACACTTTTTTAAAATTCCTTACGGCTTGGCTTAAAACTCTTTTTTTTCTAAAAAGGGGACGTAGCAGTGGGCGGATTTCACAGCTAGGTTCTTCGTTTCACTTTCACTCGAAATGAAATTGAAATCGGTCTAAAGTTTTTTTTTTTCCGTGGGCTGGTGGAAATATTCATAGACACGATGAGCACGTGCCCAAAGTAGTGTGAGACTTTTACTCACTAAAACCACCACCCATTTTGTATTTCTATTGCAACTAAGTATTCGACTTATCCAGCAATTTTTTTTATCACGAGTATATAATATGTTTGGCAGGTAACTTTCCTTTTTCCTTTATAGCGCGGTTTGTTAATATCGGGCCAAATCTAAGGGTTTAGTTCTTTGAAGACGCCGCAATATATTTGTTTCGTCAAGAATTTGGAGGACTGTTGGGTTAATGTGTCCTAATAAACGTTTTTTATGTTTTCGTGCAAATTTTTTTGTTTCATCTTTAACCGCGGGAATAGCTCTGCGTAGATCTTCGTTCCTTACGTACCACGGCGCATTGACGAATGATCTTAACATTTTGTTTTCAAAAGTTTGTAATATGTTTAGATTCGTTTCACTGGTACAACCCCATAGTTGTATACCATAATGTCCAAACCGGCTTGATAACAAGCTGCTATTATACAAGCAGGTGCTAAGCTTGTATAATAGCAGCTTGTTATCAAGGTTAAGCTTCGAATATTTTCCGAGCAACCAGTACAGTTCTCTGTATTTATTCTTAAGTTCTTCGCATTTCTTTTTTACATGCGACTTCCAATTTAATTTTGCTTCGAGTGTCATACCGAGATATTTCGCTTCATTTGCAAACGGGACTCGAACCGTATTTAGAAATACAGGCAAATTGTTTGTCCGTTTATACGAAAAATCTACATGGATCGATTTGCTCTCATTAAGTGCAATCCGCCAGGATTTAGTCCGTTCATTAACCTCGTTAAGAGCGTTTTGTAATTTGATATTTGTTTCCTCTATTGTTGTGTCAACTGCTAGTATAGCAGTATCGTCAGCAAACGTTGCAACTATTGTATCGTTTGTTTGTGGGATATCGCGAGTGAATAGGAGGTACAGGATTGGTCCAAGGACGCTTCCTTGCTGTACACCTGACATTATTTCTTTGAACTCGAAATATTCGCTTCCAAGTTTCACATGGAAGAGTCTATGCTCAACATACGACACGAGGATTTTATATAATTGTTCTGGCAGGACTTGACTTAGTTAATAAGTAAGGCCTTTGTGTCACACCTTGTCAAAAGCTTGGACACGTCAAGAAATACGGCTGAACAAATTTTCTTTTCTTCGAAAGGTTTCTCAATTACATCTGTAATTCGATGTACTTGGTCCACCGTTGAATGTTTACTTCTTAACCTTAATCTTAATCTTAATTGATGGTCAGGTAAAAGACGTTTCTGTTCAATTATGGTTTGTAAGCGACCGAGTAATATCCGTTCAAAAACTTTTGAAATTATTGGATGAAGTGAAATAGGCCTGTAAGATTTTATTTCATTCGGTGATTTTCCTGGTTTTAGAACCATAATCACTTCCGCGACTTTCCACTGCCATGGTATGTATTCTAATCTGATTGCTGCATTTATAATAAAAAGAAGCTTAGTTAATGCTGTCCGAGGCAACATTTTAAGAAGTTCTCCTGTAATCAGGTCATAACCCGAAGCTTTTTTAGGCTTTAGTTTCTGTATTTCCCGTTTAAGCTAGGCAATACTTGCGTATCTTACTATATTATTATCAGTTGTACTCTCGAATATATTAATGTATTCGTATATCTTGCGGGGCACGATTTTGGTGCCATCTTTTACGAGCTTTTCTTTTTTTGTCTTACTAAATCTTGTATTTCTCGGGGGTACTTAATTTTACTATAGCTCACAATTTTGTTCTGTTGAGGAGTATTATTCCATGCTGCTTTTTGGATGGTATTGATAAATGAGTCAACAGCGACTTCGAGTTCCAATGGGGTTCTAAGCGATACACCCAGTCGGATATTATTTTCAATATCGTTTTTAAAACCTTCCCAATTGGTTTTCCCGTTTGTTAATCTGAGTGGTTTTTCATTTATAATCAGTGACTCGCTCGTTGTTAAAATGACTGGAGAATGATCAGAGGAAAGATCAAAGCATTCTTCAACTATGATTCGATTGGACGGCAGACCTTTTACAATGAAAAAATCGATCAAATCCGGTATTTTTCTAACATCAGTTGGCCAGTAAGTTGGTTTTCCCCTAGAATGAAATTCGGTATTGTACTTTCTACCTACATCATAAAGCATCCTACCTTTCTGTGATATGCATCTAGATCCCCAGAATGTAAGTTATGGGAACGTAAAGTTTCCCACACAAAACAGTGGATCATATTCCATAGGAAGTTTCCCACGAAAACGCAGTGTCGAGTCCAGCCAGACATAGCATCATGTTTCCACACACGCGAAGCTAATTTTGTTGATGCGGCAAACTGATTCATGGCCAACCTCATTTTTCATTTACATATAACAAATTTAGTCTTAATGAATAAAGTTCAATTCCTCATAGAGGAAAAAATATAATATCCACCAATAGTGTTTTATTTTAATTGGCGCCCAACTTTAACAAACCCACCGGCACCTGCCCTCATAAGAAAGGGGAAAAAACGTAAAACAACAAAAATATATATTTAAAAAAAAAATCAAGTGAAAGTGAAACACCCTCATAAGAAAGGGGAAAAACGTTAAGCAAAATAAAAACCACATATAAAGTGAACGTGAAAGACCTTAATAAAAAAGGGAGTCGACTGGATATTAAGAGAACGAAAAGCCGTGAACGAGCTATGAAGATCATTTTTATTTTGTAAGTTAGAAAATAGTTTTCGATTATTTAAGTTATATTGTCATATAATTTTTGTTTGTGAAAGTAAGTTAGAAAATAGTTTTTGATTATTTAAGTTAGATTGTCATATAATTTTTGTTTGTGAAAGTTTCTGAGTGAATAATGGATTCAGAGCAAATTAGAGCGGCAATAGCTGCTGTAGTTCATATAGCAACAACCGGGTAACAAACAGCTCTCCAAAGGACAATAGACAACCTCACAACAAGGTTAAACGCTTTAGATACTACTGCTTCCGTAGAAGAGTATGAAGCTGTAACTATTGACCCTGGGAAAGAATGTGATGAATCTTTGGAATTAGTGAAGTCATTACCTGAGTTTTCAGGAGATCAAATTCGCTACATATCTTGGCGTCAAGCTGCCTTTACGGCGTACAAATTATTCGAAGGATACGTTGGCAGTTCGAGGCACTATCAAGCCGTTGCCATTATTCGCAACAAAGTAGTTGGCTCTGCAGACCAAGTTTTATCTTCCTTCAGCACAGTTCTCCACTATGGGCCGTATCCATATCCAATGGCGGCGGCCAACTTTGTCAATGCGGAAATCGCTGACTTGATTCGAAACAAAATAATAAGACCTTCACGGTCTCCGTACAACAGTCCTTTATGGGTTGTCGATAAAAAGGGACTTGATGAGACGGGCAGACGTAAAATGCGCCTCGTTATAGACTTTCAAAAACTTAATAACAAAACTATAAATGATAAATATCCGATTCCAGATACTGGAGTTATTCTTGCCAATCTAGGTAAAGCTTCGTACTTTACAACGCTCGACTTAAAGTCGGGTTTCCATCAAATTAATTTGTCCGAACACGATAGAGAAAAAACAGCATTTTCTGTAAACAATGGAAAGTACGAATTTTGCAGGCTTCCATTTGGATTAAAGAATGCGTCTAGTATTTTCCAAAGGGCAATCGATGACGTTATCAGAGAAGAAATAGGTAAAACATGTCATGTCTACATCGATGACATTATTATATTTTCGGAAACAAAAGAAAAGCATCTTGAAGATGTAGAACGGATCTTAATAAAACTTTTCAGGCCAATATGCGAGTTTCGTTGGAAATATCTACATTTTTCAAAAAAGAAGTTGAGTTTTTGGGGTTTTTAGTATCTAATAAGGGCATAAAAACCGGTCCATGTAAAGTTAAAGACATCATTGAATACGAAATGCCTACAACACTCCACAGTCTGCGATCATTTCTTGGATTGTCAGGCTACTACAGGCGCTTCATAAGAGATTATGCTAAAATTGCTAAACCTCTGACGAAGTACTTGCGCGGTGAGAATGGGAGCATAGGCAGCAGACAATCCAAAAATATTAAGATTTGGATGATGAAGCACTTCATGCTTTTAACAAAATTAAGAAAATCATAGCGTCAGAGGATGTTTTACTTTTTTACCCAGATTATGAAAAGCAGTTTGATTTAACGACGGATGCATCATCCCATGCACTCGGTGCTGTCCTTTCTCAGGGTGGCAGACCGATAACTATGATCTCTCGAACGCTATCCTCTACGGAACGAAACTATGCTACTAATGAACGAGAGTTACTGGAGTAAGGAACTTGAATATCTATACAGACCATCAGCCCTTAACGTTTACCATATCGAACAGAAATCTAAATACTAAAATGAGAAGATGGAGAGCATTAGTGGAAGAATTTTGCCCCAAATTTCACTACAAGCCTGGAAGTGAAAATTTTGTCGCTGATGCTTTATCAAGGCAACACATAAATGCGTTAGGCGGTTCTGGAGGCCAAGATTCCTTTACAGTACATAGCGAAGAATCCTTAACTTACACGATTTTTACGGTTGAGAATCCAGTTAATTGTTTTAGAAACCAAATAATACTTAATGCAGGTTCAGACTTAAGAAAAACTACCAAAATAATTTTTAAATGTTTGATAAGACATACGATAACATTCAGTAATGTTGATGAACTCTTTCGAATATTTCAAGATGTCGCAAATCCTAGTGTAGTAAATGCAACTTTTTGCGACTTACACATCCTATTTCAAATTCAGGATGGTCTCTCTCAATGAGGGGAATTTTCTTGATAAGTGCGAGTGTTGATAACACGACGAAAAACAGCAACACTATAAACACCCTGGTGAGAATGGCACGGATGAATACCCGGCCTGCTGTCCCAGGCGAACCTAGATGAGCTGCTCTGACATATTCGGACAACAGGTTGTCTAGGAATTGGGTTAACTACCCACCCACAGAAAAAAATATTGTTATGAAGCAACCAATAGCCTCGGAAAGGACTGATTTTATTGTTGACGAAAAAAGGACAACGACGTTCGTATCTGCACCTGGAATGTGAGAACATTAAACAGGAGAGGTGCAGGCGAACAACTAGCGGAAGCCCTAAACTGCTACAAAGCAGACATTACTGCCATCCAGGAAATACGATGGGATGGGCCGGGCAAAAAGAGGATGAAAAACTGTGACATATACTACGGACCGTGTTATAGAAACAGCGACTATTCGGATGCGGATTTGTTTTAAGTGCCAGACTTAGGCAAGAAGTCTTATTTTTCCAAGACATTAGCGGACGCATAGTAACAGTCCGCATCAAGGCCAAATTTGCCAACATAAGCCTTATATGCGTTCACGCTCCGACGATAGAAAAAGATGATATAGCTAAGGATTGCTTCTACGAGCTCCTTGACAAAACCTATGAGCGACTACCGAAGTGCGATGTTAAAATCGTGCTGGGAGATTTTAACGCAAAGGTAAGAAGTGAAGACATCTTTAGAAGTATTGTCGGAAAACATAGCCTACACGACAACACGTCTGGTAACGGACTTAGGCTAATTGATTTCGCTACGGAACGAAATGCCACTATAGCCAGCACACGGTTTCCTCACCTCGATATCCATAAGGGGACATGGCGGTCTCCAGATCAACGAACGGTCAACCAATTGATCATATTGCGATAGATAAGAGGCACGCATCCAGTATTTTGGATGTCCGAACATTCCGAGGAGCTAACATCGACTCGGATCACTACCTTGTAGCAGCCAAGGTAAGAATGCGGATATCCACCACGCCACAACAATCCAGAAATACTGTGAAAAAATTTAATGTTGGAAGACTGCAATCGCAAGAGACCGCCAAGACCTTCGCACAACGCGTATCCCTTAACCTCTCGATTAACACCATGCCAACAGGCCATTAGATCAGCCGCAACTGATGTGCTAGGTTTCTCGCGCCCACCAGGAAGAAACCCCTGGTTTGATGAGGAATGCCGACTGATGCTCGCAGCCAAGAACGAGGCCTACAAGGCTAAGCTGCAGGTGAAGACGAGAGCTGCCATTGAGCTCTATAGGCAAAGAAGAAGGGAAGAACATCGGCTTTTCAGCAAGAAGAAAAATGATCAAGAAAAGCGCGCGATCGAGGATATAGAGAGGTGCCACTCCAGGAACGATGTTCGCAAGTTTTACCAAAGTGTAAAACGTCAAAGCCAAGGATACAAGGATCGAACAGAATCCTGTCGAGATGAACAAGGAAATATTGTATTTGAGACACAGTCGATGCTGAGGATATGGAAGAACCACTTCTGCAGACTGTTAAACGGAGATGACGAACAACATTCCGCTGTCAGGCAGAACGAACCATTCAATATTGGCAACGACAGCGAAAACTGCCAACCACCCGACCTGAGTGAAGTGAGGATAGCAATATCTAAACTCAAGCTTAATAAGGCTGCCGGAAATGAAGGCCTTCACGCTGTGCTTTATAAGGCCGGCGGAGATGATTTGGTAAGCAACATCCACCAACCCAGAAGCCAAATCTAGTCGGTTAAAAGCATGCCTGAAGAATGGAACATCAGCATCGTTTGCCCGATCCACAAAAAAGGAGACCCTCTGAACTGCGCCAACTACAGAGGCATAAGTCTCCTCAAGATCGCCTACAAGATCCTATCTGCCGTAATATGTGAACGCCTGAAACCGTTTACCCTTATCAGTGTGGTTTTAGGCCAGGAAAGTCCACAACCGATCAAATTTTCACACTTCGGCAGATCCTGGAAAAAACTCAAGAAGTCCAAATCGATACCCACCACCTATTCATCGATTTCAAAGCCGCATATGACAGCATTTATAGAGACGAACTGTACAGAGCCATGTCTAGTTTTGGTATACCGCCCAAACTCGTCCGTTTGTGTAGGATGTTGATAGAGAATTCTCGCTGCTCCATCAGGGTCGGAAACGACCTCACCGACACATTCGGTCCCAAAAAAGGATTTAGGCAAGGCGATGATTCTTGAGAGGATTGTGCAAAACTCCAAAGCCAACACCAGAGGCACAATTTTCCAAAAGTCGGTGCAACTACTAGCGTACGCCGACGATATTGACATCATTGGTAGGACTCAACGTGATGTCATAGCCACGTTTGCTAGTATAGAGAAGGAAGCGGCGAAAATGGGTTTAGCAGTAAATGAGGGTAAGACTAAGTATATGCTGTCATCAGGCAAGGACTCACAACATCGACGAATTGGACAGAACGTCCCCATTGATAGATATAACTTTGAGGTAGTACGGGACTTTGTCTACCTCGGCTCCGCTATTAACTCTGACAACAACATCTCGTCAAAAATTAAACGAAGAATTACTCTTGCCAACCGCTGTTTCTTCGGGCTAAGAAGGCAATTTAGTAGTAAAGCCCTCACTCGAACTACTAAGGAGATCCTATATAAGACCCTGATCATCACAGTCCTGCTCTACGTCGCTGAAGCATGGACCGTATCAAAAGCGGATGAAGAAATCCTTGGTAGATTCGAGAGGAAAATTCTTCGAAAAATCTTCGGTCCCGTTTGCGTTGACGGGCTATGGAGACGAAGATTCAACCAAGAACTATACGAGCTGTACAGCGACATTCCCCTTGTCAAAAAACTCCGCATTGGACGTTTAAGATGGCTAGGACATGTAGAACGAATGGACACCAATACTCCGGCTCGCAGAATCTTCGATTCCCAGCTAGACGTCGGACGCAGTAGAGGAAGACCGCGCCTTAAGTGGCGCGCACAAGTAGAAACCGACCTCAACCAACTTGGAGTGCGCAACTGGAGGCAGTTATCTAAGGACCGGGCTAATTGGAGAGGCATGTTTGTTGAGGCCCAGGTTCATTCCGGACTGTAGCGCCACTTAAGTAGATCAATCAGAAATACTTACCACAGAGCACAATAGAGCTCACCGATCTGCTCGTGAGAATAAGAAACAAATTCTTAATGATTATTTTTTCCCCAAAATGCAAGAGAAATTGAAAGTCATAGTTTCCAACTGCAAAATATGTCATGAAGCTAAGTATCAAAGGCATCCACCGAAACCAATATTAGGAGAATCGCCCATACCCGGAAGTGCAGGAGAAATACTCCATATACAGGGTGGCGCACCAATTGTGCTACAATAAGAAATTCAAATAACTTTTTTTGTAATCGACGTATTTCATTTTTTTTTTATTGGTTAGAAAATTAAATTTTACTTTAAATAGTTAGTTGTTTTTAAAGATTATAGATAGCAAATGACCTCCACGCTCTCCACGCATATGCGGCACCTGATCAAAAAATTATTCATTGCGGCCTGAAGAGTTGAAGTTGGGATCGCCTCAATTATTGTCGTTATGGACTGCTTTAATTCAGTTAAATTCCTGGGCTTCGTTTTATACACCTCTTGCTTGACATAACCCCATAAAAAGAAGTCTGGTGCAGTCAGGTCAGGTGACCTTGGGGGCCAGCGAAGAGTGGAGTTCCTAGAAATTAATTTGTTTGCGAATTTTTTGTTTAGCTCCGCCATAACTGGTCTGGCTATATGTGCAGTTGCTCCATCTTGCTGAAACTAAACGCTGTTGAATGGTATACGTCTTCGGCGCAGTTCTGGGTAAAAAAAACTCCTTCAACATCTTTAAATAACGGTCCCCATTGACAGTAACGGTTACACCGTTTTCTTCAAAGAAGTACGGCCCGACAATACACCTTGATGAAACTGCGCACCACACAGTGACTCGTTCTGGGTGCAGTTCCGTCTCATGGAGCATTTCTGTATTAGACTCTTTCCATATACGGCAATTTTGCTTGTTTACATTGCCGTTAAGATCAAAATGGGCCTCATCAGACATGAACAAACAATTGATCAATGTGTTGTCTTCTTCGGCCATTGATATCATTTTTTGGCAAAATTCCAGGCGAACAGGCAAATCCTGAGGGTTTAACTTGCTAGTAATTTGGACTTTGTACGGAAACAAGTTTAAATCGTCATGAAGTATCCGTTGTAATGACCGTCTACTAACTCCAATTTGCCCCGATAAGTTTCGGTTTCGCTCGGATTGGCCTGTATTGCAGATGCTACTGCTGCGATTGTATCCTGAACCCGAACATTGGCATCTCGATGGTACGGCCTTCGTGCGATGCTTCCAGATTCGGCAAACATGTTTACAAACCTCATAATGGTCCATCTACTCTGAGGATTACCGCCAAACTCCCGCCTAAATTCCCTTTGGACGGAAATGACGGACTGCAAAGCATGGTACCGTTGCACTATCCAAATTCTTTTCTCCGTATCCCAAGCATCCATTTTTATAAATCTAAATAGTAACCTACAAAATAAAAAAAAAATAAGCCGATTACTAACACAGAAAAAAAGTTATTACATTTTATTTTTGTAGCACGATTCGTGTGCCACCCTGTAGATATTTATTCGACTGCAGGAATTCATTTTCTCACCTGCTTGGATAAATTCTCAAAATTTTCTGTTGTCAAACCAATAAAATCACGTGCTATTGTTGATATCACAGAACCTCTTCGTGAAATAATAAACATATTCAGATATACGAAAACCATTGTGTTTTATAATGAGCGATCACTGAACTCACAGACAATAAGATCATTGCTTAGCAACCATTTCGGGATAGTTGTTTTCAATACACCACCATTCCATAGTACCACAAATGGACAGGTAGAGAGATATCATAGTACGCTATCTGAAATAGCTAGATGTACAAAGTTGGAACAGAATATCGATGATGCTGCAGAATTAATTCTACTTGCCACTGCAAAATACAATAGAACGATCCATTCAGTTACCAATCATAGACCAATCGACATAATTCACGAAATTCCAACCACTCTTAAAGACGAAATTACAAAAAAAAAAAACATATGAGAGGCTACAATCCGCTATGCGGATCGTTGAATACCCTATCACATCCCATCCTTTAAATTAATATCCTCAAAATATAGGCCTTATGGTGATGAAAAACAGAAAATGGCATTGTCACAATATATTGCTCAGACAGTTTCTCAAAATCTTTTGTGGTTCGACAAAAAACAACGTATTTCTAGTGCTAATGCCTTGGGATGGGGTATACAAATGGTTTTTGTAAGAAAACGCCCCCAAAATGTGGGCGTAGGTGAAATAATCTATGGACAAAATGTTTATATTACCATTGCGGAAGCATTTGCATCAAACATTTTTTCGGAAGTTTTAAAATTTGGACACAAAGCGTTTTTTACTAAAAACGCCCCCAAAAAGTAGGCGTGGCAAAAAACTTTGTATGAACGAAATATAGATATTAGGATTGTCTAAATATGCTACTAACATACTTTTTTGAAATTCCTTACAGTTTGGCCAAAAAATAAGTTTTCCTAAAAAGGGGGCGTGGCAGTGGGCGGATTTCAAACATTTTTACACTTGTTCTGGTGGCACGGACGAGGATCCTATATACCAAATTTCATTATCCTAGCTCAAAATTTAAGGCCCAAAAATCGGTGACGAACAGACAGACGGACGGACGGACGGACAGACAGACATGGCTAATTCGACTCAGCTAGCGATTCTGAGTCAATCCATATACTTTGAGGTATATGTAGCAAAATTATTTCTCTATGTTACAAACTAAGTATCAAAACTAATATACCCCCCTATGGGATAGGGTATAACTACTACAATTTCAGCCATTCTGGCATTATAGATCACCTGATCTTTATATAGCTTCACAATTTTTTATTTTTATACCCTATCCCATAGGGGTATATTAGTTTTGATATAATTTAGCTACATATACCTCAAAGTATATGGATCGACTCAGAATCGATAGCTGAGTCGATTTAGCCATGTCTGTCCGTCCGTCCGTACGTCACCAGTTTTTGGGCCTTAAATTTTGAGCTAGAAGGATGAAATTTGGTACACGTGCTCTTTGTTGCTCCCAGCAGAACAAGTGTAAACATTTTTGAAATCCGCCCACTGCCACGCCCCCTTTTTAGAAAAATGTATTTTTTGGCCAAACCATATGGAATTTTGAAAAACTTTCTGAACAACATATTTAGACAATCGGAAAATCTGTATTTCGTTCATATAAAGTTTTTTGCCACGCCCACTTTTGGGGGCGTTTTTATTAAAAAACGTTTTTCGGTCAACTTTTAAAATTTTCGAAAAAACGTTTGATGCAGAATCATTAGTAATATAAATATGAACATTTCGTCCATAGACCATTTTAACCCCCGCCCACTTTTTTGGGGCGTTTTTATATAAAAAACATTTTTATACACTAGATACCCCATAACATATGCAGGAGAAAACCTTGTCTTTTGTAGAACCGTAAAAGTTTTTTATAAGCAGTCTGAAGAATTTGTTGTCACCATGTCATTTTCTTTATTTTATCGACATCGTGTTTTTAGCCATGTCCACTTTTAGGGGATTTTAGTTTTACAGATAGGATGGGATAGGGTATTCAACGATCCGCACAGCGGATTGTAGCCTTCTCATATGTTTTTTTTTTTTTAAACCAAGGTTTAATGTTTCCGACCGCCCACACTCCTTGATAAGGTAATCGCGTCTGTTGAAAACCTTCTACGTCTTTGAGTAAAAATCGATCATTTCTTAATACTTTTGTAACCTGATAAGGTCCTCGAAACTTTGGTATCAACTTTTTGGATGCACCCGGGTGCGAATCAAAATTCTTAATCATAACATAGTCTCCCGTTTTATTATTAATCGGTTTACATCGTTTTTTGTCCACATATCGTTTGTTATATGCCTGAGAATTTTCTTGTTCTACTATTGCTTTCTGTCTTATTTTCTCAAGATCCCGTTTTACTTCTAACGCTCCTGACTCTATCAATTTTTCTCTAAGATCGTCTGACAACTTTCCTTTCTGATCTACACCAAACAGCATTATACTTGGGTGTTGTTTTATTGACCGATTCACTGTATTGTTCAATGTATGCTCTACCGTTTCCAATACATGATCCCAAAAAATCCCTTCCTCCGGTTTGACTAGCTTTGCTAGCATTGGTCCTAAACTTCTATTCACTCTTTCTACCTGTCCATTTGCCTGAGGCGATCCCGTTGCAATCTTTATGTGTTGAACCCCTATGTCTGACAGAAACTCTTTGAAATCACCTGAAGTAAAACAACTTCCCCTGTCTGAAACTATACACCTCGGTTTACTATACGCCCTAAAATAATCTTCTAACGCTTTTATAACCTCTTTTGTGTTTGTCGTTTTGGTTGCGTACAATCTCACAAACTTTGTGAAGGCATCTATCACCACTAAAACATATTTTTTGACCGACCTAGAATTTTCTACGGGTCCATAATGGTCTACGTGTACCACTTCGAACGGTATTTTACCTTTAGAAATATTATGCAAAAAACCTTCTTCTTTACCCTGTTTTGCTGAATATACAATGCACTTTAGACAATTTTTTATGTGCAATCCTATTTTTTCTCTCAGTTTTGGAAACCAGTAATTTTTTGACACTAGTTCAATGACTTTATCTGTACCTACATGACCAACCTCATCGTGATATTTATACAACACATGGTCTTCCATTTCTTCTGGCACTAAAAACACAACCGTACCATCATTTTTCTTTTTATATACTACTCCTAACTAACTACTTTTCTAACATCTCTTTAATTTTAACAATTTTGCTATCTTTATTCTGACATATAATCAAATTTTCTTCGGACGTATTTGTTTCTATCGTTAAAACATTCGTTGACCTACTTAACGCGTCTACATGTTGCATTCGCACACCTGCACGATGTTCTAACGCAAAGTCATAGTTCTGTAACTCTAATGCCCACCTGGCAATTCTTGGTTTAAGTTCTATTTTATTTAACGTCATGGTCAACGAATTACAATCGGTTACTATTTTAAAATGTTTACCTTGCAGATAAACTCTAAACCTATTCAAAGCGTATACTATCGCTAACGTCTCTAACTCAAAGCTATGAAATTTTGCTTCTGAATCGGTCGTTCTTTTGGAGTAATAAAAACTGGATGCATTTTTCCATCTTGTTTTCTTTGTAGTAATATCGCACCAAACCCTATAGCGCTTGCATCACAATGTAGCTCTGTCTCATCTTTTGGGCTGTAAAGTGCTAATACCGGAACCTCTAACTAACATCTTTTTAAGCAGCTCAAAAGATTCCAATTGTGCCTGTCCAAACTTAAATTCTTTATCTTTTTTAGTTAAGTCGTGTAACGGTTTAGCGATCGTTGAAAAATCTTTAACAAATCTCCGAAAATATGAGCACAATCCCAAAAAACTTTGAACTGCATGAGCTTTCTGTGGGACTGGAAAATTTTTGATTGCCTCAATGCCCCTATCATCAGCTTGTATCCCTTGTCCCGTAATTTTAAAACCCAAAAATCTTACTTTCTGTTGCAAAAACTTACATTTATCTATCCTTATTTCCAATCTGTTTGCGACCATCCTCTTAAAAACTTCCTTGAGTATTCTAAAATGATCTTCATAACTATTTGTAGCTATCATTATATAACTTCATCATTCCTAATCATGTCTGCAAAAATCTTATTAATATGTCTCTGAAAAGTTGACGGCGCGTTTTTCAGGCCAACTGGCATTCTCAAAAACTCATATTGCCCCAACGGTGTTATAAACGATGTATATTTTACCGAATCTTCATGCATGTATACATGAAAAAATCCATTTTTTAAATCTAGGTTTGAAAAAATCGTCTTATTTGCCAATCGGTCTAATAAATCATCGATTATTGGTATTGGATAACTATCTTTAGCTGTGACTTTGTTTAAAGTTCGAAAATCTATACACATCCTAAGATCCCCTGTCTTTTTCCTCACTAACACTATCGGTGAAACATATTCAGACTCACTTTCTCTTATATAACCCTTGTCCAAATATTCGTCGAGCAACAAACTAAGTTCGTTCTTCTCGGCATACGACAAACGCCGTGGACGACAACGAAATGGTTTTACATCATTTAATATCAAATTCATTTTTGTTTTAACTACAGGTTCAGCGGGGCGTTCAGTTAACAAATAACCTTGTCGATACAAATCTTTTAACTGTTTTCTATAAATATAATTAACTGTTTCATCAATTTCCAAACTTAATTATCTACTATCATTTTCTTCAAATTCTATTGACATAAATTGTCTTTCAAACTTTGTTATATCTTTTTCATTACAATTTTTTTCATTTTCAAAATCTGAAACTAGTTTAAATTTTCCTTTCGTAAGAAAATCTCTTCCCAAGATTGCCTCATATCCCGTGGTTTCATCATATATTACCATTAAATTTACTTTAATTTCAACTTCTTTGTAAATTACGACACACGACAACATTCCATATATCTTTAGTTTACTTTTATTGATACCAAAATACTTTCTTTTTAGAAAATCACACGTTTTAAATTTAATATTCTTTGGCACCCGTGATTTTTTCACCATACTTATAGGGCTTCCTGAGTCTATGAGGCAGTCTAGAGAAATTTTTTTGTTTCTGTTAGACATTCTAAAGTATAAATTTCTTACATATTCGTTGGATTCATCATCATTTGTCACCTGATGTACCGCCGACTTCTGCTCAGGACAGGCAGCTACCACGTGTCCCACCAATCCACAAGAATAGCACGCTCCATACTCCCGTTTCGGCTTCAGGCAGTTGCTTGCCATGTGTGCTACCGAATTGCAGTTATAACACCTTATCTGCACTCGTTGACTCACTGCACTTGTCGATCCTGTTGAAGTTGATGGTCTGCTGCTGCTCGTCACCTTTGCAACACTAGTTGGTTGCTTTTGCGTCACTTTATTAAATGCTCGAAACAATCCTGCCTTTGTTTCAAAGTTTTGCACGTGCGCGTACAACCGCATGTTGTCGTCTGTAAAACCCTCAATCACGTATTCCACTAGCTCGTCTTCCTCCATCTCCAATCCTATTGCCAATCTTGTCTTGTCTTTGAAGTACTCGCCGAAAGTCTCCGCTTCTTCCATTTTCTGTTTTCGAATCTTTTTCGTACCGTCATCCGATTTTCTTTCTTACCAAACATTTCTCTAAGGGCTGCACACAAATCTTCCACTGTTTTTCGAAGAAAATTAGGCTGCGTATGTAGACACTCCTGCGCCTTTCCCTTCACTTTGGCTACCATTAGGGTTCGCAACACTTTTTCTTCCACCGCATATAGCTCTCTGATATTTTCTAATTGCGTCAACCACACATCCACACACGTACTTCCGTCAAATTCTGGTAACAGATCTTTAAATTCACTGAACTGTTGTCCTCTCTCATTGTCAGCCACCTTCGTTCCCGTTATCGTTTCAGTTTTCGATCTGATGTTTTCCTCCTCCTCGTTTTCTTGTAATAATAGAAACGATGCGTCTTGTAGTGTGGTCTAAATCAGACTGAATTTTATTAAATAAATTTATTCATACGTTACAAAATAATTCTTAGTCAGCTATCTTATCATATTTATATTCGATACTTAGATTCCTATAATATACTTTAATTACCTTACTCGTGCAGACAGGTATGCAGACAGGTATTTGCATAATTGCATGTCTGGCATTACACCTTTACCCTTTTTAAAAGTGAAGTCTTAAACGAATTTTTGATATAAGATAGAAGGGTGATCATTCCCACATGAAAAAAAAAAATTCGTGTAAGACTTTGCTTTTTTTCACACATAATTTTTTTTCTACATATACATAGATACCTTTTTTTCATTTATTTAGTTTGGTTTATTTTATCAAACAGAGTTTTACAGTCTCTTATAGATAATTTATATAATAATACAAAATAAAAATTAAAAAAAAATGTAAGTATGTAAGTAATTGGTATGTACATGTACAATCGTGTAAGTAATTTTATTTAGTTTCATTTCATTTACAGTGATAATTAGATTATGGCATACTTAATAATATATGTAAGAATATAAGTACCTAGCATTTAACAATTCTATTTTTATGAACTATTACATTTTTATTTGGAAGTTTTATTTCAACATTTACTCCAGTAATATTTACAATTTTAAATGGACCACTGTAAAGAAGTTTATGCTTATCATAAGGTTCGTTTTTTAGTAAAACGTTATCTCCTATTTTAATTTCTATTGGTCTTATGTTTATACCCTATCCCATAGGGGTATATTAGTTTTGATACATAGTTTGTAACATAGAGAAATAATTTAGCTACATATACCTCAAAGTATATGGATCGACTCAGAATCGATAGCTGAGTCGATTTAGCCATGTCTGTCCGTCCGTCCGTCCGTCCGTCCGTCCGTCCGTACGTCACCAGTTTTTGGGCCTTAAATTTTGAGCTAGAAAGATGAAATTTGGTACACGTACTCTTTGTTGCTCCCAGCAGAACAAGTGTAAAAATTTTTGAAATCCGCCCACTGCCACGCCCCCTTTTTATAAAAACGTATTTTTTGGCCAAACCATAAGGAATTTTGAAAAACTTTCTGAACAACATATTTAGACAATCTGAATATCTGTATTTCGTTCATACAAAGTTTTTTGCCACGCCCACTTTTTGGGGGCGTTTTTAATTAAAAACGTTTTTCGGTCAAATTTTAAAATTTTCGAAAAAACTTTTGATGCAGAATCATTAGTATCATAAATATGAACATTTCGTCCATAGACCATTTTAACCCACCCCCACTTTTTGGGGGCGTTTTTATATAAAAACCATTTTTATACACTACCCCATAACATATGCAGGGGAAAACCTTGTCTTTTGTAGAACCGTAAAAGTTTTTTGTAAGCAGTCTGAAGAATTTGTTGTCACCATGTCATTTTCCTTATTTTATCCACATCGTGTTTTTAGCCATGTGCACTTTTTGGGGATTTTAGTTTTACAGATAGGATGGGATAGGGTATTCAACGATCCGCACAGCGGATTGTAGCCTTCTCATATGTTTTTATCATATGTTTATACCCTATCCCATAGGGGGGTATATTAGTTTTGACATTAAGTTTGTAACATAGAGAAATAATTTCGATACATATACCTCAAAGTATATGGATCGATTCAGAATCGCTAGCTGAGTCGATTAAGCCATGTCTGTCTGTCCGTCCGTCCGTCTGTGTGTCACCGATTTTTGGGCCTTAAATTTTGAGCTAGAGTGTTCAAATTTGGTATATAGACTCTCTGTCCGACGAAGCAGAACAAGTGTAAAAATTTTTGAAATCCGCCGACTGCCACGCCCCCTTTTAGAAAAACGTAGTTTTAAGCCAAACCGTAAGGAATTTCAAAAAAACGCCTGAGCAGCATATTTAGACAATCCTAATATCTATATTTCGTCCATACAAAGTTTTTTGCCACGCCCACTTTTTACGGGCGTTTTTAGTAAAATACGTTTTTTGTCCAAATTTTAAAACTTTCGAAAAAAAAATTGATGCAAATACTTCCGCAATGGTAATATAAACATTTTGTCTATAGATCATTTTCACCTACGCCCACATTTTGGGGGCGTTTTCTTACAAAAACCATTTGTATAGCCCATCCCAAGGCATTATCAATAGAAATACGTTGTTTTTTGTCGAACCACAAAAGATTTTGATAAACTGTCTGAGCAATATATTGTGACAATGTCATTTTCTGTATTTCATCGCCATAAGGCCTATATTTTGAGGATATTAATTTTAAGGATGGGATGGGATAGGGTATTCAACGATCCGCGCAGCGGATTGTAGCCTCTCATATGTTTTTTTATTTTGTTTCTTAACCTTTTCTAATAGATTTTGTGCAATTAAGTGAGTAGTTTTTAATCTATATTTAATTTCATCTGAATAATTATCAATGTTATATAAGGGTTCTATATTTCATAAAGTTATCTATGGATGTATTTTTTCCAAAAATAAGTTCAAATGGAGTATATTTTTCATTAAAGCCAGAGTTAGGGCTTATGTTATAACAGAAAGTGAAATATTTTAAATGAGTTTCCCATTCTGTAATGTCATTGACGTAAGCTCGTAAATATTCGTTAAATACGCGATGGTTACGTTCTATTGTTCCTAGAGATTGGTGGTGGTAGCTTGTCGAGAATTTCAGGTTTATTTTTAGTAACTTACACATTTCTGTAAGAATTTCATTTTTGTATTCAGTACCCATATCAGCACGAAGTTCTCGCATTGGGCCATATATCAAAATGAATTTATCAAATATAGCTGTTGCTACTGTACGGGCTGATTTGTCAGGAATTGGTATAGTGGTAAGGTATTTGGTTAGATCGCACATTAAAGTAACAGCATACTTATTACCTTGGGCAGAAGTTTGAAGTGGACCAATTGTATCTATGATAACAATATCCATTGATTTTTGTGGTGTAGGAGTGAGAAACATTTCTTCGACTGTACTTGGTTTTACCTTTGATAGATGACAGACTTTACACTTTTTTACATACGCCGCGACGTCTCGCGTCATATTTTTCCAATAGAATGCTTTACGCAGCTTAGCGTATAGCTTCTTTTGGCCGCAATGTCCTCCTATCAGTGGATTATCATGAAATTGTTGTAGCAATGTTAGCTTTTCCTCATCATTTACAATTTTCTTTGGTTGATTAATGAGAGTCACATGTAAATTCTTAAGAATTCTAGCGCCTACTTCTTTCAATTGGTTAACCGTAAAATATTTGAAAAACGTGTCATTCAATGGCCATTGTAGTTTAAGAATCGATCGGTCGTTGGCTTCTTTTTGTAGCCTCGAAAGAATACCCTCAATGTACTTTTCGTTAACCACCATATTCGGAATCCTGAAACTAAATATTTTTTTGAAATTACTTATAATTTCAATCTCGTTTTTCTGCGCGCTACTTTTCGTCCTAATTCTTGGAATTTTTTTTTGTAAATCCAGTTTCAAAATCTTCGTAAATAAATACATCTTTATTTTTCATTTCGTCAGAAGCTTTACATGCTTTGTTTTCATGTTGTTGGCGTCTAGTCTTTGATCTAGTTGTTATTAACACTTTTGGTGCTTGTAATGTTATTTCTTTTAATTCGTCTATTGTAATACGTGATAATGCATCGGCAGAAACATTTGATTTACCGCGAATGTACTCTATTGTAAAATTATATTCTTCCAACTCCAAACGTATTCTAGTTAGTTTGGATGATGGATCTTTCATACTAAATAGATGCACAAGGGGTCTATGGTCTGAAAAAACAGTGAAGTGGGTGCCGTAGATATACGGACGAAAGTGTTTAATTGCATAATAAATTCCTAGTAGTTCCAATTCAATAATGGGCTTGTTCTGTTCAGCTTTTGTAAAGGCTCGGGAGAAAAAGTGGATTGGAAGGTCGTTTCCTTTGTGTACCTGACTAAGGACTGCGCCGCATCCTAGTTTTGATGCATCCGCCGTCACAACGAATTCTTTTTTAAAATCTGGATATTGTAGGATTTTAGGTTTTAATAATTCTAATTTGAGCCGTTGGAAAGATAATTCACAAGATTCATCCCAAATGAATTCTACCTGTTTTCTACTTAATTTATTAATTGGTGCCGCCAAGATGGCAAAATTCTGTATGAATCGTCTATAGTAATTCATAAAAGCCACGAAGCGTCTTGCTGAATCTTTATCAGTTGGTCTGGGGTATTTTTTTATCACTTCCGCTTTACATTCATCTGGTAAAAGACCATCTGCTGTGCATTTGTGACCAAGAAATGTTACCTCTGTTTTGAAAAAATTACATTTTTGTGGGTTAAGCTTTAAATTGAATTGGAGGCAAACATCGAATACGCTTTTGAGGTTGTTGAGATGGTGTTTTTCGCTGCAACCAATGACTATTATATCGTCTACGTAAAGGAACGCTTGGTCTGGAGAAATACCAGCGCAAGTTATAGACATCATGCGTGAAAAGGAATTAGGAGCAATATTTAAACCAAACGGTAATACTTTCCAGCGAAAAGCACCTTGTTCAGTACTAAATGAAGTGATGTCTCTGCTGTCTTTATGCAAAGGGATTTGCCAGAACCCGGAAAATAAGTCAAGTGTTGAAAAGTACTTAGCTCGGCCAAGAGCGTCCAAGGTTGTGTCTATGCGTGGTAGTGGAAATTTATCTGCGATTAACTTTTTGTTTACTAGTCTGTTATCAATGCACAATCTCATTCGCTTAGTATCACCTTTTTTTGGAACTAAAATTATAGGCGAATTATAGTTCGATCGGCTTCCCTCAATAAGATCATTTTTTAATAATTTATCTACTTGTGAGTTGATTTCAGATTTCTGAGAGTGAGGTAAACGGTAATTTTTTACATACACTGGGTTTTGATCTTTTATGCGCAGTTTCTGTTCATAAAAGTTGTTCAATGTCATTTTGTCAGTTTCAAGGGCAAAAATTGATGAATATTGACTACACAAATCTAATAATTTGGGTTGTATATGGACTGGCATTTTATTTTTTAACGTATCGAGAACGTTTTGTGTTCTTTGGTCGGTATTATTTGTTTTATTTATACTGTATGTAAAGTAATTATCCAAATCGCCTGTTATTAAGGTATCATTTCGAACTGTTATTGGTTTGTCGTTTACATTTATAACACGCAAAATAGGTTTGGCTGCGTCAACGATGCCTCTAGCAACGATGACACCATCAGCTAACTCTTGTGATTCGACAATCAAGGGTTTCGAGTAATTTTTAATTTGAAAACAACGATAGGTTTCACATCTAGCTGGTATAACAAAACCGTTCTTTGACGGACCGGAATGAAGAGGAAGTTTAAAGAGTGTATTGCCCAACAAGAATGTAATATTCATATGGTTGTACTTAATGTTGCATTTATGCTTTCTTAAAAAGTCTTTACCTAAAATGCCGTCGGAAGGCACATTGAAATTATTGTTAACGACATGGAAGTGCTGCGGTATTTCGAAATTATATCCTATGAGATAGGTGTTAATGGTACCCATGGTAGAAATAGACTCTTCTGTTATACCTTTTATATTAATCTTCTTGTCTACGTCAATTTTGCAATTATTTTGTAAAGATTCAAATTTTATCAATGAAATGTCAGCTTGGGTGTCTATCAGAAATGTGGAATGTCCTTTTGCGTCACTACATCTTAACTCAATGAAGTCGGAGTAATTGGGATTTAAGGTGTAGATGTAAGTGTTGTTCAATTGTCTGCATCCCCCAGTTGACGCTCCTGAGGTGCGTTCTCGTTTTCCGTATAACGCACGTTGCGTTGACTTAAATTGTTAGTGTTTCTATAATTTTCTCTACCGCTATTGTCCCTACCTCTAAAATTGTTGTTCCTATTGTTGCCTCGATAACTATTGTTTCGATAGTTATTATTTCGATACGTATTGTTGCTCTGTTGATTAAATCGATTGGAACTGTTTGAATTATGTACGTAATTATTTTGGCTTCTATAGTTCCTAAAATTATTATGGTTGTTTGATTGAAAGGATAGAACTTGATGATCTTGAATTTCTGTCGCTGTTTCGACGACAAGCTTTGCAATAGCTTCTTTCGGGGACGAAAATGATGAAGATGCTAGAATCGAATTGACAAGATTTGAAGTAGTATTCACCCTACACATATCAATGGTTCTCTCTATAGCCATTTCCTGAGCTTTTTTTAAAGGCAACCCTTCGAAAACCAAAGCTCTTTGAAAGGCGTCGGCTAAGTCTTCTGCTTGGTGCGAAAAATCTTGCATATTGTTTTTGTTAGCTTTCAAAGCCAACATCCTGCCTACAACGACTTTAGATGAATCCGGTTTAATACAGTTTTTCAAAGAGGTTTTAATCTCTTCAAATGTCGTAGGATTTAAGGGAATGCACTCTAGTGCCTTTCCTTCGACTTTTGTCAAAATGAACTTTAATAAGAGGTTCATTTGGTTTGAATTAGCTACACTCTCCAATAGATCGACAGCGTTTATAAATGGAGTGAGTGATAATGGATCGCCAGCATAATTTTTGTTTATTGTTTGTGCTGCCAAACGTAGCAATTCCATATTTGATTTTTCATTTGCCATTTTCGTATATTTTGATGGCGCCAAGTCTACCTTTGAAGTTTGTGGCTGTTCTATCGTATTCGTTGTCTGATAAATGTCGGCACTTATGGGAACTAGTATATTGCCATTATTTTTGGGAATGCGAACCTTGCATCCGATTCTGCCAAAGCAGCGAGCTAGTTTTTCTCTGACTTCAACTAGTTTAGTGCGGACGAACGCAATTTCATCGTCAGACCAGTGTTTAATATTAGACAAACAATGATCAACTAATGCATTATATGTGCCTATAAGCTTATTTTCGTATTCTCGAAGTTTTTCTCGATTTTTCGATACTTCGCGATGGAAGGGAATTAGCTTTACGGCATTCTTATGTGCCTTTAGGAATTTGTTAAAGGTTTCATAATTTGACATGGGGAAAAAAATATACTCGAAGTGATCTTATTACTACGGGTTAAAAAAATGCACAAAACGAAAAAGAAAATATGATATTGGATATAAAAAAAATCCACGAGACAAAAAGAAAATATGATATTAAGATGAGCATTTACAAACATTTTTTTTTTGAGTCAATTCTAAATACATATGTTACATAATATGGCTTACTTTATTGTTGTGTCGCCGTCAACGTTGCTGCATAAGTTGCCGTACTTCTTGTGGCTGCTTGTGGTGAGGGATGTCAGGGGAGCTGCAAGTTATTATTTGTTGGGGGAATGGATTTGTTTTTTTTTTTTGTTTTTATTGTATATTATAGTCTTTGAACTTTGTTTAAGTTTTGTGTTCTTTAAGTATGTACGTTTTTTTTTTTCTTGTTAAATTTTTGTTTTTATAGTCTTTAAACGTGGATTGTAGCATCACCGTCTCGTATTATGTTTGACGAAAGTCGATTCTGGAAAGCTATTCTTTGAGTGAATTTTTTTTTTCAAAGAATAGCGATATCCTTTGTACACTTTGAATAACAGATTCAACACGATCGCGACAAGAATGAGTCGAACTAGCCACGTTAGTTCGTCATTGTGAATATGAACGGAGTCTTCGATTTTTATGTTGTTGTTTATTAACCCGGTGTTTTTTTCCTTGGTCTGGGTTCCACCCATTTTTAAAATTTGTTAATTTGATATTCAATTCACTTTTTCCGAGTCGCGGCTGTCACGGTCGCCATGTAATAATAGAAACGATGCGTCTTGTAGTGTGGTCTAAATCAGACTGAATTTTATTAAATAAATTTATTCATACGTTACACAATAATTCTTAGTCAGCTATCTTATCATATTTATATTCGATACTTAGATACTTAATATACTTAAATTACCTTACTCGTGCAGACAGGTATGCAGACAGGTATTTGCATAATTGCATGTCTGGCATTACATTCTCTTAACACCAATTCCCTTTCCTTTTTAATTATTTCAATTTCTCGCCTTAGCAATTCATTTTCTTTTTCGATCTGTCTAAACTTTGTTGTTTTTCCTGTATCAGTTTTTTCATCTTGTTCTTTTCCAATCCCGTTGGCCTCGCTATCGTTGGTCTCGCTACCAGAATCGTCATCGTCACCCACCTGTTGTGTTTCAGCTTCAAATATATTTTCTTCCACCGAAGCCTCACCACGCTGGTCTGTTGGTATGTTGCTCAGACGAACAATCATTGCTGCTTTTGATCCGCCGCTTGGCATACCCAATCGTTGTAGCCACTCACGCAGTTGAGCAGCCGTGTACTCCGATGCCACTATGCTTTCCATCGAAATTGCATTAGAAAGAAAGGCGAAAAGAAAGAAAAAAAAATTTCGCGCGTGTATCACTGGCCACTGCTACCGGTTTGTTTTTTTTTTTTTTCTTAGCACAACGACTAATCTCGAGCAAACACTTGAATTTTCTTTAATAATTCTTTAAATGAATTTATTTTCATTTGGACCTTTATCCCACTTCTGAATTTTTAGTGGTAACTATCACTTAATCAACGGTTCTTTATAGTTGTACAGTCACTGCTGGAATTCAAGAAAGTAAATAAAACTAGTTACTTCCGCACGTCTTCGCTTCCAAAATACAACTGTCCTCTTTAATGACAATATGCTTAAAACTAAGTAACAAAATAGTAACGGTTAGCAACATGCGTTACTTTGACAAATACAGAATGAACATAGATAATATACTTAGGAATAAATAACAAAGAAAGTAATAGTTGGCAACATGCATTACCTTAACAAATATATAACTACGACAATTCTAAACTCAAAATTTTACAAGATATCAATATTATTTACTTTTTAATTAAATACCCCAAGATTCAGTTTGTTTGCAATTTTATAAGAATATTCCCTGTTATTTGCGAAAAAAAGGTTGTTGGGATCAGATGCTGCTGCCAGGTGTAAAGAAGATTATCGTCCTTTAAACTGTTTCAAAAAAGCTACTTCATCGACATTTTGTGAAATTGATTCAAACAATACGTGCGTCTATCAGTTATTGAATAACAATACAGCATCCTGCATGACAACAACTTCTTACCATATTGAACCTATCAGTTAGATCGACGACGGTATACAATTTCACTATACATTTCTATGTTTACCCTCACAATCATACTTACAACAGCCCTCTGGATAGGCCGAAGAAGTCAGAATACTCCGAACAATTTCCCTTCCGACAAAAAGAATCAGGAAAATTTGGTTATGGAGATTTAAGAAAACTTAAAAGAAGGCGAGGACGACTTCGCTAAAAAAGGAGAGTAGTTATGGGAACGTGTTTCCCACACAAAACAGTGGATCATATTCCATAGGAAGTTTCCCACGAAAACGCAGTGTCGAGTCCAGCCAGACATAGCATCATGTTTCCACACACGCGAAGCTAATTTTGTTGATGCGGCAAACTGATTCATGGGCAACCTCATTTTTCATTTACATATAACAAATTTAGTCTAAGTTTACTCTTAAAAGAATAAAGTTCAATTCCTCATAGAGGAAAAAATATAATATCCACCAATAGTGTTTTATTTTAATTTGTATGTTTTGCATTAATGTCCCCTACGATGACAAAACATTGTCCAAGGGAATTAAGCAAGTTTTCAAAGTCAATTTTCTCAACCTTGCATCGTGGTGGGCAATAAATAGACGATATCTTCAGAAAGGATTGTCTGCTTTTGACTTGTATAGAGCTAACTTGCATTTTTTCGATTTCTAATTAAAGATCAATCGAATGTTCGATACACTCTTTTATATATAATTAGGCTCCACCTCTAGCCTTATTCGATGGATGTAGAGCATGATAGTCGAGGTAACCTTTATTTTTTAAGTTCGAATTACTCTTTGCGTGAGTTTCGGATGTTAAACAGATGTCTATATCTTTTTCCTGCATAAATAATTCAAGTTCTCCAAGTTTTTGCCAAAGGCCATTGGCATTCCACGTAAGAATTTTAAGCAATCTCTTCATGTTGTAGGTGGGGTACTTCTATTGAGAATACTATTTTCGAGCTTAACGAGCCTGTCAAAAATAAGTTTATACGTTTTGCTTTGTTCCTCAAGTCTTGAAAGAATAATCGAAAATACCTTTGAAACTGGGTCAGGTGAGATATTTTTTTGGACGTTATTGGATACTGTAGCTTGAGCATACGTTTGTACATTTGGTTTTGGATGTACAAGATCCGAACGGATATCTGATGGCCGCGTAGTTTGTGAAAATTTAGGTTTTTCGATTATGGCCTGCTTTGTCTTCGACATATTTTTAATCGGAATTTTAGGCTTTTGCTTGTTTAAATTTAATTTCTGTGAATTAATATTATTAAATTTCGGTCGTCCTTTTTGCAACTCTTTAGCTACTTCGCAGCCGCGATAATTTGCCGGATGATTGCCTTTACAGTTAATGCAGATAGCAGGAGTTTTCTTATCTGACATACAATCTACCGTCAGATGATTTCCGGCACATTTTACACACCGCGGTTCTTTTTGACAATAGCTTTGCGTATGATTGTATCCTTGGCAGCGCTTGCACTGGGGAAGATAATAGACGGTAACTTTCAGGGTCTTTAACGCAGACTTTCCATGTATTTTTTCTTAGCGAAGTTACTTGGTAGCCCGATAATGGCAACGATTTTATTAAGGTATGCAACTTGTTAAAGTCGTCAATACCGATCACATTAATTGGCGGTGGGGGACGTTGTTTTAGCTGTTTCGCTTTATTATTAATCTCTTTGTCGCGGTTTATTATTTCAGGAGAGGATACAGCTTTCCTCTTTATACCCTATCCCATAGGGGTATATTAGTTTTGATACATAGTTTGTAACATAGAGAAATAATTTAGCTACATATACCTCAAAGTATATGGATCGACTCAGAATCGATAGCTGAGTCGATTTAGCCATGTCTGTCCGTCCGTTCGTCACCAGTTTTTGGGCCTTAAATTTTGAGCTAGAAGGATGAAATTTGGTACACGTGCTCTTTGTTGCTCCCAGCAGAACAAGTGTAAAAATTTTTGAAATCCGCCCACTGCCACGCCCCTTTTTAGAAAAACGTATTTTTTGGGACTACACATCAAATGTGCTTATCTTTACCTCCAAGTGGTAACCATCGGGTACTGGTCTCATCCAACCGGATTTGACTTGCTAAACGATAAGTGCGAGTGTTGATAACACGACGAAAAACAGCAACACTATAAACACCCTGGTGAGAATGGCACGGATGAATACCCGGCCTGCTGTCCCAGGCGAACCTAGATGAGCTGCTCTGACATATTCGGACAACAGGTTGTCTAGGAATTTCAAGGGTTAGTCAGGCCCCTTGAACAGAGATGGTGGCGGATGAACCGAAAGGCCAACGGCAGCGCTCAATCCCGTAGTGGATACTGATGGCCCCGTGTCCTAGGGGTATCTAATAAATTGGAACTGGCCCTCCAGGTTGGGGGTTGTGCTTTGGGTTAACTACCCACCCACAGAAAAAATCATGGTTACGAAGCAACCAATAGCCTCGGAAAGGACTGATTTTATTGTTGACGACCCTGCTAAACGAAAAAAGGACAACGACATTCGTATCTGCACCTGGAATGTGAGAACATTAAACAGGAGAGGTGCAGGCGAACAACTAGCGGAAGCCCTAAACTGCTACAAAGCAGACATTACTGCCATCCAAGAAATACGATGGGATGGGCCGGGCAAAAAGAGGATGAAAAACTGTGACATATACTACGGACCGTGTTATAGTGAGCAGAAACAGCGACTATTCGGATGCGGATTTGTTATAAGTGCCAGACTTAGGCAAGAAGTCTTATGTTTCCAAGACATTAGCGAACGCATAGTAACAATCCGCATCAAGGCCAAATTCGCCAACATAAGCCTTATATGCGCTCACGCTCCGACGGAAGAAAAAGATGATATAGCTAAGGATTGCTTCTACGAGCTCCTTGACAAAACCTATGAGCGACTACCGAAGTACGATGTTAAAATCGTGCTGGGAGATTTTAACGCAAAGGTAGGAAGAGAAGACATCCTTAGAAGTATAGTCGGAAAACATAGCCTACACGACAACACGTCTGGTAACGGACTTAGGCTAATTGATTTCGCTACGGAACATAATGCCACTATAGCCAGCACACGGTTTCCTCACCTCGATATCCATAAGGGGACATGGCGGTCTCCAGATCAACGAACGGTCAACCAAATTGATCACATTGCGATAGATAAGAGGCACGCATCCAGTATTTTGGATGTCCGAACATTCCGAGGAGCTAACATCGACTCGGATCACTACCTTGTAGCAGCCAAGGTAAGAATGCGGATATCCACCACGCCACAACAATCCAGAAATACTGTGAAAAAATTTAATGTCGGAAGACTGCAATCGCAAGAGACCGCCAAGACCTTCGCACAACGCGTATCCCTTAACCTCTCGATCAACACCATACCACCAGCATCGAATGTCGAAGAGCAATGGCAACGATGCCAACAGGCCATTAGATCAGCCGCAACTGATGTGCTAGGTTTCTCACGCCCACCAGCAAGAAACCCCTGGTTTGATGAGGAATGCCGACAGATGCTCGCAGCCAAGAACGAGGCCTACAAGGCTAAGCTGCAGGTGAAGACGAGAGCTGCCATTGAGCTCTATAGGCAAAGAAGAAGGGAAGAACATCGGCTTTTCAGCAAGAAGAAAAAAGAACAAGAAAAGCGCGCGATCGAAGATATAGAGAGGTGCCACTCCAGGAACGATGTTCGCAAGTTTTACCAAAGTGTAAAACGTCAAAGCCAAGGATACAAGGCTCGAACAGAATCCTGTCGAGATGAACAAGGAAATATTGTAGTTGAGACACAGTCGATGCTGAGGATATGGAAGAACCACTTCTGCAGACTGTTAAACGGCGATGACGAACAAAATTCCGCTGTCAGGCAGAACGAACCATTCAATATTGGCAACGACAGCGAAAACTGCCAACCACCCGACCTGAGTGAAGTGAGGATAGCAATATCTAAACTCAAGCTTAATAAGGCTGCCGGAAATGACGGCCTTCCCGCTGAGCTCTATAAGGCCGGCGGAGATGACTTGGTAAGTAACATCCACCAACTCATAAGCCAAATCTGGTCGGATGAAAATATGCCTGATGAATGGAACCTCAGCATCGTTTGCCCGATCCACAAAAAAGGAGACCCTCTGAACTGCGCCAACTACAGAGGCATAAGTCTCCTCAACATCGCCTACAAGATCCTATCTGCCGTAATATGTGAACGCCTGAAACCGTTTACCAACAACCTGATTGGCCCTTATCAGTGTGGTTTTAGGCCAGGAAAGTCCACAACCGATCAAATTTTCACACTTCGGCAGATCCTGGAAAAAACTCAAGAAGTCCAAATCGATACCCACCACCTATTCATCGATCTCAAAGCCGCATATGACAGCATTTATAGAGACGAACTGTATAGAGCCATGTCTAGTTTTGGTATACCGCCCAAACTCGTCCGTTTGTGTAGGTAACGATAGAGAATTCTCGCTGCTCCATCAGGGTCGGAAACGACGTCACCGACACATTCGATACCAAAAAAGGATTTAGGCAAGGCGATGCGCTGTCATGTGACTTCTTTAATCTGATTCTTGAGAGAATTGTGCAAAACTCCAAAGCCAACACCAGAGGCACAATTTTCCAAAAGTCGGTGCAACTACTAGCATACGCTGACGATATTGACATCATTGGTAGGACTCAACGTGATGTCATAGCCACGTTTGCTAGTATAGAGAAGGAAGCGGCGAAAATGGGTTTAGCAGTAAATGAGGGTAAGACTAAGTATATGCTGTCATCACGAAAGGACTCACAACATCGACGAATTGGACAGAACGTCACCATTGACAGATATAACTTTGAGGTAGTACGGGACTTTGTCTACCTCGGCTCCGCTATTAGCTCTGACAACAACATCTCGTCAGAAATTAAACGAAGAATTACTCTTGCCAACCGCTGTTTCTTCGGGCTAAGAAGGCAATTTAGTAGTAAAGCCCTCACTCGAACTACTAAGGAAACCCTATATAAGACCCGGATCATCCCAGTCCTGCTCTACGGCGCTGAAGCATGGACCGTATCAAAAGCGGATGAAGAAATCCTTGGTAGATTCGAGAGGAAAATTCTTCGAAAAATCTTCGGTCCCGTTTGCGTTGACGGGCTATGGAGACGAAGATTCAACCAAGAACTATACGAGCTGTACAGCGACATGCCCCTGGTCAAAAAACTCCGCATTGGACGTTTAAGATGGCTAGGACATGTAGAACGAATGGACACCAATACTCCGGCTCGCAGAGTCTTCGATTCCCAGCCAGACGTCGGACGCAGTAGAGGAAGACCTCGCCTTAAGTGGCGCGCACAAGTGGAAACCGACCTCAACCAACTTGGAGTGCGCAACTGGAGGCAGTTAGCTAAGGACCGGGCTAATTGGAGAGGCATGTTGGTTGAGGCCCAGGTTCATTCCGGACTGTAGCGCCACTTAAGTAAGTAAGTAAGTAAGTATTTTTTGGCCAAACCATAAGGAATTTTGAAAAACTTTCTGAACAACATATTTAGATAATCTGAATATCTGTATTTCGTTCATATAAAGTTTTTTGCCACGCCCACTTTTTGGGGGCGTTTTTTAAAAAAAACGTTTTTCGGTCAAATTTTAAAATTTTCGAAAAAAATTTTGATGCAGCATCATTAGTAATATAAATATGAACATTTCGTTCATTTGAACTTGGTTTTGGCTCATTAGGTATTTTAAATGAACTCTTCAGAGTCATATTTTCTTCCTTTAGATGGAGAATTTCTTTACGAAGCTCTTCGCAGAGCAGTTCGACATTGTTAAGCCTTGTTCTAAGAACGTCGTTTTCTTCCTTTAGGTTCTTATTTTTGATTGAGTCTCGTTTTTCGTGGGCTGACACTTCTGGTGTTGTCGAGCTCCTTGAGACACATTTATTTTTTTGAGATCCAGGTGTAGGTGACCTCTTTACCCTTGAACTTTTCCCGAAAGGGTTACACATTTGCAATAATTGGCTCTCCCCAGAATCCGTAGAGCCGGCCTCCGTAGAGGGAGGATTTTCCAGTGAAACTGAATTGCCACCTGGGGTATTAATTCTTTTCGTTGTACTCATTGCATTTATGTTGTTTTGTATACGCTTTACACTCGGTATATGGGGAGTGGATTTTAGTCGCCTTCTACGACAGGCATGCCTTACCTCGGGTATATTCTGACCCCTAACCCGAAGGGGGTTGTCGAATAGATGTTCTCATAATCGGGTTACAATGATACAATAGGGATTCACGAAATAGCAACTAAAAACTCTTTATAAGCCATCGTTTTCTAGATTTGTTACAAATTCAAAGTCTGAATCAAATCCATGACTGCTAACGTGTTCCTCGAAGTCCGATTGCATTTTAAAATTTGTCTGACATATGTAGATAACAACCCAAACTGGTTAGAGTAAATCCTGGTAAAATATTTTCCTCACATCCCCCTTGATAAACAACAGCAACCTCTTCAGCATCCGGGCTGATCTCTATAGCTTCCAGTAGTTCGTCATTCTCTAGAACTGTGGAATCCAGATCTACTAGTTTATTCTCATTTTTACGTTACTCATCCAATTCTTTGATTTTCTGATTGCGAAACTCGAAAATTCTTCTCATTGCAAGACAGTAGTCTTCACAGCCCCTGGGAGTGTTGATTAAAAAATTACATTTATACAATAGACTTCCAATATTCATATTGGCAAAACTCAAAACGTAACCATTGTGTTTAATGTATTTATTGAACTCAATCCGAGCTACATTCTTCCGTATCAGTCCATCATTTGAAAGAAGACGTTCATGGTATAGTTTTAAAACAAAATTTCCAATTGCATCTCTTCATTTTGTTTTAAATCGACAAAAACGTTTGTCTTTGGTAATGCACCTTCAGTAGAAATTGGCACTTCTTTAACTGATCTTTCGTTCATCATTTTAAAACAATTAACACTTGATTTTACAACAACTTATCAATAATTTTCTGGTTACGAAGCAACCAATAGCCTCGGAAAGGACTGATTTTATTGTTGACGACCCTGCTAAACGAAAAAAGGACAACGACGTTCGTATCTGCACCTGGAATGTGAGAACATTAAACAGGAGAGGTGCAGGCGAACAACTAGCGGAAGCCCTAAACTGCTACAAAGCAGACATTACTGCCATCCAGGAAATACGATGGGATGGGCCGGGCAAAAAGAGGATGAAAAACTGTGACATATACTACGGACCGTGTTATAGTGAGCAGAAACAGCGACTATTCGGATGCGGATTTGTTATAAGTGCCAGACTTAGGCAAGAAGTCTTATGTTTCCAAGACATTAGCGAACGCATAGTAACAATCCGCATCAAGGCCAAATTCGCCAACATAAGCCTTATATGCGCTCACGCTCCGACGGAAGAAAAAGATGATATAGCTAAGGATTGCTTCTACGAGCTCCTCGACAAAACCTATGAGCGACTACCGAAGTACGATGTTAAAATCGTGCTGGGAGATTTTAACGCAAAGGTAGGAAGAGAAGACATCTTTAGAAGTATTGTCGGAAAACATAGCCTACACGACAACACGTCTGGTAACGGACTTAAGCTAATTGATTTCGCTACGGAACGAAATGCCACTATAGCCAGCACACGGTTTCCTCACCTCGATATCCATAAGGGGACATGGCGGTCTCCAGATCAACGAACGGTCAACCAAATTGATCACATTGCGATAGATAAGAGGCACGCATCCAGTATTTTGGATGTCCGAACATTCCGAGGAGCTAACATCGACTCGGATCACTACCTTGTAGCAGCCAAGGTAAGAATGCGGATATCCACCACGCCACAACAATCCAGAAATACTGTGAAAAAATTTAATGTCGGAAGACTGCAATCGCAAGAGACCGCCAAGACCTTCGCACAACGCGTATCCCTTAACCTCTCGATCAACACCATACCACCAGCATCGAATGTCGAAGAGCAATGGCAACGATGCCAACAGGCCATTAGATCAGCCGCAACTGATGTGCTAGGTTTCTCACGCCCACCAGCAAGAAACCCCTGGTTTGATGAGGAATGCCGACAGATGCTCGCAGCCAAGAACGAGGCCTACAAGGCTAAGCTGCAGGTGAAGACGAGAGCTGCCATTGAGCTCTATAGGCAAAGAAGAAGGGAAGAACATCGGCTTTTCAGCAAGAAGAAAAAAGAGCAAGAAAAGCGCGCGATCGAGGATATAGAGAGGTGCCACTCCAGGAACGATGTTCGCAAGTTTTACCAAAGTGTAAAACGTCAAAGCCAAGGATACAAGGCTCGAACAGAATCCTGTCGAGATGAACAAGGAAATATTGTAGTTGAGACACAGTCGATGCTGAGGATATGGAAGAACCACTTCTGCAGACTGTTAAACGGCGATGACGAACAACATTCCGCTGTCAGGCAGAACGAACCATTCAATATTGGCAACGACAGCGAAAACTGCCAACCACCCGACCTGAGTGAAGTGAGGATAGCAATATCTAAACTCAAGCTTAATAAGGCTGCCGGAAATGACGGCCTTCCCGCTGAGCTCTATAAGGCCGGCGGAGATGACTTGGTAAGTAACATCCACCTACTCATAAGCCAAATCTGGTCGGATGAAAATATGCCTGAAGAATGGAACCTCAGCATCGTTTGCCCGATCCACAAAAAAGGAGACCCTCTGAACTGCGCCAACTACAGAGGCATAAGTCTCCTCAACATCGCCTACAAGATCCTATCTGCCGTAATATGTGAACGCCTGAAACCGTTTACCAACAACCTGATTGGCCCTTATCAGTGTGGTTTTAGGCCAGGAAAGTCCACAACCGATCAAATTTTCACACTTCGGCAGATCCTGGAAAAAACTCAAGAAGTCCAAATCGATACCCACCACCTATTCATCGATTTTAAAGCCGCATATGACAGCATTTATAGAGACGAACTGTACAGAGCCATGTCTAGTTTTGGTATACCGCCCAAACTCGTCCGTTTGTGTAGGATGACGATAGAGAATTCTCGCTGCTCCATCAGGGTCGGAAACGACCTCACCGACACATTCGATACCAAAAAAGGATTTAGGCAAGGCGATGCGCTGTCATGTGACTTCTTTAATCTGATTCTTGAGAGAATTGTGCAAAACTCCAAAGCCAACACCAGAGGCACAATTTTCCAAAAGTCGGTGCAACTACTAGCATACGCTGACGATATTGACATCATTGGTAGGACTCAACGTGATGTCATAGCCACGTTTGCTAGTATAGAGAAGGAAGCGGCGAAAATGGGTTTAGCAGTAAATGAGGGTAAGACTAAGTATATGCTGTCATCACGAAAGGACTCACAACATCGACGAATTGGACAGAACGTCACCATTGACAGATATAACTTTGAGGTAGTACGGGACTTTGTCTACCTCGGCTCCGCTATTAGCTCTGACAACAACATCTCGTCAGAAATTAAACGAAGAATTACTCTTGCCAACCGCTGTTTCTTCGGGCTAAGAAGGCAATTTAGTAGTAAAGCCCTCACTCGAACTACTAAGGAGACCCTATATAAGACCCTGATCATCCCAGTCCTGCTCTACGGCGCTGAAGCATGGACCGTATCAAAAGCGGATGAAGAAATCCTTGGTAGATTCGAGAGGAAAATTCTTCGAAAAATCTTCGGTCCCGTTTGCGTTGACGGGCTATGGAGACGAAGATTCAACCAAGAACTATACGAGCTGTACAGCGACATGCCCCTGGTCAAAAAACTCCGCATTGGACGTTTAAGATGGCTAGGACATGTAGAACGAATGGACACCAATACTCCGGCTCGCAGAGTCTTCGATTCCCAGCCAGACGTCGGACGCAGTAGAGGAAGACCTCGCCTTAAGTGGCGCGCACAAGTGGAAACCGACCTCAACCAACTTGGAGTGCGCAACTGGAGGCAGTTAGCTAAGGACCGGGCTAATTGGAGAGGCATGTTGGTTGAGGCCCAGGTTCATTCCGGACTGTAGCGCCACTTAAGTAAGTAAGTAAGTTATCAATAATTTTCATAAATTTAACACCACTATACAAAGAGGTTATGAATTTTTTTTTAGCACCGAGCTCATATAAAAAAATTCGATTACTCTATCAGTCTAAAGTGAAATTTTGGGTTCCACATTTCACTTTTACCGATTTCAATTTCACATTTTTTGAAGTTAAAAAAAACATATGAGAGGCTACAATCCGCTATGCGGATCGTTGAATGCCCATCCCATCCTTTAAATTAATATCCTCAAAATATAGGCCTTATGGCGATGAAATACAGAAAATGACATTGTCACAATATATTGCTCAGACAGTTTCTCAAAATTTTGTGTGGTTCGACAAAAAACAACGTATTTCTATTGCTAATGATGGGGTATTCAAATGGTTTTTGTAAGAAAACGCCCCCAAAATGTGGGCGTAGGTGAAAATGATCTATGGACAAAATGTTTATATTACCATTGCGGAAGTATTTGCATCAAAAAATTTTTCGAAAGTTTTAAAATTTGGACAAAAAGCGTTTTTTTTACCAAAAACGCCCCCAAAAAGTGGGCGTGGCAAAAAACTTTGTATGAACGAAATATAGATATTAGGATTGTCTAAATATGCTGCTCAGACACTTTTTTGAAATTCCTTACCGTTTGGCTTAAAACTACGTTTTTCTAAAAGGGGGCGTGGCAGTCGGCGGATTTCAAAAATTTTTACACTTGTTCTGGTGACTCGGCCAAGGATCCTATCTACCAAATTTCATTATCCTAGCTCAAAATTTAAGGCCCAAAAATCGGTGACGAACAGACAGACGGACGGACGGACGGACGGACGGACAGACAGACATGGCTAATTCGACTCAGCTAGCGATTCTAAGTCGATCCATATACTTTGAGGTATATGTAGCTAAATTATTTCTCTATGTTACAAACTAAGTATCAAAACTAATATACCCCTATGGGATAGGATATAAATAGATTTTCCATGTTCCACAATTCGGTTTTATCGTTTTGTGTGTGATTTCAATTCGATCATTTTAGTATCTGTGAAATTGTTGGGATGAGCTGACGTGATTGAAAATGTAAGTGAATAATATCTGAGTGTACTAATGTTGTTTAGATTTTGAATAGATATATTAAAATATAATGTATTTTACCACAGGTAAACACAAAAATACTTCCCAGGAGGCAAAATTTATTGAATTTATGGAGAGGCATAAAGATCTTTCCAGAGGATTTATGAAAGGAGAGTTGCTGCAGACGCTTTGTTTTTGAAAAGATACTATTGTTGAATCCTACTCACAATCAGTGCATTAACTGAGAAGTATTCTTTCCTGACGTCGACGTCGATGACCCCAGGAATACGAAATTCGTCCATTAAATGTTGTTTTGATTTCCGTTTTTCTTCATTCGACATGGAATGTTTGACCATCTTGGACAAATTTTGTTCTCCAAAACATTGAGAACTCTTTCCAATATCTTTGATATAGTGCAACGGCGCAAGACAACATCGGAATCTTTTCCAATTGATTTCAGACAGCAACACACTGCAACAATTTCAACACTCAAGAAATCGATGATGGTTTTAGATGTGGCGCAAAAGTTTGCAGCAAAATTTGGAAAGCATGTTTATTAAGTCGATAATATGACATAAATCAAAATAAAATAACAATTTTTAATTTTTATTTGAAATTTATTTGTTTCAGTTATGCAGCATCAGCAATTTCTAAAGGATTAGAAAGGGGTCTAATCGTACGCCTTTTTTTACTTTAAAATATAAATACTACTCAATATTTTATAATTTATTATTTATTTTATAAAAATGAAGCAGAATTTGTAAACAAAACAATTTATCAAAATAAAAATAATTTTGAAATGTCCCATATGACAGATGGTATCAGCTGTCTTTAATTTCATCGAGTGATTTCGAAAACTTTTCGAAGTAATGAAATCGGTAAGAACGAGGAACACCTAGGGATGAATCGATACAAGTAAATACAAGTACATGCTCGATACTTTTGATTCGATACCAAGTATTTTGGTAATCGATACCTTTGGTTGCGATACCAAGTAGGTATCGTATAAAAGTACTTGCATCGAATGAAATATTGCACTTTGACTTAACACGCAACCTAGTTTCACACACATACTCAATGTTCATGCAATTTTGTATTCCTCTTAGCACAAAACAGAAATCACACAGTTTCCTCACACACATACGAATTATTGCATTACTTAAACACAAACACCACGTATTTTATCTCTCTTTACGCACACTCTTACAGCCTTTATGAATTCGTTTACAAAATGGAATTAACTAAACGCATTCCTAGAGAGCTTTTATCTAAAGTCGTAAATTCTAAAGTCTTAAATCGTTTGTCAGTGGTGAGTTTGGTCGCTTTTGTTCAATCGTTTATTAATAAATTATTAAAAATGAGCCCGCCAACTTCAGAAATATGATTATATTTTACGAAAAAAAAAAAAGTTGACGCGACTTGCAAAAGATGCTTTAAAGAAGTAAAATACTGCGGAAATATTTCCAATTTGCACAAACACCACCATATAATTTTAACAAAACAACACGTATTATCAAAGTAAGTTAATTAATCAGTTTTTTTTGCATTTTGTATTTATAAATTTATATTATATTAAGGCGACTACAGAAAGAACATTCAGATCCTGATTATTCTGCAAATAAAATGTCCCAAGATGTAGATTAGCCGGCTTCAACGTCATCTGCAGCGATTGCAACAGAAGAAGCAGCAGAAGTATACGCCGAATCTTCTGGAAAAAAAACAAAAGTGTCAAGACGAAGAATACAACGCCATTAAGTCTTCATTCAATAGAATTATCTGTCATAGGGGTAACAGATGCAAAATTTGAACAAGTACAACTTTATAACTTTTTTGTTTCTTATTTAGATGGAGGATGAAAATGTGAAAAACTAACATTGGGTATTTTATTTTTCATATGCAAAGATATGCGTCCCTTCAACGTTGTCGAAGGAGAGGGATTTTTGAGACTTATGAAGGAAGCTGCACCTTTGTATAAAGTTCCTTCTAGCACATATTTAAAAAAAAAGGCTTGCTGAAAAATATGAAGTGACGGTATTACAATATAAGACAAAAATTGAAAAAGCTAGTGATTTTTGTGTAACATTGGACATTTGGACAGAGACTATGCAAGAAAAAAGTTTCTTAGGCGTAACATTGCATTTCTTTGAGGGAATTTCGCTTGTAAATTGTAACATAGCTACAAGAGAGCTAAGTGAAAGTCACACAGCCGATTACATGGTCGCAGCTATAAGGAATTAAGCTTCCGGGAAAAAACATCTACCTAGTTTCCCACATACAATAAACCTGATCGTCGAAGCTGGAATAAAGAATGATTCAGTCAAACCTATAATAACGAAGGTATTTTTGTTTCTCGAGTTTTTTTCCCCAATATTTTAATACGAAATTCTGTTTTTTTGTTAGATAAGAACCATCGTGAAATGGGTAAAAAATAGCGTTAGGAATCGTAAGCTTCAAATTATTTCTGGAGTTTCTGAAGGTTCCACGAAAAAACTTTTATTGGATGTGTGCCCACGATGGAATTCATGCTATTATATGATAGAAAGATTTTTGGAACTTTCCAAAATTTGTTCTGACCTTCTTCTTGATGATTGCTCCAGCCCTGAAATGCTGAATAGTACAGAAATCGAAATATCCAAGCAATTAGTGAAGTTACTAAAGCCTTTTGAATATGTAACTAAAGAATCCTCGGGTGAAAAGTATACTACTGTCTCTCAAATAATTCCAATGCTGAACTGTTTGGAAAAAGAATTAAAAACATTCTCTTCAAATTATGATAGTGTGAACTGTGTGCATAAAATCGTATACACAGAATTGCATCGCATATTTCAGAATATCGAATATAATGAAAACGTAGCATTAGCAACGTTGTTGGACCCTAGGTTCAAAAACATACATTTTCGAGACCCCAGTGCTTGTGGAAGAGCCGTCCAAAAGCTAAACGAACTTGTTAAAGCAGATATGTCCATTTCTAGTAGTGACTCAGATATCGACGAAACGCCAGAAGATTTCGATTTTTGGAAGCATCACAAGGCACTCGTAATTCATCAGAAAAGAAAAAAAAACGTCTGTTAAAAATGATTTCGTTTCATCATATTTGTCTTCTCCTGTTTCTTCTAACTTGAAATCCAATCCACTCGAAGAGTGGGAAGATATGAAAGCATTTTTCCCTTCTTTATATAAACAAAGATGATTTTGGTGGTTGTTGCTTCGTCAGTACCTTGTGAAAGATTGTTTTCCAAGGCGGGGGCAACAATCAGCAAAACCAGAAACCGATTAAGTGGAAAACATCTAGAAAAACTGATGTTTTTAGGAAATATTCCACAAAATGTATTTTATTCTTCTGAAAAATAAAAACTTGAAAAATTAATGATTGTGTTTTAATCTGGAATTTTCATTCGATTCAAGTAGGTATCGATACTTTTCATCCGATACCCGAGTACTTTCAATACTTTTTTTCGATACTAGTATCGAGTACAAGTACTCGATACCTTGAAGGTATCGTTTCATCCCTAGGAACACCAAAAACAAATTCACTCGATTTACAAAAGTAATTTCACTTTCATTTCACTAGATTTCTGGAACTTAGCTGTCAAAAATTTGTACACTAGTTCTGCTTCGTCGACTAGGGAGTCTATATACCAAATTTCAACACTCTAGCTCAAAATTTAAGGCCCAAAAATCGGACGGACAGACAGACATGGCTTAATCGACTCAGCTAGCGATTCTGAGTCGATCCGTATACTTTGAAGTATATGTAGCTAAATTATTTCTCTATGTTACAAACTATGTATCAAAATTATACCGAAAAACATTTTTTTACTGAAAACGCCCCCAAATAGTGGGCGTGGCAAAAAACTTTATATAGACGAAATAAAAATATTCTGATTCTATAACTCACAAAACTCGGGGAAGATATAGTTCTGATCCAAGAACCATGGCTTGTCAACAACCTGGTGTGCGGATTCAGAAATCTTGACTACAAACTGCTCTACGTATGAAATAAAGGTAAACCTAGATCTTGTATTCTTGCTAAGAACTCCTTTAATATATTTCTACTCTCTAATTACAGCAAACGGGATACTGTCGCATCCAATATTGAAACAAAAGACAATAACTACTGCCTGGTCTCGGCATACTTGGCTTACGACCATATAAGACCAATACCTCAGGGCAACCTAAGAAACCTGATTGCGGAAGCAGAGGCCTAAAACTGCCCTTATCATTGGATGTGATGTCAATGCTCATCATACAATTTGGGGCAGCTCCAACATCAACGAACGAGGTGAGTTACTCTTTGATTATACTCTAGAAACAAACCTCCTCCTCTGTAACTCGGTCACCGTGACCATTTTCATAAATAGAACTAAACAAGAAGTGCGCTAGACATCACTCTTTCCTCCCATAACATAATCGACCTGATTAGAAACCCTAACGAGCATTCCTTTTAATACCACCACCAATTCACCTTGGATGATACTCCCCAGACCCGAAAGTTTTTAGGAACCCCAAAAAACCAACTGGTCACATTTTAGAGAAATTTAAACCAACAAACTTCTCTCTGATTCCTTGGTACAACCGAGTAACAAGACAGAATTGGACAGCCGGGTGGAAACCCTCTCTCGAGCACTGAGCGATGCAAGATCGACAGCATGTCCTATAAGAAAGCCACGTGGAAAGGCCAGGCCTCCATGGAGGAACTCCAACCTCTGCACCCTTAGAAAAAAACGCAGGCACCTTTTTAACAAAGCCAAGAGCTCCAAGGATTAGTGTCTCTTTGGGATTAAAAATAACAAAAGGAAAAAAGAGCATCTTGGCATCTAATCCGCACGTAGATCTGTTAACGGTGGCACCCCACAAGGGGCGTTCTGTCTTCTCGGGAATCTAGTGGTCAACGAGCTACTAGTAAATCTAGAAAGAGAGGGATGCAAAATGATTGCCTATTATTTTTGCATAGTTGACAAGAGCGTCTAACTGCAGCAAGAGCTGCTCTCAGTTGATAGACGTGGAATTTTTGTCGTAGTTCATTTATGGCGGTCTCATGATTTCGGTAGAAGTAGCGGCTATGCATGTCATTTATAATTAGATTGGCTATTCTATGATTTCTTGGAAGAATGATTTGTCTTTAAGATCCTGTCCAATCTTGGACCATGTAATCCGGCCGTTCGTACTAATGATTTAGAATTCGTGAATGCATGGGCATAAGTTGTATAATGGACTCGGCTTCTCCACTGGGCGGTTAGCCGCTAGGTCCGTGATTTCTTCTGAGTATACATTAACCTGTGAGTACTTATAGTCTGCTAGCTGCAGTTCTTCTTTTGTTAGTGGCCCTTTTTTATTGTTTTTTTTATGTGGTCGTACATTATGAAAAAATCGAAGAACAAATGCGGTACTCCGCAGCAGTCGTTTTCTAACAAATAAAAAAAATACAAATTTTTGGCGCAACAGGCTCGTTAGTACCCAGGGTCTAGCTTTCTCACAACCATTCATGTGTGCGTGTGTACTTCTTGCACGATGGCCGGACCTCCTGTTTTATGCCGACTCCGAACGGCTAAGTTGAGATAAGCTATTCTTGACAATTGATACTACTCGGACGATTTGTCAGATCATCACGAGAGGAGGGCCAGTGAAAAATCATTTAGGTGTTGCTACGGCTGGGAATCGAACCCAGACCTTCTGCGCGGCAGTTCATCGCACTAACCATCGCACCACTGAGCTGGATTGTAGTCTCCGGAATATTTGGATGTCTGGTACGGAGTTGGTCCAAATGTCGTCGCATAGTGTTTCCACCTTCTGTCGTTATAGCATATGAAACTGGTCATGTTCGTTTTGCTACGTTGGCTGGAATCCACGATGGTCCACTGGAATAGTTTCGAGTCGAAACTGGATCATTTATTTTACGTTCTTTGTCATTCTTTGGAGATTGGTCCTTTTTTGTCGATCTATAAGGTGCACAATCCGGGTGTAATCTATCGAAGTAGGTCATTGGGCTTCGCCTAAAGAGTATTTCGGCCGGGGACTTCCCAGTGACCGTTGAGGGTATTGTGTGGTGACTTAGCAAAAACCTCGCTAGTCGAAGCTCCATAGGTCCGGCCGAATTCCGCTTCAGGTATTCTTTGGTTGTTCGTACCATTCGCCCTGCTTGACCATTACTCGAAGGATGAAAAGGAGCAGTTAGTATGTGCGAAATTAAATTATTTTTTACAAAATTGTTGGAATTCCTCGGACGTGAAGGCTGTTGCATTGTCCGACACTATCGAATCCGGTAAACCATGAGTGGCAAAGACGGAGCATAAACTATTTTTCGCATAAACTGAACTTGTCGTTGAAACTATTTTTACTTCCAGCCATTTGGAAGATGAGTCAACTAAACCAAAGAATGTTTTACCTTGGAATGGCCCTGCAAAGTCCACATGTAGACGAGACCATGGTTTTGGGGTCCCTACCCACGGATGAAGAGCGGTACGCGCTTTTTCTGGGCGAGATTTTTGGTAGGTAACGCATTTCATAATAGTCATCTCGATTTCACTGTCCATGTTCGGCCACCATATATAGCTCCGGGCGAGACTTTTCATTCATAATACTCCAGGATGGCTGGCGTGTAAAATTTTGAGCATGTCTTGTCGAGCGGCGTCTGGAATAATAATACGATTACCATAATGCAAACAATCTTTATTTACCGAAATCAGGTCCCTCCGTATGTAGTAAGCTTTAACGTTCTCTCCCGGTTGCAAAGTATACATAATCATAAACAGAACTATGGTATGCATGAGGCCATAAGTCGTATGAGTAGGGTATACAATGAAAATAACGATGTAGTTGAAGTACATGTTAGTAAATGTAGTTTAAAAAATACTCTGCGAAATTGTATGCTAGAGTCGTAATAAGTGTATGTAAAATTGTATATAGCTAAATTGTAATTTCATCGTTTACTGATTTCGTCAGTGATGTCAAACTTTATAACTTCTATGTTCTGTTATGTCCCACTAACAAATGCACTAAATGATGAGCCTGTGGATACGTATTATATGCTGTGGCAAATCTCTGCTCGTAGATGCTGCTTGTATTAAGCTCGCTACGACTAAAAAAAAACTGGCCACCCCTTCAACTCCTAATGGAAAACTCGTCTTAAGATTTTGTCGTTCGATGTCATCTATCCGATGTAAGTTGATTGTAAAATATTCGCATCGCTGTTTTCAATCAGGTTGACTTGAACTTCGTAATCTAACTTCCGTGAATTGTTGGGTAGGCGGCTAAGCGCATCCGCATTACAATTTTGTATTCCAGGTCTATACACAATTTTAAAATTGTACCCATTTAAATATATGCTCCATCTCAACATTCTGGGTGAGAGTATGATTGGAGTCGGCTTGTCTGGGTTAAATAATCCGATCAATGGCTTGTGGTCGGTAACAATGGTAAACCTTCTGTAAAGGAAATTATAAAATTTCTTAACGCCTGAGATAATTGCTAGAGCCTTCTTATCAATTTGAGCGTAATTGCGCTCTGTCGATGTCATCGTCCGCGAAAAGAATGAAATTGGTCGTTCTTGACCATTAGGTAAGTTATGCGATAAGACCACACCGATTCCATATGGAGAAGCATTTTTATCTAGTAGTCTATGGAGTGGTTCAGCAATGTTAGCTTTGTCTTTTAAAAATTAATGGTAAAAATTTATTAACACGAGGAACGCTTGTAGTTGTTTTTTATCTGCTGGGAGTGGAGTTTCCATAATAATACGTACTTTTTCATCGGATGGGCGAATTCCACTGCCGTCAACAATGTAACCGAGAAATGAAACTGATGGCAAATCAAACTGGCACTTGTTACGTCGAAGGAGCAGTCCAGCGTTACTTAATTGACGAAAAACTTCTTCAACAGTTTCTAACAGTCGACCCTTCAGAAATGATGATAATGTCGTCATAGTATACCACCACCACCGCTTTTGAAAAAGACCAGGTGCAACGGAAATTCCGAATGGGAGTCTTTTGACACACCCATGCACCCATGTGTGTACAAATCTTTAGTATTTTACACGTTTCAACGTCTACGTCAGCTGTAAAAATGCTTGTGCTAAGTCAATTTTAGCAAACATCGTACCCTTAGGAATTTTCGCGACGGTATCGTTCACTGCAGGTGTTTGTAAACAATGAGGTGACAGCGCCTTGTTCATGGTGCACTTGTAGTCGCCGCATATTCGCACTGTGCCATCTGCTTTTAATACAGGTACTATTGGAGTTAGCCATTCACTGTATTCAGTTGGTTCTAAAATAACTTGCCTCACTTGTTTATTAATTTCATTTTTTATTAGTGACTTTAACGCATAGAGCCTAACTCTTCGGAGGACAATTCTTTATATTTTTCGAGCAGCTGATTTATAGGAGAACGGACATGATGAACGCCTTGCACAGCTATTCCCAAGTTGTCAAACCAGTTGCAGCCCAATACGTTTGTGCGGTCGCCGGATACAATGTACAGGGGGAGTTGATTTATCATCTTGTTATTATACAACACATCTACGTACATCAGACCTGTAACTGGGATAGGATTTTTTCCATAATCGAATAGATTCAAATCTGGTTTAATGAGTGCAGGTTGGTTATTCTTCCGCAGTTTGCTCGCATTGTTCTCCGACATGATAGTATAATTTGACCCGGTATCCACTTCAAATTCACATTGGACCCCGTTTATTATTGCTGTTGTTATTTTATTCAAATTTCCGAAGCGCTGTATAGAATTCACTCGACGTTTGCTGCTCTTGTTGTGGTTGGAATAGTTTGTATTCGGCTTCGATTGACATACTCTTTTGATATGACCTATTCGACCGCAATTATTTTGCGAAACGGAAAGGGCACTCGGTCCTAGAGTGTTTATTTCCACAACCATAACATGTCAGCAACTTTTGCTCTATTTTTCGGTCAATCGAATTTTTTGGATATTGTGCATGTGACTTTACTCTTATTGAATTAATGTGAATTTGTGTTGAATTATCTTGTATTACCTGCTGATTCTAAGCTGCCGTCTCCGCAGCAATTTCTTGAACTGTCTGTAGTGTTATAGGTTAGTGTTTCGCAGTCCACACACAAGTCGATCTCGCAACATTCTATCCACGGTCTTGCCGTCGATGTTGCAATCGATTATTAAATGCCGGAGCTCCGCGATATATTCAAATACTGTTTCGTTTGCTTGCTGATCACGTTTTAAAAATCGGAAAAATGCCGCGATCTCCGACGGAGCAGGAATAAAATGCTTGGTCAGTGTCTCAATTATGGATTTGTACGCAACCTCTTCTATTTTTTTTAGTGAAATAAGAGACTCAACTAGATCAAAGCAATGTGCTCTAAAACACTAAACTGTGAAATAAACACTTGTGATATAGCCGACTTTTATCGAACAAATAAGCGAAATCCGAACAAATCATCTACCAAAAACACCATGTACTAGTAATGTTTCTAGACTTTAGCAAGGCCTTCAACACATTGAGCCATGAGAAGATCATAGAAAGTCTTAATAAAATTGGTATAAGAGGGACCTTAGGGAAGTGGATAGAAAGTTACCTATCAGGAAGAACCATACGCGTAAAAGTAGGAAACGCTGTTAGCCAAGAAAAACAATGCTTGTATGGGTACCACAAGGTTCAAAACTTGGACCGATACTTTTCATCTTGTTCACAAATGAGCTACTCCGTTTATTTAAACGAAGTACAGCTTTTGCATATGCAGATGACATTGCAATTATTGTCAAGCACAAGTGCCTGGATACTGCTATAGGAAAAATGCAAGACGAATTTAATAATGTCTCAAGATGGTGCCATGATCAAGGGCTGGTTATCAATGCTGTTTAAACAAAGATGATGCATATACGCATACCACGTCAACCTGAAGTGTCGATACGTATATATCACCAAAACGAAGACTGTCCAACCACTACCAAAAGTGATGCTATTGAAGTAGTTAAATCAATAAAATATCTAGGAATCATAATTGATGATCACTTCTTGTGGCATGAACACATAAATAAAATACGGATGCAATTAAAAAGTGCTGTTTTGTGATAGTGTATCTAAAAAGATATACTAGCGTTGATGTCCAAAAATAAGTATACCTTTCTCTCGCTGAATCTCGCTTAAGATACGGGATATTAGCTTGGGGAAATGCATCGAAAACCCACCTAGATAAGATACTAAATTTTCAGCATCGATTATTTAAACTAGTCAGTACTAACCATTTTAATTTAAGGTTTTAGATGTTAACGGCATATATAAGATGACAGCTTTATTACAATACTATGACCATCAACGATACTAACAAAATATACGGCATAATCTCAATACAAGAAGAAGAGCCCAGGGATTGCTGGAAATACCAGAAACCTAAAACATCTATGGGAGAAGACATCCAAGTTACGCCTTACCAGCAATAATAAATGTACTACCAGCAAACTTGAAAAACATTTTAAACTTTTAAAAAACGCAAAAAAGTTGTAAAAAATTATCTTTTAAACATACATCATGCATCTTAACCCCATATAAACATTTGATAATAACTAAATTTATTGAAAATTGTAAATGAATTATAATAACCTACTCTTTCAAATTTCCACAACCGATAAACTGTGAAATATTATCAATATAGAATATGCAACCACCTGCAGATAAGCAATAAGCTTCGCGGGTAAATGAATTATTATAACGTTTGAAAGAAAGAATAAAGAAATTAATGAAAAAAAAAACTTAAAAATAATTATCGTATAAATTAAAATTCTTAAAACTAAATTGTACTAAAAATTGAATTAACTAAATCGATCGCCGTTTTATTTACAAATCCCACATTTTTTGGAGGCTCAACCGGGATCTGTAAAGCGAAAAAAAACGGTGTACAGTGCATGATAGTATAATTGAATTGATAAGTGCATGTAGTTCTCGCGGAAAGACAAAAATGCATTACCTTTATCATTAATGAAATATTGCATTATTCCAGCTAAGAAAAATATGCATACCAAAACAATGGACATGGTAATATGTATGATATACCAAGTACACATCCATTCTGTAAAAGACGTAATGCATTGTTTGTTGGACTTCGCAGGTTTCTTTATCGGCTGTGTCTATATACTACATTGCCTTATAAGGCGATGCTGCTGTCGCCAACACATATGTGTTACATAATGTGCGTTTTATAGCTGCATACCGTTTGAAAGTATTCACTTTGTCGTTAGTCGCGTTGGAGTGTAGAAGCAAATAAGTGAATAAAAGTTAAAGTTTAAATAAAATAATTAATTATGTATTCTAAACGGCATTTCAGAAGATTAATAGCGAAAAGAAAGAATTTTATAGCCAATAAAAAGGCTAATATTTAGGTTTTCGACTGTTCGTTTTTTTACTGAAGTATATTTTTTGGTTTTGTTACTTTACTTATAATTTATTTATTTTTGTTTTTTTTTTAAGTTTTTTTTTTTTTTAAATATTAATTTAACGAAAAATCATGAATGATTTCACAAATGATAAATATGCGTTAAATCATTAATGCCTTTTCATACATGATTTTGTCGATTGCTCGGTAATGTATTAAGGGATGCATTATTTTCCTAGGACATCGCCGTGAAAGAAATCATTAATACTGTAATGTATTAATGGTGTGGGTTTTCGATTACTGCGTACATTGCCATGCATTACCATTTCCTACTGGGCCCTAATACTAATAGTCTCAACATTTAAACCTCAGAAGTGCTCACGCGGAAAAAATCATTTATATAAAATATTCAACAGACGGTAGCAAGACGGGATCCATATACACGGGGAAGAAGGTCATCTAATTGAAAAACGGTAAAAGCAAAGCAGTAGCGCTTGAGTGGATTAGTAAGTCAACTGGACTAAGGTAACTGATTGTATAATAACCTAAGTTTATTGCTGTTTCTGTTCTGGGGCTCAGTGGCGCGATGGTTAGTGCGATGAACTGCCGCGCAGGAGGTCTGGGTTCGATTCCCAGCCGTAGCAACACCTAAATGATTTTTCACTGGCCTTCCTCTCGTGATGATCTGACAAATCATCCGAGTAGTATCAATTGTCAAGAATAGCTTATCTCAACTTAGCAGTTCGGAGTCGGCATAAAACAGGAGGTCCCGCCATCGTGCAAGAAGTACACACGCTCACATGAATGGTTGTGAGAAAGCTAGGCCCTGGGTACTAACGAGCCTGTTGCGCCAAAAAATTGTATTTGTATTTTTTATTTTGTTCTGCGACTGGATCATTTTTAATAAGAATAGAAGAGATTGATTTTGCCGTATTTACCGAAACCGTATACGAGTATTTATTTTTTGGAAAAAAAAATGCTATGAAAAAACAGAAACATCTTGTCTTATCCTCATTTACTGCTAAACCCATTTTTGCCGCTTCCTTCTCTATACTAGCAAACGTGGCTATGACATCACGTTGAGTCCTACCAATGATGTCAATATCGTCGGCGTATGCTAGTAGTTGCACCGATTTTTGGAAAATTGTGCCTCTGGTGTTGGCTCGGGAGTTTTGCACAATCCTCTCAAGAATGTGTCGGTGAGGTCGTTTCCGACGGCGAAACGATGGAGAATTCTCCATCGTCATCCTACACAAACGGACGAGTTTGGCGGTATACCAAAACTAGACATGGCTCTGTATAGTTCGTCTCTATAAATGCTGTCGTATGCGGCTTTGAAATCGAGAAATAGGTGGTGGGTATCGATTTGGACTTCTTGGGTTTTTTCCAGTATCTGCCGAAGTGTGAAAATTTAATCGATTGTGGACTTTCCTGGCCTAAAACCACACTGATAACGGCCGATCAGATTGTTGGTAAGCGGTTTCAGGCGTTCACATATTACGGCAAATAGGATCTTGTAGGCGATGTTGAGCAGACTTATGCATCTGTAGTTGCTACAGTTCAGAGGGTCTCCTTTTTTGTGGATCGGGCAAACGATACTGAAGTTCCATTCTTCAGGCATGCTTTCATCCGACCAGATTTGGCTTATGAGTTGGTGGATGTTACTTATCAAGTCATCTCCGCCAGCTTTATAAAGCTCAGCGGGAAGGCCGTCATTCCCGGCGGCCTTATTTAGCTTGAGTTTAGATATTGCTATCCTCACTTCACTTAGGTCGGGTGGTTGGCAGTTTTCGCTGTCGTTGCCAATATTAAATGGTTCGTTCTGCCTGACAGCGGAATGTTGTTCGTCATCGCCGTTTAACAGTCTGCAGAAGTGGTTCTTCCATATCCTCAGTATCGACTGTGTCTCAACTACGATATTTCCTTGTTCATCTCGACAGGATTCTGTTCGAGCCTTGTATCCTTGGCTTTGACGTTTTACACTTTGGTAAAACTTGCGAACATCGTTCCTGGAGTGGCACCTCTCTATATCCTCGATCGCACGCTTTTCTTGCTCTTTTTTCTTCTTTCTGAAAAGCCGATGTTCCCTTCTTCTTTGCCTATAGAGCTCAATGGCAGCTCTCGTTTTCACCTGCAGCTTAGCCTTGTAGACCTCGTTCTTGGCTGCGAGCATCTGTCGGCATTCCTCATCAAACCAGGGGTTTCTTGCTGGTGGCCTCGAGATACCTAGCACATCAGTTGCGGCTGATCTAGTGGCTTGTTGGCATCGTTGCCATTGTTCTTCGATATTAGATGCTGGTGGTGTGTTGTGAGTCGAGAGGTTAAGGGATACGCGTTGCGCGAAGGTCTTGGCGGTCTCTGGCTATTGCAGTCTTTCGACATTCACAGTGTTTCTGTTTTTTTTGTGGCGTGGTGGATATCCGCATCCTTACCTTGGCTACAACAAGGTAGTGGTCCGAGTCGATGTTAGCCCCTCGGAATGTTCGGACATCCAAAATACTGGATGCGTGCCTCTTGTCTATTGCAATGTGATCAATTTGATTGACTGTTCCGCCATGTCCCCTTATGGATATCGAGGTGAGGAAACCGTGTGCTGGCTGCAGTAGCATTTCGTTCCGTAGCGAAGTCCTCTCTGCCTACCTATGCGTTAAAATCTCCCAGCACGATTTTAACTTCGTACTTTGGTAGTCGCTCATAGGTTTTGTCGAGGAGCTCGTAGAAGCAATCCTTAGTTATATCATCTTTTTCCTCCGTCGGAGCATGAGCGCATATAAGGTTTATGTTGGCGAATTTGGCCTTGATGCGGATTGTTACCTTGCGTTCGTAAATGTCTTGGAAACATAAGACTTCTTGCCTAAGTCTGGCGCTTAGAATAAATCCGCATCCAAATACTCGCTGTTTCTGCTCACTATAACAAGGTCCATAGTAGATGTCACAGTTTTTCATCCTCGTTTTGCCCTGCCCATTCCATCGTATTTCCTGGATGGCAGTAATGTCTGCTTTGTAGCAGTTTAGGGCTTCAGCTAGTTGTTCGCCTGCACCTCTCCTGTTTAATGTTCTCACATTGCAGGTGCAGATACGAACGTCGTTGTCCTTTTTTCGGTTAGCATGTTCGTCAACAATAATATCAGTCCTTTCCGAGGCTATTGGTTGCTTCGTAACATATGCTTTTTTCCGTGGATGGGTAGTTAACCCAAAGCACAACCCCCAACCTGGAGCGCCAGGCCCTTGTTTTGACCCAAGGACAGCGGGCCGGAAAAATACCGATGTCAGTAGTCCATTTTGGGATATGAGCGCTGCCGTTGACCCATTGAGGGCTCCTCCACTACCAACTCTTTTCCAACACTCAGTATTGGAAATTCCTATAGACCTGGTGTTCAAATATCTCGAAGCAGCTCATATAGGGATTACACTACCAGTTCGATCAAACTGGGGCTGTAAGCGCCACCGTTGACTCCATCTAGGGAATTCCTCCGCTGCCGCCTGAGAGTGAGTGCCTTAGTGAGAGGACACTGTTAAGTCAGAGGCGGCAAGGAGTAACACTTTTAGCGAAAAGCAACCAAAATGTTTTACGTGTTATGAGTTTGGGCACAAATCAGTTGACTGTGAAAAGAAAAAACAACGACAAACGCACAACAAAACTTATCTGCGTAAACGGTGTTGAGGTTAGGGGAAACTGGCAGTGATTTGACATTAGTCAGAAGTGATGTCTATTGTCCGATTATAAAGAATTCACTTCCAGTAAGAGGATTATCAGCTAATTCCGTACAAAAATTAGGTCTCATATTGAGATCGATAACTGCACCTGCGACACAATTTTTTTATTATGTCAACGCGCTGAAGAAGTTAAGGGTATACTTATTAGGTATTCGGTTCACAATTGTCACTGACTGCGCTGCATTTAAGGCAACGATGGAGAAAAAAGAAATTATCCCAAGGATCGCTAGATAGGCACTTCTTTTGCAGGACCGCATGAAGCATGTAGATGTTCGAAGCCGAAATCCAATATATATGTTCATTTTTCCCGAATTATTATCCAAAATCAAGGTGGCGCAGTCAGGAGATGATCATTTAAAAATCATAAAGCTACTTTTAGAGCAAGGTAGTTATGATAACTATTTTACAGAGCATGACATTGTCTATAAAGATGATGGTAAGGGAAACAAACTATTATGTTTTCTATGGAAATCATAAAAATGGCTCACGATGGCGGTCACTTTGCGACAAAAAAGCTGGGGAAATTTTGTGTATGGAGTATTTTATAACAAAACTTAAAAATAAAATCGAAAAGGTGAGGAACAACTGCATACGATGTATTTTGGGCGAAAAAAAAAATGGGAAAGCATGAGCTTCCACTTGATACATACCATATCATCTTGGTCTTCTATCTAATTCAAGTAAGCAATATTCATATATATTTTGCGTGGTCGATGCTTTTTCAAAAAATTTGTTTGAATTTACCAATGCAAATCCACTTCTGCTGTGGAGGTTCTGTCCAAACTGGAACAACAGAAATGCATATTTGGAAATCCCAAACGTATAATTTCTGATCGATGTGCAGAATTTACATCCACCATTTTTAAAGATTATTGTGAAAAGGAGCACTTGCTTATAACAACAGGTGTTGCTTATAACAACAGGTGTTCCACGCACCAACGCAACGGCCAAGTGGAGCGGATAAATCGCATTATCATATCGGTGCTCACAAAATTTTCAATGGACGACCCGTCGAAGTGGTATCGATTTTCACCAAAACTTCAGATGGTTTTGGATTCTACTTATAAGCGGGGTATCAAACGTTCTCCTTTTGAAATCCTGACAGGTGTAAAAATGAAGTTTTGACGTTCGTTTACCGGAAGCAATCAACGGGGAAATCATGGAGGCATTTGATAAGGATTGGGAAGAAGCTCGTAGTTGTATTGATCAGATCCAAAAAGAAAACGTTGAGAATTATAATAAAAAACGAAAAGTCGCTCACCAGTACAGCTTAAATGATTTTGTCCTTAAAGTGTCACTAAAATCTCACCTACTGATAGATACGAAATACGTAAAGTTGGTGCCCAGGAAGGACCTCGGAAGACAACAACATGTGCCGACTTTATGAAGAAATGGATGACGGGTGAATGCTCCAACTCGGACAGTGACAAAGAAGATCAAATCACAAATCCCGAAGATGACACCATAACTATCGGCTCAGATTCCATCGAACAATCCCACTAATGATTTTCACCTACTAATACCCAAATTTACGAAATACACCAGCTAGGACGACTACTCCCAGATGTGACCTTAAATGACGAATAAACTGCGAAGATGACGTTAATGTTCCTTAAGATTTTTTCAAGACGCTCCCTTGATGTTCTAACGATATTTTAATGACGATGATATTCCCTAAGATGATAAACTTATGTTTCCAAGATGAAACATGAAAAACTGATGTTTTCAAGATGCTTCCCTGATGTTCTAACTATGATGTTTCTAAGATGATGATATTCCCCAAGATGTACAACTGATGTCTCCAAGTTGCTATGAAATACACTGATGTTTCAATGAGTTTCAAAACGATGACATATTGCCAAAGATGGGACAGACATTTCAACTTTGAAGATACATCCAGGATGTTCGATGATAATATTAGATTTCTCGTGGACGAAGAAATAATGCAGGATGGACGAATTTGTGGGGTCACCCTGTTTGGCAAAATGCAACTACTGTGAATGCTGTCGCTGCGATATGTCAAATAGCGCAATGAACATGAAGACGACTGAATATTCTGCCATTCCTTTTTTGAATTGCGAACAACCGCCTGAGTAAACTTTACTACTTTCTACTTATCGTTCCTTCATTATCGTCTAAATTAAACTTCTTAAAACTAAATTGTACTAATAAATTGAATTAACTAAATCCCAGGTATTTAAACTATTTTACAAGCCGTTGTACTTCAGAGTCATTGCATTCGCAAACATGAAAGCTGTACAGTTCATCCTCGTTCGTCCTCCAACTTATTGGCCTGGATCAGTTACCATGCACTATCCATCCCAAACGCGTCTTAGTTGCAACAGGTTCTTCAACAGCCCCCTCTCGTATTGTTAAGACCAATAAGTAGCCGAGGAACAGCAGCATCATAAGACTTGATTTCCAGTCATTTAAGGTTTTCATATTTTCTTTGTAGAATAACATAATTTAACGATTGTGCTGGCAGCTGCAGGTTTTTCACTGTTCGAACATCTGACAGCTTATATTTCTGCGCATTTGTCATTTCGCTTGAAATTCCGCCATTCTTTACAACCTCTCGAAGATCTAAGCATACGCCTAAGCTTTCTAATTTTAGAGGTCAACTTAGTAACTACTATGAAACTACATCAAGGGCTTAGGAAGTATGCGCATAAAGTCCCCACACCATTGGACTAATAAAGGTACAATGTTGCAAGCTCAATAGTGAAACAAGAAAGTTTAGATCGGTGAGTGCTAGATTTATGCATATATAATATATTTACGAAAACCTGCTAATATCACGAACCTAATTTGGAATAAGGTAGTTTTGACTGAGTGAAACAACGAAAGTGTTAAGGAATAACTAATAATAAGAAAACAAAAAAAACTAAATTTAAAACCATAAGCATCGAAAGTAGTGTGCTAGGAGACTAAAAGTCTTTGTACGAACCATATAAGATAATCCATATCCAAACAAAATAATCTTCACTGGAAGTAACATCGGAATCCATACGCAATACCACCCTATGATTAAACGCCAAGATACATCATTATCTCTATAAATTATCATTGGAAAGATACAGAATTTTGAGTAATGAAGTATCGCACTAATTTTTAAATGAAATCATGGTTATAGGCCTGAATAAATCCGTGCTTTATAGATCCATGTGCCTATTTTGTTGAATATTTGAATAGTTAAAATTCTTAGGCTTAAGAAAGAAGTATGCGTAGTATTTTAATTAATCAATTTGAATGAATTTCACCTCACTTCTTTTGAATCTACTTAACGTCAGTTAATTCAATAATGATAGGTGAATAATTTTTAGTTTCGGTGGACGGAGTTAAGGTTAGGGATCAATATGGGTTGATTGATAGGTATAAGGCAAGAGTATCGTAAGGGGTTATCAAACAAAAAAAAAACGTGCTTGATAACCAAGGATGCTTGTTGATCTTCAAAGCTTAGCGAAGCTGTTGGTGGGAAATAAGACCAAACAACACCTGTTTTCTGTCCCTCGAAATATATTCTAACAAAGTCGACCTATATTAAAACCGAAATAATTTTGGCTCTATAAAAAGATTTTTCAGAACCTAACATCATATCTACGAGGCATGGAATACGTAACCTCGGCCGACTAGCAGGAACCCCCCGGTCGACGAGCTAGGACGAGCAACGCTAGCATGCCGTAGCTTTGGTGGATCGGCCAGCATGCCTTCGAGGTTGCCCGGACTGGCTTACGGAATCCTGTGGCCATGAGTAGCTGCAGCGAAGGTGTGTTTTAGGATCCTGGTGAGGGAGACAATCGCTTCGGGTGGGTGATGATATTTCGATATGTAGAGGCATATCGTGAATACTTCTGCGTTCTCAACCAGGACCTAATTTATTCCTTTACAGGTGGCGATCATCGTGGTACACGAATTTCTCGAGTTTTGGGTATTTTAGTTAGCAGGACAATGATCTGAAATGGTTTGCGTCGATGTGTACATATGTCTACTTTTTTTTGATCATTCTTTCCAATGTTTAAGGCATTCATGAGGCTTCCGTTGTCCGTTCTAGGAAGGGTCTATTTCATCCTCGTTCGTTGCTCTATCTCATTTTGCCGGCTCTATTGGATCAATTCTTACTTTGAAATACGTGAAATTCTCATCCTTCAGGTATACGTTTGTATCTGAATTGTCGTGAGCATGTTTTTATGTGAAGATTTGGGAAGGATACAAGAAGGTGCATCTGTCCGGTTTTAGAAAGAAAATTATTGGCTTAAACGTTTGCTGCAGTGCACCAACAATTCGTATTCGACCCACAACGAAAACTTCCTAAACATTTAGCAACCTTTGATATTCAATGTGTGTCCGTTAGCTCCTCTAATCGAACTACAGGGCGAAGACGACGCGACGCTAGCGTTGGATCATTTGTTTGTAAACATCGAAAACATTTCTAACTTCCATTCCGCTATCATTTTCTTTCGAAGTGCTCAATTAATTGTTGTTACTTCTAGAGTTTTTTTTTATCCTTCGAGGGCTCTTCCTTTACTTACCGTGAGGATGTCCTGTTGTGATTTAATCTGATTTCGCCCACCAAACGTCTTATTGATATTTATAGATATTTTTGCATTGATTATCATATTTTTTGGACACAACTTTGTAAATACCTTTTTTTGATTTTTTTTGTTTTGCCTTTATCATCACATATCTTGAATTATCCGTAATATGAACATTTATTTTATTTATTTCATTTCATTTATTTAGCTTATTCTATTAATTATCATATCTAGCTTAAGACTTACTTTTATATACCCTTTCTTTTATATACTTTTGAATTTCAAAACTACATCCTTTGCCTTCGTAAAATTCCTTACCATTTAACCATAAACAGCAGGAGTTCTTAGAAATAGGAACCGGGTGATGTCTACTGCCAAAGTTAAGAAGCGATACATAAGATACAACCTGAGAAGAGGATGTCGAACAAACCTGTAGATTCGAGATTCACAATCCTTCAGCAAAATGGTAGATAACGAGTAGGAGATTTCTAGCCATTCGGGTGCCCCGAAGAACGCTGAAGGACACTCTCGACACTCCATCCGTAATCAACCAAAAACTCTAATCCATTAAAACGATCCGAGCTGGGAATTCACGTTAGAAATGAGGATACACAACTTGAAGACCGCATTCGAGGCCTCATCACAGCCTCTCTGGCGGCAAATCGGGCTGAAGACTTTTGTCTGATAAGTAAAGCTATGGAGCGGGACCGAGCTTTCTTTAAATAAGAAATTTTCAAAGACCGAGCACAGAGGGCGGACGAAATCAAAGCCATAGTGCTTCGAACGTTAGAAGCTACCACATCTGAAAATCGCCAAAACATCTCTAGATCCACTCCGGTAAATCCTCCAGATGTTCTTATTAAGGAAGGACTAAGCTCCAATGCAAACAATTTTTCAACCATTTGGAAAATCTCAGCCTGAGTGATCCAACTTATAAAGTTACAATTGGGGATTACACTTCGACGGTCGTAACCTGACTGTGGATGCATTTTTATTTAGGTTAGGAGGGATGAGGCAGGGCTATGATGTTAGTTGGGAAGATATTTGCTTGAATTTAACAAATTCCTTAGAAGGCCAGTTGAAACATGGTATTGGGGGTGTTTGCTAGCTAGCCCGTCAATTAACTGGGAAACCTTACGCCAAGCGTTCGTAGAGCAGTTCGTTAGCTTGGAGACCGATGCTAAACTTTATCGCCGAATGCTAGACCGACTCCAGCAACCTGGCGAATCGTTTGACGACTTTTATGCCGCAATTATCCAAATGTCGCATTGGTTAACTGCTCATTTCATTTCAAACCCAGATGCTATCTGAAATGGTAGTCGTTTGCCGAAACATAGACAAATTTCTGCAGGACCGTACTCAGAGAAGTAGAACCACTTTTCTTTCGCCACCACGCCGACCCGGGGTATCGGAAGTAGAATTGTTCGAAGATAATGTATCGGATGATAAAATCCCGAATGAAGATGCTTTCCATCCGGTAAGAAGGGAATCACGGAGCTTCATTTGAGGAGGCTCGGGCAAATTGCTCTCCGAAATCAAACCCGGACCTCTAAATGTCACGTCTTCTATTTCGCCTGTCTTATCTTCGTCTGTGCTGTTTGTTTGTCCACCTCAATGTTCGATTAGGAATAACTGTTCGCCGACAAGCATTTTAAGTCCGCCTACTAGAGTGCATCCAGCGGATGGTACTGGAACCACACTTCCCAAGCCTTTGCCAAAGACCTTACACGAACGTATAATGAACTATTATGCAGTTAGAGAACGTTTATTTGGCAAAACGGTTGCGAAAGTTTCTCCCAAAATTTGAATATTTAGTCGACCATTATAGGTAACTCTGACGATCCCCGCCCCTACGCGCATGTCAATATCTGCGGAAGTTCAATGTTAGGACTTTTAGATAGTGGAGTCAGCCTCAGTTGTCTAGGGGAAGGTGGTTTGGAATTTCTAAAGGCACATGGCATTTCATTTTCGAAAATAAATTCGCAAATTCGTACTGCGGATGGTAGTGCTAAGCCTATCGTCAGATAGGTAACCCTGGATGTGTCATACAAATGCCTTTCAAAACCAGTATTGATGCTTATAACTCCTTCTTTGCAACAGAGACTATATTAAGGGGTACATTTTTGGAAAGAATTTAACATAGCTCGCCACATCATTTCCGAACTTTCACTTAATTTAGCCTCTTCAGAACCTATCGCAAATGCGCATGTTTTATCGTGTAAGGAGTCCCAGAGACTTAGAGAATCTGTATCTATATTCCCTTCCTTCGCTAATATAGGCCAAGGAAAAACCAGTTTTATTGAACATGGGATAGATGCAGGTGACGCTATGCCTATTAAACAACGGCATTATCCAGTTTCTCCAGCGGGGCAGACACTTTTGTATGAGGAATTGGATCGTATGCTCGAAATGGGAGTCATTGAGGAAAGTAATAGATGTTGGAATGTGCCTCGATTATCGAAAGGTAAACAGGGTTACAAAGAAAGATGCGTATCCATTTCCTCATATAGAGTGATTGCTAGGACGTCCTACACATGATCAATGTTACTTTTCAATATTACTTGAATGAGTCATCATTTAAGTAATATTGATCGTTTGTGTGCTCTTCAATGTTCTTGTCAAGTAACCTTGCTACATTGATGAAAACCAAAACTAATCTGGTTTTCGTCAATATTCATTGTTACTAGATTGATGAAGTGTAGGGTGTATGAATTTTACTTGTTTCATTTGCGAAAAATGTCAATGTTTTCATATGCGAAATAGTAATTGTTGCCTCTACAATTACTATTGATGTCTGAAAAGTAGACGTGGCAGTGGGCGGATTCTAAAAAATAGTACACTTGTTCTGAAGCAACGCACAAGGATCCTTTATACCAAATTCCATTTTCTTAGCTCAAAATTTAAGGCCTAAAAATCGGTGACATACAAACGGGCGGACGGACCGGCAGACAGACCTGGCTCAATCGACTCAGTTAGCAAATCTGAGTTGATCCATAAGGTTCCAATTATTGCCCATTCTTGTAGACAGATGTGAAACGACTAAACAGAATTTTTCGCAAAAAATATTGTAAATTTTCATTGATACGTGGTGGTGATTTTTATATAAAAACGCCCCCAAAAAGTGGGCGTGGGTTAAAATGGTCTACAGACGAAATGTTCTCATATTAACAATACCAATGATTCTGCATCAACATTTTTTTTCGAAAATTTTAAAATTTGACCGGAAAGTTTTTTACGAAAAACGCCCCCAAAAAGTGGGCGTGGAAAAAAACTTTATATGAACGAAATATTGATATAAGGATTGTCAAATATGTTGTACAGAAACATTTTCAAAATTCCTAACACGTTAAAAAAGGACAAGAAGTTTGAATTCGATGACAGAGCTATCGCTGCGTTTGATGCTATCAAAACAACGGTATCCTCTGCGCCTTTTCTTACCCATCCTGATTTCTCGAAGGAATTTATCATCCTGTGCGATACATCCGACACAGGATCGGTTGCGTTTTGTGCCAGTTGGATGAAGAAAGGAATTAACGTCCGATCTATTACTACTCACATAAGCTTAATGCGGCCCAGCGTATGTAGAATTGCAACCTTTTAAAATTGTGACTGACCATTCCATCCTTAAAGTTAATGAGTCAGAAGGATCTCAGTGGTGGTCTGGCCCGATTAAGCTACAGGGTTATGATTTTAGTATCGAGCATCGCAAAGGTTCTCAGAATGTCGTGCCCGATGCCCTGTCTCGTATTTACGAGGTATGTGCATTGCAGTCGGACACTGAATTTCCAAACATTCCTTTAGATATATTTCACCTCGATCTGAACGACCCTAGTTTTAAATCAGAAGAGTACAGGAGTATTATTGCTCACATTGAGAACCAAAAGAAGTAGCTTGCTGACTTTCAATTTTCTAAAGAATTCGTATATAAGAAGGTGAAACATTGCCCACGAAATCCTCTTGAAGACGATCTAGTGTGGAAACTGAATACCCAACTAATCGATTCAGCGCATCGACCACCTTAAGCTTCTCATGGTGGGATAGCAAAGACGTTGTACCGGCTTCACCAAAAGTTCGAAAAAGGCCTCCCAAGTACATAAATATGTCTCAAGCTGTGATACCTGCTAGAGAACGAAGGCACCAAATACGGTCGTATACCGCCCCTAATCAAAGAAATTGGGATATCCAATTATCGGCCATAGCATGTGCCCTCTGTACCACTATTCACTCAGCTATTAGCATTTCGCCATTTGAGGCGTTATTTGGGTTGCAATACGTGGGACATGGATCCGACTACAAAATCATACAAATATTAAATTGTCTAAATAAATGGTGTTTTATTTAGAGGTAGATAACTTCGAATTGAAATAAAACAAGAAAATCGTTTTAATGTCCATCAATTTGGCTTTATTGGAAGGATAATTTTATGCCATTAATGTTTAAATATGATTTCGGGCATGTGGCCGCCGCGGCTGATTCAAATAAAGCCAAGTCTAGAGGTCCACTTTTCAACCACTTTTTCGAGTATTTGGGGCCGTATGTCGCCTTACGTTTCTGGTTTGTTGGCGTAGGCGAGCCCCAAAGAAAATAATCCAATGGTGTCAAATCACACGACCTTGGTGGCTAATTGACAGGTCCGTGGCATGTAGCGCCGTCTTGTTGGAACCACATCTCATCCACATTCATGCCATCCAATTAGGGAACAAACTAGCCGGTTATCATGGCTTTTTACCGGTTTCCATTAACGGTAACTGACTCTCCAGAATCATTTCGGAAGAAGTATGGCCCAATGACTCCACCAGCCCATTGAGCACACCAAACAGCCAGTTTTTGTGGATGTAATGGCGTCTCAAGGGTCTCATGTAGATTCTCTTCACTCCAAAAGCGGCAATTTTGTTTGTTGACGTAGGCATTCAATCAATGAGATTCATCAGCATCGAGATCAATTAATTCTTTCACAAGCTGGATCTTGGTAGGTCGTAAGCTCCAATTGCTGTGCACGGTGGACGAATCGATTCATTTGGGTCCTCTTCAACAGTTTGCTCTACAGCGGCAATTGTTTCTTCGGTGTGCACTTTTCGACTTCTCTGCGATGCGTATTATCACATAGTAAACGAAAGACGAAATTTTATCTTTAGCGATGCTTCTTACGATGGTTGGGTGCTGTAGAACGAGGGTAGACTCTGATTGGCGTTAACTTGGCAATGCCCAGTGTTGCAACTCTGACTACACATCAAATGTGCTTATCTTTACCTCCAACTGGTAACCATCGGGTACTGGTCTCATCCAACCGGATTTGACTTGCTAAACGATAAGTGCGAGTGTTGATAACACGACGAAAAACAGCAACACTATAAACACCCTGGTGAGAATGGCACGGAAGAATACCCGGCCTGCTGTCCCAGGCGAACCTAGATGAGCTGCTCTGACATATTCGGACAAAAGGTTGTCTAGGAATTTCAAGGGTTAGTCAGGCCCCTTGAACAGAGATGGTGGCAGATGAACCGAAAGGCCAACGGCAGCGCTCAATCCCGTAATGGATACTGATGGCCCCGTGTCCTAGGGGTATCTAATAAATTGGAACTGGCCCTCCAGGTTGGGGGTTGTGCTTTGGGTTAACTACCCACCCACAGAAAAAAACATGGTTACGAAGCAACCAATAGCCTCGGAAAGGACGGATTTTATTGTTGACGACCCTGCTAAACGAAAAAAGGACCACGACGTTCGTATCTGCACCTGGAATGTGAGAACATTAAACAGGAGAGGTGCAGGCGAACAACTAGCGGAAGCCCTAAACTGCTACAAAGCAGACATTACTGCCATCCAGGAAATACGATGGGATGGGCCGGGCAAAAAGAGGATGAAAAACTGTGACATATACTACGGACCGTGTTATAGTGAGCAGAAACAGCGACTATTCGGATGCGGATTTGTTATAAGTGCCAGACTTAGGCAAGAAGTCTTATGTTTCCAAAGACATTAGCGAACGCATAGTAACAATCCGCATCAAGGCCAAATTCGCCAACATAAGCCTTATATTGCGCCCACGCTCCGACGGAAGAAAAAGATGATATAGCTAAGGATTGCTTCTACGAGCTCCTCGACAAAACCTATGAGCGACTACCAAAGTACGATGTTAAAATCGTGCTGGTAGATTTTAACGCAAAGGTAGGAAGAGAAGACATCTTTAGAAGTATTGTCGGAAAACAAAGCCTACACGACAACACGTCTGGTAACGGACTTAGGCTAATTGACTTCGCTACGGAACGAAATGCCACTATAGCCAGCACACGGTTTCCTCACCTCGATATCCATAAGGGGACATGGCGGTCTCCAGATCAACGAACGGTCAACCAAATTGATCACATTGCGATAGATAAGAGGCACGCATCCAGTATTTTGGATGTCCGAACATTCCGAGGAGCTAACATCGACTCGGATCACTACCTTGTAGCAGCCAAGGTAAGAATGCGGATATCCACCACGCCACAACAATCCAGAAATACTGTCAAAAAATTTAATGTCGGAAGACTGCAATCGCAAGAGACCGCCAAGACCTTCGCACAACGCGTATCCCTTAACCTCTCGATTAACACCATACCACCAGCATCGAATGTCGAAGAGCAATGGCAACGATGCCAACAGGCCATTAGATCAGCCGCAACTGTTGTGTTAATTTTCTCGAGGCCACCAGCAAGAAACCCCTGGTTTGATGAGGAATGCCGACAGATGCTCGCAGCCAAGAACGAGGCCTACAAGGCTAAGCTGCAGGTGAAGACGAGAGCTGCCATTGAGCTTTATAGGCAAAGAAGAAGGGAAGAACATCGGCTTTTCAGCAAGCGCGCGATCGAGGATATAGAGAGATGCCACTCCAGGAACGATGTTCGCAAGTTTTACCAAAGTGTAAAACGTCAAAGCCAAGGATACAAGGCTCGAACAGAATCCTGTCGAGATGAACAGGGAAATATTGTAGTTGAGACACAGTCGATGCTGAGGATATGGAAGAACCACTTCTGCAGACTGTTAAACGGCGATGACGAACAACATTCCGCTGTCAGGCAGAACGAACCATTCAATATTGGCAACGACAGCGAAAACTGCCAACCACCCGACCTGAGTGAAGTGAGGATAGCAATATCTAAACTCAAGCTTAATAAGGCTGCCGGAAATGACGGCCTTCCCGCTGAGCACTATAAGGCCGGCGGAGATGACTTGGTAAGTAACATCCACCAACTCATAAGCCAAATCTGGTCGGATGAAAATATGCCTGAAGAATGGAACCTCAGCATAGTTTGCCCGATCCACAAAAAAGGAGACCCTCTGAACTGCGCCAACTACAGAGGCATAAGTCTCCTCAACATCGCCTACAAGATCCTATCTGCCGTAATATGTGAACGCCTGAAACCGTTTACCAACAACCTGATTGGCCCTTATCAGTGTGGTTTTAGGCCAGGAAAGTCCACAACCGATCAAATTTTCACACTTCGGCAGATCCTGGAAAAAACTCAAGAAGTCCAAATCGATACCCACCACCTATTCATCGATTTCAAAGCCGCATATGACAGCATTTATAGAGACGAACTGTACAGAGCCATGTCTAGTTTTGGTATACCAACCAAACTCGTCCGTTTGTGTAGGATGACGATGGAGAATTCTCGCTGCTCCATCAGGGTCGGAAACGACCTCACCGACACATTCGATACCAAAAAAGGATTTAGGCAAGGCGATGCGCTGTCATGTGACTTCTTTAATCTGATTCTTGAGAGAATTGTGCAAAACTCCAAAGCCAACACCAGAGGCACAATTTTCCAAAAGTCGGTGCAACTACTAGCATACGCTGACGATATTGACATCATTGGTAGGACTCAACGTGATGTCATAGCCACGTTTGCTAGTATAGAGAAGGAAGCGGCGAAAATGGGTTTAGCAGTAAATGAGGGTAAGACTAAGTATATGCTGTCAACACGAAAGGACACACAACATCGACGAATTGGACAGAACGTCACCATTGACAGATATAACTTTGAGGTAGTACGGGACTTTGTCTACCTCGGCTCCGCTATTAACTCTGACAACAACATCTCGTCAGAAATTAAACGAAGAATTACTCTTGCCAACCGCTGTTTCTTCGGGCTAAGAAGGCAATTTAGTAGTAAAGCCCTCACTCGAACTACTAAGGAGATCCTATATAAGACCCTGATCATCCCAGTCCTGCTCTACGGCGCTGAAGCATGGACCGTATCAAAAGCGGATGAAGAAATCCTTGGTAGATTCGAGAGGAAAATTCTTCGAAAAATCTTCGGTCCCGTTTGCGTTGACGGGCTATGGAGACGAAGATTCAACCAAGAACTATACGAGCTGTACAGCGACATGCCCCTGGTCAAAAAACTACGCATTGGACGTTTAAGATGGCTAGGACATGTAGAACGAATGGACACCAATACTCCGGCTCGCAGAGTCTTTGATTCCCAGCCAGGCGTCGGACGCAGTAGAGGAAGACCTCGCCTTAAGTGGCGCGCACAAGTGGAAACCGACCTCAACCAACTTGGAGTGCGCAACTGGAGGCAGTTAGCTAAGGACCGGGCTAATTGGAGAGGCATGTTGGTTGAGGCCCAGGTTCATTCCGGACTGTAGCGCCACTTAAGTAAGTAAGTAAGTAAGTAAGATGCTTCTAAACACATCAGCGCTAAACTTAGTCCAAAGTTATTAAGATGGAATAACCTATATGAGCTGGAAGACCTCAACGGGAAATTACTAGGCACTTATCACGGTAAGGACCTGCGTAAGTAACCAAACGTCCCTACCTAACGGCTAGTTTAGTCTGTGCATGAGACTATGGGTCGTGGGTTGTATTTTAACTTGTTTCATAACTTTCCTTTTTATACCATATCCCATAGGGGTACCTACGTGGAAACTTTTGTAATGTAATTTTCTGTTCCCACTCATCGTACCACTGCCTGTTTAATTCAATGTTAGAATATCGACTATTTAACAAACTTCCACAGTCAGTCAGAGTAATTTCAATGCTAAGTATATTTCTTAAATATGTAAAAATCTGGCTATTTTCATTTAACCGTCCTTGTCTAGAAACTTTAATTTCCGATGTCCTTGTTTGGTTCACTTAGTTTGTTCTTCTGTTGTTATATACATTTAATATTATGTAATAATATTTAACTTATTCTATTTATTCATTTATTTGTTACTTTTGTAATAGATACATTCACTATTAAATTCAAAAGTCAAAATTCTTTATTGTAAAATGTCTTTAAATGGTTCACCCCACCCAAATCCCTTATAAATCCCTTTGAAGTGGCATTCAAAACTATTTATACCTATCCCATACGGGTATAATAGTTTTGATATATAGTTTGTAACATAGAGAAATAATTTAGCTGGATATACTGTGGTAAAACTTGTTTAGATCAACGACATTTTTATAAAGAACGTATGCTGTAATGGCGACACCCGTACCGGATATCTTGGATTATAGCAAATGTGCAAATGCTTATGGGTTTGGATATGGAATACCAGATGGGATATACCCTATCCCATAGGGGTATATTAGTTTTGACATTAAGTTTGTAACATAGAGAAATAATTTCGATACATATACCTCAAAGTATGAATCGATATTCAGAATCGCTAGCTGAGTCGATTAAGCCATGTCTTTCTGTCCGTCCGTCCGTCTGTCCGTCTGTGTGTCACCGATTTTTGGGCCTTAAATTTTGAGCTAGTGTTGAAATTTTGTATATAGACTCTCTGGCCGACGAAGCAGAACAAGTGTAAACATTTTTGAAATCCGCCCACTGCCACGCCCCTTTTTAGAAAAACGTAGTTTTAAGCCAAACCGTAAGGAATTTCAAAATAGTGTCTGAGCAGCATATTTAGATAATCTAAATATATATATTTCGTCTGTACACAGTTTTTTGCCACGCCCACTTTTTGGGGGCGTTTTTAGTAAAAAAAAGGCTTTTTGTCCAAATTTTAACACTTTCGAAAAAACTTTTGATGTAAATACTTCCGTAATCGTAATATAAACATTTTTTCCATAGATCATTTTCACCTACGCCCACATTTTTGGGGCGTTTTCTTACAAAAACCATTTTTATACCCCATCCCAAGGCATTAGCGATTGAAACACGTTGTTTTTTGTCGAACCACAAAAGGTTTTATAAACTGTCTGAACAATAGCTATGTTGCGTACATTTTGAGGATATTAATTTTAAGGATGGGATGGGATAGGGTATTCAACGATCCGCACAGCGCAGCGGATTGCAACCTTCTCATATGTTTGTTTTTTTAATTTCTCGTTGAGTTTGCCGCGGAATTTTCAAATCCATCTGGGGCGATAAGTATTATTCAGAAAAATACAAATTATACACTATAATATCAAGGATAGTTTAATTAAAATTTTAAAACCAAAATTGGATTTTTCTGAATAATATTTATTGTGCTGGATGAACTCGAAAGTTTAGCTTCGGTAAACCATATGAGGGGAAAGAAACCTTTCGGGGTAGTTGGAGTGAGCGAGATAATTATACCTGTTGGTTAATGGTCATATGGTGAAGTCTGACGTTTGCTTAGCATTCATTTTTAAGACGTGAAGTCTATCGGACGTGGGTTTTGTGTTATCCGAAGCATAGTTAAACCTCTGTGGATAGTTGAATTCTGTAGTGGCAAAAAAAGAAAAGGGATAAATAACGGGTGATCCAAGTAGAGATACTTTTTTCAATAGCCTTTTTTGACAGATCACGTGTGAGTCGTGTCATGCTGTCATGTTATTTTTGTTTAGTATTGTTTGTTTGTTACGCGTGAACAACGTTTACAAATTGTTCAACTTTATTATGAAAATTCACGTTCTGTGAGGAATGTGTTTCGTGCACTTCGCTCAACTTATGGTCAACATAATCGGCCTACTGAGCGTACTATTCGCAACACCATCACCCATTTTCATTATTGGATATTATTCGACCGAATAGACCACGTCCAGCACGCTGTGAAGAAAATATAGCGGCCGTAGCTGAGAGTGTACACGAAGACCGTAGAGAGTCGATTCGGCGCCGTTCGCAGCAACTCGGACTGACGTATGGAACGACTTGGCGCATTTTACGTCAAGATCTTAAATTGAAAGCGTACAAAATACAGCTTGGGCAACAACTGAAGCCGCTCGACCTTCCCAAGCGACATCGCTTCGCTCTATGGGCTCTTGAAAAGTTCCAAGAAGATCCGACGTTTTCGAGGCAAATTTTGTTTAGCGATGAGGCCCATTTCTGGCTCAATGTGTATGTAAACAAACAAAAATTGCCGCATTTGGGACGAAGATCAACCTGAAGAGATTGAAGAACTGCCACTTCATCCAGAAAAAGCAACGGTTTGGTGTGGTTTGTGGGCTGGTGGAATCATCGGTCCATATTTCTTTAACAATTATGCCGATGCGAACGTAACCGTCAATGGCGACCGTTATCGTGCCATGATAACCGACTATTTGATGCCTGAAATTGAAGCGCGTGATCTCGGCGACATTTCGTTTCAGCAAGACGGCGCCACTTCCCACACATCGCATCAATCAATGGACTTATTGAGAGAACATTTCGGTGAGCACATAATTTCACGTTTTGGGCCGGTCGATTGGCCACCAAGATCGTGTGATATCACACCGTTAGACTTTTTTCTGTGGGGATATGTAAAGTCAAAAGCTTATGCCGACAAACCCGCTTCGATTTAGGCCTTGGAGGAAAAACATCACGCGTGTCATTCGCCAGTTACCAGTCGAAATGCTCGAACGTGTGATCGAAAATTAGACTCAACGGATGGACCATCTGCGACGTAGCAACGGCCAACATTTGATAGACATAAACTTCAAAAAATAAATGCCAAAGAATGTTCTTTCAAATGATAATAAACATTCTCCATTAAATTTGAATTTTCTGTGTTTTTTTCTTTAAAAAAGTAGGGAACCTCGAAATGGATCACCCTTTACAAGCGCAGGTGACCGTACGCATATATGTACTTACGACATTTACCGAAGCACCCTTGCAAAATTGACTTGTAATAACAAAATATACTGCGACCCACCCCGTCCGATTGATTCAGGGAAGGAAACTGCGAGCAACAAGCGTAAAAACGCAGATCGAAGCAAGTAACTTGAATCTGGCCTTGTGTTCCCGGATCAATACACTCAATCAGTGCCTAAAAGCATCTAAATTAATCAGTCCTCGTGTTTCTACCACGCTAGAAACATGGACACGTATATGTATGTATCTAAAAGTTCACTAAGTGTTAGGTAATCTACATTTTCTCTACTATCCCCAGCAGCGATACAACCATATATTTTGTTGCCATTTGTGGGATCCTTGGCCGGGAAAGTAATGGGTAACGTGTGGAGAAACAAGATCGTTCCAAGGAACATTTTGCAGTGTTTGGTGCAACAAGACAAAATTATTTATCGGCTACATATACTTGCTGCCCAGTGTAGAAGTGCCGTGCGAAAAAAATTCCCCACCTGCTCTTCACCGAGGCAACATCATCAAGCCAAAACCAGGTAGCAGCTAAATCGACCAACAACGAGCGTTTTCATTTATCAGCTATAGAGGGCGCTGTTTAAACAAAAGATAAGTAGTGGTCAATTTTGATTTTTGTGATTTGTAAACCGTTTTGTTTAAAATGTACCTCATCCTTTTATAGAATAGACTCATCGCAAAAGATATCCAATATATCTAAGTGGTATCACAACCAAGGACGGAACGCGGTGCACATCGGTCCCCAGGTAAGTGATTTTTTTTCTCTTCTTATATGTTGTACATTTGCTAAATGAAATGGTGGTTAAAAACATATGAGAAGGCTACAATCCGCTGTGCGGATCGTTGAATACCCTATCCCATCCTATCCATAAAACTAAAATCCCCAAAAAAGTGGGCATGGCTAAAAACACGATGTGGATAAAATAGAAAAAATGATATAGTGACAACAAATTCTTCAGACTGCTTACAAAACAATTTTACGGTTCTACAAAAGACAAGGTTTTCTCCTGCATATGTTATGGGGTAGTGTATAAAAATGGTTTTTATATAAAAACGCCCCCAAAAAGTGGGTGTGGGTTAAAATAGTATATAGACGAAATGTTCATATTAATAATATTAATGATTCTGCATCAACATTTTTTTCGAAAAATTTAAAATTTGACCGAAAACAGTTTTTAATTGAAAACGCCCCCAAAAAGTGGGCGTGGTAAAAAACTTTATATGGACGAAATATAGATATTGATATTGTCTAAATATGTTGTTCAGAAACTTTTTTAAAATTCCTGACGGTTTGGTCAAAAACTGAGTTTTTCTTAAAAGGGGGCGTGGCAGTGGGCGGATTTCAAAAATTTTTACACTTGTTCTGTAGGCAGAGACGAGGATCCTATATACCAAATTTCATTATCCTAGCTCAAAATTTAAGGCCTAAAAATCGGTGACGTACAGACGGACGGACGGACGGACGGACAGACAGACATATTACAAACTAAGTATCAAAACTAATATACCCCCCTATGGGATAGGGTATAAAAAAGAAGCAGATTGCCCTTGAGGTGAAATTTTTTTTAAAATGAAAGCCCGGAAAAAACAAAAATTTAGTTTGTTTATGATTTTAAAGGGCTGCAATAAATTTATTTTATAAGAAGTAAAAGCAAACTCTCAGTATTCGTTTTTTTTTGTGCGTAATTCGTCACCTTTATAAACGAGCATGACCTTCGTTTAAATTAGTTTTCCGAGGATGTGTCGGATCATGGCTGGATTCAGAGGAGGTATAACAAACTCGTGGTATGTAACCTTTCCTAAGGGGAAGTACCACTTTTTAAGATAGGGGCCATTGCTAACTGAGCGCAGCAATGGCCATGGACGCTAGGAAAATATTTTTTTTTTCTAGTTAGGGGCGGGTAAGCTCTTGGAGAGAATCGTCATCTAAATCTCTCCACCTGCTATCCACTATGGGGTAACATGGTGAATTTAGCGAAACTCGGGCCTCGCATTTTTATACCCTATCCCATAGGGGTATATTAGTTTTGATACTTAGTTTGTAACATAGAGAAATAATTTTGCTACATATACCTCAAAGTATATGGATCGACTCAGAATCGCTAGCTGAGTCGATTAAGCCATGTCAGTCTGTCCGTCCGTCCGTCCGTCCGTCCGTCCGTCCGTCTGTACGTCACCGATTTTTAGGCCTTAAATTTTGAGCTAGGATACTGAAATTTGGTATATAGGATCCTCGTCTCTGCCTACAGAACAAGTGTAAAAATTTTTGAAATCCGCCCACTGCCACGCCCCCTTTTAAGAAAAACTCAGTTTTTGACCAAACCGTAAGGAATTTTAAAAAAGTTTCTGAACAACATATTTAGACAATATTAATATCTATATTTCGTCCATATAAAGTTTTTTGCCACGCCCACTTTTTGGGGGCGTTTTCAATAAAAAACTGTTTTCGGTCAAATTTTAAATTTTTCGAAAAAAATTTTGATGCAGAATCATTAACATTATTAATATGAATATTTCGTCTATATACCATTTTAACCCACGCCCACTTTTTGGGGGCGTTTTTATATAAAAACCATTTTTATACACTACCCCATAACATATGCAAGAGAAAACCTTGTCTTATGTAGAACCGTTAAAGTGTTTTGTAAGCAGTCTGTAGAATTTGTTGTCAGTATATCATTTTTTCTATTTATCCACATCGTGTTTTAAGCCATGTCCCCTTTTTTGGGGATTTTAGTTTTATGGATAGGATGGGATAGGGTATTCAACGATCCGCACAGCGGATTGTAGCCTTCTCATATGTTTATTGGTGGTTTGGTTACGGATGTCGTAAATCAACATCTTTGTTACAGCATTTCATATAGGCATGTAAAACATGAATGTAACCCCCGTCCAGGTCAAGATCCCATACCCACCGCTGAGCAAGCGAGGGGATGGTCATGCCTGGGCCGCAAGATGGCTGGACACCCCTCCTTCTAGTCTGTCCGGACTGGCCTAAGGGTCCTTTGACCTTGTGTCATAAGGGTGGATAGCGATAGTAAGGAGGGTTTAACCCCAACGCCTAAATTCCTTATTTAGTTTTCTTTGCCATTAGTTTTCTTTGCCATTAACAAGGAACGAGGCATCGGCCAGCACGGGTTATAGTGCCGGAAGAGGCCTGGTTTCTTCCGAAGGTGGATACATGTTCGGAACTTCATATTCTGCTTCCTTGGGGCGTTCGGGGTTCGTTAAAATACCTTAAAGTATATGGATCGACTCAGAATCGCTAGCTGAGTCAATAAAGTCATGTCCGTCTGTCCGTCCGTGCCACCAGAACAAGTGTAAAAAAAATCGAAATCTCACCACTGCCACGTCCACTTTTTAGAAAAACGTTGTGTTTGGCCAAACGTTAGAGAGTTCTTAAAAAGTGTTTGAACAACATATATAGACAATCCTTATATCTATACTTTGTTCATACAAAGTTTTTTTTGGGAACTTTTAAGTAAAAAAAAAACCTTTTTTGGTCTAAATTTACAAATTTTCGACAAAAATATAACATAATAAACATTTCGTCTTTGGATCATTTTAACCCTCGCCCACTTTTTGGGTGTGTTTTCTTACAAAAATCATATCTATTCCCCACCCAATTTCATCTACCATAGTTACACGTGGCTTTTTGTCGAACTATAAAAGATTTAGAAAAAATGACTGAACAAGATGTGGTGACAATGTTATTTTCCATATTTCATCCCCATTCAGTTTTTAGCCTATCCCACTTTTTGGGTACGTTCATTTTAAGGATGGGTGGGATAGGGTATTCAAAGATCCGCACAGCGGATTGTAGCCTACTCAAATGTTTTTCTTTTTTCTATTTCATTCTTAAATAAGGGAAAAACATATGAGAAGACTACAATCCGAATCGTTGAATACCCTATCCTATTCCATTATTAAACTTAACATCCCCAAAAAGTGGGCGTGCCTAAAACTGAATGGAGATAAAATATAGATAATGGCATAGTCTAAATAATTTTCTCAGACACTTTTTAAAAATGTCTTATGATTTGTTCAGAAAAGACGATAATTTAAAAAGTCGGCGTTGAGGTGGAAGACGCATAAGTAGACAAAAAAACAGCAAGGAATACACGTCATGCTGTCCCAGGCGAACCTATATGAGCTATATGAGCATCATCTTCGTACAACAAGTTATTTAGGTCCAGTGTCCTAGGGGTATCTAATAAATTGGAACTGGCCCTCCAGATTGGGGTTGTGCTTTGGGTTAACTACCCACCCATGGAAAAAACATTGTTACGAAGCAACCAATAGCCTCGGAAAGGACTGATATTACTGTTGACGACCCTGCTAAACGAAAAAAGGCAACGACGTTCGTATCTGCACATTAAACAGAAGAGGTGCAGGTGAACAACTAGCGGAAGCCCTAAGCAGCTACAAAGCAGGCACTAATGCCATCCAGGAAATACGATGGGATGGGCCGGGCAAAAAAGAGACATCTACTACGGACCGTGTTATATTGAGCAGAAACAGCGACTATTCGGATGCGAATTTGTTATTAGTGCCAGACTTAGGTAAGAAGTCTTATGTATCCAAGACAGGTGCAGGCGAAGAAGATCAAGGAATAATCAAGAAAAGCGCGCGATGGGGGATATAGAGAGGTTCGAGGTGCCACTCCAGGAACGATGGTTGCAAGTTTTTTTTTTTTAAGTCAAAGTCAAGGATACAAGGCTTGAACAAAATCCAGTCGAGGTAAAGAAGGAAATATCGTAGTTAAGACAGTCAATGCTGAGGATATGTAAGAAACACTTCTGCAGACTGTTAATAGGCGATGACGAACAACATTCGGCTGTCAGGCAGAACAAACGATTTGAAAACTACCAACCGCCCGACCTAAGTGAAGTGAGGATAGCTATATCTAAACTCCAGCTTAACAGGGCTGCCGGAAATGATGGCAGCTTTATTAAGCCGGCGGAGATGACTCGGTAAGTATCATCCACCAACTCCTTAGCCAAATCTGGTCGGCTGAAGAACGGAACCTCAGCATCGTCTGCCGATCCACAAAAAAGGAGACCTTCTGAGCTACGCCAACTACAGAGGCATAAGTCTCTTCCACATCGCCTACAAGATCCTAGGACAGGAAAGTCGACAACCGATCAAATTTCACACTTCGGCAGATCCTGGAAAAAACTCAAGAAGTCCGAATCGATACCCACACCTATTGATCGATTTCAAAGCCGCATGCGCCAGCATATATAGAGACGAATTATAAAGAGTCAAGTCTATTTTTCGTATACTGCCTAATCTCTTGCGTCTGTGTAGGATGACGATGAAGAATTCTCGCTGCTTTATCAGGATCGTAAACGACTTCACCGACACATTCGATACCTAAATCGGTAGGACTCAACTCGACGAGATGTCATAGCCACGTTTGCTAGTATAGAAAAGGAAGCGGGAAAAATAGGTTAAGCTTTATATGAGGGTAAGGCGTACTATATGCTTTCAACACGAAACTACACACAACATAGACAAATTAGACAGAACGTCACTATTGACAGATATAACTTTCAGGTAGTACGGGACTTTATCTACCTCGGCGTCGCTATTAACTTTGACAACAACATCTCGTAAGAAATGTATAGGTCAACCAAGAACTATACGAGCTGTACAGCGACATGGCCCTAGTTAAAAAAACATATGAGAAGGCTACAATCCACTGTGCGGATCGTTGAATACCCTATCCCATCCTATCTGTAAAACTATAATCCCCGAAAAGTGGACATGGCTAAAATCACGATGCGAATAAAATAAAGAAAATGACATGGTGACAACAAATTCTTGAGACTGCTTATAAAAAACTTTTACGGTTCTACAAAAGACAAGGTTTTCTCCTGCATATGTTTTGGGGTAGTGTATAAAAATCGTTTTTATATAAAAACGCCTCCAAAAAGTGGGCGTGGGTTAAAATGGTCTATAGACGAAATGTTCATATTTATATAACTAATGATTCTGCATCAAAAGTTTTTTCGAAAATTTGAAAATTTGACCGAAAAATGTTTTTTAATAACAACGCCCCCAAAAAGTGGGCGTGGCAAAAAACTTTATATGAACGAAATACAGATATTCAGATTCTCTAAATATGTTGTTCGGAAAGTTTTTCAAAATTCCTTATGTTTTATCCAAAAAATACGTTTTTCTTAAAAGGGGGCGTGGCAGTGGGCGGATTTCGAAAATTTTTACACTTGTTCTGCTGGGAGCAACATAGAGCACGTGTACCAAATTTCATCCTTCTAGCTCAAAATTTAAGGCCTAAAAACTGGTGACGTACGGACGGACGGACGGACGGACAGACATGGCTTAATCGACTCAGCTATCGATTCTGAGTCGATCCATATACTTATTTCTCTATGTTACAAACTATGTATCAAAACTAATATACCCCCCTATGGGATAGGGTATAATAACTCCGCATTGGACGTTTAAGATGGCTAGGACATGTAGAACGAATGGACATCAATACTCCGGCTCGCAGTCTTCGATTCCAGCCAGACGTCGGAAGCAGTAGAGGAAGACCTCGCCTTTTTTTTTAAATTCTGACCTGCCTAAGCAGTAATATACACATCGACCTATAAGATCAATTGTGCTTGCCGTCAGATGTTTTTTAGGTTAGTAGCGCTTCTACTTTCCTAATGTAGCTTATAATACTTTCAGCCGAAGATTTCCTCAGTTCTTCGGGACTTAAAAATTCCCTGAAGAAAGATTCCCTTCTCATACCGTTAAGGGCCGGGCATCACATATGATATGCTCGGCTGTTTCGCCTTCTTCTAGACATAGTCTGCACTCCGTTGAGTCGACTAGACGCATTTTATTTAGGTGATATCGCAGACCGTGATGACCAGTTAGGTAGCCTACCAAGTTTTTGATATCGTGCCTGCGAAGATTAAGTATCTTATTGGCATCTGATTTGAAGGGCTGAATAGCTCTTTTGGCCTGTCTTAGGCCTAGGACGTTTCCCCAGTATGAAACACATTTGTTTTGTATCCCATTTTTTTATGACCAGATTTATGGCTGATTTGGGGATTGCGCAGAAGGGTTCAGGTCCAATGAAGGGGGTTTCCGAACCTTTTTTGGCTAGTTCATCAGCTTTCTCGTTACCTATAATGCCCTTATGTCCGGGGACCCACCATAGTCTGGTTTTGTTCCTGGAACTGAGTGTTTGGAGGGAGTTGAAGCAGTGTAGTACTGATTTGGAGTCAATGATGTGTGAGCTAAGGGCTTTTATAGCTGCTTGACTGTCCGTGAATATATGGATGTTTGCGCCTTTAATACCTGAGTTGTGTATTAGGTTTGCGCATTCTTTTATGGCATGGAGCTCAGCTTGGAATACACTAGGTTTTTTTCCCATAGGTATTGAGATGTTTTTATTTGGTCCATGTATGCCAGCTCCTACCCCTGAGTCCATTTTAGAACCATCCGTATACAACGGCAGTTTGGTGGGTTGTTGCTACACCATGCTTCTCTGGTTGTGATCTCCGTTGAGAATCTTTTGTCGAAGTATAGTGTCTTTGGTAAGCGGTCTGTAACCGTACAGATCATGTCAAGTTCGGATAGAAGGTAAATTAGTTTCAGGTGTTCACTAATGTTTAATTCTTCCGCTTGTGTCAAACTTGCTGAGCTGCGAATGGCCACTTTTTTTTATATAAATGTGGAGGGGTGTTAGTCCTATTAAGGCTTCTATAGCCGCTGTGGGACAGGACAGACAGGCAAGCCGTTGTACCTTGTTTAATTTATTTGTTGTTTGGGTGACTTTGTTCCACCATACTACGTGTAGATCCAGTGTGTGGTCTTTGGAGAGATTCCCCAGGTTTTACCATACATGCTTCGGCAAGCCTAGAAAGCTTTGGTTGCTTTTTGAATTTTGTTGTTAATGTGGGAGTTCCAGCTTAGTTTTTTGTCGAGGATCACTCCAAGATATTTTACTACGTTGGAATACTTAATGTATGTACCATTAATTGAAATTTGGTAAGATTTAATTTCCTCCTTTTTTGTAAAAGGGACGATAGAAAAGACTTTCTTTATTACACCAGTCTATGCCTATCTTACGGGCGTTTTGCAAACGTGTTGTTATTATGATGACTAGGTCATCGGCGTATCCAATTATATTGAAACCTGCATTACTTCGGTCTTGAAGTAGGTTATCGATAACCAGAGACCATAGTAGGGGTGAGAGTACTCCTCCCTGAGGGCAGCCTTTAACGGCTGTTACTGATACTGAGGTCAGTGCTGATGAAGCAGTTATTTTCCGACTTTCAAGCATCGCTTTGATCCATTTGATGGTGGGGTGATCTATTCTTCTATGAGTCAAAGCATTTGATATGGAGTCATATCCAGTGTTGTCAAAAGCACCCTCGATGTCTAGGAAGGCACATAAAGCTACTTCTTTGTTTTCGTATGCACTTTTTATTTGTGATGTTAAACTTAGAAGTGCTCCTTCCGTGGATTTACCTTTTCGGTAGGCGAATTGACATGGGTGCAGAGGAGTGCTTTCATTTAAGCACTCTCTAATGTGTACGTCAAGTATTCTTTCCATTGTTTTCAGGAAAAACGATGTTAAGCTTATTGGACGGTACGATTTAGGTAGTTCTATTGGTTTGCCTGGTTTGGGGATAAATACCACGTTTACCTCCCTCCAGGGTTGTGGTATGTAGCCCCAATTGAAACTAAACCTAAATAGGCGACCATAGCGGGTAAGAAAAAGTACAAGCCCTTTTGTATAAGAACAGGTAAGACCTCGCCTTAAGTGGCGCGCACAAGTAGAAACCGACCTCAACCAACTTGGAGTGGGCAACTGGAGGCAGTTAGCTAAGTACCGAGCTAATTGGAGAAGCATGGCGGTTGAGGCCCAGGTTCATTCCGGACTTTAGCGCCACTTAAGTAAGTACTTATATTGTTACGCTGGTGCAATGCTGACGACGAAAAAAAAAATATGCTAGTGTAATTGTTTCCCATGAGCGAATTCCATTCCCACGAACGAATTCGTTGTATCATAATACACGGACGTTCATGATATCATGATATCATGATACCTAGACAGAATTCATTTTTTCACTAACGCAAGTGTCAGCTGTTTACTGTGTTGCTGACTACTGGTGCTGCTGTTTACTCATATTGCTGTTTACTGGAAGCCGAAAAGAAGAATGAAGTTGCTGATTATTTTGATTATGTAAGTAAGTAAGATAAGCTTTTAACATAATATGTAAATTTACGTGAAGTGGTTCTAGTGAAATTGTACAGGATTAAAACAAAAGAAAGTTTTCTCGGTGTCAAACGTTTTCCAAGTTAAGTTATTAAACTCCCACATCTCCTAGTAGATGTTTAAAATAAAATTCCCTTCAGGAAAAATAAAAAGCAGAAGTTTAAAGTGGATAGAAAATACCGAAGGCAGATATAAAATATTATTAGCGAATTGGGTGACTAGGAAAGCCTTTATGTCCTATAGTGGTAGTGACAGTGAAACTAATAGTGAGGAAGAAGTCGAAAGCCTGTTCGATAGTAAAGAAGAAATTGAAAGTGAAATTGACAGCGACGAAGAAGTCGAAAGAGAGTTAAGTAGTGAGAAGGAAGTAGGAATTAATATTGTTCTTAAGGGTTCAAATAAAGTATCAGGAAATTCTGAAATGTCTGAGGTGCCAATTAACGTATTAACTTCATTCATTCCTACTTTTAACAGTAGTAGTGAAGAAGTCTTCGGTTTCATTGACGCATGCAATGATGCCATAGAGTTGGCAACCGAGTCCCAAAAATCGGTTCTTTTTAAATTTATTAAAACACGAATTCGTGGTAATGCCACGACTATTTTAATGAACAAAGATATAAAAAATTGGGAAACGTTGAAGAGCGAACTTAGTGGTATCTTTAGGGAACCGCACAGCAGTCTTCAACTACACCGTGAATTGATTAGCATCCATCAGGGTAAAAACGAGTCGGTCTCGTTGTACACCCAAAGAGTTGAAACCCTGGAAAGGCGACTTATGCAGAGTAAACTGCATGAGGTAAAAGAAGAAGAGCAAAAAGGTCAAATTGCATACATAAAAAGTGAAACTTTAACAGTGTTCATAAATGGACTACTCGATAAACTGTCATCCTACGTTGTGACGCAAAAACCGAATGATTTAGCGGAGGCTAGTCGCTATGCTAAAGAGGAGGAGCAACGGCTTAATTTGTTTAAGACCAATATAAATAAGGATTATTCAAATAAGAATTTAGCAAGGATAAATTTCAAAGAAAAAGAAGGCAACGTTAGATGTATGGGAGACTTAGAGGTATTCAATCAAGTAGGGAATTCAGAAAGTCCCCATGTAAATGTTATCATCAACGACGATATCAGAAGATTTATCATTGACACAGGTGCGGAAGTTTCTATGATTAGTGCGAAATGTGTTTATGAACGTGAGGTTGATTTTACCAGAACAATTAAGTTTAAAGGTTTGGGAGGTAAACCCCACGAAACAATGGGAGAAGTCGTGAAAGACATTCAATTATTTCCAAATAATAATGGAAAAATCAGGTCAACTACAGTTACAATGCAAGTTATAGAAAACAATCTACTTGGTGACTATGACGGTCTTTTGGGTAGCCATTTTCTTAAGGAAAGAGGTTACTCTATACATTATAAAGAAGGCATAATTAAAGGCAGAAATGAAGAAACTTTCCTGAAATATTTGAGCGAAGAAAAGTTTTTGAAGCGTAGAACCTAGGTACTTAGAGTCTTGAAACTTGAAAATAATTCGGAATTGAAAGAAGAAATAGTGTTGCCAAGGCAAGAAATTAAGGAAGGGATAATCATTCCAGAATGTATAACAAGAAACAGAAATGGGGAATGTTTAGCCACAGTATTGAACACAACGGAAGAAGATTTTGACTTTAGCCAAATTAGAATTGTAGGGAAGAATTTGGAGGACTTTGAAGTTAAAAACCAGAGTTATTGAAGTAACGGGAAATGTAAGAACTGAACACATGAATAAGGAAGAGATCGAAAGCATCATGAGTATCCTTAAGAATTTTAGCGATGTATTCAGCGTCGAAAACGAGAAACTTACACATACTAATGTAAGCAAGCATAAAATTCGAACATTAGAGGGAGCTCAACCGGTTTTTACTAAGACTTACCGAAACCCAAAGGTTCATGAAGAAGAAGTGCATACTCAACTAAAACAAGACGGGATTATTAGAAATAGCAATTCACCCTGGAGCTCTCCTCTTTGGATTGCGCCAAAAAAGGCAGATGCCAGTGGCAAAAAGAAGTGGAGAATGGTGATAGATTACCGCAAACTCAACGAGTTGACAATTGCGGATAACTATCCCCTCCCTAATATTAATGAAATACTAGATTAATTAGGGAAAGCAAGGTATTTCACCACTCTCGACCTCACTTCTGGGTTTCACCAAATCCCAGTCGATGATGAGGACATAGAGAAAACAGCTTTCAGCACTCCGTACGGGCACTTCGAGTACACTCGAATGCCTCTTGGCTTGAAGAATGCTCCGGCATGGTTTCAACGCCTAATGAACACAATTTTAGCAGGGTTACAAGGCATTAAATGCTTTGTATACCTTGATGACATAGTGGTATATGGTCAAAGTCTCGTAGAACACAATGAGAAATTAGTTGAGGTATTGGGTCAATTAAGAGCTGCTAATCTTAAGCTACAACCCGAAAAGTGCGAATTTCTTCGCAAAGAGGTGCAGTACCTAGGACATATAATAACGGATCAAGGAGTTAAACCTGATCCAAATAAAATAGATAGCATAGTTAAGCTGCAACCACCACAAAATCATAAGGGTATCAAATCCTTTTTAGGAATGGTAGGCTACTACCGCAAGTTTATTCAAAATTTTAGTAAAATCGCCGAACCTTTGAACGGATTATTAAAGAAAAATGTACCATTCAATTGGAATAGAGAGCAACAAGAAGCGTTTGACGAACTAAAGAGAGCAATTACTAATTTCCCGGTTTTACAATATCCGGATTACAATAGAATGTTCATAATAACGACTGATGCTTCGAATAAGGGAATAGGAGCTGTCCTTAACCAACAATATGACAGCAAAGACCTACCTGTTCAATATGTAAGCAGAACATTAAATAAAGCTGAACAAAATTACATCACAACCGACAAGGAGTGCTTGGCCATAGTTTGGGCCACCAAGCAGTTTAGACCTTATATATATGAAAGAAAATTCATTGTCCAGACAGACCATAGACCACTAACCTGGTTATTCAGTGTGAAAGATCCCGGATCTAGACTGGTCAGGTGGAGGCTTAAACTCGAAGAGTTCGAATACGAGATTCGTTATAAAAAAGGATGCGAAAACGTTGTTGCGGATGAATTATCTCGTAATGTGAGAATGTTGCAGCAAGAGGAGGTAGTTAATAACAATAACGGAAGTAATAGTCAGAAAGTAGACAATTTCGAGGAAGTAGATCAATTAATAGACGAAATAGTTCACAGCATGATGGAGGATGATACAGTTATTCCGGATAATAAGGGTGAATCAGAAGAAGAACAAGTAGAAAGATTTCACCAGGAGCCAGAAGAAGAGGAAGGTAATACAGACAGCACATGTAAAGAAATAACGGATCTAGAAGAAAGGAAACGTATAGTAAAGGAAAATCATGATGGTCTGTTAGGAGGTCATACAGGGCAAAAAGCAACTTATGCGAAGCTCAAGGTAAAATACCATTGGAAAGGAATGCAAAAAGACGTCGAAGAATATATAAGAAATTGCAAACATTGCCAAACAGAAAAAGTAACAAGGCAAACAAAAAGGAATCCAATGAAAATTGTAACATCAGCAGAAAAAGCTTTGGAAAAAATATCGATGGATCTGATAGGTCCACTCAAACAGACAAAGGATGGACACAAATTCGGCTTAACAATACAGGATGACTTATCAAAATTTATTAAGTTTATTCCAATAAGAGATAAAGCAATGGAAACGGTAGCTAGAGCAATCACCAATGATTGGATTTTAAATTTTGGTCTGCCGAAAATAATATTGACTGATAATGGCATGGAATTCTGCAATGCCTTATTTGAAGAGTTTTGTAAGATTTTCGAAATGCAGCATATCACTACTAGCATAGCCCATCCTCAGGCAAATGGTGGTGTAGAAAGGGCACACTGTCGCCTATTAGAATATTTAAAGGCTACAGGAAAAGAACTAAATAACATGGAAGATTGGCATGAACGAATGCCCTACGCAAGTTTCTGCTATAACACAACGGTGCATACCACAACTGGGTACACTCCGTACGAACTTGTGTATGGAAATTCCGCAAACAAGCCAAGCGAGATAGAAGATTTTAATGAAAGAAGTACTTTTGATTACTTAGATGAATTAAAAGCGAATCTCCTAAATAAGTCAGTAATAGCTAGGAAAAGAACATTAGGTGCAAAACAAAAATCAAAACTTCGGTACGATAAACACATTGGAAAGGAAGTAGAATATAAAGTAGGACAGGAGGTTTTAGTAAAAAATATAGTAAAGGGTAAATTAGAAAGTAAATTTAAAGGACCGTTCGAGATTTCAAAAGTTTACCAGGATCATGTTTTCATTAAGTTAGGAAATAAGGAACAAAAACATAATAAATCCAATATTCGACCGTACTTTACAGAATCACCTGGTCCTTCAGGACAACAGTCGGAGAAATCGAAATAAGGAAACTAAGCGATAATAGCGGATTGTATTTTAACCTTAAAGGACAAGTCAGAGAAATGACAAGCAAGGTAACTTTAGTAAACAAAATAAGTGTTAGAAATTTAGACGATTACATAGGAAATATAAGACAAATAGTAAAAACCATTAAAGATGAATGTTTAAATCATATTAGCAATTGCGAAAAATATCAAGAAATTGTACAAAGTAATTTTATTAAGCTAGAGCATAGAGTACACGTAATCTATAATATAATGGGTAAGGAAACAAGATTCCGTAGAGGGTTAGTAAATATAATAGGTTCTGGGTTTAAAACATTATTCGGTACCATGGATAATGAAGATGCCGAATATTATGCAGAAACTGTAACTACAATCAAATCAAATGAGGTTAGAATAAAAAATGGTATGGAAGAAAATATCAAAATTATGACAAAATTAAGCAAACAGGTAATCGATGTAGGAGCAATTCAGAATGTAACTGCAAACAAGATCAACGAAATAATTAGTTCAATAAACCTTATTAAGGCAGAAGGCAAGGAAATACAGGAAACTAATTCAATACATTCATACTTTAATGAAATAATGAATAAAATAAATTTTAAGATTATGCAGTTAGAAATAGAAATAGAGCAGATTTTAGACAGCTTACTTTTTATTCAAAACGGTGTTCTTCACCCCCGTGTAATTGAACCACTACAACTGCTTGAAGAGTTAAACCGATTGCACCTAGACAACTCTCTTTTATTTGAACCAACCATAGAAAATTACGCAAATGTTATTAAAGAAATCGAAATAAAAGCTTATGCAAAGAACCAAGAGATAATTGTGCTATTACAAATACCAATTGTAACAAAAGAAGAATTCGATTTATTTGAAATTATTGCGATCCCAAAAATTGTAACAAACGGCCTTGTTCTAATTGATGTACCAAATAAATTTTTAACAGTAAAAAGAGACAAGGAACTTTATAATCTAAAAAATAACTTGGAAGAATGCAAAGAAATAAATGGGAATTATATTTGTAAAACTGAATTATATAAGAACACTCTTGATTTCACAAATTGCGCAATAAATGTTTTCATGCGCAACAAAGCTAATAACTGTAACTTAAAGACAATTAATTCAGATATTGAAATGTTATACAAAATTAAACCAAACATCTTTATATTTGTAGTCACTCAAGAAACAAAATATAATTGTAAATGTAATAATGAAACAACAGAGGGAACTCTTAGTAATGTAGGCATATTAACATTAGGCGAAAATTGTATTTTCAACACAATAGATACTAGTATAAGAACAATAAGTAAATCATAAGAAATTGAATTAAAAGACAGATTTAATACAAACGAACTTGAAGACTGTTGCGTTAATGTTAAATTAGATACCGTAAAATTAAATACAAAGATTATAAATAAAATTAAAGTAAACGAGTGGTGGGTGCACGACTGGGTCGTACGCAACTTTCTCTTTCACAGCGAGTTGGGGTAATTAATGCAAAAATTATAAAAAATTTCGAAATGTGATTATACGAACGTTTACTCCGAAATTTGAAGGAATCGGTGTCTATGTGAAAAATAATTAATTTTCGTTATTGGCCAAAACTGAAAATTCCGTTAAGTGATAGTTGGGCTAAAACTAATTATGTGGAATTGTTTAAAACTATTATAGTAGTATATATATTAAATTTCATTCAATTTGACATAATAGTTTGCGAGAAATTAACAGTTTTCTTTATATGGCCTGAATGACAAAATCCGTTATATGGATTTTCTCGAAAAAACTGGGTATGCAGTTTTGTTGGAACTAATATGCTTATAGTATGTATAAAGTTTAAACAAAATCGTTAGAGCCGTTTTCGAGAAAATTGAGGTTATGTGTAATTTTTATATGGCAGGTACCGTTAATAACATGGCTAAAAGCAAACAAAAAAAATGTGGTAAATACTTCGTTGCCAGCCAAGTGAAATAACGGGTGATCCAAGTAGCGATACTTTTTTCAATAGCCTTTTTTGACAGATCACGTGTGAGTCGTGTCATGCTGTCATGTTATTTTTGTTTAGTATTGTTTTGCATTTCATAATGGAAAGACTTACGCGTGAACAACGTTTACAAATTGTTCAACTTTATTATGAAAATTCACGTTCTGTTAGGAATGTGTTTCGTGCACTTCGCTCAACTTGTGGTCAACATAATCGGCCTACTGAGCGTACTATTCGCAACACCATCACCCATTTTGAGACCCAGCATTCATTATTGGATAATATTCGACCGAATAGACCACGTCCAGCACGCTGTGAAGAAAATATAGCGGCCGTAGCTGAGAGTGTACACGAAGACCGTGGAGAGTCGATTCGGCGCCGTTCGCAGCAACTCGGACCATGATAACCGACTATTTGATGCCTGAAATTGAAGCTCGTGATCTCGGCGACATTTGGTTTCAGCAAGACGGCGCCACTTCCCACACATCGCATCAATCAATGGACTTATTGAGAGAACATTTCGGTGAGCACATAATTTCACGTTTTGGGCCGGTCGATTGGCCACCAAGATCGTGTGATATCACACCGTTAGACTTTTTCCTGTGGGGATATGTAAAGTCAAAAGCTTATGCCGACAAACCCGCTTCGATTCAGGCCTTGGAGGAAAACATCACGCGTGTCATTCGCCAGTTACCAGTCGAAATGCTCGAACGAGTGATCGAAAATTGGACTCAACGGATGGACCATCTGCGACGTAGCAACGGCCAACATTTGATAGACATAATCTTCAAAAAATAAATGCCAAAGAATGTTCTTTCAAATGATGATAAACATTCTCCATTAAATTTGAATTTTCTGTGTTTTTTTTCTTTAAAAAAGTAGGGAACCTCGAAATGGATCACCCTTTATGTACTACTCCACACTGTTACTGTTAGCTTTAGCCACCAACACTGCCGAAGATGTGTAAGGTGAGATACTCAGATGAACTATTCTACATTTAAGCAGATTATCTACAATTTCTGACAATTTCTACTCTAAATGGCACTTGAAATTGTTTTCAACAGGACTGAAATGGTTAGGGTCCTAAAAAGAATTACCCTAGTAGTTTGGATGAGCTATTTACTAGTAAGTTGACTTCTTTGCCCTTCTTAGCCGATGTAGACAAAGTCCGTGGAATGCTGGACAACTTCTTAAAAACGTTGTTCGATCGTTACACGACAAACGTGTGTCCTACTTTCTTGTGAGTCATGTTTGGCATATTTGATGTAGCAGTGGAGGGACGAGTAGCTGTTCTTGCCCACTCACTCTACAGATATTTACCTGATGTAATGTTTGTTTAATGGAGAAAAATAAAAAAAGAATGTTACTCTACATAGAGTTCGGATGGACAATAAGATAATATGGAAAAGGAAGGAATTATCGATCACGAACCTATGCCATTACAACAGGAAATTATCCGTACACACGATAAAATCATTCCTGATATCTATACGCGATAATGGTTCGTCAAGAACCTGAAACAAATCGACATTTGGCTCATTTAAACTGAAGGCTGCGATAATTTCGATATTCGATACGATGGCTAAACTATAGGCCCAGGAACATTCAATAGTTAATATGTGGACTCAAATTTAGTAAATCCCTTTTATAAAATTAAAAATCGAGTAATGTTTTCTTACCGAAATGTTAATGTAAATGATGCTCCAGGAGTAAACACCATATTAGAGTTACGGATCTCAGTAGACCACTCCGAGTTTTCCATTGAATTCAAAATTACAACATTTTCATTAAATCTGCAATAAAAAATGTATACAAGTTAACAAATCAAACTAATAATTTTTAGCAAATCTTATATATAAAATTCTCATGTCGCGGTGTTAGTCATTATACTCCTCCGAAATGGCTCGATCGATTTTCGTGAAATTTTGTGTACATATCCGTTAGGCCTGAGAATCGGACAACATCTATTTTTCATCCCCCTAAATGTTAAGGGTGGTTCACTCCTATTATAAGTACACCCCGCACACTTTTAGCAAATAGTTATTTTTGTTGAACTAAACAAATGTTTTCTAGAAAAAATATACATGGCAAAACAACGTTTGCCGGGTTAGCTAGTCAGTATTATAAATTTCAAACAAATTTATGGGGATGAGATATAACATATCGTTCAGACAGTTTATCAAAATCTATAAAAGTTCGACAAACAACGTTTTTCTATTGTTTATGCTATGGGGTATGGTGTACAGTGGGCGTGAGTTAAAATGATCTATAGACGAAATGTTAATATTGACATTGAGAATGTGTTTGCATCGAAAACAGTTTTTTTTTTACTAAAAACGCCCCCAAATAGTGGGCATGTCAAAGAAATGTAGATGGAAGAAAAATAGATTGTCTAAAGATCTACTTCAGATACCTTTTGAAAATGTTTTACCGTTTGACAAAAAAAAAGTTTTTCGGAAAAGGGTGCATGGCAGTGGGCGGGCGGACAGACATGTCTATATTGACTTAGCTTATCGATCCATATACTTTAAGGTATATCATAAAATAAATATCCCCAAAAAGTGGGGATGAAATATAGAATATGAAAATTTCAACATATCTTGTTCAGGCAGTTTATCTACATTTTTTATGGTTGCAACAAAAAACTACGTGTCTCTATGATATGTTATGTGATAGGATATTGTTCACGGAACATGAGATAGTAATAAGTATATGTATATTAAACTCAAGAAGGTGATAAGAATACAATCTTATCAAACATTGAGAATATGGGTTCTTGTGTGAGGATAAGGATTTTATGACGGTCTGCTATATGCGCTTATCTCATATTATGTATAATAAAACTCTTATCTCTGGCGAGCATAGCAGATCCATTTTCCCACACATCATAAATAGATGTAGTTTATAATAAAAATAATCAGTGTCTTACAACCACTCAATCGTGTACGTCTTTTAATTCGTAGTCATTCGCCGTGTCGCGAATAAGAATTGTACATTTTTGGTCCTTCGAGCCGGATCTCGAAGCATTTATTCCTTCGAGTTTTTGAATCTCGTGTTTTCCCCCACCAGCGGTAAGAAACACTTGACTATAGGGACTATAAATATAAATATTAGAAATAGTGCACTAGTGTGAAAAAACAAAAAAAAAAGCGTTTTCCGTGGCTCTAACAACGGAATTAGTGTTGTGTTTTAAAAAAAAAAAATAATAATAAAAAATAAATTGCTTGAAACCCAAAAAGATTTGGCAGACAAGTTGGTCCATATCAGGGTCCAGGTCAGCAAAGCGACTTTTCGTACATCAGTTCTCGGTGCAATTGAAAATTCCTTTGGATTACATAAAGAAGAGTTTCTTAAAAATAACAAGATGGGAGGATAAAAGTGATGACTACTTCCTTAGATCATTTTTCGACCATACTATGATCATCATAAGGGAAGTCGAAGTGCTCATTGAAAAAGTACGAAGACGATCAGCTCAAGAAGTTGAAACTTCTAAGGATTCCAGGAGGAACCTTGAAGAAGATATAGATGTTGTGCCTCAGCAGACGGCGGAACCCATAATTCTACCTGAAAAGTCCCAGAAGACAGGATGAAGTTAGAAGGAGTGCACATTGAAGAACGAGGAAGATCTACTGAAGAAGTTGGAACTTTTAAGAATTCGGAAACAAGAATTCAGATTGAAAAGTCCCAGGAGGACAGAGAGAAGAAAGAAGCAAAGGCTGTATTTCAGATGACAGCTAGCTTTATACTAAGGAGAATAGAGAGCGAAGATATTAACTCTGATAAGCTTCGTCGAATGGCGTTAGATCTTGAGGGGACATATCAAGACATGAGGAAGAAGTCAGCTGTGGATATTGAAGCCGTAATTGAGTGGCAAAATATCAATATAAAACTAGACTCTTTACTTGAGAGTTTATTAAAAAAGGAATCAAAAATTAAAAAAGAAAACGAGTTCCGGACAAATGTAAAGCTGGGAGATCTTCGAATTCCCGAATTTAGCGGCAAAGTGGATGACTGGGAGTCGATCCACGATTTATTTAAGAACCTAGTTCACGATTCACCACACATATCCGACGTGGAAAAGATGTACAGGCTAAATGCAGCCCTAAAAGGAGAAGCCAATCAACTACTTCAACATTTAAAAATAACGGATGTGAACTATAAATTAGCATTTGATCTACCAAAAGAGAGGTGCGAGAATAAAAGAGCATTATTCACAAGCTTAGTGGATAAGATTCTTGATCAAACAATGTTGGATAGTGATTCAGCGCTAAGCATCAAACAAATGTTGGACACAACGAAAAATAATGTTCAAGCTCTGAAAGGGATGAACATATCTACAGAAGATGCAGAACCATTTATTGCTCGAATAATTGTAAGAAAATTCGACAAAAATGGCTTGCGATTGTATGAACAATAAGTGAGAAAGCCGAGGGAGATCCAGACATTGGACGACGTGCTGGAATTTTTACAACAGCAATATCTTGCGTTAGAAGCAGCTGGAGAGCAGCACATATCAATTAATAATGCGTATGGGAAAAAGATGAGCTACATTTCGTCAGTTCAAAGTTGCTATTTTTGTGACAAAAAAGGTCACCAAGTGACAGAATGCAGATCGATGACATCAATGCCTATACCGGAACGGGGAGCAGTTGTGAACAACAAAAGAATATGCTTCATTTGTCTGTCGCATAAAACAGATCGGAAATGCAACAGTAATCTACGCTGTACTAAATGTGGCGGGAGGCATCACCAGTATATGCATTTAGACTATCAACGCCAAAACAATACAGATCAAACAACAAGGCAAAACCAGCAGTCTAGCACCCGTATTATTGGCAACGGCACAGATAAAAGTGCGATCAAAAACAGGAGAAAATATTATATTACGTGCAATGATTGATCAGGGATCACAAATCACTTCAATATCCGAAGAAGCTGCACAAATTTTGGGCTTGCCTCGAATAAAAGTGAAAACGGAGATACATGGACTTGGTGGAGTATTAGTGGGTGTTTCAAAACACAAAATTGACCTAGAGATAAGACCAAGATTTGTAAGCAACCATGTATTCAAGTCACAAATGATGGTGCTCCCAACAATAATGAGTGCTCAACCAAGTGAATCCTTTGACGTGGACATGAGACAGTGGAATAATTATGTATTAGCGGACCCACTATTCAACAAGTCTGACAAAATCGATTTAGTGATTGGTGGAGATATTTATGCTGACATAATGCAGAAAGGTCAACGCAAGGGTAAAGGACCATTTGCTCAGGAAACGAAGCTAGGTTGGATTATATCAGGAAATATTAATCAAGATACAATGTCAACAAAAATACATGTAGCAGCAACCAATCTGGAACGATTTTGGGAACTGGAAGAGGTGGCATCAGAACATGAAAGTTCAAGTAAGGATCAATGGTGTATGGGTAACTTTGAAAAAACCAAGACTATTGATAAATTTGGGAATGTTGTTGTGGAATTACCATTTGTGAGTGACACCAAGCTGGGAGAATCGAAGCAACAAGCAATGGCCAGATTTCTTACAAACGAAAGGAGATTGGAAAAAAATAAAGACCTAAAAACGGACTACATAAAATTCATGAGAGAGTACTTGGATCTAGGACACATGGTAGAGATACCTACTAATGCAAAAGGAAAATACTATCTACCCCACCATCCTGTGGTCAAAGAAGGAAGTTCAACTACTAAAGTGAGAATAGTATTCGATGCGTCGGCAAGGTCATCAAATGGGAAAAGTTTAAACGATATAATGTACATCGGGCCCAAACTTCAGCGTGATATATTTGACATCATGATTAAATGGCGCCTCTGGAAATATATATTAACAGCAGATGTTGAGAAAATGTACCGACAAATCAAGGTGAAATTAGAAGATCAAGAATACCAATACATTCTTTGGAGAGAGGAGAAAACTGAACCAATAAAACAGTATAGATTGACAACAGTTACGTATGGAACATCTGCAGCCCCATTTTTAGCAGTGAGGTCCCTGTTCAAGAAAGCAGAAGACTGCAATGATAAGAAGATATCGGATGTGATAAAAGAAGATTTCTATATGGACGATCTGATGACGGGTGCAGATAGTATAGAAGAAACCCAATATACCCTAAGAGAAATTTTAAGCCAACTACATAAATATAACTTCCATCTAAGAAAATGGCTTTCAAATGAGCAAGAAATCACTAAAATAATCAATGACCATAGAAGCAATGAAGTTATATCAATAAAAGATGACGAATCCATAAAAACATTAGGAGTGCAATGGGATCCTATTAAAGACGAATTTCGATTTAAGGTTAATTTCGACCAAGTACTGAATATAACAAAGAGGAAAGCGTTATCATTGGTAGCTAAGATTTTTGATCCTTTGGGCGTATTGGCACCTATAACAATTGTGGCAAAATTGGTTATCCAGAAACTTTGGCTATTAAATTCAAATTGGGATGAACCGTTGCCAGAGGAAGTAAAAGCAGAGTGGCTACGGTTCACAGATGGATTGTCCTCCCTTCAAGAACTAAGAATACCCAGATGGGTGGGCACAACTATAAATACGAAAATGGAGCTACATGGATTTGCAGATGCATCAGAAAAGGCATATGCAGCTGTAATATATGTGAAGTGCGGTTCCATAGTAACTTTGCTTACAGCCAAAAGTAAGGTAAACCCGATCAAAAATAGGAAAACCTTGCCGAAGCTGGAATTGAGCGCAGCACATCTATTAGCAAGATTAATCAAAAAGGTGGCAAGCACATTCAATCGCAAAATCAATTTGTTTGGATGGAGTGACTCAACTATTACATTGGGTTGGATAGAGAACATTCGTAATAAGGACAAGTTCATAAGAAATAGGGTGGATGATATAAAAGCTATGATACCAAGTGCTCAGTGGCAATACATAAACACAAAAGAAAATCCAGCGGATGTTGCATCAAGGGGTATTCAATCAAATAAGTTTACAGGCCACAGTTTATGGTGGAATGGACCACCATGGTTACATAAAGCATCCGAAAATTGGCCAAAATCAATGCCAAAAACACAAATTGTAACAACAGCGGTAGCAAGATCAAACGGAGAACCTAATTGTATTGATGGCCTAGTGGAAAAATATTCAAGTTACCACAAATTACTACGAATAGTGGCTCATATTATGCGATTTATCAACAAGTTAAAACATAAACATCATAGTTCTAAAAAATTAACGATCAATGAGTTGGAAGCAGCAGAGGTTTGCATAATATTGCGTCATCAAAGGATGGCGTTCCACAAAGAAGTCAATAACTTGAAGCAAGGAGCCGTTATTGATAAAAACAGCAGAATAGTGGGATTACATCCTTTCTTGGGCAGCAAAGGTCTTATGAGATTAGGAGGCCGTCTGCGAAATGCTAACATGCATTATAATCAGACACATCCACTGATATTGGACAAGCCTCATTTGGCTTCGATAATTATACAGAAGTCTCATATTTATACACTGCATGGAGGAAACAGATTAACGGAATCGACGATTAAACGGAAGTATTGGATTTTGGGTGTTAAAAAATCAATTAAAAAATGCATTCGTTTGTGTCCACAATGCATTCGGTACAAGCAAATAAATGCAAAACAAATTATGGGCGATCTTCCAAAGTCGAGGGTTACAGCTGTACATCCTTTCTTGCATACTGGAGTAGATTATGCCGGACCTATAATAATGAAATGTGCCAGAACGAGAGGTCAGAAAAGCTTTAAGGGTTACATCGCTGTGTTTCTATGCATGGCAACAAAGGCGATACATCTAGAAGTGGTAAGCGACATGACGACTGAGGCATTCTTAGCGTCGTTGAAAAGGTTCTTTGCCAGAAGAGGGAAGAGTGCGCAAATGTATAGCGACAACGGAACCAATTTTGTAGGAGCTAACAGGCGATTAGACGCAGATTTCAAGTCAGCGATACGGAACAACAAAGACGTTATACCATATCTAGTTGACGAAAAAGTGAAGTGGCATTTTATTCCCCCGGGAGCCCCTCATCAGGGAGGACTTTGGGAGGCGGGTGTAAAATCAGTTAAACACCACCTAAAACGAGTAATTGGTGAAACTAAACTGACCTTTGAAAAAATGACTACATTGTTGTGTCAAATAGAAGCAGTGTTAAATTCAAGACCCTTACTTCATGCGGATAATGAGGATGTAGAATCATTTGACGTTTTGTCTCCAGTTCATTTTTTAGTAGGACGACAATTGATAGATGTACCGGAAGATATAACTGAAGTCACTGGATCCTTAAATAAATGGAAATTGATCCAAAAGATGAAAAAGGACTTTTGGAATAGATGGAAAGAGGAGTATCTCTCAACAATGCAGCAAAGAAGGAAGTGGACCCAACCTGGAGAAAACCTGAAGGAAGGAGATGTAGTGATTGTGAAAGACGAATCAACTCATCCAGCGAGATGGCCAATTGGAAGAATAATCGAAACACATCCGGGCAAAGATGGCAAAGTTCGAGTAGTGTCTCTAAAGTTACAACATGGAATATTGAAGAGGCCTGTGCAAAAAATATGTCCACTGGTAAAAACAGAGGAATCAAACGACGAGCTCGGTAAAAAAAGCGATCCAGTGAAGATCAGATCACTTAAAAGGAACGAGCCAAAGAAGAATAAGTTGCAAGCATGTGGGTTATTTTTAACGCTGTTACATATGACGTCAGTAAAGGCAAATGCCCTGTCAAAAAGTGAAGGAACAATTACAACAGTCAAAAATTCAACTGTCATTTATTTGGATCATCTTGGAACTGTGGATGTCGCGTCTTCATCATGGAACTTAGTGGTGTACTTCAACATGCAGCCATTTTTTGAATTAATAAACAAATCAGAAGAGATGTTTGCAATAATGCGGAAAACTTGTGAAAAACTGGAGAACTTTGAAATGCAATCTAATCATGTTTTAGACACAATGGAGCGACAAATCATAAGGATGATGGAAACTAATAAGTATCTGTTCCCCAGTATTATTAATCGACCTTAAAGAGCGCCATTAGAGTTTGTCGGGTCTCTACACCACATTCTTTTTGGCACAATGGATGCAGAAGACAGAAAACAAATGGAAAATAACATGAAGAACACATATTTCGTTTATAAAGAATCGATTAAATTCTTCATGGTGACGTAAGAATTACATATCATTATTGAAGAAAATGAGAAAATCCAAACAGAAATGATTAAGCTTCTGATTGACATAAATCACGGCAAACTGAGCCCGTGTCTTCTCACACCAGTACAACTCCAGGAGGAAATAAACAAACTGCGTGAACATATTCCAGAGAACTTTAAATTACCAGGCAAAAAATACGATCAGCTGAGAGCTATTTATAAGTTAATGAAAGCAAAGGCAACAATAATCGACTCTCAATTAGTGATATCTGCATCTATTCCTTTATTTAATGACCACGTTTCTCAGCTTCTAAAATCATTCCAATACCGCTCGATTATCTTGGAGTAAAAATGATAACAACGGCAAGAAACCAATTCCTGATTTATAATTTTAATATGGATGCATATCATCTAATGTCGCAGTCAGATTTGAACAACTGTCAGCGTTTTACTGATGAAGATTACGTTTGTGATGGTGGATGGCCTTGGTTAAACGCAAACGACAATTCATGTGAAGTATCGCCGATTAAACCACTTAATGAACATCGATGTCATTTTGCAGAAACAAAACTTGAATTTCTCTGGGTTAAACTACATCAAAGTAACAACTGGCTGTTTAAATTATTTAATCAATCAACTGCTCATATACAGTACAAGCCAGGTTTGCAGAAACTACTGGAGATGCCAATGCAAGGTAATATGTCACTACAGCCTGGGTGTACCCTTCGAGTGAAAGGTGCTGTGATGACAGCTCCTTATCAACTAAATTCTGAAAGAATCATTCAAGACAAGATGACGTTGGTAACCGATGTGACACGCATTTCTAGTATTCATATGTAGCCTTTGGAATTGTAGACAATAAATCATACAAAGGAAATTGACGAATTAAGGCGCCATATCGATGATCTTAAAAAGGAGAAGGTTGGCCTAAAGGGCCTTAATTTCCACGAAGTGAGCGGCCACCTGTCACTTGGAACATTGGTCCTGTTAATAATAGTTGCTGTTGCCTTTTATATATATATTAGATGTAAAAATAAAACAAATAAGACGGTCATGAGGGTAGATTTTACACCTCCAACACCATTGGGTATTTTGTAATTAAGATTTATGTATCTTTCTTGGTTTTTATACCCTATCCCATAGGGGGGTATATTAGTTTTGATACATAGTTTGTAACATAGAGAAATAATTTTGCTACATATACCTCAAAGTATATGGATCGACTCAGAAGCGCTAGCTGAGTCGAATTAGCCATGTCTGTCTGTCCGTCCGTCCGTCCGTGTGTCCGTCCGTCACCGATTTTTGGGCCTTAAATTTTGAGCTAGGATAATGAAATTTGGTATAAAGGATCCTTGTCCGAGTCACCAGAACAAGTGTAAACATTTTTGAAATCCGCCCACTGCCACGCCCCCTTTTTAGAAAAACGTAATTTTTGGCAAAACCGTAAAGAATTTTAAAAAGTGTCTGAACAGCATATTTAGAGAATCGTAATATCTATATTTTGTTCATATAATGTTTTTTGCCACGCCCACTTTTTGGGGGCGTTTTTATATAAAAACCATTTTTATACACTACCCCATAACATATGAAGGAGAAAACCTAGTCTTTTGTAGAACCGTAAAAGTGTTTTGTAAGCAGTCTGAAGATTTAGTTGTCACTATATCATTTTTTCTATTTTATCCACATCGTATTTTTAGCCATGCCCACTTTTTTTTGGGATTTTAGTTTTATGGATAGGTTGGGATAGGGTATTCAACGATCCGCACAGCGGATTGTAGCCTTCTCATATGTTTTATTTTAATTTTAAGGCCGCGGGAAAATGTTCACGGAACATGAGATAGTAATAAGTATATGTATATTAAACTCAATAAGGTGATAAGAATACAATCTTATCACACATTGAGAATATGGGTTCTTGCGTGAGGATAAGGATTTTATGACGGTCTGCTATATGCGCTTATCTCATATTATGTATAATAAAACTCTTATCTCTGGCGAGCATAGCAGATCCCTTTTCCCACACATCATTTTAGCATGTAAATGTAGATTAAGAATATTGTATAAATAGATGTATTTTATAATAAAAATAATCAGTGTCTTACAACCACTCAATCGTGTACGTCTTTTAATTCGTAGTCATTCGCCGTGTCGCGAATTAGATTTGTACAGATATAAGTATGGTTTTCATAAAAAAACGCTCCCAAAAATTGGCACCGGTTAAAATCATCTATAAACGATTTTTTTATATTAACATTACCAATGATTTTCAATTGAAAGTTTTTTTTTCGAATATTTTAAAATTTGACCAAAATACTGATACAAATTACTGAAAACGCCACCTCAGAGTGGGCGTGGACATATTTTAAAAAGTTGTACACTTTTTTTTTCATGGTTAGATCGACACAACTCGGGATTCTGAATCGATCCAAATACCTTAAGGTATATCTCTAGAAATTATTTCTCTGTGTTACGAACTTAATGTCACTAATATAACCATATGGAATAGGGTATAAACAGAGGATTCTTGAAAAAATAAATATTTTTATATCCTAGCTTTATTTGCTAAAAAACGTTTTTAAATATTAGTTTCGGATTTTTGGATTTAGGCCAGTTGCTCGCAAACTGTTTGCAACGATTACACATGCTTAGATTTGGCCCAATTATTCCTTAACAGTTTCGGCCAATAACAGCAAATCATTATAATTCACATGGACATCAATTTTATTAAAATTCTGGAATAAAAGTTTTTATAGTCATAGTTCTTCACAATGACATTAAGTTTTTTCAAAGAGAATATAATACATAGAGTGCGCATCTCATACAACGAAAATTTTCTATGTGGGGTACTGATATTGATACCCCAGTGTTCACATTGGTCCATCTTACGTTTCTAAGTATTTTGTCAACTCAAACTCAATCAGTTTGGTGGCGTAGAGGACAGAGCGTCCGACTCTCATGATTTCGGTGCGAGTTCAACTCCTGTGTTGGGCTACCCAAATTTATTTTTATATTTTGTAACGAAATCTTTTTTGTTGTGTGTTGTGGTTTACGAACTCTTTTATTGTGCATTGCGGCTGTATGTTTGCTCTTTGTATTTTTGCGCCGTCTTCTTTATGTCGCATTTGATTATTAGTTGTTGGTGGTTCTTATTTTTATTTTTTCTGCAGACAGAATACAATGTTTTATTATTGCTCTTATTTCGATTTCGTTGCCCAAATTTATCGTTACAGTTTTCAGGGTTCCGCAACTTTCTTGAATTAAGAATAGTAAAACACAAAAATAATTTTTCTAAGTTTACAATTACAAACATTTTTTCGCAAAAAAATGAATAAATGAATTTTTGAAAATTGAAAAAAAAATGTATTGATATATCTATCGACGGAGGAGCCGCAGCAATGGTAGGAAGGGTTAAAGGGGTCGTGTCAAAAATTAAAAAAATTGCACCAGGAAGAAACAGCAGTCATAAGATTTCGAATCGTTATGCACTTATAAGAAGGATGCCAACTGATTTGAAAAAAGTTTTCGATGAAGCTGCGAAGATAGTAAATTTCGTAACAAAATCGTAAAATTTCGAATCACTTCTTTTGCACACGGAAATAAGATGGCAACCTTTTGATGTATTGCATGATTTGGTATTTTCCGATGTACCAAATTATAATTCTCTTGCTCAAAATTTAAGGCCTAACAATCGGTGCCATACAGACGGACAGACATTTTAATTTAATTTGACAAAAAAAAAAATGGGGCCGTCTTGGGACGGCCCAAAATTGCGGAGCTTTTATGTGTTGGCCCGTGTGACATTAACGGTACGGTGACGGTCACGATTTCACTTTTTTTTCGGTTCACTCCCCATCTTTTTGAATAAGTTTTATAAGTGACCCACCGACCGTCCGTTTTGCAAACTTCCATTGGGGAATTTGAAGGGGCAACTAAGCTTCCGAAGTCAGAAGACGTTCGGTTATTTTTGTGGAAAATAAAAAGCTCACTTGGAGCGGTGATGACTTCATCCTCTTTTCTTAGCTCTTTGTCACATTTTTCACAATTTAATTTTGGGATTATTTTGAAAGCAACATAACCCACAAAATATCTAATCGAGACTAACTAGTCAATTTTGGACACATTTTGGTTCTTGCATTTTCTTCCCTTTCCCATAGTTCTCTGCCACGCAAAATATTCTTTGACCTCCATACTCAAAATATGGGGTTACTACGGTAACACCAAGTTCATTGAAGCATTTTCTGTTCGAAGAGCCTTGATCGCATGAAAGGATTCTAACAGATATACCAAAACTGCTGACAAGAGAAATGTTATCTTTAACAATCTCTGTGAGTGTTTTAGAATTCAATCCCTTTTCTGAAACAAAATAATTCAAAATTGTGCTCCAATTTGAAAATATGGATCGGAGTATAAACACACAAGCTTGCTTTGCAATTGCATTGCTTCGCGTATTTCCGTTTGATTCAAATCCGTCAATCAAGTCGATATGTTTGTTGGATCGGAGCTCTCTTTTAAGGGCCATTTCATCCATTGACAGAACCATTTGTGTATCTCCTTTTACTTTGAGCTCCATGAACATTTGCTTTAAGGATTCAAAAGCGCTATTTTTTAAGCCCGGCTGAAGAAATTTTATTGGGGACCAACGGTTTACCGAGCTAATATGCGACAAATTCAAATTCAGCCTATCTCTAAGGAAAACATATGTGGAATGGGACTTATAAAAAATATTTTGAGAAAGATATTTGGCGTCTTCGGAATATTTTTTTGGCCTGTTAGAAATGAGGAGTTTGCAAAATGTCTTAGATTCTTTGCTGATATTTCGTAAGGAATCTATCGCTGCTCCTAAAGTTTTCCCACCAGATCCCCTTTTCAGATTTTGCCTTTATTATTTTTCAAACCTTTTTCCGAAAGGTTATTTTTCTTTTGCAACTTGCTCATTTTTCGTTTGTAAAAATTTAGAAGTTTAATATTTTTTTCGCACTTACTGCACACGACCTCATCGCAATGTGCACTATAAGAAGGGAGGTTATCAGATGGGAAATCATAATCCATATCCATATATTCAGAATCATCTTGCGAAGTAATTGTTGGAATAGCTTCAAATTTGAGTTTTTTACTTCCAATATACGTACTGCAAAAATGATCCTGGCATATAAATAATTTTTTATTATAATTTTCCAGCGTTACTTTACACTTCTCCCTCCAAATTTGCACCATCATTGTATCTCCATTAGGAAATTTAAACAATTGCAAAGATGCGTGACTTCGTCTAGATTTTTTGCAAACATTTTTTTTTTTTTTTTTTTTTTTTTTAACTTTATTTAACTTTAAGATTTTTTTTTTTATAATATTCAACCTGAGAAGCCTTATGGCTTGTCTGCAGGAGGTTGTTTACTAAATCGTTTAATTAACATGTTTCAATCATCAAAATGAATTTATATTTACATTTTAAAATGAAGTATAGTAAAATAAAAAATAGAAAATATTGTTATCATTGTTAAATTACAAATTACAAGTTAAAAATATGCTGGTTCGAGTATTGATTCTAAAAAGCAAAATTGATTGCCGGACGGCCGATTATTTGCTGCTTTGGTGCTCATATTGCTCACTTTCCGCCTTGACAAATTCAAATTCAAATTCAAATGAAAATAAGAATGAACTGCAAAATAAAAATGTTTGAGCACATTGCACATGCTTACATTTTTTCGTCAGAATTTTTTTATACCCTATCCCATAGGGGTATATTAGTTTTGATACATAGTTTGTAACATAGAGAAATAATTTAGCTATATATACCTCAAAGTATATGGATCGACTCAGAATCGATAGCTGAGTCGATTTAGCCATGTCTGTCCGTCCGTCCGTACGTCACCAGTTTTTGGGCCTTAAATTTTGAGCTAGAAGGATGAAATTTGGTACACGTGCTCTTTGTTGCTCCCAGCAGAACAAGTGTAAAATTTTTTGAAATCCGCCCACTGCCACGCCCCCTTTTTAGAAAAACGTATTTTTTGGCCAAACCATAAGGAATTTTGAAAAACTTTCTGAACAACATATTTAGACAATCTGAATATCTGTATTTCGTTCATATAAAGTTTTTTGCCACGCCCACTTTTTGGGGGCGTTTTTAATAAAAAAACGTTTTTCGGTCAAATTTTAAAATTTTCTAAAAAAATTTTGATGCAGAATCATTAGTAATATAAATATGAACATTTCGTCAATAGACCATTTTAACCCACGCCCACTTTTTGGGGGCGTTTTTATATAAAAACCATTTTCATACCCTACCCCATAACATATGCAGGAGAAAACCTTGTCTTTTGTAGAACCGTTAAAATTTTTTTATAAGCAGTCTGAAGAATTTGTTGTCACCATGTCATATTCTTAATTTTATCCACATCGTGTTTTTAGCCATGTCCACTTTTTGGGGATTTTAGTTTTACAGATAGGATGGGATAGGGTATTCAACGATCCGCACAGTGGATTGTAGCCTTCTCATATGTTGTTAAAACAGTTTATCAGAATATTTTGTTGTTTGACAAAACACATCGTTTTCCTCCTGCATATGCTATGGGATGGGGTATACAAACGGTTTTTGTAAGAAAACGCCCCCAAAAAGTGGGCGTGGGCTAAAATGATCCAGGGACGAAACGTTTATATTAATATTACTAATTATTCTGCATCAACATTTGTATACCCTATCCCATAGGGGTATATTAGTTTTGATACTTAGTTTGTAACATAGAGAAATAATTTTGCTACATATACCTCAAAGTATATGGATCGACTCAGAATCGCTAGCTGAGTCGATTAAGCCATGTCTGTCTGTCCGTCCGTCCGTCCGCCCGTCCGTCTGTACGTCACCGATTTTTAGACCTTAAATTTTGAGCTAGGATAATGAAATTTGGTATATAGGATCCTCGTCTCTGCCTACAGAACAAGTCTAAAAAATTTTGAAATCCGCCCACTGCCACGCCCCCTTTTAAGAAAAACTCAGTTTTTGACCAAACCGTAAGGAATTTTAAAAAAGTTTCTGAACAACATATTTAGACAATATTAATATCTATATTTCGTCCGTGTAAAGTTTTTTGCCACGCCCACTTTTTGGGGGCGTTTTCAATTAAAAACTGTTTTCGGTCAAATTTTAAATTTTTCGAAAAAAATTTTGATTCAGAATCATTAACATTATTAATATGAACATTTCGTCCATGTACCATTTTAGCCCACGCCCACTTTTTGGGGGCGTTTTTATATAAAAACCATTTTTATACACTACCCCATAACATATGCAGCAGAAAACCTTGTCTTTTGTAGAACCGTAAAAGTTTTTTATAAACAGTCTGAAGAATTTGTTGTCACCATGTGATTTTCTTTATTTTATCCACATCGTGTTTTTAGCCATGTCCACTTTTTGGGGATTTTAGTTTTACAGATAGGATGGGATAGGTTATTCAACGATCCGCACAGTGGATTGTAGCCTTCTCATATGTTTTTCGAACATTTTAAAATTTGACCGTAAAACGCTTTTTTATTAAAAACGCCCCCAAAAAGTGGGCGTGGCAAAAAAACTTTATAAAACCGAAATATAGATATTACGATTGTCTTACTACGTTTCTCAGACACTTTTTTAAAATTCCTTATGGTTTAGCCAAAAAATACTTTTTTCTAAAAAGGGTTCGTGGCAGTGGGCGGATTTTAAAAATTTTTACACTTGTTCTGCTGGGAGCAACAAAGAGCACGTGTACCAAATTTCATCATTCTAGCTCAAAATTTAAGGCCCAAAAACTGGTGACGTACGGACGGACGGACGGACAAACATGGCTAAATCGACTCAGCTATCGATTCTGAGTCGATCGATATACTTTGAGGTATATGTAGCTTAATTATTTCTCTATGTTAGAAACTATGCATCAAAACTAATATACCCCTATGGGATAGGGTATAAACATATGAGAAGGCTACAATCCGCTGTGCGGATCGTTTAATACCCTATCCCAAACCATCCTTAAAATTAATATCCCCAAAATGTGGTCTATATGGTTATAAAGTATTGAAAATGGCATTGTCAAAACATATTGTTCAGAAGGTTTATCAAATTCTTTTCTGGCTCGACGAAAAACAACGTTTTTATACCCTATCCCATAGGGGGGTATATTAGTTTTGATACTTAGTTTGTAACATAGAGAAATAATTTTGCTACATATACCTCAAAGTATATGGATCGAGGCAGAATCGCTAGCTGAGTCGAATTAGCCATGTCTGTCTGTCCGTCTGTCTGTTCGTCAGCGGTTTTTGGGCCTGAAATTCTAAGCTTGGATAATGAAATTTGGTATATAGGATCCTCGTCCGTGCCACCAGAACAAGTGTAAAAAATTTTGAAATCCGCTTACTGCCACGCCCCCTTTTTAGGAAAACTTATTTTTTGGCCAAACCGTAAGGAATTTCAAAAAAGTGTCTGAGTAGCATATTTAGACAATCCTTATATCTATATTTCGTTCATACAAAGTTTTTTGCCACGCCCACTTTTTGGGGGCGTTTTTAGTAAAAAACGCTTTTTGTCTAAATTTTTAAACTTTCGAAAAAAATTTTGATGCAAATACTTCCGAAATGGTAATATAAACATTTTGTCTATAGATCATTTTCACCTACGCCCACATTTTGGGGGCGTTTTCTTACAAAAACCATTTGTATACCTCATCCCAAGGCATTAGCAATAGAAATACGTTGTTTTTTGTCGAACCACACAAGATTTTGAGAAACTGTCTGAGCAATATATCGTGACAATGTCATTTTCTGTATTTCATCGCCATAAGGCCTTTATTTTGAGGATATAAATTTAAAGGATGGGATGGGATAGGGTATTCAACGATCCGCATAGCGGATTGTAGCCTCTCATATGTTTTTTTTTATTCTTTCCTCTTCTCATTCTTCGTTTCAGCCGCAAGATGTTACATTGCAATAGCATATATATAAAGCATTGTTCGTGTATCAAACACGAACACAGCCACCACAAAACGAAATACGGAAATTCCCCTCGCACTTACCGCCCGCGTCTGTGACGGCTACAACATTTTTAGCTGTGATGCGTACTCTATGTATTATATTCTCTTTGGTTTTGTGTAGAAAATGTAAAGTATTAGATTACAGTTTACTGTTTTGGCAGAACTTTTAAACCTTCGTGCATAGTCATTTTTTTAACGAAAAATCGGGTGATGTTAGCGTGGTACGAGTTTATATAGCAAGAATGATATATTACAAGATGACGCTTTGCGAATGTTTGTCCGCAGCTGTAAATTTTTGCTTACATAGGCCGTGACCAGCGGATAGTTACTTCTATATGTACGAATGTGAGATTTGACGATTTCCGCGTGATAAATTTTAAAAAAATTATTAAACTATGTTTTAGGATAAAAAAGATTGTAGATTTAAAATAAAAACATATGAGAAGGCTACAATCCGCTGTGCGGATCGTTGAATACCCTATCCCATCCTATCCATAAAACTAGAATCCCCAAAAAAGTGGGCATGGCTAAAAACACGATGTGGATAAAATAAAAAAAATGATATAGTGACAACAAATTCTTCAGGCTGCTTACAAAACACTTTTACGGTTCTACAAAAGACAAGGTTTTCTCCTGTATATGTAATGGGGTAGTGTATAAAAATGGTTTTTATATAAAAACGCCCCCAAAAAGTGGGCGTGGTATAAAGACGAAATGTTCATATTAATAATGTTAATGATTCTGCATCAAACATTTTTTCGAAAAATTTAAAATTTGACCGAAAACAGTTTTTTATTGAAAACGCCCCCAAAAAGTGGGCGTGGCAAAAAACTTTATATGAACGAAATATAGATATTACGATTCTGTAAATATGCTGTTCAGACACTTTTTTAAAATTCTTTACGGTTTTGCCAAAAATTACGTTTTTCTAAAAAGGGGGCGTGGCAGTGGGCGGATTTCAAAAATGTTTACACTTGTTCTGGTGACTCGGACAAAGATCCTATATACCAAATTTCATTATCCTAGCTCAAAATTTAAGGCCGAAAAATCGGTGACGAACAGACAGACGGACGGACGGACACACGGACGGACGGACGGACAGACAGACATGGCTAATTCGACACAGCTAGCGATTCTGAGTCGATCCATATACTTTGAGGTATATGTAGCAAAATTATTTCTCTATGTTACAAACTATGTATCAAAACTAATATACCCCCCTATGGGATAGGGTATAAAAAATGAGGTGTGCAGTATTCAATTGCAGTGATATCAATAAAATGATGCTCCAGGAGTAAACACCATATTAGAGTTACGTATCTCAGTAGACCACTCCGAGTTTTCCATTGAATTCAAAATAACAACATTTAAATCTGCAATAAAAACATATCAGCTGTGCGGATCGTTGAATACCCTATCCCACCCCATCCTTAAAATTAATATCCTCAAAATAAAGGCTTTATGGCGATGAAATACAGAAAATGACATTGTCACAATATATTGCTCTGACAGTTTATCAAAATCTTTTGTGGTTCGACAAAAAACAACGTATTTATATTGCTAATACCTTGGGATGTATAAAAATGGTTTTTATATAAAAACGCCCCCAAAAAGTGGGCGTGGGTTAAAATATTATATAGACGAAATGTTCATATTAATAATGTTAATGATTCAGCATCAAAATTTTTTTCGAAAAATTTAAAATTTGACCAAAAACAGTTTTTAATTGAAAACGCCCCCAAAAAGTGGGCGTGGCAAAAAACTTTATATGGACGAAATATAGATATTAATATTGTCTAAATATGTTGTTCAGAAACTTTTTTAAAATTCCTTACGGTTTGGTCAAAAACTGAGTTTTTCTTAAAAGGGGGCGTGGCAGTGGGCGGATTTCAAAAATGTTTACACTTGTTCTGGTGACTCGGACAAAGATCCTATATACCAAATTTCATTATCCTAGCTCAAAATTTAAGGCCGAAAAATCGGTGACGAACAGACAGACGGACGGACGGACACACGGACGGACGGACGGACAGACAGACATGGCTAATTCGACTCAGCTAGCGATTCTGAGTCGATCCATATACTTTGAGGTATATGTAGCAAAATTATTTCTCTATGTTACAAACTATGTATCAAAACTAATATACCCCTATGGGATAGGGTATAAACATATGAGAGGCTACAATCCGCTATGCGGATCGTTGAATACCCTATCCCATCCCATCCTTTAAATTAATATCCTCAAAATATAGGCCTTATGGCGATGAAATACAGAAAATGACATTGTCACAGTATATTGCTCAGACAGTTTCTCAAAATCTTTTGTGGTTCGACAAAAAACAACGTATTTCTATTGCTAATGCCTTGGGATGGGGTATACAAATGGTTTTTTTAAGAAAACGCCCCCAAAATGTGGGCGTAGGTGAAAATGATTTATGGACAAAATGTTTATATTACCATTGCGGAAGTATTTGCATCAAAATTTTTTCGAAAGTTTTAAAATTTGGACAAAAAGCGTTATTTACTAAAAACGCCCCCAAAAAGTGGGCGTGGCAAAAAACTTGGTATGAACGAAATATAGATATTAGGATTGTCTAAATATGCTGCTCAGACACTTTTTTGAAGTTCCTTACGGTTTGGCCAAAAAATAAGTTTTTCTAAAAAGGGGGCGTGGCAGTGGGCGGATTTCAAAAATGTTTACACTTGTTCTGGTGGCATGGACGAGGATCCTATATACCAAATTTCATTATCCTAGCTCAAAATTTAAGGCCCAAAAATCGGTGACGAACAGACAGACGGACGGACAGACAGACATGGCTAATTCGACTCAGCTAGCGATTCTGAGTCGATCCATATACTTTGAGGTATATGTAGCAAAATTATTTCTCTATGTTACAAACTAAGTATCAAAACTAATATACCCCCCTATGGGATAGGGTATAATCAGAAAATAAAACTAACGATCATACAAGTATATGCACCGACAAATAGAGCACCAGACGAAGAAATAAATATATTCTATGACCTATTGGAAAATGTATACAATGAAACGAAAACCGAAATAATGTACCTGATTGGGTGACTTTAACGCAAAAATTGGTCGGCGAAATGATGACGAACGACATATAGGACCATTTGGATATGGACAAAGAAATCGACGAGGTCAAAAACTAACAGAATGGATACATGAAATTAACTTAACAGTCGGAAATACGTTCTTTAAAAAAAAGGACGCAAACAAATGGACATGGATATCACCAGCCTGGAATACAAGATACGAAATATACTTTATATTGACAAATAAACGGAAAACCCTAAGAGATGTATCCATAATAAAACAACTTAAATTTGACAGTGATCACCGAATGCTGAGAGGAAAAATAACAATAAATCACAAGACATTAGAGCGGAACCAAAGTCAACTCTATATTCCAAGAATGACTCCAGCTAATATCATAGCAAGATATAACGAAACATTGAATAGACAAATCCAAAGTGAAATAAATGTACAATATATAGAAACCGAGATTCAGAATATTTCTAACAAACTTGAAGTTCTAATAAAAACGACAGCTAAAACAATTCTAATGAAAAACATATGAGAAGGCTAAAATCCGCTGTGCGGATCGTTGAATACCCTATCCCATCCTATCCATAAAACTAAAATCCCCAAAAAAAGGGGACATGGCTAAAAACACGATGTGGATAAATAGAAAAAATGATATAGTGACAACAAATTCTTCAGACTGCTTACAAAACACTTTAACGGTTCTACAAAAGACAAGGTTTTCTCTTGCATATGTTATGGGGTAGTGTATAAAAATGGTTTTTATATAAAAACGCCCCCAAAAAGTGGGCGTGGGTTAGAATGGTATATAGAAGAAATGTTCATATTAATAATGTTAATGATTCTGCATCAAAATTTTTTTCGAAAAATTTAAAATTTGACCGAAAACAGTTTTTTATTGAAAACGCCCCCAAAAAGTGGGCGTGGCAAAAAACTTTATATGGACGAAATATAGATATTAATATTGTCTAAATATGTTGTTCAGAAACTTTTTTAAAATTCCTTACGGTTTGGTCAAAAACTGAGTTTTTCTTAAAAGGGGGCGTGGCAGTGGGCGGATTTCAAAAAGTTTTACACTTGTTCTGTAGGCAGAGACGAGGATCCTATATACCAAATTTCATTATCCTAGCTCAAAATTTAAGGCCTAAAAATCGGTGACGTACAGACGGACGGACGGACGGACGGACGGACGGACAGACAGACATGGCTTAATCGACTCAGCTAGCGATTCTGAGTCGATCCATATACTTTGAGGTATATGTAGCAAAATTATTTCTCTATGTTACAAACTAAGTATCAAAACTAATATACCCCTATGGGATAGGGTATAACAAAAGCCACAAAAATTGACAATATGTCAGAAAACACCAAAAATCTAATAAAGAAAAGGGAAAACTTGAGAAACAAAGTGAACCTCAACAACGAGGAGAATTGCGAACTCAAACAACTAAGAACTTTTATAAAAACAAGCACAGAAAGGATATACAAGATTACAACGAATGAACTATTAAAGACATATTTACCAACACAAACAAAATTATCTAAGTAATGATAAGGATGATGGATAACATTAATCAAAAAACATATGAGAAGGCTACAATCCGCTGTGCGGATCGTTGAATACCCTATCCCATCCTTTCCATAAAACTAGAATCCCCAAAAAAGTGGGCATGGCTAAAAACACGATTTGGATAAAATAGAAAAAATGATATAGTGACAACAAATTCTTCAGACTGCTTACAAAACAATTTTACGGTTCTACAACAGACAAGGTTTTCTACTGCATATGTTATGGGGTAGTGTATAAAAATGGTTTTTATATAAAAACGCCCCCAAAAAGTGGGCGTGGGTTAAAATGGTATATAAACGAAATGTTCATATTAATAATGTTAATGATTCTGCATCAAAAATTTTTTCGAAAAATTTAAAATTTGACCGAAAACAGTTTTTAATTGAAAACGCCCCCAAAAAGTGGGCGTGGCAAAAAACTTTATATGAACGAAATATAGATATTACGATTCTGTAAATATGCTGTTCAGACACTTTTTTAAAATTCTTTACGGTTTTGCCAAAAATTACGTTTTTCTAAAAAGGGGGCGTGGCAGTGGGCGGATGTCAAAAATTTTTACACTTGTTCTGGTGACTCGGACAAGGATCCTATATACCAAATTTCATTATCCTAGCTCAAAATTTAAGGCCCAAAAATCGGTGACGAACAGACAGACGGACGGACGGACGGACGGACGGACGGACAGACAGACATGGCTAATTCGACTCAGCTAGCGATTCTGAGTCGATCCATATACTTTGAGGTATATGTAGCAAAATTATTTCTCTATGTTACAAACTATGTATCAAAACTAATATACCCCCCTATGGGATAGGGTATAAACATATGAGAAGGCTACAATCCGCTGTGCGGATCGTTGAATACCCTAACCCATCCCATCCTTAAAATTGTTATCCCCAAAATATGTTCTTTATGGTCATAAAGTATTGAAAATGACGTTGTTACAACATATTGTTCCGAAGGTTTATCAAATTCTTTTATAGTTCGACAAAAAACAACGTTTTACTTTGCATATGCCTTTGGGTAGGGCATACAAATGGTTTTTGTAAGAAAAGGCCCCAAAAAGTGGGCGTGGGTTAAAATGGTCTATTGACGAAATGTAGGTATTAATACTGCCAATGATTGTGCATCAAATTATTTTTCAAAAATTTTAAAATTTGAAAGTGGGCGTGGCAAAAAACTTTATATTGACGAAATATAGATATTACGATTCTCTAAAAATGCTTCTCAGACACTTTTTTTAAAATTCTTTACGGTTTGGCCAAAAAATACGTTTTCCTAAAAAGGGGGCGTGGCAGTGGGCGGATTTCAAAAAATTTTACACTTGTTCTGGTGGCACGGACAAGGATCCTATATACCAAATTTCATTATCCTAGCTCAAAATTTAAGGCCCAAAAATCGGTGACGAACAGACAGACGGACGGACGGACAGACAGACATGGCTTAATCGACTCAGCTAGCGATTCTGAGTCGATCCATATACTTTGAGGTATATGTAGCTAAATTATTTCTCTATGTTACAAACTAAGTATCAAAACTAATATACCCCTATGGGATAGGGTATTATAATAACAAAGATACTACAAATAGAAAAGACATTAACGAAACAGCAACGATCTTCTTCGAGTCTTTATTCAAATCGAGTCAAATCGACAGAACACATTTCAGACCAACAAATTACAGAGAGCAACATTACTTCCTCAAACTATTTTGATGAAACTGAAAATCCATTCGGCATTTCTACGTCGAGCTTTCTGTTTGTGAATAACTGTCGATTTTTCATAGATTTCGGCCATTTTTTCAGCTAACGAGTTGAAAACTTGATTGGTGTCATTTTGTTGCAATATATGTTCCCAATTCATTGTTCTGATTAGCTGATTTACTTTGCTACTTTTAATAACTGAGAGCTCAGGTTGTTCGCTTTCAGTTTTACCCGCATCATACACTCCATATAGGGTGCTGTAGTTGTCGGATATGTCACTTTCAATTACAGCCGAAAATATTTTGCGCTCCGATACGTTTACCAATATGTGATCAATTAGTGTCTCACTTCCTACGTTTCTATCAACTCTTGTAGTCCCCGTAATGATATTACATATTCCATTCATCGCCAGCATTTCTTTATAGTTATAAACATGTGCTTTTGTGGTATCTTTCATGTTTATATTTATATCGCCCAGTATGATAATGTCATTATGCATCTTTGTGTTGGTTATGTTTACGAATTCTGCAATGAATTCGTTTTCCTTGTGCTTTGGTGGTCTGTATATTCCACTGATAATCTTATCTTTTGGATGAGAGAGAATTTTAACAGTCAGATTTTCATAAGTTGAGCTTGCAATGTTGAGTCTTTCGTAATTCAGGTGTTCTTTGATAAACATCGCAATACCTCCACCCTTTCTTTTTTCTCTATTTTCAAATTCCGCACAGAAACCATCTAAAGAATATAAACCATTTTCTTCTTCATTTCTATTTGTTTCCACTAAGTCAATTACATCTACATGCTTCATGATCGGACTCACACTTGCATAGAAAACATCCCAATTTTTTCTTAACGATCTTATATTTAAACATAAACAACGAAAATTCATTTTTTCTAATCAAATTTAGCTTCTTCAAAATCTTTAAATGACATACAGTTTAAGTTTAATATTATATTTTCTTCTATGTTATCATTATTATCCATCATTAACAGAAAAAAAATCGTGCTTCAGTATATGTGTTTCAAAATTAATTTCGTTTAATTTTATCAATATCATTCATACATTGAATAAACAAAGCTTGTGCTCTCTCCTCTCTTCTTGCAAACACTTTTCCAGAGTTCTCCCACACAAATCTCCAACCTTCTTCTTTTGCTTTCTTCTTTGTTTGCCACAGCAACTGTTTATTTAGATTGGTAAGCATATTATTGATGAAAACGTTTACATTTTGCATCTCGCTTAATTTTGCATAGCCATCTAAATATTGTTTAATTTTCGCAATTGTCATCGGACGAGTTGCGCGGGCATTACTCATAAATGAGTTCTTTATTATGGTATTATTAAAAGTAACTACAATTGAAGATCGTTCGACGTTTTTTGTTTTCGTGCGGTATATATCTGAGATATCGGTGTTTGTTACTTCTTGTTTGATTGTTTTGCCTATTGCTTTGACTATTTCAATTAAATTTTCGTTTTGTGTTGGTAAAATATTTTTGATTTCGATCGTGTTTTTTAGTTGTTGCTGTTCTAAATTGTTTATTTGTGCTTGCATTTGTGAAATGCATTCATCTTTTTCTCTATGTGATGCAGAGATGATAAAATACGGATAAAAAGCCCTTACACCTATTCTGACAAAGTTATTCAACTCCATTATTTCAAAACAGAAAATACCATCACAGTGGAAGCAAAGCACAATCATACTAATCCACAAAAACGAAAAAAAGGACGATGTAAATAACTACAGACCGATAAGCATAATCTCGACTTTATATAAACTCTTCTCGAAGACAACATACACTAGTCGGCATAAGTATTTTGACGAAACCTTTTTGTGACTATTGAGACTAACTTTGCTTGGTATCGTTAAAACAACGGTGCAAAAATGATGCGCGAAACAAAGAATCTATTTTTAGCTCTATGCATGCCAAGTTTTGTATTGTTTACCTTTTGCATTCTCTTTCTGCTGATAAGAACGCATGCAGACAAAGAATTTTTACGTGGCATAAGTATTTTGACGGAAACTTTGTGCAAATATTTTAACAGTTTTGAGCACGTGATAACCAAAAAACTTGTGTAGTTAACTTTAATTTACATTAAACGTTGATAACAAAATAAAAATTTATTAAAATTTATTAAAACCATGGGTAAAACGGCTGAGTTGAGTTTGGTTGTCAGATCTTCAATGGTAGCGAAGTTTAACGCTGGAACGGCAGTAAAAGACATAGCAAGTGAGTTTAATTTGTCGCGTCAAACTGTGCACTATCAAATCAATAAGTTTAAAAAGCATAATGACATCACAAACCTAATCAGCCGTATTTATTAGATTTCCTTAGGCGGGGTCTCAGAGGCTGCCTAGTTAGGCATGCCTAAATATTTAAGTTGCCTCTAGGCAACGTTGCTTAAATTCTTATTTATAATCGATTTTCCGTTGCTGCCTAACTAGGCGAAGTTTATGTCAAATAAAGTAGTAGTATTTACAAATCTAGTATAAAAAATTAAGATTCTTGTACTTTGTTTACATCAGATTTTCTTTTTTTTTTGGGTTTGACAGCATATGTTATTTGTAAACAAATATCTTAAAGGAAGAACATGGAGCTATATGGGCAATGTTATATTGCTGTTCGGAATCAGTTTGAGGATTCAACAGTGGAGTGAAAAGAATGTTGGAGCAGGCATAGCCCCCATCATCGAGTAAGCGTTTTGTATATTTTTGGTCTCCTACTAGTTGGAGAATTCATAATATTCACTACACATAAATCATTTACAAGTGAAATGAAGCTTGATTCCATTCTTATGAAAATATTTTCACTTTATTGCAAACCACCACCCAAAATCTCAAAATAAATTTCCAGATTGAAATTCTCGTAAACGTCAAAATGAAAATGAAATGAAAATTCCTTAGGCAGCCTCTAGGCAGCCTTTAGGCAGGGTTCGCTCGCGCTTAAGTTAGGCGGCCTTTAGGCAACGTTGCCTAAATGTGAAAATCGATTATAAATACCGATTTTGCACTTAGGCAGTACTTAAAGGTTGCCTAAAGTTAGGCAACCTCTAAAATGCTTTTATAAATACGGCTGAATGTGATCAGGTGCTAAGCGCAAAACAACGCCCACTGAAGACCGAACCCTTCTACGGGAATTTAAAAGAAATATATTCCTGAAGCCTCAAACTGCTGCAAATCAATGGAATTTGACGGCAACGAATCCAATCAGTGAGCGCACTGTCCGACGACGTTTAATGGAAGGAGATTTTAAAACATTTCAAGCTAAGGACGTGCCGTACATATCAAAGGTAAACAAGCTTAAAAGACTGTCTTTCGCAAAGGAACATCTGCACAAGCCAAAGGAGTACTGGAGAAGCGTTCTATGGACAGATGAAAGCTCCTTTGAGTATAACTCATCAAAAAACAAATTTTACGTTAGATTGCCAAAGGTAGAAAGGCAAAAAAGACGCCCCTTTTGTCAAAAAGTGAGCCATGGTGGAGGCTCTGTCATGTTCTGGGGATGTGTTGCGTATAATGGCCTGGGTGAATTGGTTCCTATCACCGGCTCGATGAACCAAGGTCAATATTTAAGAACCCTAAATGATAATGCCTTTCCTTCCGGAGGTAGGCTTATTGGTGAATCATTTATCCTGCAACAGAACAATGCCCCATGCCACAAAGCCCGGATGATAACTAAATTTTTGAAGGATGTTGGTGTTGCCACTTTGGACTGGCCACCTCAAAGTCCAGATTTAAATATAATAGAAAACGTCTGGTCTCTTTTGAAACGCAAAAGAACAGTTTCTTTAAATAAAACCAGAGAGGAGACGATTTCTGAGGTCACTTCCCTTTGGGAAGAGATATCTCCAGAGATTCTTCAAAATTTAGTAGATTCAGTACCGAGACGCCTTCAAAAAGTTATTGAAGCCAAAGGAGGTTATATATTTTACTAAATTCTTCTTTATTTATTTACTTTTGTTAAGTTTAAAATGTTTTTTCTTAGAGTTATATACTTGTCAAAATACTTATGCCAACACACGAAATTACAAATTAATTTATATCTTTTTTGACTTCTATGAAAAATATTTGTTTGCCTATTTTTAAGTTTGTATTAGTTATATATAAAAATGAAAAAATAAACATAAATTCTTGTCAAGCCATTTAGAAGTTAAACTCAAAAATGCACGATTTTTATTTCGTCAAAATACTTATGCCGACTAGTGTATATGAAAATGAAACACAAATGATGAACAACCAGGGGAGCAAGCTGGCTTTCGAGAAGGATATTCAACTACTGACCATTTACAGACTATCAACCAATTGATCCAAGAAATCAACGAATACAAGAAACCTCTCTATTTTCTATTTATTGACTTCAGTAAGGCTTTTGATATGGTAGAACCCAAAAGTATTTGGACGGCGTTGGAGAACCAGAATATTGACCCCATCTTAATAACAACATTTAAAAATATTTATTCCAACAATACAGCAAGAATTAAAACTGACAAAACGGGACGAGAAATCAAAATTAACAAAGGAGTAAGACAAGGAGATCCAATATCGCCTCCACTATTCGCAGCTGTATTCTTCTTCTTCTTCTTAAGTGGCGCTACAGTCCGGGATGAACCTGGGCTTCAACCAACATGTCTCTCCAATTAACCGGTCCTTAGCTAACTGCCTCCAGTTGCGCACTCCAAGTTGGTTGAGGTCGGTTTCTACTTGTGCGCGCCACTTACGGCGAAGTCTTCCTCTACTGCGTCCGACGTCTGGCTGGGAATCGAAGACTCTGCGAGCCGGAGTATTGGTGTCCATTCGTTCTACATGTCCTAGCCATCTTAAACGCCCAATGCGGAGTTTTTTGACTGGGGGTATGTCGCTGTACAGCTCCTATAGTTCGTGGTTGAATCTTCGTCTCCATAGCCCGTCAACGCAAACGGGACCGAAGATTATCCGAAGAATTTTTCTCTCGAATCGACCAAGGATTTCTTCATCCGCTTTGGACACGGTACATGCTTCAGCGCCGTAGAGCAGGACTGGGATGATCAGGGTCTTATATGGTTCGAGTGAGGGCTTTACTATTAAATTGCCTTCTTAGCCCGAAGAAACAGCGATTGGCAAGAGTAATTCTTCGTTTGATTTCTGACAAGATGTTGTTGTCAGAGTTAATAGCGGAGCCGAGGTAGACAAAGTCCCGTACTACCTCAAAGTTATATCTGTCAATGGTGACGTTCTGTCCAATTCGTCGATGTTGCGTGTCCTTTCGTGTTGACAGCATATACTTAGTCTTACCCTCTTTTACTGCTAAACCCATTTTTGCCGCTTCTTTCTCTATACTAGCAAACGTGGCTATGACATCACGTTGAGTCCTACCAATGATGTCAATATCGTCGGCGTATGCTAGAAGTCGCACAGATTTTTGGGAAATTGTGCATCTGGTGTTGGCTCGGGAGTTTTGCACAATCCTCTCAAGAATCAAATTGAAGAACTCACATGACAGCGCATTTTAATCTCGAATCGACCAAGGATTTCTTCATCCGCTTTTGATACGGTCCATGCTTCAGCGCCGTAGAGCCGGACTGGGATAATCAGGGTCTTATATAGGATCTCCTTAGTAGTTCGAGTGAGGGCTTTACTACTAAATTGCCTTGTAAGCCCGAAGAAACAGCGATTGGCAAGAGTAATTCTTCGTTTGATTTTTGACGAGATGTTGTTGTCAGAGTTAATAGCGGAGCCGAGGTAGGCAAAGTCCGGTACTACCTCAAAGTTATATCTGTCAATGGTGACGTTCTGTCCAATTCGTCGATGTTGTGTGTCCTTTCGTGTTGACAGCATATACTTAGTCTTACCCTCATTTACTGCTAAACCCATTTTTGCCGCTTCCTTCTCTAAACAAGCAAACGTGGCTCTGACATCACGTTGAGTCCTACCAATGATGCCAATATCGTCGGCGTATGCTAGTAGTTGCACCGATTTTTGGAAAATTGTGCATCTGGTGTTGGCTCGGGAGTTGTTGGTAAACGGTTTCAGGCGTTCACATATTACGGCTGATAGGATCTTGTAGGCGATGTTGAGCAAACTTATGCCTCTGTAGTTGGCGCAGTTCAGAGGGTCTCCTTTTTTGTGGATCGGGCAAACGATGCTGAGGTTCCATTCTTCAGGCAAGTTTTCATCCGACCAGATTTGGCTTATGAGTTGGTGGATGTTGCTTACCAAGTCATCTCCGCCAGCTTTATAAAGCTCAGCGGGAAGGCCGTCATTTCCTGATCAGCTTGAGTTTGGATATTGCTATCCTCACTTCACTTAGGTCGGGTGGTTGGCAGTTTTTGCTGTCGTTGCCAATATCAAATGGTTCGTTATGCCTGACAGCGGAATGTTGTTCGTCATCGCCGTTTAACAGTCTGCAGAAGTGGTTCTTCCATATCCTCAGCATCGAATGTGTTTCAACTACGATATTTCCTTGTTCGTCTCGACAGGATTATGTTCGAACCTTGTATCCTTGGCATTGACGTTTTACACTTCGGTATAACTTGCGAACATCGTTCCTGGAGTGGCACCTATCTATATCCTCGATCGCGCGCTTTTCTTGCTCTTTTTTTCTTTCTGAAAAGCCGATGTTCTTCCCTTCTTCTTTGCCTATAGAGCTCAATGGCAGCTCTCGTCTTCACCTGCAGCTTAGCCATTGTAACGAAATGTTGTTGTTTGATCCTCCCACCTAAGTTCACCCTTATGACCTCCAACCACAGGCCTCGTTAAAGGCCAGCCCGGGCAAAAGTGGGAGGTTGTTCGAAAATGTGTTTTCAGCATCAGGCATGCTAGTCGTGCTCCGTCCTAAGCTCGTCGGAATGGGGGGGATCTTTCTGCCAAATTAACGAACAGCTACATTTTTTTCCATGCCTCTCTCGTGGTGGTAGGGAGAGTTTTTTTTTTCTTTTTGTGCTTTGAGAAGGAAGCTCGAAATTGTCTCTCCTAGATTCTTAAGAACCGTTTGGCAAACGTTGGGTATCTGTAGGGGGAGGACCAGATGTTGGTGCCTCTTCGAGTGAACCCTCCCCTATAGGGGTTCGCGAAAAGTCGCGATACCCCACCTTGGTAGCTAACACACTCAAAATCAAGAGTAGCTACCCCATACTTTAAACAACTCGTACACCCCTACAATACTATTTCACTACCTGGCTGGTTCCCGGAGCCACATCACATCCAAAGAGAACCACTTTAGCACTTCATATTTACAGGGTTCTTATCTTACCAATGTGGGTTTTTATCCGTGTCATTAATGGGGTCGTCGAGGCGACGGATTTACCGCGAAAAAAAGGAAGGTTGGGAGCAAAGGGTACCGGGAGGGTTAACTCATTGATTTATTTTGGGGTCCATTATTAAAGAACAATCACCTTTTTTCTTTTTAAATATTTTGGTGTCCGGCAAACCATCTAGGGGAAAGCTAACTTGGTGGGACAACGGCAGGCAAACAATAAGGATGATAGATCACTCTGTACTGTAGTGAAGTGTGAAGTGTGAAGGTGAACCCAATGGCCATCGGAAAATTAAATGAGAAAGGAGGGGGGCAAGCGCGGCGGACAGAACAAATGTTCGAACAGTAGAAGAAGAACACGGAACAACAACATGTGAGAGCGCAAGCATAAGAGAGCGCTCTATTGTGAATTTTGTTGGTTTAGTCATAGTGTACATTGTGTTTGTGGTTGTGGATACGAATACGAAATATGTGTTTTGTGTCATTGTGTGTGTTACTTTGAAATTGCACTGGTTGATTTCCATCCTTGTTTGGTGTTTTGATAAGCTATTTATTTTATACAATTATAATATTGTCGGTTCAAAGGTAAAAGTAGGTACAAAATTGGTGAGAATATGTTTTTTTTATAATTTTTCTTCTTTTTTTTGAATTTTGGGGCGTAGGGGAGGGAAGGATAGTAAGGAAGTTGCGGCAGTTTTCTTCTACCCAGGAACAGCTGTCCTGTTCGTCCGCTTCCAATTTCTTTTTTTCACTTGAAAGTCGTCTACTTGGGCCTTTCGCTTATTTTTCACTTTTTTTCACTTTTTTTTTTGTTAAGGCTACCGCTTAGATCGCAAGTCCCGAACTGAGTGACCGCTTGTCCGTTCCAAATTTTTCCCACACCCCAAAATCCCGTAGGCAAAAGGGTACGGTGGAAAGACAGTTCACGTCATTCAAACTCTTCTAACTACTACCTATTGTCTCCTCTCTCATATTGTGGCACCATAGTGCTATACCGTATTTAGGTTCACCGTATTGAGCGAATCGGTCATAGCTTATCTTCGCTCTCCCTCATAGTCGAGTGCCCTTTCATGATCGGACAAAAGTCAGTGCACCAACCGTACTTTTTCCCTGTTATTAGGTGCACGAACCACCATGAATAAATGAATTTTTGAAAATTGAAAAAAAAAAATGTATTGATATATCTATCGACGGAGGAGCCGCAGCAATGGTAGGAGAGGTTAAAGGGGTCGTGTCAAAAATTAAAAAATTGCACCAGGAAGAAACAGCAGTCATTGCATTTTTTATGCACTTATAAGAAAGATGCCAACTGATTTGAAAAAAGTTTTCGATGAAGCTTAGAAGATAGTAAATATCGTAAAAAAAATCGTAAAATCTCGAATCACTTCTTTTGCACACGGAAATAAGATGGCAACCTTTTGATGTATTGCATGATGAGCAATTTATATCAAAATAAACTTATCATGCAGACATTTTTTAACCCCCCTATTAATAAAAAATCACTATCCGCTCCTTAACACACGAGTTATGTAGCTAACGGATAGTGAGCTTATCCGTTTGCTATCTTTTGTTATTAATAAGTATATTTTATATATATATATAAATGTTAGTTATCCGCTCTCTCTCATAGAAATCCCGACAGAGCATGGCAGCACTTTACTTAAAAGTATTTAAAATAATACGATCCAGGTATACGTATGATAAAATAAAATAATAAGAAGTACGATAATGTGAGTAATGTACATGTATGTGTATAGTCAATGAAATCACAAATATTAAAAGTTATCCGCTCCTTATACACGAAATTCGATGAGTTAAGTTATCCGTTGTAGAAATGTTTTTTTAATAAGAATTACAAGTTAACCGATGTGTTAGTGCTAACTCACCGTTGTTCGTTGTTTATTAATAGGGGGGTTAAAGTTTAATGAAACTGCTTTGCAGGAAAAATCCATATAAGTTTTTACTGTGAGAGACAAACTGGCAGCTTAAAAAAAAATTATTCCTGGTTTACCTGAGCCCTCATTCCGTAAAGTCTTGCATCAGGTAAGGTCAATAATAGTGGGCGGATTTTAAAAATGTTTACACTTGTTCTAAAGTAACGCAAAAGGATCCTATATACCAAATTATAATTCTTCTAGATCAAAATGAAATCCTAACAATCGGTGCCATACAGACGGACAGAAATTTTAAATTAATTTGAAAAAAAACATGAAGCCGTCGTGGGACGGCCGAAAGATGCGGAGCTTTTATGCATTGGTATACAGTGACGGTCACGATTTCACTTTTTCTCGGTTCACTCCCCACCTTATAAGTGCGCCATAGAGGGGGAAGTTAATGGTGCTGTGACGGTCACGATTTCACTTTTTTTTCGGTTCACTCTCCATCTTTTTGAATAAGTTATATAAGTGACCGTCCGTAAAAAAGCTACTTTCGCTTCAAAAATGTTAATCTGAACATTTCGTCTATAGGGCATTTGTACCAACGCCCACTTTTTGGGGGCGTTATTTGCTAAAAACCATATGTATGCCCTACCCCATATCATATGCAGGAGACAAGCATTCTTTTTTTGTCGAACCATTACATATATTGTATAAAAGCAACGACCACTTTTTAAGGATGTTGAATATGAGGATGGAATGGGAAAGGGTAATCAACATTCGCACAGCGGATTGTAGTATTTTTATATGTTTATACCCTTTCCCATAGGGGTATATTAGTTTTGACACTTAGTTTGTAACATAGAGAAATAATTTTGCTACATATACCTCAAAGTATATGGATCGACTCAGAATCGCTAGCTGAGTCGATTAAGCCATGTCTGTCTGTCCGTCCGTCCGTCCGTCTGTACGTCACCGATTTTTAGGCCTTAAATTTTGAGCTAGGATAATGAAATTTGGTATATAGGATCTTCGTCTCTGCCTACAGAACAAGTGTAAACATTTTTGAAATCCGCCCACTGCCACGCCCCCTTTTAAGAAAAACTCAGTTTTTGACCAAACCGTAAGGAATTTTAAAAAAGTTTCTGAACAACATATTTAGACAATATTAATATCTATATTTCGTCTATATAAAGTTTTTTGCCACGCCCACTTTTTGGGGGCGTTTTCAATTAAAAACTGTTTTCGGTCAAATTTTAAATTTTTCGAAAAAAATTTTGATGCAGAATCATTAACATTATTAATATGAACATTTCGTCTATATACCATTTTAACCCACGCCCACTTTTTGGGGGAGTTTTTATATAAAAACCATTTTTATACACTACCCCATAACATATGCAGGAGAAAACCTTGTCTTTTGTAGAACCGTAAAATTGTTTTGTAAGCAGTCTGAAGAATTTGTTGTCACTATATAATTTTTTCTATTTTATCCACATCGTGTTTTTAGCCATGCCCCCTTTTTTGGGGATTTTAGTTTTATGGATAGGATGGGATAGGGTATTCAACGATCCGCACAGCGGATTGTAGCCTTCTCATATGTTTATACCCTATCCCATAGGGGGGCATATTAGTTTTGATACTTAGTTTGTAACATAGAGAAATAATTTTGCTACATATACATCAAAGTATATGGATCGACTCAGAATCGCTAGCTGAGTCGAATTAGCCATGTCTGTCCGTCCGTCCGTCCGTCTGTCTGTTCGTCACCGATTTTTGGGCCTTAAATTTTGAGCTAGGATAATAAAATTTGGTACATAGGATCCTCGTCCGTGCCACCAGAACAAGTGTAAACATTTTTGAAATCCGCCCACTGCCACGCCCCCTTTTTAGGAAAACTTATTTTTTGGCCAAACCGTCAGGAATTTAAAAAATGTGTCTGGGCAGCATATTTAGACAATCCTAATATCTATATTTCGTCCATACAAAGTTTTTTGCCACGCCCACTTTTTGGGGGGGGGGGGGGGGGCGTTTTTAGTAAAAAACGTTTTTTGTCCAAATTTTAAAACTTTCGAAACTTTTGATGCAAATACTTCCGCAATGGTAATATAAACATTTTGTCCATAGATCATTTTTACCTACGCCCACATTTTGGGGGCGTTTTCTTACAAAAACCATTTGTATACCCCATCCCAAGGCATTAGCAATAGAAAACCGTTGTTTTTTGTCGAACCACACAAGATTTTGAGAAACTGTCTGAGCAATATATTGTGACATTGTCATTTTCTGTATTTCATCGCCATAAGGCCTATATTTTGAGGATATTAATTTAAAGGATGGGATGGGATAGGGTATTCAACGATCCGCATAGCGGATTGTAGCCTCTCATATGTTTATACCCTATCCCATATGGGTATATTAGTTTTGATACATAGTTTGTAACATAGAGAAATAATTTAGCTACATATACCTATAAGTATATGGATCGACTCAGAATCGATAGCTGAGTCGATTTAGCCATGTCTGTCCGTCCGTCACCAGTTTTTGGGCCTTAAATTTTGAGCTAGAAGGATGAAATTTGGTACACGTGCTCTTTGTTGCTCCCAGCAGAACAAGTGTAAAAATGTTTGAAATCCGCCCACTGCCACGCCCCTTTTTAGAAAAACGTTTTTTTTGGCTAAACCATAAGAAATTTTAAAAAAGTGTCTGAGAAACGTAGTTAGAGAATCGTAATATCTATATTTCGTTCATATAAAGTTTTTTGCCACGCCCACTTTTTGGGGGCGTTTTTAATAAAAAACGTTTTACGTTCAAATTTTAAAATTTTCGAAAAAAATTTTGATGCAGAATAGTTAGTAATATTAATATAAACATTTCGTCCATAGATCATTTTAGCCCACGCCCACTTTTTGGGGGCGTTTTCTTACAAAAACCGTTTGTATACCCTACCCCATAGCATATGCAAGAGTAAAACGATGTGTTTTGTCAAACAACAAAAGATTCTGCTAAACTGTTTGAACAATGTGTTGTGACAATGTCATTTTCTATATTATAGGCTAATAAAGCTCACTTTTTGGAGATATTAATTTTAAGGATGGGATGGGATAGGGTATTAAACGATCCGCACAGGGGATTGTACTCTTCTCATATGTTTTTTTTGGCATTGAATTTTTTTTAAATTTTTTTTTGTAGGATTGACTGTTGAGTTGCAAAGCAGATCGGTATAAATTATCGGAATGCAGAGCTCCACTGTTAATACAATCAAACATTTTATCTACCTTTTGTATGAAATCAGCAGTTGATAGAGCAACTTCCTTTGTATTCTTTTTAGATCCAACAGTATCGCAAATTGTTCTAATTGCAGCTTGAACTGTTTTGCTGAATACTTGAGTGGCAAATTTGACACGCATTTTCTCAAAATAATTTGGAGAAATGTGCTGCCTAGTCAATTTTGGGCACATTTTGGTTCTTGCATTTTCTTCCTTTTCCCATAGTTCTCTGACAACACTTAAACTAGCTCTTCCATCAGGAGTTTCTATATCACACTCCAGCCAGTTGTTTCGAAGGGACTTCATTAAGTGGGGAAAATCATACACGCAATAATTCTTTGACCTCCATACTCAAAATATGGGGTTACTACGGTAACACCAAGTTCATTGAAGCATTTTCTGTTCGAAGAGCATTGATCGCATGAAAGGATTTTAACAGATATACCAAAACTGCTAACAAGAGAAATGTTATCTTTAACAATCTCTGTGAGTGTTTTAGAATTCAATCCCTTTTCTGAAACAAAATAATTCAAAATTGTACTCCAATTTGAAAATATGGATCGAAGCATAAACACACAAGCTTGCTTTGCAATTGCATTGCTTCGCTTATTTCCGTTTGTTTCAAATCCGTCAATCAAGTCGATAAGCTTGTTGTATCGGAGCTCTCTTTTAAGGGCCATTTCATCCATTGACAGCTCCATTTGAGTGTCTCCTTTTACTTTGAGCTCCGTGAACATTTGCTTTAAGGATTCAAAAGCGCTATTTTTTAAGCCCGGCTGAAGAAATTTTATTGGGGACCAACGGTTTACCGAGCTAATATGCGACAAATTCAAATTCAGCCTATCTCTAACGAAAACATATGTGGAATGGGACTTATAAAAAATATTTTGAGAAAGATATTTGGCGTCTTCGGAATATTTTTTTGGCCTGTTAGAAATGAGGAGTTTGCAAAATGTCTTAGATTCTTTGCTGATATTTGGCAAGGAATCTATCGCTGCTCCTAAAGTTTTCCCACCAGATCCCTTTTTCAGTTTTTTGCCTTTATTATTTTTCAAACGTTTTTCCAAAAGGTTATTTTTCTTTTGCAACTTGCTCATTTTTCGTTTGTAAAAATTTACAAGTTTAATATTTTTTTCGCACTTACTGCACACGACCTCATCGCAATGTGCACTATAAGAAGTGAGGTTATCAGATGGGAAATCATAATTAGGGGTGAGACTGCTCTTGCGATAGCTGCTATCAATCACACTGCTCTCTGCACTGAGCAGTGAGCAGTTGCGATTGCTCATCAGAATGCATGCTCAGTTGCTCACTGTTCTTTTTTTCTGTTTCACCATATACATACATATATTCAACGAATCGAAAATGTATAATATGCACGGCGCGGCATTCAAATTACAGATACACATTACACATCCATAAAACACATACACACCTATAGCCGAAGAGGGCAAAACATCGAGTGAGCGATTGAGAATGAATAAGAAGATATTGTAATTCTATGAGCATGTTTTCTCTGTTTTTCATTAATCGTTCTTGTGTTCAAAACAAATCACAGTTTGCAAACTGCTAACTGCTCACTGCTCAAAGCTCAAGTGCTCACTGCTCTTGCTCATGCTCACACACTGAATCACTGAAAGCACATAGCAGTGCTCACTGCTCAAGTGCTCACACACTGAATCACTGAAAGCACATAGCAGAAGCATGAGCTGGTGTGCTGCTCTCTAAACAGTGATCAAATCGCTGCTACTTATAGCTGCTCTTTCCATATGTTGCTCTCTGCTATCACTGCTCATCGAAAATCGCTCTTAAGAACATCCCTAATCATAATCCATATCCATATATTCAGAATCATCTTGTGAAATACTTAATTGCAGTACGTATATTGGAAGTAAAAAACTCAAATTTGAAGCTATTCAAATTTGAGTTTTTTACTTCCAATATACGTACTGCAAAAATGATCCTGGCATATAAATATTTTTTTATTATAATTTTCCAGCGTTACTTTACACTTCTCCCTCCAAATTTGCCCCATTAGGAACTTTTTAAAAAATTGCTAAGATGCGTGACTTCGTCTAGATTTTTTGCAAACATAGCAAAATTGATTGTCGGACGTCCGATTATTGCTGCTCATACTGCTCACTTTCCGCTTTGACAATTGACAGTCAAAATAAGAATGAACTAAAAAATGAAAATGGTTTGAGCACATTGCACATGCTTACATTTTTTCGTCAGAAATTTTTTTTTATTCTTTCCTCTTCTCATTCTTCGCTTCAACAGCAAGATGTTACATTGCAATAGCATATATATAAAGCATTGTTCGTGTATCAAACACGAACACAGACACCACACAACGAAATACGGAAATTCCCCTTCGCACTTACCGCCCGCGTCAGTGACAGCTACAACATTTTTAGCTGTGATGCGTACACTATGTATTATATTCTCTTTGCAGTATGCAACTTGTTGGTTGCAACATTACAAGATGCAACAATAGGGAAACAACAATTAAGCGGACACAAACCAAAAAAAAAGGTTTCCCACAAAACTTATTACTGTTACACGTTCATACGAGTTCATACGGATAAGAAACGAAACCGCACTGGACTCATGTCAATTTGAAACATACATTTGACGTGACGTATACGTAACGCTTAGGGGCGAGTTAATATATATAGATATTAACTTCTAAGGTCTTTAATATGGAATACCCCAATCGGTTTTCCTTTTGTATCTTGCAGTTCATATAAAGAGTTACCCACAATCTTGGAAACTGTCGATTTCACGAACTCGGGACACAACTTAGCGTTTAACTTCTTTGACGCGTCGCTTAGGATGAAGTTACGTTTGTAAACTATGTCTCCTACTTTGTATTTCCTGTTCGCGCTTCGGAGGTTGTACACCTTTTCGTATTTGAGGTGAGCTTCATCCACAAGGATTTCCTTAGATGGGCGTGCAGAATGTTAATTTTATCGGTTTTAGGCAAGATTTCGATGTTTGAATTATTTAATCCATCCAGCTTTCGAAGGAGATTGTATGTAGAGCCATGTTCGACCATTTTCTGACCGAACAGAGCTTCAAATGGAGAGATGCCCATCGCTGAATGAAAAGCTGAACGTAGAGCGCAGCCTATAAGTTTCTCATCCCACCTTGTCTGGTCCTTAGGGAGATACGATCTTATGGCAGCCCGCATTGGCCTGCGGGGAGTATGAGGCAGTGCGAATATGTCGTATACCATACGAGGTTAGACATTTTTCAAATTCTCGGCTGGTAAATTGCTTGCCATTATCCGTCAGGATGGTTTCGGGGACTCCAAACATACAAAATATGGTATTCTTCAACCAATGAGTTGTATTTTCAGTAGTCGCTTTTTTAAGAGGTTGGACAAAAACGAACTTAGTGAGTTAATCTAACACTATGAGTATGTAAGTGTTGCCAGACTTTTAACGGGGATAGGGACCAAGGAAATCTAAAAAGAGATGTTGGAAAGGCCGTTCAACCTCAAACGCCTTGCCCATTTTCGTTCGCAACACTGCGTTTGTGGCTTTTGTGGATTTACATTCATCATAAGTCCCTATAAAATTTTTGACTTGTAAGGCCATATTGGGCCAGTAAAATCGCTCTCGTAGCCGGTACAACGTATTTGCTATGCCTCCGTGCGATGCTCGTGGAGGACGATAAGCAAGAGAGATTAGACTTCCTGTTAACTGCGATGGAACCCAAAGTCTCCACGCTAAATCATCTTGAAGTGGTTGGCCAGTTGTGATTAACCCTCTTGTATACGTAACTGTCTGAAACACGTAGGTCAGGTAGCTCGGACTTGTTCAGTTCGATAGTATTGATGAGGTCACAGTACTCCTTCGATTTAAAGCTCGGATCGGTTAGCTCTATATGCAAAGCTTCGTCATTACCGGATAAATTCGAGTCATTATTTTCCACTTCGTCTACACTACATACCCTAGAAAGAGCATCAGGTACCACATTGAGAGAACCTTTTCTATGCTCAATATCGAAGGTGAAGCTTTGTAGTTTAAGGCTCCATCGAGCTAATCTTCCGTCCAAATCCATTTTATTCATCAGCCACCGTAAGCTAGCATGATCTGTAATTATCTTATGTTTGTGTCCCTCCACATATGACCTAAACTTTTGTACTCCCATTACAGCCGCTAAGCACTCGCGCTCGGTCACGCTGTAATAACGTTGTGCCTGGTTTAATTTATGGGAATAATAAAAAGTTGGACAATCAACCCCGTCGTCATCGGGCTGACACAGCACGCATCCAATTCCTGTAGCTGATGCGTCACAGAGGATTATGAACTCCTTATTGTAGTCAGGGTTGATAAGAACCGGAGCGGTAGTTAAAACAGATTTTAACTTATCGAATGAGGCTAACGTCTCGTCGCTAAAATGGAAATTCGCACCCTTTTTTAACGGGTTAGTTATTGGTGTGGCTATGGACGAAAATGGACGAAAAATCTTTAACAAAACGGTACCACCCAAAGGACCTTCGTACCTGTCGAGGAGTTTTTGGTAACGGGAAATCTCTAATGGCTGATATTTTCTCAGCGTCTGCTTTCAGACAACCATCACCAACTATATACCCGAGGTATTTCAGCTGAGGTACACAAAAGTTTGACTTTTGGATGTTGATTGTTAGTCCTGCTTCTTTTAACAGCTTCGCTACACAAGCCAACAATTTAACGTGTTCATCAAAGGAACGCGAGATTACCAAAAGGTCATCTAAGTAGACAAACACGTTTTCTCTCATTTGATGAGGTATCACCTTGTCCATTAATCAGGACATACGCTGCGGAGCGTTGCAAAGGCCGAAGGGCATCACTTTAAATTGATAGAGGGGTCTTCCCGGGACGGTGAACGCTGTTTTCTCCCTTGAACTTTGCTCCAGCGGTATCTGCCAAAAAGCGTCTTTCAGATCCACACCGGAAATGAAGCGGGTATCTGTAAGACGGCCCAGCAGCCCTTCAATATGCGGAAGTGGATACGCATCCTTTTTTGTGACCTGGTTCACTTTCCAAAAGTCCAAGCACAATCGGTCTTTACCAGGCTTACGTATGAGAACGACTGGTGAGCTCCAAGCGCTTAAACTTTCTTCTATGATCCCCAGCTCAAGCATGCGATCCACCTCTTTATACAAAAGGGTTTGTACCGCCGGAGAAACGGGATAATGTCGCTGTTTGACGGGTTCGCAGTCCCCGGTGTCTATCAGATGTACCTCTAAGTGAGTTCTACCCAGACCTAGCGTGGCGAAGGATGGAAATAACGCTACGGCTTGGACTAGCCTACTTGATTCCTCTACAGATAAGATCTTAGAGTTGGGGTCGGAATAACTAGTCGACGGGCATATTGCTATCTCGGAAACAATTTGTGGAGCGATTCCGAATTCTTTCCAAAAATCCACCCGAAGTATAAGGGTTGCTTTAGAGACGGTACTAGAAACAGCGTGATTGGTTTTGTAATTCCTTTATATATTATATCAGTCGTTAATTGCCCGATAACGGCTTTGGTTTTACCATTCGCGGTTTTTACCAAGGTGGAAAAGGGTTTGAATGGAATAGCTTTTCCCTCTAGTGTTTGGAATGGAATAGCTTTTCCCTCTAGTGTTTTTACACCTTCCCGGCCGAGACAACTAATAGCAGCTCCACTGTCTAGTAACCCTAGTGTGTCGTTACCAAATACGTTGACCAATGCATATGGGCGAGGATCATTATCGGGAATACATTGACTGGTATTGTATCTTTTTCTTGTTAAACTTATCTCTAAGTCGGAGGACCTTTTCGGATACAAATGGTTTATCCGATTGAAAAATTTTGTTTCTAAGCTTATAATATTCTTGCTGTCTTTCATGTAAGGTTTTTGGGAATATATTTTTGGTTCTATCGTTAATAGGTGCAAAAGATACTTTACGTTTTAAGATAGATACGGGCGCGATAAGATTGGGGGAGGCTTCAGACAAATAGTTTGGGAGTGGGGAGAAATTGTATAGTGTACCGGAATTGTTAAATGCGAGCAAGGTCCTCCGGTCGGTGGCTTGCTCTTTTTCGTGTTTTCCGAACACCTAGGACATTTGCGGCAGGTAGTATTCTCCTGACCACACCTGTAGCAGAATAAATTTCTCTGCTCGCTTTCGCAGTCGAAAAAAAAGAGTGCCCGACGACCTTGCAGTTCCAGCATGTCAATGATGTTGAGGTACGGCGGGTGTCAAACGCCTCAACAGGAAATTCGGAAGTTGTTGGTAATTCTTCCTCTCCCTCCAGTTCGCTAACATGCCTCCTAAATGCTGGATTTGGAGAATGTCTAATTCTTGGTGAGTCATGGTCGTTGAGATATTTCTCGGTAGTTCGGCAAACGTAAACCATCTAGGGCAAACTATCCGTATGGTAAGTTATGAGCAGTTCTCCCATTCGACGACGTACGTTTTGTTTTAGGATTTCTATTAACTCGCTGTTGGGTTTAGGTTTGCGCAGTCTGGTATTGAGTTGCAAGATATCGTTATAGAAATCATCGAACGCTTCCGCAGGACCTTGTCGGCGATCGGACATCTTTCGGGTAAGCTCGGAATCCGTTTCGAGATTTCTAAACTGCTCAATCATAGAGATTTTCAGACTGTTCCACGAAGCGTCTGGATTGGATTTTAAATATACCCAATACCAATTCTCGACGGGTCCACTTATGAACTGATGAAAGTTCAATGCTACTTCTTCCCGAGAGGCCACATACCCTTCTCTTACCTTATCTAACGGAGGAGAAAATCATCCACTGACATCTTTCGATTGTCAAACTTAATGCCCACTTATGAAAGTGATAAGCTTTCGAAGTGGTGGCTGATGGCGTTGGAGTCCGACTAAAGGTAGGGGAAGACGTAGGTTGATTAAGGTTAAGATTGTTGAGTTGGGAAATGAAATTATAGGCATTACTACTTCGCGGGGGCGGTCGAGGGGGCGGTGCAGTCATGTCTGGTGGTGCAAAGGAAGTTAAACGACGAGGCCGTGGTGCGGGGGCAGGAGTAAGTGGGAGAACTCCTTGGGCCGAATTATTGGCTCCACGGTTACCAGGGGTAGAGGCCCCAAGCAGACCTTGAATAAGACTGGTAATCTCCTGCCGCATGGAAATTCTGTCATTTTCCAATTCTTCGCGAATAACTCGCATGTCCTCAGTTCGGTTGAGACCTATTGTTGCCGTAACAACTTCCTGCACGTACTGGGCTAACTGATCACCGTCGCTTACTCCTGATTCGTCCTCCGACTCTATATGAGACGGTTCTCGAATATCTGATGTATTTTCATTTGGAGCAGTATTATGCTCAATTGCATTATTGAGATTGCTTTCATGTGTCATGGCATTGACATCGCTGTGTATAGGCTCAGCGGCATTAGGTATGGAATTTGACAAACCAGGATTGTTCGTGGACACATTAAACCTGGGTCGACTTCGGGTGGTTTTTTTCCAATTCCATGTAACGAAGGAAGAGCTAAGTCTACTATCCGTTGGTTTTTTTGGGTGCACCTGCATATTCGTAGGATTTTCTGGCGGTGCCATAATTGCCAGGCGAATATGTATTAAGTTTCCGTTAGTACGTTTATTTGATAAACGATATTTCGGTTTAAAAAACATATGAGAGGCTACAATCCGCTATGCGGATCGTTGAATACCCTATCCCATCCCATCCTTTAAATTAATATCCTCAAAATATAGGCCTTATGGCGATGAAATACAGAAAATGACATTGTCACAATATATTGCTCAGACAGTTTCTCAAAATCTTGTGTGGTTCGACAAAAAACAACGTATTTCTATTGCTAATGCCTTGGGATGGGGTATACAAATGGTTTTTGTAAGAAAACGCCCCCAAAATGTGGGCGTAGGTGAAAATGATCTATGGACAACCATTTCGGAAGTATTTGCATCAAAATTTTTTTCGAAAGTTTTAAAATTTGGACAAAAAGCGATTTTTACTAAAAACGCCCCCAAAAAGTGGGCGTGGCAAAAAACTTTGTATGAACGAAATATAGATATTAGGATCGTCTTAATATGCTACTCAGACACTTTTTTGAAATTCCTTACGGTTTGGCCAAAAAATAAGTTTTCCTAAAAAGGGGGCGTGGCAGTCGGCGGATTTCAAAAATTTTTACACTTGTTCTGTAGGCAGAGAAGATGATCCTATATACCAAATTTCATTATCCTAGCTCAAAATTTAAGGCCTAAAAATCGGTGACGTACAGACGGACGGACGGACGGACGGACAGACAGACATGGCTTAATCGACTCAGCTAGCGATTCTGAGTCGATCCATATATTTTGAGGTATATGTAGCAAAATTATTTCTCTATGTTACAAACTAAGTATCAAAACTAATATACCCCCCTATGGGATAGGGTATAAAAAAATGTATATATTATATTGGTATGTTTTCAATTACCAACAAGTAATCAATTATATATAATGTATATAATGAAAGGAAGATATCAATTCTAATCTATGTTATATTCTATGAATATTCAATCTTACGCAAAATATTATTTTGAAGAATGTTTGGATATTAGGGAACCGACCCAGCGGGCAGTTAACCAAATGTTCTCAGAAATTATTTGTAATTTGTATATTATATTCCTTGCTATATGTTTGTATATGAGTTCAAGACAGCATTATTAAAAAAAGGTGTCAACGATATAGGCTGTTCAGCAACAAAGGTAGATACGGGAACTATTCTACCGGACTAAACGTTCAATAACTTTGTTTTCTGAGGGGGATCTCTAGTGTGGACACTATACAATAAAGCGTCCAGCTAAAGCAATGCTGCTTCAGTTAAAGTGCCCAGTAGGTGATTTCCCCAGATAACGAATATGGTGAGCAGCTAACCACAAAATAAGATAGGGAAACTTGTCACCCAATTTCCCTGATAGCTACACTGCTCACCCTTCTTATGTGGTCTTCTAGAACTTGAACTTTATACTGATGGCTGCAAAAGTAATCAAATTGTTGTTATTAGCTAATAGAAATAACCAAAATGTACATAAAACGGCGAAACAGATAAGGAATACGCTACATCTCATCTATTGGATAATATGCATTTGGGTTTTCTGATTATTAACCGGCATAAGACTACTAAAAGGGGTTGACGAATAAAAAAAAATAGCACAGCAAAATGTGGGTACTTAAACGTCAACTTCCCTACTACTGGACTTGAAATGGAGACAGGAGACCGCAAAGGCAACTTCATGCATAAAAGCTATGAACTTATCTGCCAGCCTCAGTTTAATTTCAAGAATCCTGGTGGAATTATAAAAAAATATTAGCCGAAACGACTTGAGACTTACCTCGATCAAGAGTTAAAAAAAAGTTTATACATAAAAAGATATACACAAAACAAGGTTTTTTTTTTTGTTTTATCAATAATCTACAATGATTTAAAGGCGACCTTTCGGGCCCCACGTTGTTGGGCGCCAACCTGTAACGAAAAATTGTTGTTTGATCCTCCCACCTAAGTTCACCCTTATGACCTCCAACCACAGGCCTCGTTGAAGGCCACATCACATCCAAAGAGAACCACTTCATATTTACAGGGTTCTTATCTTACCCATGTGGGCTTTTATCCGTGTCATTAATGGGATCGTCGAGGCGACGGATTTACCGCGAAAAATAGGAAGGTTGATAGCAAAGGGTACCGGGAGGGATAACTCATTGATTTATTTTGGGGTCCATTATTAAAGAACAATCACCTTTTTTCTTTTTAAATATTTTGGTGTCCGGAAAACCATCTAATTTTACGGTTATAAAAGAAATTTTAACTGCTTACCGATAGTAATTGCTTCAAACCTTGTTCAGGGATAGCGGGTCCGGAGATGTGCACACTTCCTTTCTTTTTTTGTTGAATGTCGTATATACTAAACAAGGGGGGTAAAATTACATGGCACAGTGACACATTCTCTTTCCTAATACAAGGCTACTTATCTTTTTTTTTATAATTTTTCTTCTTTTTTTTTTTGAATTTTGGGGCGTAGGGGAGGGAAGGATAGTAGGGAAGTTGCGGCAGTTTTCTTCTACCCAGGAACAGCTGTCCTGTTCGTCCGCTTCCTATTTCTTTTTTTCAGTTGAAAGTCGTCTACTTGGGCCTTTCGCTTATTTTTCACTTCTTTTTTTTTGTTAAGGCTACCGCTTAGATCGCAAGTCCCGAACTGAGTGACCGGTTGTCCGTTCCAAATTTTTCCCACACCCCAAAATCCCGAAGGCAAAAGGGTACGGTAGAAAGACAGTTCACGTCATTCAAACTCTTCTAACTACTACCTATTGTCTCCCCTCTCATATTGTGGCACCATAGTGCTATACCGTATTTAGGTTCACCGTATTGAGCGAATCGGTCATAGCTTATCTTCCCTCTCCCTTATAGTCGCACCAACCCTACTTTTTCCCTGTTTTTAGGTGCACGAACCACCACGTACGCAGTATGCAACTTGTTGGTTGCAACACTACAAGATGTAACAATAGGGAAACAACAATTAAGCGGACACAAACCAAAAAAAAGGTTTCCCACACCTTATAGGCCTCGTTCTTGGCTGCGAGCATCTGTCGGCATTCCTCATCAAACCAGGGGTTTCTTGCTGGTGGCCTCGAGAAACCTAGCACCTAGCACAGCTGTATTAGAAGATATATATATGCAAATGAATTGGACCAATAAATATGGAGTAAAAATACATGGACAACGATTGAACAATTTAAGATTCGCTGACGATATCGTTCTTATATCAAATAAATCTGACAACATCCAGACAATGCTTAACCAAATTTCAGTAAAATGTAAAATTCATGGAATAGATATATATATGCAAATGAATTGGACCAATAAATATGGAGTAAAAATACATGGACAACGATTGAACAATTTAAGATTCGCTGACGATATCGTTCTTATATCAAATAAATCTGACAACATCCAGACAATGCTTAACCAAATTTCAGTAAAATGTAAAATTCATGGAATAAGTATAAATATGACAAAAACTTAAGCTATGACCAATCATATAAAATATCCCATAATACTATCTGATAAAGCCATTATGGTTGGGTGCTGTAGAACGAGGGTAGACTCTGATTGGCGTTAACTGGCAATGCCCAGTGTTGCAACTCTGACTACACATCAAATGTGCTTATCTTTACCTCCAAGTGGTAACCATCGGGTACTGGTCTCATCAAACCGGATTTGACTTGCTAACCGATAAGTGTGAGTGTTGATAACACGAAGAAAAACAGCAACACTATAAACACCCTGGTGAGAATGGCACGGAAGAATACCCGGCCTGCTGTCCCAGGCGAACCTAGATGAGCTGCTCTGACATATTCGGACAACAGGTTGTCTAGGAATTTCAAGGGTTAGTCAGGCCCCTTGAACAGAGATGGTGGCGGATGAACCGAAAGGCCAACGGCAGCGCTCAATCCCGTAGTGGATACTGATGGCCCCGTGTCCTAGGGGTATCTAATAAATTGGAACTGGCCCTCCAGGTTGGGGGTCGTGCTTTGGGTTAACTACCCACCCACAGAAAAAAAACATGGTTACGAAGCAACCAATAGCCTCGGAAAGGACGGATTTTATTGTTGACGACCCTGCTAAACGAAAAAAGGACAACGACGTTCGTATCTGCACCTGGAATGTGAGAACATTAAACAGGAGAGGTGCAGTCGAACAACTAGCGGAAGCCCTTAACTGCTACAAAGCAGACATTACTGCCATCCAGGAAATACGATGGGATGGACCGGGCAAAAAGAGGATGAAAAACTGTGACATATACTACGGACCGTGTTATAGTGAGCAGAAACAGCGACTATTCGGATGCAGATTTGTTATAAGTGCCAGACTTAGGCAAGAAGTATTATGTTTCCAAGACATTAGCGAACGCATAGTAACAATCCGCATCAAGGCCAAATTCGCCAACATAAGCCTTATATGCGCTCACGCTCCGACGGAAGAAAAAGATGATATAGCTAAGGATTGCTTCTACGAGCTCCTCGACAAAACCTATGAGCGACTACCGAAGTACGATGTTAAAATCGTGCTGGGAGATTTTAACGCAAAGGTAGGAAGAGAAGACATCTTTAGAAGTATTGTCGGAAAACAAAGCCTACACGACAACACGTCTGGTAACGGACTTAGGCTAATTGATTTCGCTACGGAACGAAATGCCACTATAGCCAGCACACGGTTTCCTCACCTCGATATCCATAAGGGGACATGGCGGTCTCCAGATCAACGAACGGTCAACCAAATTGATCACATTGCGATAGATAAGAGGCACGCATCCAGTATTTTGGATGTCCGAACATTCCGAGGAGCTCGGATCACTACCTTGTAGCAGCCAAGGTAATAATGCGGATATCCACCACGCCACAACAATCCAGAAATACTGTCAAAAAATTTAATGTCGGAAGACTGCAATCGCAAGAGACCGCCAAGACCTTCGCACAACGCGTATCCCTTAACCTCTCGATTAACACCATACCACCAGCATCGAATGTCGAAGAGCAATGGCAACGATGCCAACAGGCCATTAGATCAGCCGCAACTGATGTGCTAGGTTTCTCGCGCCCACCAGCAAGAAACCCCTGGTTTGATGAGGAATGCCGACAGATGCTCGCAGCCAAGAACGAGGCCTACAAGGCTAAGCTGCAGGTGAAGACGAGAGCTGCCATTGAGCTCTATAGGCAAAGAAGAAGGGAAGAACATCGGCTTTTCAGCAAGAAGAAAAAAGAGCAAGAAAGCGCGCGATCGAGGATATAGAGAGGTGCCACTCCAGGAACGATGTTCGCAAGTTTTACCAAAGTGTAAAACGTCAAAGCCAAGGATACAAGGCTCGAACAGAATCCTGTCGAGATGAACAAGGAAATATTGTAGTTGAGACACAGTCGATGCTGAAGATATGGAAGAACCACTTCTGCAGACTGTTAAACGGCGATGACGAACAACATTCCGCTGTCAGGCAGAACGAAACATTCAATATTGGCAACGACAGCGAAAACTGCCAACCACCCGACCTGAGTGAAGTGAGGATAGCAATACCTAAACTCAAGCTTAATAAGGCTGCCGGAAATGACGGCCTTCCCGCTGAGCTCTATAAGGCCGGCGGAGATGACTTGGTAAGTAACATCCACCAACTCATAAGCCAAATCTGGTCGGATGAAAATATGCCTGAAGAATGGAACCTCAGCATCGTTTGCCCGATCCACAAAATAGGAGACCCTCTGAACTGCGCCAACTACAGAAGCATAAGTCTCCTCAACATCGCCTACAAGATCCTATCTGCCGTAATATGTGAACGCCTGAAACCGTTTACCAACAACCTGATTGGCCCTTATCAGTGTGGTTTTAGGCCAGGAAAGTCCACAACCGATCAAATTTTCACACTTCGGCAGATCCTGGAAAAAACTCAAGAAGTCCAAATCGATACCCACCACCTATTCATCGATTTCAAAGCCGCATATGACAGCATTTATAGAGACGAACTGTACAGAGCCATGTCTAGTTTTGGTATACCGCCCAAACTCGTCCGTTTGTGTAGGATGACGATGGAGAATTCTCGCTGCTCCATCAGGGTCGGAAACGACCTCACCGACACATTCGATATCAAAAAAAGGATTTAGGCAAGGCGATGCGCTGTCATGTGACTTCTTTAATCTGATTCTTGAGAGAATTGTGCAAAACTCCAAAGCCAACACCAGAGGCACAATTTTCCAAAAGTCGGTGCAACTACTAGCATACGCTGACGATATTGACATCATTGGTAGGACTCAACGTGATGTCATAGCCACGTTTGCTAGTAAAGAGAAGGAAGCGGCGAAAATGGGTTTAGCAGTAAATGAGGGTAAGACTAAGTATATGCTGTCAACACGAAAGGACACACAACATCGACGAATTGGACAGAACGTCACCATTGACAGATATAACTTTGAGGTAGTACGGGACTTTGTCTACCTCGGCTCCGCTATTAACTCTGACAACAACATCTCGTCAGAAATTAAACGAAGAATTACTCTTGCCAACCGCTGTTTCTTCGGGCTAAGAAGGCAATTTAGTAGTAAAGCCCTCACTCGAACTACTAAGGAGATCCTATATAAGACCCTGATCATCCCAGTCCTGCTCTACGGCGCTGAAGCATGGACCGTATCAAAAGTGGATGAAGAAATCCTTGGTAGATTCGAGAGGAAAATTCTTCGAAAAATCTTCGGTCCCGTTTGCGTTGACGGGCTATGGAGACGAAGATTCAACCAAGCTATACGCGCTGTACAGCGACATGCCCCTGGTCAAAAAACTCCGCATTGGACGTTTAAGATGGCTAGGACATGTAGAACGAATGGACACCAATACTCCGGCTCGCAGAGTCTTCGATTCCCAGCCAGACGTCGGACGCAGGAGAGGAAGACCTCGCCTTAAGTGGCGCGCACAAGTGGAAACCGACCTCAACCAACTTGGAGTGCGCAACTGGAGGCAGTTAGCTAAGGACCGGGCTAATTGGAGAGGCATGTTGGTTTAGGCCCAGGTTCATTCCGGACTGTAGCGCCACTTAAGTAAGTAAGTAAGTAATGCCATTGAATATGTTGAAGACTACTTATATCTAGGACAAATAAAATCATTTTCAAATCAGGAGGAAAAAGAGGTCAACAGACGAATCACAAATAGCAGACACGAGAAGATATATAAAATTTATGTGGAATGCACAGTTTACATTCCTTTAAAACCAATATGGATTAATGCCAATATGGATTAATATGATACCTAACTGCTTTTGTTATTTTCCATTTAAAAAAATAAAAAAATTTATCTCGTTAAACTTTACCTGGGATTTAAATGCATTGCGATCACTCTTAGCTTTTCTACTTTGTGTCGAACTTTAATATTAGGATGACACTGAAAATCAAAACGAATATGGTCTGCATCATCATATACACATCCAGTTATTGTTAGTACCGTACCAGGAGCCATACTAGAAATAAAATATTATATATAATATATATATATATATATATATATACACATATATACACATATATATATATATATATATATATATATATTATAAGAAATAAGTACATACCCACTGTATAAAGTGTTATAATAAGGTGTTTCGGTAGCAGAAACGTCTATATGTTCAATATACGATTTTGTATTTTTACAAAATTGCGCTGCTTTTAAATTACTTGGGTCAAAGACAAACACATCGCCCATGTCGGTGGTTGCCCAAATAGAATTTTCGTTAGGCACCCCGAGTACTTCATTGATTTGGCAGCACACAGAAGTTAGGTGAGATATCCAATCCTCCATTTCAGTATCTCCGGAAAACATCAGTTTTATAGGTGAACAGCCTATCGGCAATCGAGGTGCATGAACAGCTATGCGAGGTGAGCCTGGTTCACTACAACATTGAATGCATGTAATTTCTGACAAGGAAAATTGAATTTTGGTCGTAGCTCCGTCCGGATTTAAAACAGTGAAGGTGCCCGAGTCGGACTCCTGCGACGACGAACTGACCCATTCGAGCTCTATATGGCAATCCTCAAAGAGGCCTCCGGGTTTTTGAACTCTGGCTTCTCCTGATTTTATCCATGAAGACATTTCGACTGCCTTTTCATACTTTTGAAAATCGCTAGAATTGGAAGCTACTGAGCAATTCTTTAGTCGCTCAATGATATCCAAACGCCATTCATGAGTAAGCTCCCCGTTGTTATCCGATGAGTTATTGTCAATAAACCAATTAGGCATATTTGATGGGTCTACAATAACAGCACCCGCAGTCACGCAATTCCACATTACTTCAAATTCAGCCCAATACTGAGAACCACCATGATCATCGTCGACCCCAAACACACCAGAATCTCTGGTGCAATCAGCATCAAATACAACAGAATCGCTTTCGGGGTGAACTTCTGTCCCAACAATTGAACCTACACTTCGAACTGGGGACCATGCTCTTGGGTTTTTAAGCTGTGTTTCAAAATGTTTTCCAGTAATTTCTCCAATGTCCGGAACTGGTGCGCTAGACGCCTGGGTATTTTCTTGAAGAATTGATGTGTGTTTCCTACGGTGATCTTTTAAACTGCCTATATTGGGAGGAGAGTCTGAATTCTTTTTCCATAAGTCACGTTTATAACGAACTTGATCGCAAGTTTTATGGTCTATTTCGCTGACATTTTCAATAACAGCACAAGTTTCTACGACAGCTTTTTCTTTATAAAGACTGCAAATACTTCGATGTTTAGAGCCAGGTGATGATCCTCCGCTTTTTCGTGACATTAAACTCATAGTACTTGATGTTCGACTGACTTGCATTGGACATTGCACAAGACGCCACTTTTTCCCGGTTAAATCTGATGATGACACACCCGATCTAAAATAAAGTCTTCGGTCTTCAGAACCAACTGCGAAAACTTGGTCATTGGCTGCTACAGATATCATAGATATACTTCCAACCATTTCAACCCATCCACTGCCAATTGCAGCATCTTCACTTATTCCAGCTGCATCGCCTTTTACTCCCCTTCGAAACCAAACATGATTATCATTTGTCACACACCACACGGCATCCGTTCCAACTGAAACCTGAAGTATTTTTATACCGTTTCCAGGTGGCTTTACTTCAAGCCAAGATTCTCCACTTAAGCATTCTCTTGTGACACCAGATCTAACAATAGCACGGCCATTGTATAATACTCCCCAGACCAATCCAATTGGGCCAACACTTATTTGCGCTATTTCGCAGCCAGGAGGTGTGCTGATTGCTGTCCATCGCAAACCTTCAGGAGACTTTGAGCTTACACCTGACCGCAGCATAGCCTACAAAAGATATTTGTTTAGAATTTTAATTAATACTGCAGCTTAAATTAAATTAAGTACTATAGACGTAAGTATTAATCATCTAATTTGTGTAATAGGTATAAGAGCCAAGACCATAGACCCGTTACATAGAAAAGGACACTACGACAATTAAAGGAGTATTATATTATTTAAATATCTGTTCCAGGATTCTAGTTACATCTGGTAAAAATATCAATGAGACACTACTACATTACAAAACAAAGTACTGGAGGCATGGATCCGGATCGTATCAGGTAGCGATTCTGATTTGATCCATATACTTTACTATATGTATATCTCAATTATGAATCAAAACTTATAGTGACACAAGTGGAAACAAGATAGTCTGGAGTTACACCTTCCAAGATCGAGCGCGGTTTGGAGAATCGGTCAGATAAAGAAATATTACATATACATGAAATTAAACTACACCTTTAAAACTGCCGAACACACGTAAGACGTCAGAAGAACGATGGGAAAACGTACGACTTATTATAAAAAAACGACCTCAATCGCATTTTCCAACGAGAAGTGTCCAGAAAGTTTTTCAACTAATCATTTCCAAACATGTACCGGATACATTGTCAGAATCTTCTTGTGCGCTTGTGCGTAACGCGGGTGTAAGAACCCTCCGTTCTTACACCCGCGTTACGCACATCTTAAAGAATCTAAGCTACTGGGATATGTAGGTAACAAGAAATCGTTCCTCGCTCCCATCGTGCCGTTTTAGGAACGCGTTGGTTTTGTTGTTCAGGACTACAGACAGAAACAAACAAAGTATTGGCGAGCCACAGTCACGGACAAAATGTCACTATTAATAGCAACCAACCTTTTGAATGTTAAGAAGTTCAACTACTTCGGAATCAACACCAATCTCACTAAAATCCCAAAACAAATTGAAGTTTCGAGACCACCATAATGACCGGATTCAAACGAACTATAGAAGTCTAGACCTATCAAAACAAGAAATTGCGAAGACAATTAAGAAGAAAAATCAAAATGTAAGCAGCGGAAAAAAAAAGACTTTGTTAGGAAGCAACCAAAAGCCTCGAAGAGCACTGATTTATTGTTGACGACCCTGCTAAACGAAAAGAGGACGACGTTCGTATGTGCACATTAAACAGGAGAGGTGCAGGCGAACAACTAGCGTAAGCTCTATGCTGCTACAAAGCAGATATTACTACCATCCAGGAAATACGATGGGATGGGCCGGGCAAATGTGTCCAAGGCATTCGCGGACGCATTATAACAAATGGCATCAAGGCCAAATTCGCTTACATAAGCTGATATGCGCTCACGCCCCGACGGAGGAAAATTATGATAGGTATAGCGAAAAATTGCTTCTACGAGCTCCTTGACAAAACCTATGAGCGGCTACCGAAATACGATGTTAAAATCGTGTTAGAATATTTTAACGCCAAGGTAGGAAGAGAGGGCATCTTTAGCAGTATTGTCAGAAAACACAGTCTACACGACAACACGTCAAGGGACTTGGCCAAAACAACATACCACCAGCTTCGAATGTAGACGAATAATGGCAACGATGTAAACAAGCCATGAGATCAGCCGCAACTGATCTTGCCCACCAGCAAGAAACCATTGGTTTGATGAGGAATGCCGAGATGACATCCACACCAACTCATAAGCCAAATCTGGTCGGATGAAAGTATGCCTGAAGAATGAAACCTCAGCATCGTTTGCCCGATGTACAAAAAAGGAGACCATCTGAACTGCGCAACTACCTATCTGCCGTTATATGTGAACGCCTGAAACCGTTTACCAACAACCTGATCGACCCTTGTCAGAGTGGTTTTAGGTCAGGAAAATCCACAACTGATCAAATCTTCACACTTCGGCAGATCCCAAAAAAATAACAAGAAGAATTACTCTTGCCAACCGCTGCTTTTCGGGCTAAGAAGGCAATTTAGTTGTAAAGCCCTCACTCGAACTATTAAGGAGATCATATATAAGACTCCGATAATCCAAGTCCTACTCTACGGCGCTGAAGCATGGACCATATCAAAAATGGATGAAGAAATCCTTGGTCGATTCTTCGGTCCCGTTTGCGTTGACTTGCTATGGAGACGAAGATTCAACCACGAACCACGAGCTGTACAGCGACATACCCCTGGTCAAAAAAAAAAACTCCGCATTGGACGTTTAAGATGGCTAGGACATGTAGAACGAATACTCCGGCTCGCAGAGTCTTCGATTCCCAACCAGACGTCGGACGCAGTAGAGGAATACCTTGAATTAAGTGGGGCGTACAAGTAGAAACCGACCTCAACCAACTTGGAGTGCGCAACTGGAGGCAGTTAGCTAAAGACCGGGCTAATTGGAGAAGCATGTTGGTTGAGGCCCAAGCTCATTCCGGACTGTAGCGCCACTTAAATAAGTAAGGTAAAAAAAAACTAAACAACATAACAACAGATATGAAATTAAATAGTATACATGTGATTATTTATGATCACTTCAATACTTACTCTTCCATGAGCAGTTACAGCCCACACCAGCATTGTACCAGCCGGGGCATTCGGAATATTAAATCCTCCTATTGCAACGTCAATGAATGGCTCTTGTGTTGGATCCTTATGCAATGGCGCTACGGCACACCAATTATTAAGGGCACTGTACCGACGGAATCGTACCTACCAATAGAATAAGTTATTTAATAACATATAAACACATTTTCCGAAGGCTACAAGAATATACCCATTTTCGTCTGCGAACATACGAATTCCAAGAATTTTTAATCTGGTAAGTGGCAGGGAAATCTAGTGCATATGCCCACCCGTCATGGTCAAGCGGCTGTCCATCAAGAGTACAATCTAAGTGCCATTCTCCTTCCCATTGCCATGCCATTGACGGTAAACGAATCTTATCAATGCTTCGATCAATGGTGCCGTCCATGGATGAAAAGTGATATCGATCTGTTGGCAAAAGTTTCTTTGAAAATCCTTCTATAGGCAGCCATCGCTCATTTTCATATGATTCTTCCTTAACTCTTATTGGAACATCAAGACCATGAACATGAACATAGACTTGTCTATCCCCTCCTATTGCCCACATAAAATTGGACACAGCAGATATTTTTTTGAACTCCAATCCAAGATAAGGAAACTCACGCCATCCTGCTGAAGATGTTGACAATGTGTAAACGCGTCCTTCACTATTTGTGGCAAATAATAAACTACTCGGCATATTGGAACTATCGAATGAATTATATACAATAGTTTAAAACAACACAATTTTGTGACAGTATGTTTTAAATCAATAAGCATACTCACTGGAGTTTTCAAAGAAAATTTTGTATAACTGTATTTAAATGTTAGATATTATAATATGTATATGATATATTGTTTATTTGTGCTTTTATGTTGTCATAGGCATACAATTTTTTTTCTAAACTGTAACGATTGGTTTGTAATTAATATATTTCACTCTCATTAATTCGCCATTTGATTTGAGGGTTGTTTCTTGACTGGAAAGTTTGACATATGAGATATGACATTTCTCGTTCGTAACTATCATGCAGCAAGAATGATGTATCATGCAGTCTCGTCTCGTAGTATCTACATTTGTGGCGCTTTAAAATACTGCGGCTACTCGAGGAAGCATTCTTTGAAGCCACTAACACAACACAGATGTCGCGTAGAACAACAATGAGAATTTCAAAACGATTTACCAACGGTCGGAAAAACATATACGAACAAGCTCTTACTGGTTTGATTATACCCTATCCCATAGGGGGGTATATTAGTTTTGATACATAGTTTGTAACATAGAGAAATAATTTTGCTACATATACCTCAAAGTATATGGATCGACTCAGAATCGCTAGCTGAGTCGAATTAGCCATGTCTGTCTGTCCGTCCGTCCGTCCGTCCGTCCGTCTGTCTGTTCGTCACCGATTTTTCGGCCTTAAATTTTGAGCTAGGATAATGAAATTTGGTATATAGGATCCTTGTCCGAGTCACCAGAACAAGTTTAAAAATTTTTGAAATCCGCCCACTGCCACGCCCCCTTTTTAGAAAAACGTAATTTTTGGCAAAACCGTAAAGAATTTTAAAAAAGTGTCTGTACAGCATATTTACAGAATCGTAATATCTATATTTCGTTCATATAAAGTTTTTTGCCACGCCCACTTTTTGGGGGCGTTTTCAATAAAAAACTGTTTTCGGTCAAATTTTAAATTTTTCGAAAAAATTTTTGATGCAGAATCATTAACATTATTAATATGAACATTTCGTCTTTATACCATTTTAACCCTCGCCCACTTTTTGGGGGCGTTTTTATATAAAAACCATTTTTATACACTACCCCATAACATATACAGGAGAAAACCTTGTCTTTTGTAGAACCGTAAAAGTGTTTTGTAAGCAGCCTGAAGAATTAGTTGTCACTAAATCATTTTTTTATTTTATCCACGTCGTGTTTTTAGCCATGCCCACTTTTTTGGGGATTCTAGTTTTATGGATAGGATGGGATAGGGTATTCAACGATCCGCACAGCGGATTGTAGCCTTCTCATATGTTTTTATACCCTATCCCATAGGGGTATATTAGTTTTGATACATAGTTTGTATCATAGAGAAATAATATTGCTACATATACCTCAAAGTATATGGATCGATTCAGAATCGCTAGCTGAGTCGATTAAGCCATGTCTGTCTGTCCGTCCATCCGTCCGTCTGTGTGTCACCGATTTTTGGGCCTTAAATTTTGAGGTAGAGTGTTGAAATTTGGTATATAGACTCTCTGGCCGACGAAGCAGAACAAGTGTAAACATTTTTGAAATCCGCCCACTGCCACGCCCCCTTTTAGAAAAACGTAGTTTTAAGGCAAACCTTAAGGAATTTCAAAAAAGTGTCTGAGCAGCATATTTAGACAATCCTAATATCTATATCTCGTCCATACAAAGCTTTTTTAGTAAAAAACGCTTTTTGTCCAAATTTTAAAACTTTCGAAAAAAAAATTGATGCAAGTACTTCCGCAATGGCAATATAAACATTTTGTCTATAGCTCATTTTCACCTACGCCCACATTTTGGGGGCGTTTTCTTACAAAAACCATTTGTATACCCCATACAAACGCATTAGCAATAGAAATACGTTGTTTTTTGTCGAACCACAAAAGATTTTGATAAACTGTCTGAGCAATATATTGTGACAATGTCATTTTCTGTATTTCATCGCCATAAGGCCTATATTTTGAGGATATTAATTTTAAGGATCGGTCTTTCTTTATCTATACTCACTTTCGATAGAACAGAAAGTTTGAACAAAATTTATGAAATAAACATATGAGAGGCTACAATCCGCTATGCGGATCGTTGAAAACCCTATCCCATCCCATCCTTAAAATTAATATCCTCAAAATATAGGCCTTATGGCGATGAAATACAGAAAATTACATTGCCACAATATATTGCTCAGACAGTTTACAAAATCTTTTGTGGTTCGACAAAAAACAACGGTTTTCTATTGCTAATGCCTTGGGATGGGGTATACAAATGGTTTTTGTAAGAAAACGCCCCCAAAATGTGGGCGTAGGTGATAATGATCTTTTGACAAAATGTATTATTACCATTGCGGAAGTATTTGCATCAACATTTTTTTCGAAAGTTTTAAAATTTGGACAAAAAACGTTTTTTACTAAAAACGCCCCCAAAAAGTGGGCGTGGCAAAAAACTTTCTATGGACGAAATATAGATATTAGGATTGTCTAAATATGTTGCTAACATACTTTTTTGAAATTTTTTACGGTTTGGCTTAAAACTACGTTTTTGCTAAAAGGGGGCGTGGCAGTGCTCGGATTTTAAAAATTTTAACACTTGTTCTGGTGACTCGGCCAAGGATCCTATATACCAAATTTCATTATCCTACCTCAAAATTTAAGGCCCAAAAATCGGTGACGAACAGACAGACGGACGGACGGAAGGACAGACAGACATGGCTAATTCGACTCAGCTAGCGATTCTGAGTCGATCCATATACTTTGAGGTATATGTAGCTAAATTATTTCTCTGTGTTACAAACTAAGTATCAAAACTAATATACCCCTATGGGATATGGTATAAAAACAATACTTAATATTGTTGTAAAAACATATGAGAAGGCTACAATCCGCTGTGCGGATCGTTGAATACCCTATCCCATCCTATCTGTACAACTAAAATCCCCAAAAAGTGGACATGGCTAAAAACACGATGTGGATAAAATAAAGAAAATGACATGGTGACAACAAATTCTTCAGACTGCTTATAAAACATATGAGAGACTACAATCCGCTATGCGGATCGTTGAATACCCTATCCCATCCCATCCTTTAAATTAATATCCTCAAAATATAGGCCTTATGGCGATGAAATACAGAAAATGACATTGTCACAATATTTGCTCAGACAGTTTCACAAAATCTTGTGTGGTTCGACAAAAAAAAACGTATTTCTATTGCTAATGCCTTGGGATGGGGTATACAAATGGTTTTTGTAAGAAAACGCCCCCAAAATGTGGGCGTAGGTGAAAATGATATATGGACAACCATTTCGGAAGTATTTGCATCAAAATTTTTTTTCGAAAGTTTTAAAATTTGGACAAAAAGCGTTTTTTACTAAAAACGCCCCCAAAAAGTGGGCGTGGCAAAAAACTTTGTATGAACGAAATATAGATATTAGGATTGTCTAAATATGCTACTCAGACACTTTTTTGAAATTCCTTACGGTTTGGCCAAAAAATAAGTTTTCCTAAAAAGGGGGCGTGGCAGTGGGCGGATTTCAAACATTTTTACACTTGTTCTGGTGGCACGGACGAGGATCCTATATACCAAATTTCATTATCGTAGCTCAAAATTTAAGGCCCAAAAACCGCTGACGAACAGACAGACGGACGGACGGACAGACAGACAGACATGGCTAATTCGACTCAGCTAGCGATTCTGAGTCGATCCATATACTTTGAGGTATATGTAGCAAAATTATTTCTCTATGTTACAAACTAAGTATTAAAACTAATATACCCCCCTATGGGATAGGGTATAAAAACTTTTACGGTTCTACAAAAGAGAATATTTTCTCCTGCATATGTTATGTGGTAGTGTATAAAAATGGTTTTTATACCCTATCCCATAGGGGGGTATAATAGTTTTGATACTTAGTTTGTAACATAGAGAAATAATTTTGCTACATATACCTCAAAGTATATGGATCGACTCAGAATCGCTAGCTGAGTCGAATTAGCCATGTCTGTCTGTCCGTCCGTCCGTCCGTCCGTCCGTCCGTCCGTCGGTCTGTCTGTTCGTCACCGATTTTTGGGCCTTAAATTTTGAGCTAGGATAATGAAATTTGGTATATAGGATCCTCGTCCGTGCCACCAGAACAAGTGTAAAAATTTTTGAAATCCGCCCACTGCCACGCCCCCTTTTAAGAAAAACTCAGTTTTTGACCAAACCGTAAGGAATTTTAAAAAAGTTTCTGAACAACATATCTAGACAATATTAATATCTATATTTCGTCCATATAAAGTTTTTTGCCACGCCTACTTTTTGGGGGCGTTTTCAATAAAAAACTGTTTTCGGTCAAATTTTAAATTTTTCGAAAAAAATTTTGATGCAGAATCATTAACATTATTAATATGAACATTTCGTCTATATACCATTTTAACCCAAGCCCACTTTTTGGGGGCGTTTTTATATAAAAACCATTTTTATACACTACCCCATAACATATGCAAGAGAAAACCTTGTCTTATGTAGAACCGTTAAAGTGTTTTGTAAGCAGTCTGAAGAATTTGTTGTCACTATATCATTTTTTCTATTTATCCACATCGTGTTTTTAGCCATGTACCCTTTTTTGGGGATTTTAGTTTTATGGATAGGATGGGATAGGGTATTCAACGATCCGCACAGCGGATTGTAGCCTTCTCATATGTTTTTTATATAAAAACGCCCTAAAAAAGTGGGCGGGGGTTAAAATAGTCTATAGACGAAATGTTCATATGTATATAACTAATGATTCTGCATCAAAAGTTTTTTCGAAAATTTTAAAATTTGACCGAAAAACGTTTTTTATTAAAAACGCCCCCAAAAAGTGGGCGTGTCAAAAAACTTTATATGAACGAAATACAGATATTCAGATTGTCTAAATATGTTGTTCAGAAAGTTTTTCAAAATTCCTTATGGTTTGGCCAAAAGCTACGTTTTTCTAAAATGGGGGCGTGGCAGTGGGCGGATTTCAAAAATGTTTACACTTGTTCTGCTGAGAGCAACAAAGAGCACGTGTACCAAATTTCATCCTTCTAGCTCAAAATTTAAGGCCCAAAAACTGGTGACGTACGGAAGGACGGACGGACGGACAGACATGGCTTAATCGGCTCAGCTATCGATTCTGAGTCGATCCATATACTTTGAGGTATATGTAGCTAAATTATTTCTCTTTGTTACAAACTATGTATCAAAACTAATATACCCCTTTGGGATAGGGTATAAATAAAGCCTATGCGTAAGGATTCCAAACAAGTACCCCAGTGCAAGCGCTGCCAAGGATACAATCATACGCAAAGCTATTGTCAAAAAGAACCGCGGTGTGTAAAATGTGCCGGAAATCATCTGACGGTAGATTGTATGTCAGATAAGAAAACTCTTGCTATCTGCTTTAACTGTAAAGGCAATCATCCGGCAAATTATCGCGGCTGCGAAGTAGCTAAAGAGTTGCAAAAAGACGGACGAAATTTAATAGTATTAATTCACAGAAATTAAATTTAAACAAGCAAAAGCCTAAAATTCCGATTAAAAATATGTCGAAGACAAAGCAGGCCATAATCGAAAAACCTAAATTTTCACAAACTACGCGGCCATCAGATATCCGTTCGGATCTTGTACATCCAAAACCAAATGTAAACATATGAAAAGGCTACAATCCACTGTGCGGATCGTTGAATACCCTATCCCATCCTATCTGTAAAACTAAAATCCCCAAAAAGTGGACATGGCTAAAAACACGATGTGGATAAAATTAAGAATATGAAATGGTGACAACAAATTCTTCAGACTGCTTATAAAAAACTTTTACGGTTCTACAAAAGACAAGGTTTTCTCCTGCATATGTTATGGGGTAGGGTATAAAAATGGTTTTTATATAAAAACGCCACCAAAAAGTGGGCGTGGGTTAAAATGGTCTATTGACGAAATGTTCATATTTATATTACTAATGATTCTGCATCAAAATTTTTTTAGAAAATTTTAAAATTTGACCGAAAAACGTTTTTTATTAAAAACGCCCCCAAAAAGTGGGCGTGGCAAAAAACTTTATATGAACGAAATACAGATATTCAGATTGTCTAAATATGTTGTTCAGAAAGTTTTTCAAAGTTCCTTATGGTTTGGCCAAAAAATACGTTTTTCTAAAAAGGGGGCGTGGCAGTGGGCGGATTTCAAAAATTTTTACACTTGTTCTGCTGGGAGCAACAAAGAGCACGTGTACCAGATTTCATCCTTCTAGCTCAAAATTTAAGGCCCAAAAACTGGTGACGTACGGATGGACGGACGGACGGACGGACAGACATGGCTAAATCGACTCAGCTATCGATTCTGAGTCGATCCATATACTTTGAGGTATATATAGCTAAATTATTTCTCTATTTTACAAACTATGTATCAAAACTAATATACCCCTATGGGATAGGGTATAAAAACGTATGCTCAAGCTACAGTATCCAATAACGCCCAAAAAAATATCTCACCTGACCCAGTTTCAAATGTATTTTCGATTATTCTTTCAAAACTTGTGGGACAAAGCAAAACAAATAAACTTATTTTTAACAGTCTCGTTAGGCTCGAAAATAGTATTCGCAATAGAAGTACCCCACCTTTAACATGGATAGAATGCTTAAAATTCTTACATGGAATGCCAATGGCCTTTGGCAAAAACTTGGAGAACTTGAATTATTTATGCAGGAAAAAGATATAGACATCTGTTTAATATACGAAACTCACGCAAAGAGTAATTCGAACTTAAAACTATGAGAAGGCTACAATCCACTGTGCGGATCGTTGAATAACCTATCCCATCCTATCTGTAAAACTAAAATCCCCAAAAAGTGGACATGGCTAAAAACACGATGTGGATAAAATTAAGAATATGACATGATGACAACAAATTCTTCAGACTGCTTATAAAAAACTTTTACGGTTCTACAAAAGACAATGTTTTCTCCTACATATGTTATGGGGTAGGGTATAAAAATGGTTTTTATATAAAAACGCCCCCAAAAAGTGGGCGTGGGTTAAAATGGTCTATTGACGAAATGTTCATATTTATATTACTAATGATTCTGCATCAAATTTTTTTTAGAAAATTTTAAAATTTGACCGAAAAACGTTTTTTATTAAAAACGCCCCAAAAAGTGGGCGTGGCAAAAAACTTTATATGAACGAAATACAGATATTCAGATTGTCTAAATATGTTGTTCAGAAAGTTTTTCAAAATTCCTTATGGTTTGGCCAAAAAATACGTTTTTCTAAAAAGGGGGCGTAGCAGTGGGCGGCTTTCAAAAATTTTTACACTTGTTCTGCTGGGAGCAACAAAGAGCACGTGTACCGAATTTGATCCTTCTAGCTCAAAATTTAAGGCCCAAAAACTGGTGACGTACGGACGGACGGACGGACAGACATGGCTTAATCGACTCAGCTATCGATTCTGAGTCGATCCATATACTTTGAGGTATATATAGCTAAATTATTTCTCTATGTTACAAACTATGTATCAAAACTAATATACCCCTATGGGATAGGGTATAAAAACATATGAGAAGGCTACAATTCGCTGTGCGGATCGTTGAATACCCTATCCCATCCTATCTGTACAACTAAAATCCCCAAAAAGTGGACATGGCTAAAAACACGATGTGGATAAAATAAAGAAAATGACATGGTGACAACAAGTTCTTCAGACTGCTTATAAAACATATGAGAGGCTACAATCCGCTATGCGGATCGTTGAATACCCTATCCCATCCCATCCTTTAAATTAATATCCTCAAAATATAGGCCTTATGGCGATGAAATACAGAAAATGACATTGTCACAATATATTGCTCAGACAGTTTCTCAAAATCTTGTGTGGTTCGACAAAAAACAACGTATTTCTATTGCTAATGCCTTGGGATGGGGTATACAAATGGTTTTTGTAAGAAAACGCCCCCAAAATGTGGGCGTAGGTGAAAATGATCTATGGACAACCATTTCGGAAGTATTTGCATAAAAATTTTTTTCGAAAGTTTTAAAATTTGGACAAAAAGCGTTTTTTACTGAAAACGCCCCCGAAAAGTAGGCGTGGCAAAAAACTTTGTATGAACGAAATATAGATATTAGGATTGTCTTAATATGCTACTCAGACACTTTTTTGAAATTCCTTACGGTTTGGCCAAAAAATAAGTTTTCCTAAAAAGGGGGCGTGGCAGTGGGCGGATTTCAAAAATTTTTACATTTGTTCTGGTGGCACGGACGAGGATCCTATATACCAAATTTCATTATCCTAGCTCAAAATTTAAGGCCCAAAAACCGCTGACGAACAGACAGACGGACGGACGGACGGACGGACGGACAGACAGACATGGCTAATTCGACTCAGCTAGCGATTCTGAGCCGATCCATATACTTTGAGGTATATGTAGCAAAATTATTTCTCTATGTTACAAACTAAGTATCAAAACTAATATACCCCCCTATGGGATAGGGTATAAATAGTCTATAGACGAAATGTTCATATGTATATATCTAATGATTCTGCATCAAAAGTTTTTTCGAAAATTTTAAAATTTGACCGAAAAACGTTTTTTATTAAAAACGCCCCAAAAAGTGGGCGTGGCAAAAAACTTTATATGAACGAAATACAGATATTCAGATTGTCTAAATATGTTGTTCAGAAAGTTTTTCAAAATTCCTTATGGTTTGGCCAAAAAATACGTTTTTCTAAAAAGGGGGCGTGGCAGTGGGCGGCTTTCAAAAATTTTTACACTTGTTCTGCTGGGAGCAACAAAGAGCACGTGTACCGAATTTCATCCTTCTAGCTCAAAATTTAAGGCCCAAAAACTGGTGACGTACGGACGGACGGACGGACAGACATGGCTAAATCGACTCAGCTATCGATTCTGAGTCGATCCATATACTTTGAGGTATATATAGCTAAATTATTTCTCTATGTTACAAACTATGTATCAAAACTAATATACCCCTATGGGATAGGGTATAAAAACATATGAGAAGGCTACAATCCGCTGTGCGGATCGTTGAATACCCTATCCCATCCTATCTGTACAACTAAAATCCCCAAAAAGTGGACATGGCTAAAAACACGATGTGGATAAAATAAAGAAAATGACATGGTGACAACAAGTTCTTCAGACTGCTTATAAAACATATGAGAGGCTACAATCCGCTATGCGGATCGTTGAATACCCTATCCCATCCCATCCTTTAAATTAATATCCTCAAAATATAGGCCTTATGGAGATGAAATACAGAAAATGACATTGTCACAATATATTGCTCATACAGTTTCTCAAAATCTTGTGTGGTTCGACAAAAAACAACGTATTTCATATATTCCAAAATGTGGGCGTAGGTGAAAATGATCTATGGACAACCATTTCGGAAGTATTTGCATCAAAATTTTTTTCGAAAGTTTTAAAATTTGGACAAAAAGCGTTTTTTACTGAAAACGCCCCCGAAAAGTAGGCGTGGCAAAAAACTTTGTATGAACGAAATATAGATATTAGGATTGTCTAAATATGCTACTCAGACACTTTTTTGAAATTCCTTACGGTTTGGCCAAAAAATAAGTTTTCCTAAAAAGGGGGCGTGGCAGTGGGCGGATTTCAAAAATTTTTACACTTGTTCTGGTGGCACGGACGAGGATCCTATAAACCAAATTTCATTATCCTAGCTCAAAATTTAAGGCCCAAAAACCGCTGACGAACAGACAGACGGACGGACGGACGGACAGACAGACATGACTAATTCGACTCAGCTAGCGATTCTGAGCCGATCCATATACTTTGAGGTATATGTAGCAAAATTATTTCTCTATGTTACAAACTAAGTATCAAAACTAATATACCCCCCTATGGGATAGGGTATAAATAGTCTATAGACGAAATGTTCATATGTATATAACAAATGATTCTGCATCAAAAGTTTTTTCGAAAATTTTAAAATTTGACCGAAAAACGTTTTTTATTAAAAACGCCCCCAAAAAGTGGGCGTGTCAAAAACTTTATATGAACGAAATACAGATATTCAGATTGTCTAAATATGTTGTTCAGAAAGTTTTTCAAAATTCCTTATGGTTTAGCCAAAAGCTACGTTTTTCTAAAATGGGGGCGTGGCAGTGGGCGGATTTCAAAAATTTGTACACTTGTTCTGCTGGGAGCAACAAAGAGCACGTGTACCAAATTTCATTCTTCTAGCTAAAATTTAAGGCCCAAAAACTGGTGACGTACGGACGGACGGACGGACGGACGGACAGACATGGCTTAATCGACTCAGCTATCGATTCTGAGTCAATCCATATACTTTGAGGTATATGTAGCTAAATTATTTCTCTATGTTACAAACTATGTATCAAAACTAATATACCCCTATGGGATAGGGTATAAATAGAGCCTATGCGTAAGGATTCCAAACAAGTACCCCAGTGCAAGCGCTGTCAAGGATACAATCATACGCAAAGCTATTGTCAAAAAGAACCGCGGTGTGTAAAATGTGCCGGAAATCATCTGACGGTAGATTTTATGTCAGATAAGAAAACTCTTGCTATCTGCTTTAACGGTAAAGGCAATCATCCGGCAAATTATCGCGGCTGCGAAGTAGCTAAAGAGTTGCAAAAAGACGGACGAAATTTAATAGTATTAATTCACAGAAATTAAATTTAAACAAGCAAAAGCCTAAAATTCCGATTAAAAATATGTCGAAGACAAAGCAGGCCATAATCGAAAAACCTAAATTTTCACAAACTACGCGGCCATCAGATATCCGTTCCAAAACCAAATGTACAAACGTATGCTCAAGCTACAGTATCCAATAACGCCCAAAAAAATATCTCACCTGACCCAGTTTCAAATGTATTTTCGATTATTCTTTCAAAACTTGAGGGACAAAGCAAAACAAATAAACTTATTTTTAACAGTCTCGTTAAGCTCGAAAATAGTATTCGCAATAGAAGTACCCCACCTTTAACATGGATAGATTGCTTAAAATTCTTACATGGAATGCCAATGGCCTTTGGCAAAAACTTGGAGAACTTGAATTATTTATGCAGGAAAAAGATATAGACATCTGTTTAATATACGAAACTCACGCAAAGAGTAATTCGAACTTAAAAAACATATGAGAGGCTACAATCCGCTATGCGGATCGTTGAAAACCCTATCCCATCCCATCCTTAAAATTAATATCCTCAAAATATAGGCCTTATGGCGATGAAATACAGAAAATGACATTGTCACAATATATTGCTCAGACAGTTTATCAAAATCTTTTGTGGTTCGACAAAAAACAACGGTTTTCTATTGCTAATGCCTTGGGATGGGGTATACAAATGGTTTTTGTAAGAAAACGCCCCCAAAATGTGGGCGTAGGTGAAAATGATCTACAGACAAAATGTTTATATTACCATTGCGGAAGTATTTGCATCAACATTTTTTTCGAAAATTTGAAAATTTGGACAAAAAACGTTTTTTACTAAAAACGCCCCCAAAAAGTGGGCGTGGCAAAAAACTTTGTATGGACGAAATATAGATATTAGAATTGTCTAAATATGTTGCAAATACACTTTTTTGAAATTCTTTACGGTTTGGCTTCAAACTACGTTTTTTCTAAAAGGGGGCGTGGCAGTGGGCGGATATTAAAACTTTTTACACTTGTTCTGGTGACTCGGCCTAGCTCAAAATTTAAGGCCCAAAAATCGGTGACGAACAGACAGACGGACGGACGGACAGACAGACATGGCTAATTCGACTCAGCTAGCGATTCTGAGTCGATCCATATACTTTGAGGTATATGTAGCTAAATTATTTCTCTATGTTACAAACTAAGTATCAAAACTAATATACCCCTATGGGATAGGGTATAATTAAAGGTTACCTCGACTATCATGCTCTACATCCATCGAATATATAGTGAGGCTCCACCTCTAGATACATAAAAGAGTGTATCGAACATTCGATAAACTAGAAATCGAAACAATGCAAGTTAGCTCTATACAAGTCAAAAGCAGACAATCCTTTCTCAAGATATCATCTATTTACTGCCCACCACGATGCAAGGTTGAGAAAATTGAATTTGAAAACTTGCTTAATTCCCTTGGACAACGTTTTGTCATCTGAGGGGACTTTAATGCAAAACATACATTCTGGGGATCTAGATGCATATCACAGAAGGGTAGGATGCTTTATGATGTAGGTAGAAAGTAAAATACCGAATTTCATTCTACGGGAAAACCAACTTACTGGCCAACTGATGTTAGAAAAATACCGGATTTGATCGATTTTTTTATTGTAAAAGGTCTGCCGTCCAATCGAATCAAAGTTGAAGAATGCATTGATCTTTCCTCTGATCATTCTCCAGTCATTTTAACAACAAGCGAGTCACTGATTATAAATGAAAAACCACCCAGATTAACAAACGCGAAAACCAACTGGGAAGGTTTCAAAAACGATATTGAAAATAATATCCGACTGGGTGTATCGCTTAGAACCCCTTTGGAACTCGAAGCCGCTGTTGACTCATTTATGAATACCATCCAAAAAGCAGCATGGAATAATACTCCTCAACAGAAGAAAATTGTGAGCTATAGTAAAATTAAGTACCCCAGAGAAATACAAGATTTAGTAAGACAAACATATGAGAGGCTACAATCCGCTATGCGGATCGTTGAATACCCTATCCCATCCCATCCTTAAAATTAATATCCTCAAAATATAGGCCTTATGGCGGTGAAATGCAGAAAATGACATTGTCACTATATATTGCTCAGACAGTTTCTCAAAATCTTTTGTATTTCGACAAAAAATAACGTATTTCTATTGCTAATGCCTTGGGATGGGGAATACAAATGGTTTTTGTAATAAAACGCCCCCAAAATGTGGGCGTAGGTGAAAATGATCTATAAACAAAATGTTTATATTACCATTATGGAAGTATTTGCATCAAAATGATCTATAAACAAAATGTTTATATTACCATTATGGAAGCATTTGCATCAATTTTTTTTTCGAAAGTGTTAAAATTTGGACAAAAAGGGTTTTTTTTATACCCTATCCCATAGGGGGGTATATTAGTTTTGATACTTAGTTTGTAACATAGAGAAATAATTTTGCTACATATACCTCAAAGTATATGGATCGACTCAGAATCGCTAGCTGAGTCGAATTAGCCATGTCTGTCTGTCCGTCCGTCCGTCCGTCCGTCCGTCCGTCCGTCCGTCCGTCCGTCTGTCTGTTCGTCAGCGGTTTTTGGGCCTTAAATTTTGAGCTAGGATAATGAAATTTGGAATATAGGATCCTCGTCCGTGCCACCAGAACAAGTGTAAAAATTTTTGAAATCCGCCCACTGCCACGCCCCCTTTTTAGGAAAACTTATTTTTTGGCCAAACCGTAAGGAATTTTAAAAAAGTGTCTGAGTAGCATATTTAGACAATCCTAATATCTATATTTCGTTCATACAAAGTTTTTTGCCACGCCCACTTTTTGGGGGCGTTTTTAGTAAAAAACGCTTTATGTCCAAATTTTAAAACTTTCGAAAAAAATTTTGATGCAAATACTTCCGAAATGGTAGTATAAACATTTTGTCTATAGATCATTTTCACCTACGCCCACATTTTGGGGGCGTTTTCTTACAAAAACCATTTGTATACCCCATCCCAAGGCATTAGCAATAGAAATACGTTGTTTTTTGTCGAACCACACAAGATTTTGAGAAACTGTCTGAGCAATATATTGTGACAATGTCATTTTCTGTATTTCATCGCCATAAGGCCTATATTTTTAGGATATTAATTTAAAGGATGGGATGGGATAGGGTATTCAACGATCCGCATAGCGGATTGTAGCCTCTCATATGTTTTTACCAAAAACGCCCCCAAAAAGTGGGCGTGGCAAAAAACATTATGTGGACGAAATATAGATATTAGGATTGTCTAAATATGCTGCTCAGACACTTTTTTGAAATTCCTTACGGTCCAAATTTTAAAAATTTCAAAAAAAAATTTGATGCAAATACTTCCATAATGGTAATATAAACATTTTTATACCCTATCCCATAGGGGTATATTAGTTTTGATACTTAGTTTGTAACATAGAGAAATAATTTTGCTACATATACCTCAAAGTATATGGATCGACTCAGAATCGCTAGCTGAGTCGATTAAGCCATGTCTGTCTGTCCGTCCGTCCGTCCGTCCGTCCGTCCGTCCGTCCGTCCGTCCGTCCGTCCGTCCGTCTGTACGTCACCGATTTTTAGGCCTTAAATTTTGAGCTAGGATAATGAAATTTGGTATATAGGATCCTCGTCTCTGCCTACAGAACAAGTGTAAAAATTTTTGAAATCCGCCCACTGCCACGCCCCCTTTTAAGAAAAACTCAGTTTTTGACCAAACTGTAAGGAATTTTAAAAAAGTTTCTGAAGATCATATTTAGACAATATTAATATCTATATTTCGTCTATATAAAGTTTTTTGCCACGCCCACTTTTTGGGGGCGTTTTCAATAAAAAACTGTTTTCGGTCAAATTTTAAATTTTTCGAAAAAAGTTTTGATGCAGAATCATTAACATTATTAATATGAACATTTCGTCTATATACCATTTTAACCCACGCCCACTTTTTGGGGGCGTTTTTATATAAAAAACATATGAGAGGCTACAATCCGCTATGCGGATCGTTGAATACCCTATCCCATCCCATCCTTTAAATTAATATCCTCAAAATATAGGCTTTATGGCGATGAAATACAGAAAATGACATTGTCACAATATATTGCTCAGACAGTTTCTCAAAATCTTTTGTGGTTCGACAAAAAACAACGTATTTCTATTGCTAATGCCTTGGGATGGGGTACACAAATGGTTTTTGTAAGAAAACGCCCCCAAAATGTGGGCGTAGGTTAAAATGATCTATGGACAAAATGTTTATATTACCATTGCGGAAGTATTTGCATCAAAAATTTTTTCGAAAGTTTTAAAATTTGGACAAAAAGCGTTTTTTACTAAAAACGCCCCCAAAAAGTGGGCGTGGCAAAAAACTTTGTATGAACGAAATATAGATATTAGGATTGTCTAAATATTCTGCTCAGACACTTTTTTGAAATTCCTTACGGTTTGGCCAAAAAATAAGTTTTTCTAAAAAAGGGGCGTGGCAGTGGGCGGATTTCAAAAATTTTTACACTTGTTCTGGTGACTCGCACAAGGATCCTATATACCAAATTTCATTATCCTAGCTCAAAATTTAAGGCCCAAAAATCGGTGACGAACAGACAGACGGACGGACGGACGGACGGACGGACGGACGGACGGACGGACGGACAGACAGACATGGCTAATTCGACTCAGCTAGCGATTCTGAGTCGATCCATATACTTTGAGGTATATGTAGCAAAATTATTTCTCTATGTTACAAACTATGTATCAAAACTAATATACCCCCTATGGGATAGGGTATAAACATTTTTATACACTACCCCATAACATATGCAAGAGAAAACCTTGTCTTTTGTAGAACCGTTTAAGTGTTTTGTAAGCAGTCTGAAGAATTTGTTGTCACTATATCATTTTTTCTATTTATCGACATGGTGTTTTTAGCCATGCCCCCTTTTTTGGGGATTTTAGTTTTATGGATAGGATGGGATAGGGTATTCAACGATCCGCACAGCGGATTGTAGCCTTCTCATATGTTTATACCCTATCCCATAGGGGGGTATATTAGTTTTGATACTTAGTTTGTAACATAGAGAAATAATTTTGCTACATTTACCTCAAAGTATATGGATCGACTCAGAATCGCTAGCTGAGTCGATTAAGCCATGTCTGTCTGTCCGTCCGTCCGTCCGTCCGTCCGTCCGTCCGTCACCGATTTTTAGGCCTTAAATTTTGAGCTAGGATAATGAAATTTGGTATATAGGATCCTCGTCTCTGCCTACAGAACAAGTGTAAAAATTTTTGAAATCCGCCCACTGCCACGCCCCCTTTTAAGAAAAACTCAGTTTTTGACCAAACCGTAAGGAATTTTAAAAAAGTTTCTGAACATCATATTTAGACAATATTAATATCTATATTTCGTCCATATAAAGTTTTTTGCCACGCCCACTTTTTGGGGGCGTTTTCAATAAAAAACTGGTTTCGGTCAAATATTAAATTTTTCGAAAAAAATTTTGATGCAGAATCATTAACATTATTAATATGAACATTTCGTCTATATACCATTTTAACCCACGCCCACTTTTTGGGGGCGTTTTTATATAAAAACCATTTTTATACACTACCCCATAACATATGCAAGAGAAAACCTTGTCTTTTGTAGAACCGTTAAAGTGTTTTGTAAGCAGTCTGAAGAATTTGTTGTCACTATATCATTTTTTCTATTTATCCACATCGTGTTTTTAGCCATGTCCCCTTTTTTGGGGATTTTAGTTTTATGGATAGGATGGGATAGGGTATTCAACGATCCGCACAGCGGATTGTAGCCTTCTCATATGTTTTTTTTTCAATTCATTTTTATTATACCCTATCCCATAGGGGTATATTAGTTTTGATACTTAGTTTGTAACATAGAGAAATAATTTTGCTACATATACCTCAAAGTATATGGATCGACTCAGAATCGCTAGCTGAGTCGATTAAGACATGTCTGTCTGTCCGTCCGTCCGTCCGTCCGTCCGTCCGTCCGTCCGTCCGTCCGTCCGTCCGTCTGTACGTCACCGATTTTTAGGCCTTAAATTTTGAGCTAGGATAATGAAATTTGGTATATAGGATCCTCGTCTCTGCCTACAGAACAAGTGTAAAAATTTTTGAAATCCGCCCACTGCCACGCCCCCTTTTAAGAAAAACTCAGTTTTTGACCAAACCGTAAGGAATTTTAAAAAAGTTTCTGAACAACATATTTAGACAATATTAATATCTACATTTCGTCCATATAAAGTTTTTTGCCACGCCCACTTTTTGGGGGCGTTTTCAATAAAAAACTGTTTTCGGTCAAATTTAAAATTTTTCGAAAAAAATTTTGATGCAGAATCATTAACATTATTAATATGGACATTTCGTCAATATGCCATTTTAACCCACGCCCACTTTTTGGGGGCGTTTTTATATAAAAACCATTTTTATACACTACCCCATAACATATGCAAGAGAAAACCTTGTCTTATGTAGAACCGTTAAAGTGTTTTGTAAGCAGTCTGAAGAATTTGTTGTCACTATATCATTATACCCTATCCCATAGGGGTATATTAGTTTTGATACATAGTTTGTAACATAGAGAAATAATTTAGCTACATATACCTCAAAGTATATGGATCGACTCAGAATCGATAGCTGAGTCGATTTAGCCATGTCTGTCCGTCCGTCCGTCCGTCCGTACGTCACCAGTTTTTGGGCCTTAAATTTTGAGCTAGAAGGATGAAATTTGGTACACGTGCTCTTTGTTGCTCCCAGCAGAACAAGTGTAAAAATTTTTGAAATCCGCCCACTGCCACGCCCCCTTTTTAGAAAAACGTATTTTTTGGCCAAACCATAAGGAATTTTGAAAAACTTTCTGAACAACATATTTAGACAATCTGAATATCTGTATTTCGTTCATATAAAGTTTTTTGCCACGCCCACTTTTTGGGGGCGTTTTTAATAAAAAACGTTTTTCGGTCAAATTTTAAAATTTTCGAAAAAACTTTTGATGCAGAATCATTAGTAGTATAAATATGAACATTTCGTCCATATACTATTTCAACCCACGCCCACTTTTTGGGGGCGTTTTTATATAAAAACCATTTTACACACTACCCCATAACATATGCAGGAGAAAACCTTGTCTTTTGTAGAACCGTCAAAGTTTTTTGTAAACAGTCTGAACAATTTGTTGTCACCATGTCATTTTCTTTATTTTATCCACATCGTGTTTTTAGCCATGTCCACTTTTTGGGGATTTTAGTTTTACAGATAGGATGGGATAGGGTATTCAACGATCCGCACAGTGGATTGTAGCCTTCTCATATGTTTTTTTCTATTTATCCACATCGTGTTTTTAGCCATGTCCCCTTTTTTGGGGATTTTAGTTTTATGGATAGGATGGGATAGGGTATTCAACGATCCGCACAGCGGATTGTAGCCTTCTCATATGTTAGTTTTATGGATAGGATGGGATAGGGTATTCAACGATCCGCACAGCGGATTGTAGCCTTCTCATATGTTTTTTTTATACCCTATCCCATAGGGGTATATTAGTTTTGATACTTAGTTTGTAACATAGAGAAATAATTTTGCTACATATACCTCAAAGTATATGGATCGACTCAGAATCGCTAGCTGAGTCGATTAAGCCATGTCTGTCTGTCCGTCCGTCCGTCCGTCCGTCCGTCCGTCCGTCTGTACGTCACCGATTTTTAGGCCTTAAATTTTGAGCTAGGATAATGAAATTTGGTATATAGGATCCTCGTCTCTGCCTACAGAACAAGTGTAAAAATTTTTGAAATCCGCCCACTGCCACGCCCCCTTTTAAGAAAAACTCAGTTTTTGACCAAACTGTAAGGAATTTTAAAAAAGTTTCTGAAGATCATATTTAGACAATATTAATATCTATATTTTGTCCATATAAAGTTTTTTGCCACGCCCACTTTTTGGGGGCGTTTTCAATAAAAAACTGTTTTCGGTCAAATTTTAAATTTTTCGAAAAAAGTTTTGATGCAGAATCATTAACATTATTAATATGAACATTTCGTCTATATACCATTTTAACCCACGCCCACTTTTTGGGGGCGTTTTTATATAAAAACCATTTTTATACACTACCCCATAACATATGCAAGAGAAAACCTTGTCTTTTGTAGAACCGTTTAAGTGTTTTGTAAGCAGTCTGAAGAATTTGTTGTCACTATATCATTTTTTCTATTTATCGACATGGTGTTTTTAGCCATGCCCCCTTTTTTGGGGATTTTAGTTTTATGGATAGGATGGGATAGGGTATTCAACGATCCGCACAGCGGATTGTAGCCTTCTCATATGTTTTTATACCCTATCCCATAGGGGGGTTTATTAGTTTTGATACATAGTTTGTAACATAGAGAAATAATTTTGCTACATATACCTCAAAGTATATGGATCGACTCAGAATCGCTAGCTGAGTCGAATTAGCCATGTCTGTCTGTCCGTCCGTCCGTCCGTCCGTCCGTCTGTCTGTTCGTCACCGATTTTTGGGCCTTAAATTTTGAGCTAGGATAATGAAATTTGGTATATAGGATCCTTGTGCGAGTCACCAGAACAAGTGTAAAAATTTTTGAAATCCGCCCACTGCCACGCCCCCTTTTTAGAAAAACTTATTTTTTGGCCAAACCGTAAGGAATTTCAAAAAAGTGTCTGAGCAGGATATTTAGACAATCCTAATATCTATATTTCGTTCATACAAAGTTTTTTGCCACGCCCACTTTTTGGGGGCGTTTTTAGTAAAAAACGCTTTTTGTCCAAATTTTAAAACTTTCGAAAAAATTTTTGATGCAAATACTTCCGCAATGGTAATATAAACATTTTGTCCATAGATCATTTTCACCTACGCCCACATTTTGGGGGCGTTTTCTTACAAAAACCATTTGTGTACCCCATCCCAAGGCATTAGCAATAGAAAACAGTTGTTTTTTGTCGAACCACAAAAGATTTTGAGAAACTGTCTGAGCAATATATTGTGACAATGTCATTTTCTGTATTTCATCGCCATAAAGCCTATATTTTGAGGATATTAATTTAAAGGATGGGATGGGATAGGGTATTCAACGATCCGCATAGCGGATTGTAGCCTCTCATATGTTTTATAGATCAATTTCACCTTCGCCCACATTTTGGGGCGTTTTCTTACAAAAACCATTTGTATACCTACAAAAAAACATATGTGAAGAGTACAATCCCCTGTGCGGATCGTTTAATACCCTATCCCATCCCATCCTTAAAATTAATGTCTCCAAAAAGTGGGCTTTATTAGCCTATAATATAGAAAATGACATTGTCACAACACATTGTTCAAACAGTTTATTAGAATCTTTTGTTGTTTGACAAAACACATCGTTTTCCTCCTGCATATGCTATGGGGTAGGGTATACAAACGGTTTTTTTTAAGAAAACGCCCTCAAAAAGTGGGCGTGGGCTAAAATGATCTATAGACGAAATGTTTATATTAATATTACTAACTATTCTGCATCAACATTTTTTTCGAAAATTTAAAAATTTGACCGTAAAACGTTTTTTTATTAAAAACGCCCCCCAAAAAAGGGCGTGGCAAAAAACTTTATATGAATAAAATATAGATATTACGATTCTCTAACTATGTTTCTCAGACACTTTTTTAAAATTCCTTATGATTTAGCCAAAAAACACGTTTTTCTAAAAAAGGGGGTGTGCCAGTAGGCGGATTTCAAAAATTTTTACAGTTGTTCTGCTGGGAGCAACAAAGAGCACGTGTACCAAATTTCATCCTTCTAGCTCTAAATTTAAGGCCCAAAAACTTGTGACGTACGGACGGACGGACGGACAGACATGGCTAAATCGACTCAGCTATCGATTCTGAGTCGATCCATATACTTTGAGGTATATGTAGCTAAATTATTTCTCTATGTTACAAACTATGTATCAAAACTAATATACCCCTATGGGGTAGGGTATAACAACGTTTTTCTATTGCATATGCCTTGGGGTAGGGCATACAAATGGTTTTTGTAAGAAAACGCCCCCAAAAAGTGGGCGTGGGTTAAAATGGTCTATAGACGAAATGTTCATATTAATACTACCAATGATTGTGCATCAAAATTTTTGAAAATTTTAAAATTTGACCAGAAAAACGCCCCCAAAAAGTGGACGCGGCAAAAAACTTTATATTGACGAAATATAGACATTATGATTCTCTAAGCATGCTGCTCAGACACTTTTTTAAAATTCCTTACGGTTTGGCCAAAAAATACGTTTTCCTAAAAAGGGGGCGTGGCAGTGGGCGGATTTCAAAAATGTTTACCCTTGTTCTGGTGGCACGGACAAGGATCCTAGCTTCTACCCAAACAATCGACTGCCAAAATGCTCAACCTCAGCGCATAAGTGCTATATAAGGCCAATAGAAATAATTGCTTTTGGGAATTAAATATTTGTAACCTATAGAAGAATAATTTTTAGTTGGGTACCTTAAAGTATATGGATCGATCAGAATGACTAACTGAGTCGATTAATCCATGTCTGTCTGTCCGTCCGCCCGTCCGTCCGTCCGTCTGTCTGTTCGTCACCGATTTTTGGGCCTTGAATTTTGAGCTAGGAGAATGAAATTTGGTAAATAGGATCCTTGTCCGAGTCACCAGAACAAGTGTAAAAATTTTTAAAATCCGAAGACTGCCACGCCCCTTTTTAGGAAAACGTTTTTTTTGGCCAAACTGTAAAGAATTTTAAAAAAGTGTCAGAGCAGCATATTTAGAGAATCGAATTATCTATATTTTGCCAATATAAAGTTTTTTGCCACGCCCACTTTTTGGAGGCGTTTTTATTTAAAAAACGTTTTTCGGTCAAATTTTCGAAAAAAAAATGTTGATGCAGAATCATTAGTATTGTTAATATGAACATTTCGTCTATAGACCATTTGAACCCACGCCCACTTTTTGGGGGCGTTTTTATATAAAAACCATTTTTATACACTACCCCATAACATATGCAGGAGAAAAACCTTGTCTTTTGTAGAACCGTAAAATTTGTTCTGACAATGTAATTTTCTATATTTAAATCCCCATCGTGTTTTAAGCCATGTCCGCTTTTTGGGGATATTAGTTTTACAGATGGGATGGGATAGGGTATTCAACGCTCCGTACAGTGTTTATGTTTATATAATTAATTGCATTGAATTTCATACTTTCATAATAACGAATTGGATTTTAATAATTATAAGAGATTGAAAATAATAAAAGTAAATAATATAAGAAAATAATAAAAAAACAAGTGTAAAAAATTTTGAAATCCGCCCACTGCCACGCCCCCTTTTTAGGAAAACTTATTTTTTGGCCAAACCGTAAGCAATTTTAAAAAAGTGTCTGAGTAGCATATTTAGAGAATCGTTATATCTATATTTCGTCAATATAAAGTTTTTTGCCACGCCCACTTTTTGGGGGCGTTTTTTTTTTACAAAAACCGTTTGTATACCCTACCCCATAGCATATGCAGGAGAAAAACGATGTTTTTTGTCAAACAACAAAAGATTCTGATAAACTGTTTGAACAACATATGAGAAGGCTACAATCCGCTGTGCGGATCGTTTAGTACTGTTGCAGCGCAACAATGCATTTAAATTCAAATTTGCGAAAAGCAAAACGCATTGAATGCAAAACTGCAAAAAGCCGTCGGCAAAAACGCATTTTTATTTTTTGTCAATGTCACCAACAAATAAGAGACAGAAACCATTCAACAACAACAACAAACGAACAAGAACAATACGTATAGCAGCTTCCCGGAGAGAAAGCACAATAGTGTGGGTGACAAGGTGGAGAAACCATATAGAAAACATATGAGAGGCTACAATCCGCTATGCGGATCGTTGAATACCCTATCCCATCCCATCCTTTAAATTAATATCCTAAAAATATAGGCCTTATGGCGATGAAATACAGAAAATGACATTGTCACAATATATTGCTCAGACAGTTTCTCAAAATCTTGTGTGGTTCGACAAAAAACAACGTATTTCTATTGCTAATGCCTTGGGATGGGGTATACAAATGGTTTTTGTAAGAAAACGCCCCCAAAATGTGGGCGTAGGTGAAAATGATCTATTGACAAAATGTTTATATTACCATTTCGGAAGTATTTGCATCAAAATTTTTTTCGAAAGTTTTAAAATTTGGACAAAAAGCGTTTTTTACTAAAAACGCCCCCAAAAAGTGGGCGTGGCAAAAAACTTTGTATGAACGAAATATAGATATTAGGATTGTCTAAATATGCTACTCAGACACTTTTTTAAAATTCCTTACGGTTTGGCCAAAAAATAAGTTTTCCTAAAAAGGGGGCGTGGCAGTGGGCGGATTTCAAAAATTTTTACACTTGTTCTGGTGGCACGGACGAGGATCCTATATTCCAAATTTCATTATCCTAGCTCAAAATTTAAGGCCCAAAAACCGCTGACGAACAGACAGACGGACGGACGGACGGACGGACGGACAGACAGACATGGCTAATTCGACTCAGCTAGCGATTCTGAGTCGATCCATATACTTTGAGGTATATGTAGCAAAATTATTTCTCTATGTTACAAACTAAGTATCAAAACTAATATACCCCCCTATGGGATAGGGTATAAAAATTCTATGTTTTTCATACGATCATCACACACTTTCTAGCACCGACACAACAGCATCACAGAACACCGCCACGGAAGTGTGGGTGACCGACTCAACACTATGTTATGAAGAGTGCATGCAATGTTGTTGGTAGAGTTAGCACGCTAACAAATGTGCCAATATTTTGTATGTAGGATCGTACGGAAGCCGCTAAGCAGATCAATCCAAGTAGCAGTTCCAGTTCCGCAATTTAAAAGTCAACGAACTTTGAAGTTGGTCAAGGGCAGCAGAAGATGAGGTTTCATGTTAACTATGAGACACAGAATGTAACATTCCGTTTTGTAAAGTGCAAAGAGTCAGTCGGCAATAATAAAATAGTATTAATTCTTAATCCATACCACGGTTTCAGTCGTTTTATTTCACATCAAAGTTGTTCTAGCGATCGATTTTAGATTTCTTTTGAATCCGCAATTTTAGCGTGCACTTAATAAAAAGTGCAGCATTTAGCTAGTGTCCGTGCGATACATTTGGTCCTTCGAGCCGGATTGAAAGGATCTTGACAATCAGTGCTAAATAAAGACATATTAAGTCTCGAAAATAGAACAACAGTGCGTGATAAATTCAATTATAGCATAAATCGTATGTTACGGGTTAAACACAACGTATCGAGTGGTTCGCGTACACGAGAATTTGCTGGAGCTGGTGCTGGTGGTTTTTGATGAGGATTTGCTGGAGCTGTTGCTGGTGCGTTTGAATGAGGATTTGCTGAAGCTGGTGCGAATAAAACTGGTGCAATCAAGGCAGAAACGCAGAACAACAGGTGTGTGGCATTTTTCTTAACTTTTGTTCAATTTAAATTATTGATAAAAATAATATCGTGTGTTGTGTGGTCTTCGATTATTGAAAACAAAAAAATACATTTTTAACATGAGTAAGGGCAAGATTTCTAATTTGATAGAATCGGTTCAAACGATTGCGCAAGAGTTAGATGCCGACTATAAAGCGTATGTTTCTTTGGATACCAAAAAGAAATCTTTTCATATGAATGAGGCGCGGTTACAGAATTTAGAGCAATCCTATGCAGAAGCTAGGGGCCTGCATCAAAAAATCGTTGCAGCTCCGAGTGAAGATGCAAAGGTTGCTTACATGGAAGCATTAACGTTTCATAAGCTAAAGGAGCTTTTTTATAATTATTCTTCGGAACTTAAAATGCACCTACATTCCACCGACAGCAAAAATCAAGGTCATAGTGCTCTTAATAATTCAATAGCTGGATCAAAGGCATTGTCTGTTGAATTAAAGCTTCCTCCAATCAAAATCCCAACCTTTTCTGGCTCTTTTCAAATGTGGCCGGAATTTAAAGGATTATTTGAAAGCTTAGTCAGCAAAAACCCATCGATATCCGACGTGCAGAAGCTTCATTACTTAAAGTCAAATTTAAGCGGTGAAGCGGAGCGGCTTTTACGTAATACTGCAATTACTGATAGTAGCTTTGAGTCTGCTTGGGCTATACTAATTAAGAGGTACCAGAACTTAAGATTGCTGAAGGACAACCAATACACGCTACTATTTAACCAACCAAAAATTGATCAGGAATCGGCAGAAAACATCAAACAGCTGTTAGATACCACCAACGAAGCCAAGCATTCTCTAAAGAATCTCGGCGTTCCTGTTGCTTCATGGGAAGAGGTTATTATTTTCCAAACCATTCAGAAACTGCCACTCACTACTCTTGCTCTTTGGGAATCTCACATCTCCGCATACGTAGATTATCCAGAATACTCCGTTCTAGAGGATTTTCTCTTAACCAGGTCAAGAACTTTAGAAGTTCTTGGACAAACATCGTTAAATGTTGTCCAATCAAAACTTAAAAAACAAACTTCCACCACTGTTCGATCTCATAACTCGACAGTTGCGAAATGTGCTATGTGTCAGGGTCTTCATTCAATTAGAAATTGCTTCAAATTCAAAGCTCTACACGCAAAGAAGAAACTGGACATTGTCAGGAGAAATAAATTGTGTGTTAATTGCCTGTCAAATGCACATACAACGCAAAACTGCACAAGCAACTTCACTTGTTCGCAGTGTAAACAAAGACATCATTCGTTACTGCACATACAAGAGCCAGCTAACGCAATGCAGGTTAATGAGCCATCCGCTCAACCAACCACAACTTCCACTCCATCTCCATCGGAGAACCCATCGTCCTCCTCCACTTCCTCAGCATCTCACAACACTTATATTGCAAAAAACAGTAAAAGACAGACTGTTCTTTTGGTTACTGCGCTTCTTAAGGTTTTTACAACCATTGGACAGCCTATAATGTTACGAGCTCTGCTAGATCCTGGATCGGAGGCTTCTTTTATTTCCGAGTCTGCTGCACAGGCCTTAAATCTCAACAGGGAAAGGAGTAACGTCAATATCATTGGCGTCGGAGATACTCAAACAAGTTTATCCAAATATAAGGTTTCGCTTGCAATATGCTCCAATGTCAACGATAATTTCAGACTACAGCTTACTGCTTTAGTGTTACCTAAACTCACCACGACTCTTCCAACGTATGTCTTGAAAGCTAACTGGGGTCATTTAAAAGACATTGAACTTGCTGATCCGAACTTCAATAAGCCAGGGAAAATAGATATGATACTTGGAAGCGATATATATCCATCTATTCTTCTGGAAGGTATTGTTAAAGGAGCACCGGGTACACCTATGGCTCAAAGAACTGAACTTGGGTGGGTCCTTTCTGGTGGCATTTCTTCTAACGACAAGTCTATGGTAACATCTCTCCACACAACTGATGAAGGTCCCAAGTTAGAAAAAATTCTTTCACAATTTTGGGAACTTGAAGAAGTGTCAAGGAAAAAGATGCTTACGGCAGAAGAACAGCAATGTGAACTGCAGTTCTGCAGAACTCACCAGCGTCAAACCGATGGCAAATACAAAGTCCAACTGCCGTTTAAGGAAGGAAGACGTCCGGCACTTGGATTTTCCCAAAATGCAGCTCGTGTAAGATTGTATCAATTGGAGAAAAAGTTCCGATTAAATGCAGGATTCTACTTTCAATATAAAAATGTATTGGAAGAATATAAGGAGCTAGGACACATGACTCCACTAGACACATCTGTATTGCCAGAGAATCATTATTTTGTACCACATCACGCCGTAATAAAGGAATCAAGTTCCACAACAAAGATGCGCATTGTCTTTGATGCATCGTGCAGGACCTCAGATGGAACATCTCTTAATGACCATTTGTTGGTTGGCCCTAGGTTACAAGCTGACATCATCGATCACATCGCGCGTTTCAGGAAACACAAAGTTGCGTTCATCGCGGACATTAATAAAATGTATAGGTAGATTTGGGTTCCTCAAGAAGATTCTGTTTATCAGCTCATCCTGTGGAGAGATGGCGACGGTGAAGAGCTAAAAATATACAGTCTAAACACTGTCACATTTGGCACCGCCGCAGCACCATATTTAGCAGTGCGTACACTGCAACAACTAGCAGTAGATGAAAGAGACGATAACCCAATTGCATCACGGATCGCGACAGAAAACTTTTATGTGGACGACGTTATACACGGTGCAGACTCGGAAGATGAAGACCTCGAGATGCAGAGACAACTTACTGCAATGTTAAGAAGTGGAGGATTTCCATTAAGGAAATGGGCCAGCAATAGTGAGAAGTTTTTGACAGCCATTCCAGTCGAGGATCGAGAAGTGCAGCTTCCACTCGCGTTTGATGAAGGAAACGCAATCAAAACATTCGGAATCCAGTGGCATCCTGGAAAAGATGTATTCACATTTAAAATTTGCGTACATGACTCGAAATCGAACACAAAGCGAACTATATTATCTGACATCGCTCGCCTATACGACCCGATGGGTTGGATTTCTCCTTGCGTTATAATCGGTAAGGTGATTATGCAAGACATCTGGAAGGATGGTCAGACTTGGGATAGTGAACTCACCCCTGCCATTATATCGTCATGGCAAAGTTTAAAGGGCGAACTGAATGCCCTCAACGCGCTTGAAATTCCTCGATGGATTCAAATTACCAGCAGCTCAGAAGTTCAAGTCCACGGATTTTGTGACGCCTCCGAAAAGGCATATGCTGCTGCTGTTTACTGCTGTATACATTCACTGTTCAAAGCACGGAGCTTAAAATGAAAACAGCTGAACGTTCAAAACTCAAAAATGAATTTATAAGAAAAGATTATCCCCTAACGACTATTTTCCAAATTTGCGTTCATCACACCATGTGTGAACCGAATATTCTTCTTTTAAGATTTTCTTCTTTACAGCGATTAGTTAGAGCTACAGCATATTGGCTGCGCTTCATCACCAATGCTCGTAAACCATCTACTGGCTTATCAGGACCGCTCTCCGTACCAGAAATTACAGCTGCCCGAATGCGATTGATTACCATCGTGCAGCAAGAATTTTTCGCTGAAGAAATTTCCAAACTACAAAAAGGTGAAACGGTATCCAAAGGCAGTAAATTAGCAAGGTTGTCACCCATGATTGACGAAAATGGAATAGTTCGAGTCGGCGGACGATTGGAAAATGCAGATCTTCCGTATTCACAACGTCATCCAATTATTTTACCGTCGCAGAATGTTTTAACAAAGCTTATTGTTCATGATGTTCATATGAGGTCCCTGCATGGGGGTCAGCAACTCATGATGGCAACTCTTCGCACAGAATTTTGGATTTTTCAACTCAAATCCAATGTTCGCAGTTGCATCCATAAGTGCCTCAAATGTTTTAGGCACAAAGCTACGGTAATGCAACAACAAATGGGAAATTTACCAGCCCCCCGAGTACGAGGCTCGTCCTTTCAAAACATCTGGTGTCGACTATGCCGGTCCCGTACAGTTAAAAGCATGGAAGGGTCGGTGCAACAGAATCACCAAAGCTTACATTGCAATCTTCGTTTGCTTCTGTACAAAAGCAGTGCACCTGGAGCTTGTGAGCGATTGTAGTACATCTGCGTTTCTTGCAGCCTTCAAACGATTTACCGCAGGCCGTGGGATCTGTTCAAACCTGTACAGTGATTGCGGCACAAATTTCCAAGGAGCTGCCAGAATCATTGATTTAGACAAGCCCAAACTGCAAAAACAATGGACAGAAGACATCGCAAAGCAACTCCAAGCTAATGGGACTATGTGGCACTTTAACCCCCCAGCTGCTCCACATTTTGGGGGTTTATGGGAAGCAGGCGTCAAGTCCATGAAGCTGCATTTGAAACGAATAATCGGCCACTACACACTTACATATGAAGAATATGTGACCGTACTAACACAAGTAGAAGCTTGTTTAAATTCTAGACCTCTTTGTCCGGTTAGCGAGGATCCAGAGGATTTAACGATCTTGACGCCAGGCCATTTTTTAATCGGTACATCATTAAACACTGCGCCCGAAAGTAACCTAACCGACATCAAGTCAACCCATTTGGACAGATGGCAACTTCTTCAAAAACTTCAACAAGATTTCTGGAAAAAATGGAAGTCCGAACTTGTACTTCTACCTGAAGAACAAACACCTCCTACACTTTGGCGGCTTGGTAGGATAGTTGAAACTCATCCTGGATCTGATGGGAAAATACGTGTAGTCACTATAAAGACAGCAACATCGAGCCTAAAACGTCCAATCGCTAAACTTTTTTTGATTCCATGGACAAACGAATAAAATGTATCTTACACACACACACATATAATAATAAACTAAAATGTATCAATATTAGTCATAATAATTACTAACTCATAATTCTTAATCATATCTAATCGCTATAATATATAACCTAATATTGCCACACACCATTCACCCCACATTCTTTATTTTTCATGTAACCCACATATGCATGCATATCATCGAGTGCATAGTCAGTGGAAACATCTCGCAACATACATCTTTAATCATGAGCGGCGAACCAGCATAATAAGAGGGATTTAATATGCGTTATAATTAACCTTCGCCGAAAACTTCATCTCCCATCGAATTCGTCTTCCTCTGGCCCGGCAGGATGTTGCAGCGCAACAATGCATTTAAATTCAAATTTGCGAAAAGCAAAACGCATTGAATGCAAAACTGCAAAAAGCCGTCGGCAAAAACGCATTTTTATTTTTTGTCAATGTCACCAACAAATAAGAGACAGAAACCATGCAACAACAACAAACGAACAAGAACAATACGTACAGCAGCTTCCCGGAGAGAAAGCACAATAGTGTGGGTGACAAGGTGGAGAAACCATATAGAAAACATATGAGAGGCTACAATCCGCTATGCGGATCGTTGAATACCCTATCCCATCCCATCCTTTAAATTAATTTCCTCAAAATAACGGCCTTATGGCGATGAAATACAGAAAATGACATTGTCACAATATATTGCTCATACAGTTTCTCAAAATCTTGTGTGGTTCGACAAAAAACAACGTATTTCTATTGCTTATGCCTTGGGATGGGGTATACAAATGGTTTTTGTAAGAAAACGCCCCCAAAATGTGGGCGTAGGTGAAAATGATCTATGGACAAAATGTTTATATTACCATTGCGGAAGTATTTGCATCAAAATTTTTTTCGAAAGTTTTAAAATTTGGACAAAAAGCGTTTTTTACTAAAAACGCCCCCAAAAAGTGGGCGTGGCAAAAAACTTTTTATGAACGAAATATAGATATTAGGATTGTCTAAATATGTTGCAAAGACACTTTTTTGAAATTCCTTACGGTTTGGCCAAAAAATAAGTTTTTCTAAAAAGGGGGCGTGGCAGTGGGCGGATTTCAAAAATTTTTACACTTGTTCTGCTTCGTCGGCCAGAGAGTCTATATACCAAATTTCAACACTCTAGCTCAAAATTTAAGGCCCAAAAATCGGTGACACACAGACGGACGGACGGACGGACAGACAGACATGGCTTAATCGACTCAGCTAGCGATTCTGAATCGATCCATATACTTTGAGGTATATGTATCGAAATTATTTCTCTATGTTACAAACTTAATGTCAAAACTAATATACCCCCCTATGGGATAGGGTATAAATACGATCATACGATCATCACACACTTTCTAGCACCGACACAACAGCATCACAGAACACCGCCACGGAAGTGTGGGTGACCGACTCAACACTATATTATGAAGAGTGCATGCAATGTTGTTGGTAGAGTTAGCACGCTAACAAATGTGCCAATATTTTGTATGTAGGATCGTACGGAAGCCGCTAAGCAGATCAATCCAAGTAGCAGTTCCAGTTCCGCAATTTAAAAGTCAACGAACTTTGAAGTTGGTCAAGGGCAGCAGAAGATGAGGTTTCATGTTAACTATGAGACACAGAATGTAACATTCCGTTTTGTAAAGTGCAAAGAGTCAGTCGGCAATAATAAAATAGTATAAATTCTTAATCGATACCACGGTTTCAGTCGTTTTATTTCACATCAAAGTTGTTCTAGCGATCGATTTTAGATTTCTTTTGAATCCGCAATTTTAGCGTGCACTTAGTAAAAAGTGCAGCATTTAGCTAGTGTCCGTGCGATACAAATACCCTATCCCATCCCATCCTTAAAATTAATATCCCCAAAATATGATCTTTATGTTCATAAAGTATTGAAAATAACGTTGTTACAACATATTGTTCCGAAGGTTTATCAAATTCTTTTATGGTTCGACAAAAAACAACGTTTTTCTTTGCATATGCCTTGGGGTAGGGCATATAAATGGTTTTTGTAGGAAAACGCCCCTAAAACGAAGGCGTGGGTTAAAATGGTCTATTGAAGAAATGTTGTTATTAATACTGCCAATGATTTCGCATCAACATTTTTTTCGAAAATTTTCAAATTTGACCAAAACATTTTTTTTTTATAAAAAACGACCCCAAAAAGTGGGCGTGGCAAAAAACTTTATATTGACGAAATATAGATATTACGATTCTCTAAAAATGCTCCTCAGACACTTTTTTTAAAAAATTTTACGGTTTGGCCAAAAACATACGTTTTCCTAAAAAGGGGGGGTGGCAGTGGGCGGTTTTCAAAAATGTTTACACTTGTTCTGGTGGCACGGACAAGGATCCTATATACCAAATTTGATTATCCTAGCTCAAAATATAAGGCCCACAAATCAGTGAGGAACAGACAGACGGACGGACGGACACACGGACGGACGGACAGACAGACATGGCTAATTCGACTCAGCTAGCGATTCTGAGTCGATCCATATACTTTGAGGTATATGTAGCTAAATTATTCCTCTATGTTACAAACTAAGTATCAAAACTAATATGCCCCCCCTATGTGATAGGGTATAAACATCTGAGAAGTCTACAATTCGCTGGGCCGGCGAAAATCCTCATCCAAACCCTCCCAGTGGGTGCCGGCCGGTAATGATTGCTACAGTGTTCTTGTACGTTGTCAAGACGGCAATCAGCTAAGGTCAGAGGGCATTGCGGTGATGTTACTCTACTTCTCAATAGTAAAATATCCCGTTTTTATGCCTTTTGACCATAGGACTAGAGGTACCTGATTTTAGTGGTGGTGTGAGCGCACTTAATGCAAACCGTGCCCAAGAATGCAAGGCTGGGGGTTAAACCAGCCGCTAACGAGCTTCTTCAGATGCACAGGCATGGTCTGTCGTATCTTTTGCCTTACTCCGGTATATCGGCTCTGCCGGAGTGGACCTCCTTTCCGTTCTACTCGTGGGTCCAAAATTTTCAAATGAACCAAACAAAAATAAAAAAACAAATTAATAAAAAAATACAAAAAACATATGAGAGGCTACAATCCGCTATGCGGATCGTTGAATACCCTATCCCATCCCATCCTTTAAATTAATATCCTCAAAATAAAGGCCTTATGGCGATGAAATACAGAAAATGACATTGTCACAATATATTGCTCAGACAGTTTCTCAAAATCTTGTGTGGTTCGACAAAAAACAACGTATTTCTATTGCTAATGCCTTGGGATGAGGTATACAAATGGTTTTTGTAAGAAAACGCCCCCAAAATGTGGGCGTAGGTGAAAATGATCTATAGACAAAATGTTTATATTACCATTTCGGAAGTATTTGCATCAAAATTTTTTTCGAAAGTTTAAAACTTTAGACAATGGGGGCGTTTTTAGTAAAAAACGCTTTTTGTGGGCGCGTGGCAAAAAACTTTGTATGAACGAAATATAGATATAAGGATTGTCTAAATATGCTACTCAGACACTTTTTTGAAATTCCTTACGGTTTGGCCAAAAAATAAGTTTTCCTAAAAAGGTGGCGTGGCAGTGCTCGGATTTTAAAAAATTTTACACTTGTTCTGGTGACTCGGCCAAGGATCCTATATACCAAATTTCATTATCCTAGCTCAAAATTTAAGGCCCAAAAATCGGTGACGAACAGACAGACGGACGGACGGAAGGACGGACAGACATGGCTAATTCGACTCAGCTAGCGATTCTGAGTCGATCCATATACTTTGAGGTATATGTAGCTAAATTATTTCTCTGTGTTACAAACTAAGTATCAAAACTAATATACCCCTATGGGATATGGTATAAAAACAATGCTTAATATTGTTGTAAAAACATATGAGAAGGCTACAATCCGCTGTGCGGATCGTTGAATACCCTATCCCATCCTATCTGTACAACTAAAATCCCCAAAAAGTGGATATGGCTAAAAACACGATGTGGATAAAATAAAGAAAATGACATGGTGACAACAAATTCTTGAGACTGCTTATAAAACATATGAGAGACTACAATCCGCTATGCGGATCGTTGAATACCCTATCCCATCCCATCCTTTAAATTAATATCCTCAAAATATAGGCCTTATGGCGATGAAATACAGAAAATGACATTGTCACAATATATTGCTCAGAAAGTTTCTCAAAATCTTGTGTGGTTCGACAAAAAAAACGTATTTCTATTGCTAATGCCTTGGGATGGGGTATACAAATGGTTTTTGTAAGAAAACGCCCCCAAAATGTGGGCGTAGGTGAAAATGATCTATGGACAACCATTTCGGAAGTATTTGCATCAAATTTTTTTTCGAAAGTTTAAAAATTTAGACAAAAAGCGTTTTTTACTAAAAACGCCCCCAAAAAGTGGGCGTGGCAAAAAACTTTGTATGAACGAAATATAGATATTAGGATTGTCTAAATATGCTGCTCAGACACGTTTTTGAAATTCCTTACGGTTTGGCCAAAAAATAAGTTTTCCTAAAATGGGGGCGTGGCAGTGGGCGGATTTCAAAAATTTTTACACTTGTTCTGGTGGCACGGACGAGGATCCTATATACCAAATTTCATTATCCAAGCTTAGAATTTCAGGCCCAAAAACCGCTGACGAACAGACAGACGGACGGACGGACGGACAGACAGACATGGCTAATTCGACTCAGCTAGCGATTCTGCCTCGATCCATATACTTTGAGGTATATGTAGCAAAATTATTTCTCTATGTTACAAACTAAGTATCAAAACTAATATACCCCCCTATGGGATAGGGTATAAAAACGTTGTTTTTCGTCGAACCAGAAAAGAATTTGATAAACCTTCTGAACAATATGTTTTGACAATGCCATTTTCAATACTTTATAACCATATAGACCACATTTTGGGGATATTAATTTTAAGGATGGTTTGGGATAGGGTATTAAACGATCCGCACAGCGGATTGTAGCCTTCTCATATGTGTATACCCTATCCCATAGGGGTATATTAGTTTTGATACATAGTTTCTAACATAGAGAAATAATTAAGCTACATATACCTCAAAGTATATCGATCGACTCAGAATCGATAGCTGAGTCGATTTAGCCATGTTTGTCCGTCCGTCCGTCCGTACGTCACCAGTTTTTGGGCCTTAAATTTTGAGCTAGAATGATGAAATTTGGTACACGTGCTCTTTGTTGCTCCCAGCAGAACAAGTGTAAAAATTTTTAAAATCCGCCCACTGCCACACGAGATGCTCAGAGTTCTGCAGATTAACCTGCAGCACTCTAGGTGCGCTAGTGAAAACCTCCTAGTCTTTCTGAAAGAGGAAGACATCGACATCAGCCTAATTCAAGAACCCTGGGTGGGAGGTTCCACTATCAAAGGGCTCAATGACAAGGACTACAACCTTTTCTACAACATCGACAAACATAACGGTAAGCCAAGATCCTGTATTTTAGTTAAAAAACATATCAAAGCTTTCTTTTGTCCCAACCTTAGCTGCAACGACCTTGCTGTTATACGGATTGAAGCTGGTAAGCAGGAGTGTCTGTATGCTGCTTCGGCCTATATGGCACATAACCAGAATGCTCCGCCGAAGGAGGTAGAGTTTCTCTCAGCCACCTTATCAAAAAGGAAGACCCACTTGATTCTGGGCTGCGATGCCAATGCCAGGCATACCCTGTGGGGTAGCTCAGAGATCAATGAACGAGGTGAGTCTCGTTTTGATTTTATAATTCATAACAACCTGTCAATCTGCAACAAGGGTTGTACACCAACCTTCACTTTCTCGAGCACGGTGAGTTTTAGGGGCTGGGAAGATGTCATTGACATCACACTAGCCACAAACAACGACAACCTAAAGGTGAATAACTGGAGAGTATCCAACCTGAAATCCTTCTCTGATCACAGCTGGATACTCTTTGATGTCAATATTCGGATTGATGCACCAATCCCCTTAAGAAATCCCAAAAGAATCAACTGGCCAAAGTTTGACCAAATAGTTAATTCTAGACTTCAAGCAATACCAAAATCTAAGTTCACTTCGACAGACGAACTGAATGCAGCTATCGTTACATATGAGAAGGCAATGAGTACTGTTTCAAGGTCTCGTGTCCAGCCAGTTACGGAAGGAAAAAACTACCTCCCTGGTGGAGTGAGGACCTTAGTTAACTTAGGAATATGACCAGGGCCATTTTTAACATGTGCCATAAATACAACTTTTGGCAGCCCTATAAAGATTGCCTTAGAATATACAAAGCGGCTATTCGTAGCGCCAAGAAAGAATCCCGGCAGGAATACTGCGAATCCATCAATACCCTTAAAGACTCTTCCAGACTGAGCAAAATCTTAGCGAAGGACCATTCAAACCCGTCCTTAATAAGAAAGTCGGATGGTAGCTGGGCAGAGACCTCATCCGAATCTCTGTCTATCCTAATTAACACACACTTCCCGGGTTGTAAAGGGGCGCCGCTAGCATCTGCTGACCCTCGGCCCGCTGACCATACAACTTGGGAAAATATCAAATCCATTATAACCAAAGAAAAGACATCCTGGGCAATTAATAGCTTCTCACCCTATAAATCACCTGGCCTTACGGTTTGGCCAAAAAATAAGTTTTCCTAAAAAGGGGGCGTGGCAGTGGGCGGATTTCAAAAATTTTTACACTTGTTCTGGTGGCACGGACGAGGATCCTATATACCAAATTTCATTATCCTAGCTCAAAATTTAAGGCCCAAAAATCGGTGACGAACAGACAGACAGACGGACGGACGGACGGACGGACGGACAGACAGACATGGCTAATTCGACTCAGCTAGCGATTCTGAGTCGATCCATATACTTTGAGGTATATGTAGCAAAATTATTTCTCTATGTTACAAACTAAGTATCAAAACTAATATACCCCCCTATGGGATAGGGTATAAAATGTTGATGCAGAATCCATCGTCTATAGACCATTTTAACCCACGTCCACTTTTTGGGGGCGTTTTTATATAAAAAACATATGGGAAGGCTACAATCCGCTGTGTGGTTCGTTGAATACCCTATCCCATCCTATCCATAAAATTAAAATCCCCAAAAAAAAAGGTCATGGCTAAAAACACGATGTGGATAAAATAGAAAACATATGAGAGGCTACAATCCGCTATTGGGATCGTTGAATACCCTATCCCATCCCATCCTTTAAATTAATATCCTCAAAATATAGGCCTTATGGCGATGAAATACAGAAAATGACATTGTCACAATATATTGCTCAGGCAGTTTATCAAAATCTTTTGTGGTTCGACATAAAACAACGTATTTCTATTGCTAATGCCTTGGGATGGGGTATACAAATGGTTTTTGTAAGAAAACGCCCCCAAAATGTGGGCGTTGGTGAAAATGATCTATGGACAAAATGTTTATATTACCATTTCGGAAGTATTTGCATCAAAATTTTTTTCGAAAGTTTTAAAATTTGGACAAAAAGCGTTTTTTTACTAAAAACGCCCCCAAAAAGTGGGCGTGGCAAAAAACTTTGTATGAACGAAATATAGATATTAGGATTGTCTAAATATGTTGTTCAGAAACTTTTTTAAAATTCCTTACGGTTTGGTCAAAAACTGATTTTTTCTTAAACTCCCCACTGCCACGCGCGGATTTCAAAAATTTTTAGACTTGTTCTGTAGGCAGAGACGAGGATCCTATACACCAAATTTCATTATCCTAGCTCAAAATTTAAGGCCTAAAAATCGGTGACGTACAGACGGACGGACGGACAGACAGACATGGATTAATCGACTCAGCTAGCGATTCTGAGTCGATCCATATACTTTGAGGTATATGTAGCTAAATTATTTCTCTATGTTACAAACTAAGTATCAAAACTAATATACCCCTATGGGATAGGGTATAACCATTTTTATGCACTACCCCATAACATATGCAGGAGAAAAACCTTGTCTTTTGTAGAACCGTAAAATTTGTTCTGACAATGTCATTTTTTTTTTAAATCCCCATCGTGTTTTAAGCCATGTCCACTCTTTGGGGATATTAGTTTTACAGATGGGATGGGATAGGGTATTCAACGATCCGGTTAGCGGATTGTAGCCTCTCATATGTTTTTCGTCGTGTTATCAACACTCGCACTTATCGTTTAGCAAGTAAAATCCGGTTGAATGAGACCAGTACCCGATGGTTACCACTTGGAGGTAAAAATAAGCACATTTGATGTGTAGTCAGAGTTACAACACTGGGCATTGCCAACCATGCTGCTCAGACACTTTTTTAAATTTCCTTACGGCTTGGCTTAAAACTACGTTTTTCTAAAAGGGGGCGTGGCAGTGTGCGGATTTAAAAAAATTTTACACTTGTTCTGCTTCGTCGGCCAGAGAGTCTATATACCAAATTTCAACACTCTAGCTCAAAATTTAAGGCCCAAAAATCGGTGACACACAGACAGACAAAGAAAACATATGAGAAGGCTACAATCCACTGTGCGGATCGTTGAATACCCTATCCCATCCTATCTGTAAAACTAAAATCCCCAAAACGTGGACATGGCTAAAAACACGATGTGGATAAAATAAAGAAAATGTCATGGTGACAACAAATTCTTCAGACTGCTTATAAAAAACTTTTACGGTTCTACAAAAGACAAGGTTTTCTCCTGCTCCCAAAAAGTGGGCGTGGGATAAAATGGTCTATTGACGAAATGTTCATATTTATATTACTAATGATTCTGCATCAAAAGTTTTTTAGAAAATTTTAAAATTTGACCGAAAAATGTTTTTTATTAAAAACGCCCCCAAATAGTGGGCGTGGCAAAAAACTTTATATGAACGAAATACAGATATTTAGATTGTCTAAATATGTTGTTCAGAAAGTTTTTCAAAATTCCTTATGGTTTGGCCAAAAAACACGTTTTTCTAAAAAGGGGGCGTGGCAGTGGGCGGATTCAAAAAACTTTTACACTTGTTCTGCTGGGCGCAACATAGCGCTCGTGTACCGAATTTCATCCTTCTAGCTCAAAATTTAAGGCCCAAAAACTGGTGACGTACGGACGGACGGACGGACGGATGGACGGACGGACAGACATGGCTAAATCGACTCAGCTATCGATTCTGAGTCGATCCATATACTTTGAGGTATATGTAGCTAAATTATTTCTCTATGTTACAAACTATGTATCAAAACTAATATACCCCTATGGGATAGGGTATAAAAATCAGTTTTTGGCCAAACCGTAAGGAATTTTATAAAAGTTACTGAACAACATATTTAGACAATCTTAATATCTATATTTCGTTTATATAAAGTTTTTTGCCACGCCCACTTTTTGGGGGCGTTGATGTTGATGCAGAATCATTAACATTATTAATATGAACATTTCGTCTATATACCATTTTAACATACGCCTACTTTTAGGGGGCGTTCCTTACGTCGCCGATTTTTGGGCCTTACATTTTGAGCTAGGATAATGAAATTTGGTATATAGGATCCTTGGCCGAGTCCCCTGAACAAGTGTAAACATTTTTCAAATCCGCCCACTGCCACACCCCCTTTTAGAAAAAACGTTGTTTTACGCCAAACCGTAAAGAAATTCAAAAAAGTGTGTTAGCAACAAATTTAGACAATCCTAATATCTATATATCGTTCATACAAAGTTTTGGGGCGTTTTTACTAAAAAACGTTTTTTGTCCAAATTTTAAAACTTTCGAAAAAAAAATTTGATGCAAATACTTCCGCAGTGGTAATATAAACATTTTGTCTATAGATCATTTTCACCTACGCCCACATTTTGGGGGCGTTTTCTTACAAAAAACATTTGTATACCCCATCCCAAGGCATAAGCAATAGAAAACCGTTGTTTTTTGTCGAACCACAAAAGATTTTGATAAACAATATATTGTGACAATGTCATTTTCTGTATTTCATCGCCATAAGGCCTATATATTGAGGATATTAATTTTAAGGATGGGATGGGATAGGGTTTTCAACGATCCGCATAGCGGATTGTAGCCTCTCATTATACCCTATCCCATAGGGGGGTATATTAGTTTTGATACTTAGTTTGTAACATAGAGAAATAATTTTGCTACATATACCTCAAAGTATATGGATCGACTCAGAATCGCTAGCTGAGTCGAATTAGCCATGTCTGTCTGTCCGTCCGTCCGTCCGTCCGTCTGTCTGTTCGTCAGCGGTTTTTGGGCCTTAAATTTTGAGCTAGGATAATGAAATTTGGAATATAGGATCCTCGTCCGTGCCACCAGAACAAGTGTAAAAATTTTTGAAATCCGCCCACTGCCACGCCCCCTTTTTAGGAAAACTTATTTTTTGGCCAAACCGTAAGGAATTTTAAAAAAGTGTCTGAGTAGCATATTTAGACAATCCTAATATCTATATTTCGTTCATACAAAGTTTTTTGCCACGCCCACTTTTTGGGGGCGTTTTTAGTAAAAAACGCTTTATGTCCAAATTTTAAAACTTTCGAAAAAAATTTTGATGCAAATACTTCCGAAATGGTAGTATAAACATTTTGTCTATAGATCATTTTCACCTACGCCCACATTTTGGGGGCGTTTTCTTACAAAAACCATTTGTATACCCCATCCCAAGGCATTAGCAATAGAAATACGTTGTTTTTTGTCGAACCACACAAGATTTTGAGAAACTGTCTGAGCAATATATTGTGACAATGTCATTTTCTGTATTTCATCGCCATAAGGCCTATATTTTTAGGATATTAATTTAAAGGATGGGATGGGATAGGGTATTCAACGATCCGCATAGCGGATTGTAGCCTCTCATATGTTTTTATACCCTATCCCATAGGGGGGTATATTAGTTTTGATACTTAGTTTGTAACATAGAGAAATAATTTTGCTACATATACCTCAAAGTATATGGATCGACTCAGAATCGCTAGCTGAGTCGAATTAGCCATGTCTGTCTGTCCGTCCGTCCGTCCGTCCGTCCGTCCGTCCGTCCGTCCGTCCGTCCGTCCGTCCGTCCGTCTGTCTGTTCGTCAGCGGTTTTTGGGCCTTAAATTTTGAGCTAGGATAATGAAATTTGGAATATAGGATCCTCGTCCGTGCCACCAGAACAAGTGTAAAAATTTTTGAAATCCGCCCACTGCCACGCCCCCTTTTTAGGAAAACTTATTTTTTGGCCAAACCGTAAGGAATTTTAAAAAAGTGTCTGAGTAGCATATTTAGACAATCCTAATATCTATATTTCGTTCATACAAAGTTTTTTGCCACGCCCACTTTTTGGGGGCGTTTTTAGTAAAAAACGCTTTATGTCCAAATTTTAAAACTTTCGAAAAAAATTTTGATGCATATACTTCCGAAATGGTAGTATAAACATTTTGTCTATAGATCATTTTCACCTACGCCCACATTTTGGGGGCGTTTTCTTACAAAAACCATTTGTATACCCCATCCCAAGGCATTAGCAATAGAAATACGTTGTTTTTTGTCGAACCACACAAGATTTTGAGAAACTGTCTGAGCAATATATTGTGACAATGTCATTTTCTGTATTTCATCGCCATAAGGCCTATATTTTTAGGATATTAATTTAAAGGATGGGATGGGATAGGGTATTCAACGATCCGCATAGCGGATTGTAGCCTCTCATATGTTTTGTTTTTAAATTTGTTATGACAATGTCATTTTCTATATTTAATCCCCATCGTGTTTTAACCCATGTCCACATTTTGGGGGTGTTACTTTTACAAATGGGATGGGATAGGATATACAACGATCCGCATAGCGTATTGTAGCCCTCTCATATGTTTATACCCTATCCCATAGGGGTTTATTAGTTTTGATACTAAGTTTGTAACATAGAGAAATAATTTTGCTTCATATACCTCAAAGTATATGGATCGACTCAGAATCGCTAGCTGAGTCGATTAAGCCATGTCTGTCTGTCCGTCCGTCCGTCTGTACGGATAATTTCATGATAATGAAATTTGGTATATAGGATCCTCGTCTCTGTCTACAGAACATGTGTAAATTTTTTTGAAATCCGCCCACTGCCACGCCCCTTTAAGATAAACTCAGTTTTTGGCCAAACCATAAGAAATTTTAAAAAAGTGTCAAAAAAGCATATTTAGAGAATCGTAGTATCTATATTTCGTTCATACAAAGTTTTTTGCCACGCCCACTTTTTGGGGGCGTTTTTTATAAAAAAAAACCTTTTTTGGCCAAATTTGAAAATTTTCGAAAAAAAATTTGATGCAAAATCATTGGTAGTATTAATGTGAACATTTCGTCGGTAGATCATTTTAACCCACGCCCACTTTTTGGGGGCGTTTTCCTACAAAAACCATTTGTATGCCCTACCCCAAGGCATATGCAATACAAACATATGAGAGGCTACAATCCGCTATGCGGATCGTTGAATACCCTATCCCATCCCATCCTTTAAATTAATATCCTCAAAATATAGGACTTATGGCGATGAAATACAGAAAATGACATTGTCACAATATATTGCTCAGACAGTTTCTCAAAATCTTGTGTGATTCGACAAAAACAACGTATTTCTATTGCTAATGCCTTGGGATGGGGTATACAAATGGTTTTTGTAAGAAAACGCCCCCAAAATGTGGGCGTAGATAAAAATGATCTTTGGACAAAATGTTTATATTACCATTTCGGAAGTATTTGCATCAAAATTTTTTTCGAAAGTTTTAAAATTTGGACAAAAAGCGATTTTTACTAAAAACGCCCCCAAAAAGTGGGCGTGGGAAAAAACTTTGTATCAACGAAATAAAGATATTAGGATTGTCTAAATATGCTACTCAGACACTTTTTTGAAATTCCTTACGGTTTGGCCAAAAAATAAGTTTTCCTAAAAAGGGGGCGTGGCAGTGGGCGGATCTCAAATATTTTTACACTTGTTCTGGTGGCACGGACGAGGATCCTATATACCAAATTTCATTATCCTAGCTCAAAATTTTTAGGCTCAAAAACCGCTGACGAACAGACAGACGGACGGACGGACGGACGGACGGACGGACAGACAGACATGGCTAATTCGACTCAGCTAGCGATTCTGAGTCGATCCATATACTTTGAGGTATATGTAGCAAAATTATTTCTCTATGTTACAAACTAAGTATCAAAACTAATATACCCCCCTATGGGATAGGGTATAAAAACGTGGTTTTTTGTCGAAATATAAAAGAATTTGATAATCCTTCATAACAATATGTTGTAACAACGTCATTTTCAATACTTTATGACCATAAAGACCATATTTTGGGGATATCAATTTTAAGGATGGGATGGGATAGGGTATTAAACGATCCGCAAAGCGGATTGTAGCCTTCTCATATGTTTATACCCTATCCCATAGTGGGGTATATTAGTTTTGATACTTAGTTTGTAACATAGAGAAATAATTTTGCTACATGTACCTCAAAGTATATGGATCGACTCAGAATCGCTAGCTGAGTCGAATTAGTCATGTCTGTCTGTGCGTCTGTCTGTTCGTCAGCGGTTTTTGGGCCTTAAATTTTGAGCTAGGATAATGAAATTTGGTATATAGGATCCTCGTCCGTGCCACCAGAACAAGTGTAAACATTTTTGAAATCCGCCCACTGCCACACCCCCTTTTAGGAAAACTTATTTTTTGGCCAAACCGTAAGGAATTTCAAAAAAGTGTCTGAGTAGCATATTTAGACAATCCTAATATCTATATTTCGTTGATACAAAGTTTTTTGCCACGCCCACTTTTGGGGGCGTTTTTAGTAAAAAACGCTTTTTGTCCAAATTTTAAAACTTTCGAAAAAAATTTTGATGTAAATACTACCGCAATAGTAATATAAACATTTTGTGAACAGATCATTTTCACCTACGCTCACATTTTGGGGGCGTTTTCTTACAAAAACCATTTGTATGCCTTACCCCAAGGCATATGCTATAGAAAAACGTTGTTTTTGAGGATATTAATTTAAAGGATGGGATGGGATAGGGTATTCAACGATCCGGTTAGCGGATTGTAGCCTCTCATATGTTTTTCGTCGTGTTATCAACACTCGCACTTATCGTTTAGCAAGTAAAATCCGGTTGGATGAGACCAGTACCCGATGGTTACCATAAGGTAAAAATAAGCACATTTGATGTGTAGTCAGAGTTACAACACTGGGCATTGCCAAGTTAACGCCAATCAGAGTCTACCCTCGTTCTACAGCACCCAACCATGCTGTTCAGACACTTTTTTAAATTTTCTTACGGCTTGGCTTAAAACTACGTTTTTCTAAAAGGGGGCGTGGCAGTGTGCGGATTTAAAAAAAATTTACACTTGTTCTGCTTCGTCGGCCAGAGAGTCTATATACCAAATTTCAACACTCTAGCTCAAAATTTAAGGCCCAAAAATCGGTGACACACAGACAGACAAAGAAAACATACGAGAAGGCTACAATCCACTGTGCGGATCGTTGAATACCCTATCCCATCCTATCTGTAAAACTAAAATCCCCAAAACGTGGACATGGCTAAAAACACGATGTGGATATAATAAAGAAAATGACATGGTGACAACAAATTCTTCAGACTGCTTATAAAAAACTTTTACGGTTCTACAAAAGACAAGGTTTTCTCCTGCTCCCAAAAAGTGGGCGTGGGATAAAATGGTCTGTTGACGAAATGTTCATATTTATATTACTAATGATTCTGCATCAAAAGTTTTTTAGAAAATTTTAAAATTTGACCGAAAAACGTTTTTTATTAAAAACGCCCCCAAAAAGTGGGCGTGGCAAAAAACTTTATATGAACGAAATACAGATATTTAGATTGTCTAAATATGTTGTTCAGAAAGTTTTTCAAAATTCCTTATGGTTTGGCCAAAAAACACGTTTTTCTAAAAAGGGGGCGTGGCAGTGGACGGATTTAAAAAACGTTTACACTTGTTCTGCTGGGAGCAACATAGAGCTCGTGTACCGAATTTCATCCTTCTAGCTCAAAATTTAAGGCCCAAAAACTGGTGACGTACGGACGGACGGACGGACGGATGGACGGACGGACAGACATGGCTAAATCGACTCAGCTATCGATTCTGAGTCGATCCATATACTTTGAGGTATATGTAGCTAAATTATTTCTCTATGTTACAAACTATGTATCAAAACTAATATACCCCTATGGGATAGGGTATAAAAATCAGTTTTTGGCCAAACCGTAAGGAATTTTATAAATGTTACTGAACAACATATTTAGACAATCTTAATATCTATATTTCGTCTATATAAAGTTTTTTGCCACGCCCACTTTTTGGGGGCGTTTTCAATAAGAAACTGTTTTCGATCAAATTTTAAATTTTTCGAAAAAAATGTTGATGCAGAATCATTAACATTATTAATATGGACATTTCGTCTATATACCATTTTAACATACGCCTACTTTTAGGGGGCGTTCCTTACGTCGCCGATTTTTGGGCCTTACATTTTGAGCTAGGATAATGAAATTTGGTATATAGGATCCTTGGCCGAGTCACCTGAACAAGTGTAAAAATTTTTAAAATCCGCCCACTGCCACACCCCCTTTTAGAAAAAAAGTTGTTTTACGCCAAACCGTAAAGAAATTCAAAAAAGTGTGTTCGCAACAAATTTAGACAATCCTAATATCTATATTTCGTTCATACAAAGTTCTGGGGCGTTTTTACTAAAAAACGTTTTTTGTCCAAATTTAAAAACTTTCGAAAAAAAACTTGATGCAAATACTTCCGCAGTGGTAATATAAACATTTTGTCTATAGATCATTTTCACCTACGCCCACATTTTGGGGGCGTTTTCTTAAAAAAACATTTGTATACCCCATCCCAAGGCATAAGCAATACAAAAGCGTTGTTTTTTGTCGAACCACAAAAGATTTTGATAAACAATATATTGTGACAATGTCATTTTCTGTATTTCATCGCCATAAGGCCTATATATTGAGGATATTAATTTTAAGGATGGGATGGGATAGGGTTTTCAACGATCCGCATAGCGGATTGTAGCCTCTCATTTGTTTTTAAATTTGTTATGACAATGTCATTTTCTATATTTAATCCCCTTCGTGTTTTAACCCATGTCCACATTTTGGGGGTGTTACTTTTACAAATGGGATGGGATAGGATATACAACGATCCGCATAGCGTATTGTAGCCCTCTCATATGTTTATACCCTATCGCATAGGGGTTTATTAGTTTTGATATTAAGTTTGTAACATAGAGAAATAATTTTGCTTCATATACCTCAAAGTATATGGATCGACTCAGAATCGCTAGCTGAGTCGATTAAGCCATGTCTGTCTGTCCGTCCGTCCGTCTGTACGTTACCGATTTTTAGGCCTTGAATTTTGAGCTAGGATAATGAAATTTGGCATATAGGATCCTCGTCTCTGTCTACAGAACAAGTGTAAAATTTTTTGAAATCCGCCCAGTGCCACGCCCCTTTTAAGATAAACTCAGTTTTTGGCCAAACCATAAGAAATTTTAAAAAAGTGTCAAAGAAGCATATTTAGAGAATCGTAATATCTATATTTCGTTCATACAAAGTTTTTTGCCACGCCCACTTTTTGGGGGCGTTTTTTATAAAAAACCTTTTTTGGTCAAATTTGAAAATATTCGAAAAAATTTGATGCAAAATCATTGGTAGTATTAATGTGAACATTTCGTCGGTAGATCATTTTAACCCACGCCCACTTTTTGGGGGCGTTTTCCTACAAAAACCATTTGTATGCCCTACCCCAAGGCATATGCAATACAAACATATGAGAGGCTACAATCCGCTATGCGGATCGTTGAATACCCTATCCCATCCCATCCTTTAAATTAATATCCTCAAAATATAGGCCTTATGGCGATGAAATACAGAAAATGACGTTGTCACAATATATTGCTCAGACAGTTTCTCAAAATCTTTTGTGGTTCGACAAAAAACAACGTATTTCTATTGCTAATGCCTTGGGATGGGTTATACAAATGGTTTTTGTAAGAAAACGCCCCCAAAATGTGGGCGTATGTGAAAATGATCTATGGACAAAATGTTTATATTACCATTGCGGAAGTATTTGCATCAAAAATTTTTTCGAAACTTTTAAAATTTGGAGAAAAAGTGTTTTTTACTAAAAACGCCCCCAAAAAGTGGGCGTGGCAAAAAACTTTGTATTAACGAAATATAGATATAAGGATTGTCTAAATATGCTGCTCAGACTCTTTTTTGAAATTCCTTACGGTTTGGCCAAAAAATAAGTTTTCCTAAAAAGGGGGCGTGGCAGTGGGCGGATTTAAAAAGTTTTTACACTTGTTCTGGTGGCACGGACGAGGATCCTATATACCAAATTTCATTATCCTAGCTCAAAATTTAAGGCCCCAAAATCGGTGACGAACAGACAGACGGACGGACGGACGGACGGACGGACGGACAGACAGACATGGCTAATTCGACTCAGCTAGCGATTCTGAGTCGATCCATATACTTTGAGGTATATGTAGCAAAATTATTTCTCTATGTTACAAACTAAGTATCAAAACTAATATACCCCCCTATGGGATAGGGTATAAACATATGAGAGGCTACAATCCGCTATGCGTATCGTTGAATACCCTATCCCATCCCATCCTTTAAATTAATATCCTCAAAATATAGGCCTTATGGCGATGAAATACAGAAAATGACATTGTCACAATATATTGCTCAGACAGTTTCTCAAAATCTTGTGTGGTTCGACAAAAAACAACGTATTTCTATTGCTAATGCCTTGGGATGGGGTATACAAATGGTTTTTGTAAGAAAACGCCCCCAAAATGTGGGCGTAGGTGAAAATGATCTATGGACAAAATGTTTATATTACCATTGCGGAAGTATTTGCATCAAAAATTTTTTCGAAAGTTTTAAAATTTGGAGAAAAAGTGTTTTTTACTAAAAACGCCCCCAAAAAGTGGGCGTGGCAAAAAACTTTGTATTAACGAAATATAGCTATTAGGATTGTCTAAATATGCTGCTCAGACTCTTTTTTGAAATTCCTTACGGTTTGGCCAAAAAATAAGTTTTCCTAAAAAGGGGGCGTGGCAGTGGGCGGATTTAAAAAGTTTTTACACTTGTTCTGGTGGCACGGACGAGGATCCTATATACCAAATTTCATTATCCTAGCTTAAAACTTAATTCCCCAAAATCGGTGACGAACAGACAGACGGACGGACGGACGGACAGACAGACATGGCTAATTCGACTCAGCTAGCGATTCTGAGTCGATCCATATACTTTGAGGTACATGTAGCAAAATTATTTCTCTATGTTACAAACTAAGTATCAAAACTAATATACCCCCCTATGGGATAGGGTATAAACATATGATAGGCTACAATCCGCTATGAGTATCGTTGAATACCCTATCCCATCCCATCCTTTAAATTAATATCCTCAAAATATAGGCCTTATGGCGATGAAATACAGAAAATGACATTGTCACAATATATTGCTCAGACAGTTTCTCAAAATCTTGTGTGGTTCGACAAAAAACAACGTATTTCTATTGCTAATGCCTTGGGATGGGGTATACAAATGGTTTTTGTAAGAAAACGCCCCCAAAATGTGGGCGTAGGTGAAAATGATCTATAGACAAAATGTTAATATTACCATTTCGGAAGTATTTGCATCAACATTTTTTTCGAAAGTTTTAAAATTTGGACAAAAAGCATTTTTTACTAAAAACGCCCCCAAAAAGTGGGCGTGGCAAAAAACTTTGTATAAATGAAATATAGATACTAGGATTGTCTAAATATGCTACTCAGACACTTTTTTGAAACTCCTTACGGTTTGGCCAAAAAATAAGTTTTCCTAAAAAGGGGGCGTGGCAGTGGGCGGATTTTAAAAATTTTTACACTTGTTCTGGTGACAAGGACGGGGATCCTATATACCAAATTTCATTATCCTAGCTCAAAATTTAAGGCCCAAAAACCGCTGACGAACAGACAGACGGACGGACGGACGGACAGACAGACATGGCTAATTCGACTCAGCTAGCGATTCTGAGCCGATCCAATTACTTTGAGGTATATGTAGCAAAATTATTTCTCTATGTTACAAACTAAGTATCAAAACTAATATACCCCCCTATGGGATAGGGTATAAACATATGAGAAGGCTACAATCCACTGTGCGGATCGTTGAATACCCTATCACATCCTATCTGTAAAACTAAAATCCCCAAAAAGTGGACATGGCTAAAAACACGATGTGGATAAAATAAAGAAAATGACATGGTGAGAACAAATTGTTCAGACTGTTTACAAAAAACTTTGACGGTTCTACAAAAGACATGGTTTCCCCTGCATATGTTATGGGGTAGTGTACAAAAATGGTTTTTATATAAAAACGCTCCCAAAAAGTGGGCGTGGGTTGAAATAGTCTATGGACGAAATGTTCATATTTATACTTCTAATGATTCTGCATCAAAAGTTTTTTCGAAAATTTTAAAATTTGACCGAAAAACGTTTTTTATTAAAAACGCCCCCAAAAACTGGGCGTGGCAAAAAACTTTATATGAACGAAATACAGATATTCAGATTGTCTAAATATGTTGTTCAGAAAGTTTTTCGAAATTCCTTATGGTTTGGCCAAAAAATACGTTTTTCTAAAAAGGGGGCGTGGCAGTGGGCGGATTTCAAAAATGTTTACACTTGTTCTGCTGGGAGCAACAAAGAGCACGTGTACCAAATTTCATCCTTCTTCCTCAAAATTTAAGGCCCAAAAACTGGTGACGTACGGACGGACGGACGGACGGACAGACATGGCTAAATCGACTCAGCTATCGATTCTGAGTCGATCCATATACTTTGAGGTATATGAAGCTAAATTATTTCTCTATGTTACAAACTATGTATCAAAACTAATATACCCCTATGGGATAGGGTATAAACATATGAGAAGGCTACAATCCGCTGTGCGGATCGTTGAATACCCTATCCCATCCTATCCATAAAACTAAAATCCCCAAAAAAGGGGGCATGGCTAAAAACACGATGTGGATAAAATAGAAAAAATGATATAGTGACAACAAATTCTTCAGACTGCTTACAAAACAATTTTACGGTTCTACAACAGGAAAGGTTTTCTCCTGCATATGTTATGGGGTAGTGTATAAAAATGGTTTTTATATAAAAACGCCCCCAAAAGGTGGGCGTGGGTTAAAATGATGTATAGACGAAATGTTCATATTAATAATGTTAATGATTCTGCATCAAAATTTTTTTCGAAAAATTTAAAATTTGACCGAAAACAGTTTTTAATTGAAAACGCCCCCAATAAGTGGGCGTGGCAAAAAACTTTATATGGACGAAATATAGATATTATTATTGTCTAAATATGTTGTTCAGAAACTTTTTTTAAAGTTCCTTAAGATTTGGTCAAAAACTGAGTTTTTCTTAAAAGGAGGCGTGGCAGTAGGCGGATTTAAAAATTTTTACACTTGTTCTGTAGGCAGAGACGAGGACCCTATACACCAAATTTCATTATCCTAGCTCAAAATTTAAGGCCTAAAAATCGGTGACGTACAGACGGACGGGCGGACGGACGGACGGACTAACGGACGGGCAGACAGACATGGCTTAATCGACTCAGCTAGCGATTCTGAGTCGATCCATATACTTTGAGGTATATGTAGCTAAATTATTTCTCTATGTTACAAATAAAGTATCAAAACTAATAAACCCCCCTATGGGATAGGGTATAAACATATGAGAGGCTACAATCCGCTATGCGGATCGTTGAAAACCCTATCCCATCCCATCCTTAAAAACATATAAGAAGCTACAATCCGCTATGCGGATCGTTGAAAACCCTATCCCATCCCATCCTTAAAAACATATAAGAAGCTACAATCCGCTATGCGGATCGTTGAAAACCCTATCCCATCCCATCCTTAAAATTAATATCCTCAAAATATAGGCCTCATGGCGATGAAATACAGAAAATGACATTGTCACAATATATTGCTCAGACAGTTTATCAAAATCTTTTGTGGTTCGACAAAAAACAACGGTTTTCTATTGCTAATGCCTTGGGATGGGGTATACAAATGGTTTTTGTAAGAAAACGCCCCCAAAATGTGGGCGTAGGTGAAAATGATCTATAGACAAAATGTTTATATTACCATTGCGGAAGTATTTGCATCAAATTTTTTTTCGAAAGTTTTAAAATTTGGACAAAAAACGTTTTGTACTAAAAACGCCCCCAAAAAGTGGGCGTGGCAAAAAACTTTGTATGCACGAAATATAGATATTAGGATTGTCTAAATATGTTGCAAACACACTTTTTTGAAATTCCTTACGGTTTGGCTTAAAACTACGTTTTTTCTAAAAGGGGGCGTGGCAGTGGGCGGATTTTAAAAACTTTTACACTTGTTCTGGTGCCTCGGCCAAGGATCCTATATACCAAATTTCATTATCCTATCTAAAAATTTAAGGCCCAAAAATCGGTGACGAACAGACAGACGGACCGGACGGACGGACGGACGGACAGACAGACATGGCTTAATCGACTCAGCTAGCGATTCTGAGTCAATCCATATACTTTGAGGTATATGTAGCTAAATTATTCCTCTATGTTACAAACTAAGTATCAAAACTAATTTACCCCTATGGGATAGGGTATAAAAACATATGAGAGGCTACAATCCGCTATGCGGATCGTTGAATACCCCATCCCATCCCATCCTTTAAATTAATAGCCGCAAAATATAGGCCTTATGGCGATGAAATTCAGAAAATGACATTGTCACAATATATTGCTCAGACAGTTTCTCAAAATCTTGTGTGGTTCGACAAAAAACAACGGTTTTCTATTGCTAATGCCTTGGGATGGGGAAATCAAATGGTTTTTGTAAGAAAACACCCCCAAAATGTGGGCGCAGGTGAAAATGATCTACAGACAAAATGTTTATATTACCATTGCGGAAGTATTTGCATCAAAAATTTTTTCGAAAGTTTTAAAATTTGGACGAAACGCGTTTTTTGCTAAAAACGCCCCCAAAAAGTGGGTGTGGCAAAAAACTCAGTATGGGCGAAACATAGATATTAGGATTGTCTAAATATGCTGCTCAGACACTTTTTTGAAATTCCTTACCGTTTGGCTTTTAACAACGTTTTTCTAAAAGGGGGCGTGGCAGTGGGCGGATTTCAAAAATTTGTACACTTGTTCTGCTTCGTCGGCCAAAGAGTCTATATACCAAATTTCAACACTCTAGCTCAAAATTTAAGGCCCAAAAATCGGTGACACACAGACGTACGGACGGACGGAAAGACAGACATGGCTAAATCGACTCAGCTAGCGATTCTGAATCGATCCATATACTTTGAGGTATATGTATCGAAATTATTTCTCTATGTTACAAACTTAATATCAAAACTAATAGAGAAATAATTTAGCTACATATACCTCAAAATATATGGATCGACTCAGAATCGCTAGCTGAGTCGAATTAGCCATGTCTGTCTGTCCGTCCGTCCGTCCGTCCGGTCCGTCTGTCTGTTCGTCACCGATTTTTGGGCCTTAAATTTTTAGATAGGATAATGAAATTTGGTATATAGGATCCTTGGCCGAGTCACCAGAACAAGTGTAAAAGTTTTTAAAATCCGCCCACTGCCACGCCCCCTTTTAGAAAAAACGTAGTTTTAAGCCAAACCGTAAGGAATTTCATAAAAGTGTGTTTGCAACATATTTAGACAATCCTAATATCTATATTTCGTGCATACAAAGTTTTTTGCCACGCCCACTTTTTGGGGGCGTTTTTAGTACAAAACGTTTTTTGTCCAAATTTTAAAACTTTCGAAAAAAAATTTGATGCAAATACTTCCGCAATGGTAATATAAACATTTTGTCTATAGATCATTTTCACCTACGCCCACATATGAGTATCGTTGAATACCCTATCCCATCCCATCCTTTAAATTAATATCCTCAAAATATAGGCCTTATGGCGATGAAATACAGAAAATGACATTGTCACAATATATTGCTCAGACAGTTTCTCAAAATCTTGTGTGGTTCGACAAAAAACAACGTATTTCTATTGCTAATGCCTTGGGATGGGGTATACAAATGGTTTTTGTAAGAAAACGCCCCCAAAATGTGGGCGTAGGTGAAAATGATCTATAGACAAAATGTTAATATTACCATTTCGGAAGTATTTGCATCAACATTTTTTTCGAAAGTTTTAAAATTTGGACAAAAAGCATTTTTTACTAAAAACGCCCCCAAAAAGTGGGCGTGGCAAAAAACTTTGTATAAACGAAATATAGATACTAGGATTGTCTAAATATGCTACTCAGACACTTTTTTGAAACTCCTTACGGTTTGGCCAAAAAATAAGTTTTCCTAAAAAGGGGGCGTGGCAGTGGGCGGATTTTAAAAATTTTTACACTTGTTCTGGTGACAAGGACGGGGATCCTATATACCAAATTTCATTATCCTAGCTCAAAATTTAAGGCCCAAAAACCGCTGACGAACAGACAGACGGACGGACGGACGGACAGACAGACATGGCTAATTCGACTCAGCTAGCGATTCTGAGCCGATCCAATTACTTTGAGGTATATGTAGCAAAATTATTTCTCTATGTTACAAACTAAGTATCAAAACTAATATACCCCCCTATGGGATAGGGTATAAACATATGAGAAGGCTACAATCCACTGTGCGGATCGTTGAATACCCTATCACATCCTATCTGTAAAACTAAAATCCCCAAAAAGTGGACATGGCTAAAAACACGATGTGGATAAAATAAAGAAAATGACATGGTGAGAACAAATTGTTCAGACTGTTTACAAAAAACTTTGACGGTTCTACAAAAGACATGGTTTCCCCTGCATATGTTATGGGGTAGTGTACAAAAATGGTTTTTATATAAAAACGCTCCCAAAAAGTGGGCGTGGGTTGAAATAGTCTATGGACGAAATGTTCATATTTATACTTCTAATGATTCTGCATCAAAAGTTTTTTCGAAAATTTTAAAATTTGACCGAAAAACGTTTTTTATTAAAAACGCCCCCAAAAACTGGGCGTGGCAAAAAACTTTATATGAACGAAATACAGATATTCAGATTGTCTAAATATGTTGTTCAGAAAGTTTTTCGAAATTCCTTATGGTTTGGCCAAAAAATACGTTTTTCTAAAAAGGGGGCGTGGCAGTGGGCGGATTTCAAAAATGTTTACACTTGTTCTGCTGGGAGCAACAAAGAGCACGTGTACCAAATTTCATCCTTCTTCCTCAAAATTTAAGGCCCAAAAACTGGTGACGTACGGACGGTGATGTGCGGATCGTTGAATACCCTATCACATCCTATCTGTAAAACTAAAATCCCCAAAAAGTGGACATGGCTAAAAACACGATGTGGATAAAATAAAGAAAATGACATGGTGAGAACAAATTGTTCAGACTGTTTACAAAAAACTTTGACGGTTCTACAAAAGACATGGTTTCCCCTGCATATGTTATGGGGTAGTGTACAAAAATGGTTATACCCTATCCCATAGGGGTATATTAGTTTTGATACTTAGTTTGTAACATAGAGAAATAATTTAGCTACATATACCTCAAAGTATATGGATCGACTCAGAATCGCTAGCTGAGTCGATTAAGCCATGTCTGTCTGTCCGTCCGTCCGTCCGTCCGTCCGTCCGTCCGTCCGTCCGTCCGTCTGTACGTCACCGATTTTTAGGCCTTAAATTTTGAGCTAGGATAATGAAATTTGGTATATAGGATCCTCGTCTCTGCCTACAGAACAAGTGTAAAAATTTTTGAAATCCGCCCACTGCCACGCCCCCTTTTAAGAAAAACTCAGTTTTTGACCAAACCGTAAGGAATTTTAAAAAAGTTTCTGAACAACATATTTAGACAATATTAATATCTATATTTCGTCCATATAAAGTTTTTTGCCACGCCCACTTTTTGGGGGCGTTTTCGATAAAAATCTGTTTTCGGTCAAATTTTAAATTTTTCGAAAAAAATTTTGATGCAGAATCATTAACATTATTAATATGAACATTTCGTCTATATATCATTTTAACCCACGCCCACTTTTTGGGGGCGTTTTTATATAAAAACCATTTTTATACACTACCCCATAACATATGCAGGAGAAAACCTTGTCTTTTGTAGAACCGTAAAATTGTTTTGTAAGCAGTTTGAAGAATTTGTTGTCACTATATCATTTTTTCTATTTTATCCACATCGTGTTTTTAGCCATGCCCCCTTTTTGGGGATTTTAGTTTTATGGATAGGATGGGATAGGGTATTCAACGATCCGCACAGCGGATTGTAGCCTTCACATATGTTTTTTATATAAAAACGCTCCCAAAAAGTGGGCGTGGGTTGAAATAGTCTATGGACGAAATGTTCATATTTATACTTCTAATGATTCTGCATCAAAAGTTTTTTCGAAAATTTTAAAATTTGACCGAAAAACGTTTTTTATTAAAAACGCCCCCAAAAACTGGGCGTGGCAAAAAACTTTATATGAACGAAATACAGATATTCAGATTGTCTAAATATGTTGTTCAGAAAGTTTTTCGAAATTCCTTATGGTTTGGCCAAAAAATACGTTTTTCTAAAAAGGGGGCGTGGCAGTGGGCGGATTTCAAAAATGTTTACACTTGTTCTGCTGGGAGCAACAAAGAGCACGTGTACCAAATTTCATCCTTCTTCCTCAAAATTTAAGGCCCAAAAACTGGTGACGTACGGACGGACGGACGGACGGACAGACATGGCTAAATCGACTCAGCTATCGATTCTGAGTCGATCCATATACTTTGAGGTATATGAAGCTAAATTATTTCTCTATGTTACAAACTATGTATCAAAACTAATATACCCCTATGGGATAGGGTATAAACATATGAGAAGGCTACAATCCGCTGTGCGGATCGTTGAATACCCTATCCCATCCTATCCATAAAACTAAAATCCCCAAAAAAGGGGGCATGGCTAAAAACACGATGTGGATAAAATAGAAAAAATGATATAGTGACAACAAATTCTTCAGACTGCTTACAAAACAATTTTACGGTTCTACAACAGGCAAGGTTTTCTCCTGCATATGTTATGGGGTAGTGTATAAAAATGGTTTTTATATAAAAACGCCCCCAAAAGGTGGGCGTGGGTTAAAATGATGTATAGACGAAATGTTCATATTAATAATGTTAATGATTCTGCATCAAAATTTTTTTCGAAAAATTTAAAATTTGACCGAAAACAGTTTTTAATTGAAAACGCCCCCAAAAAGTGGGCGTGGCAAAAAACTTTATATGGACGAAATATAGATATTATTATTGTCTAAATATGTTGTTCAGAAACTTTTTTTAAAGTTCCTTACGATTTGGTCAAAAACTGAGTTTTTCTTAAAAGGAGGCGTGGCAGTAGGCGGATTTAAAAATTTTTACACTTGTTCTGTAGGCAGAGACGAGGACCCTATACACCAAATTTCATTATCCTAGCTCAAAATTTAAGGCCTAAAAATCGGTGACGTACAGACGGACGGGCGGACGGACGGACGGACTAACGGACGGGCAGACAGACATGGCTTAATCGACTCAGCTAGCGATTCTGAGTCGATCCATATACTTTGAGGTATATGTAGCTAAATTATTTCTCTATGTTACAAATAAAGTATCAAAACTAATAAACCCCCCTATGGGATAGGGTATAAACATATGAGAGGCTACAATCCGCTATGCGGATCGTTGAAAACCCTATCCCATCCCATCCTTAAAAACATATAAGAAGCTACAATCCGCTATGCGGATCGTTGAAAACCCTATCCCATCCCATCCTTAAAAACATATAAGAAGCTACAATCCGCTATGCGGATCGTTGAAAACCCTATCCCATCCCATCCTTAAAATTAATATCCTCAAAATATAGGCCTCATGGCGATGAAATACAGAAAATGACATTGTCACAATATATTGCTCAGACAGTTTATCAAAATCTTTTGTGGTTCGACAAAAAACAACGGTTTTCTATTGCTAATGCCTTGGGATGGGGTATACAAATGGTTTTTGTAAGAAAACGCCCCCAAAATGTGGGCGTAGGTGAAAATGATCTATAGACAAAATGTTTATATTACCATTGCGGAAGTATTTGCATCAAATTTTTTTTCGAAAGTTTTAAAATTTGGACAAAAAACGTTTTGTACTAAAAACGCCCCCAAAAAGTGGGCGTGGCAAAAAACTTTGTATGCACGAAATATAGATATTAGGATTGTCTAAATATGTTGCAAACACACTTTTTTGAAATTCCTTACGGTTTGGCTTAAAACTACGTTTTTTCTAAAAGGGGGCGTGGCAGTGGGCGGATTTTAAAAACTTTTACACTTGTTCTGGTGACTCGGCCAAGGATCCTATATACCAAATTTCATTATCCTATCTAAAAATTTAAGGCCCAAAAATCGGTGACGAACAGACAGACGGACCGGACGGACGGACGGACGGACAGACAGACATGGCTTAATCGACTCAGCTAGCGATTCTGAGTCGATCCATATACTTTGAGGTATATGTAGCTAAATTATTCCTCTATGTTACAAACTAAGTATCAAAACTAATTTACCCCTATGGGATAGGGTATAAAAACATATGAGAGGCTACAATCCGCTATGCGGATCGTTGAATACCCCATCCCATCCCATCCTTTAAATTAATAGCCGCAAAATATAGGCCTTATGGCGATGAAATTCAGAAAATGACATTGTCACAATATATTGCTCAGACAGTTTCTCAAAATCTTGTGTGGTTCGACAAAAAACAACGGTTTTCTATTGCTAATGCCTTGGGATGGGGAAATCAAATGGTTTTTGTAAGAAAACACCCCCAAAATGTGGGCGCAGGTGAAAATGATCTACAGACAAAATATTTATATTACCATTGCGGAAGTATTTGCATCAAAAATTTTTTCGAAAGTTTTAAAATTTGGACGAAACGCGTTTTTTGCTAAAAACGCCCCCAAAAAGTGGGTGTGGCAAAAAACTCAGTATGGGCGAAACATAGATATTAGGATTGTCTAAATATGCTGCTCAGACACTTTTTTGAAATTCCTTACCGTTTGGCTTTTAACAACGTTTTTCTAAAAGGGGGCGTGGCAGTGGGCGGATTTCAAAAATTTGTACACTTGTTCTGCTTCGTCGGCCAAAGAGTCTATATACCAAATTTCAACACTCTAGCTCAAAATTTAAGGCCCAAAAATCGGTGACACACAGACGTACGGACGGACGGAAAGACAGACATGGCTAAATCGACTCAGCTAGCGATTCTGAATCGATCCATATACTTTGAGGTATATGTATCGAAATTATTTCTCTATGTTACAAACTTAATATCAAAACTAATAGAGAAATAATTTAGCTACATATACCTCAAAATATATGGATCGACTCAGAATCGCTAGCTGAGTCGAATTAGCCATGTCTGTCTGTCCGTCCGTCCGTCCGTCCGGTCCGTCTGTCTGTTCGTCACCGATTTTTGGGCCTTAAATTTTTAGATAGGATAATGAAATTTGGTATATAGGATCCTTGGCCGAGTCACCAGAACAAGTGTAAAAGTTTTTAAAATCCGCCCACTGCCACGCCCCCTTTTAGAAAAAACGTAGTTTTAAGCCAAACCGTAAGGAATTTCATAAAAGTGTGTTTGCAACATATTTAGACAATCCTAATATCTATATTTCGTGCATACAAAGTTTTTTGCCACGCCCACTTTTTGGGGGCGTTTTTAGTACAAAACGTTTTTTGTCCAAATTTTAAAACTTTCGAAAAAAAATTTGATGCAAATACTTCCGCAATGGTAATATAAACATTTTGTCTATAGATCATTTTCACCTACGCCCACATTTTGGGGGCGTTTTCTTACAAAAACCATTTGTATACCCCATCCCAAGGCATTAGCAATAGAAAACCGTTGTTTTTTGTCGAACCACAAAAGATTTTGATAAACTGTCTGAGCAATATATTGTGACAATGTTATTTTCTGTATTTCATCGCCATAAGGCATATATTTTGAGGATATTAATTTTAAGGATGGGATGGGATAGGGTTTTCAACGATCCGCATAGCGGATTGTAGCCTCTCATATGTTTTTTATATAAAAACGCCCCCAAAAAGTGGGCGTTGGTTAAAATGGTCTATTGACGAAATGTTCATATTTATATTACCAATGATTCTGCATCAAAAGTTTTTTAGAAAATTTTTAAATTTGACCGAAGAACGTTTTTTATTAAAAACGCCCCCAAAAAGTGGGCGTGGCAAAAAACTTTATATAAACGAAATACAGATATTCAGATTGTTTAAATATGTTGTTCAGAAAGTTTTTCAAAATTCCTTATGGTTTGGCCAAAAAATACGTTTTTCTAAAAAGGGGGCGTGGCAGTAGGCGGATTTCAAATTTTTTTACACTTGTTCTGCTAAGAGCAACAAAGAGCACGTGTACCAAATTTCATCCTTCTAGCTCAAAATTTAAGGCCCAAAAACTGGTGACGTACGGACGGACGGACGGACGGACAGACATGGCTAAATCGACTCAGCTATCGATTCTGAGTCGATCCATATACTTTGAGGTATATGTAGCTAAATTATTTCTCTATGTTACAAACTATGTATTAAAACTAATATACCCCAATGGGATAGGGTATAAACATATGAGAGGCTACAATCCGCTATGCGGATCGTTGAATACCCTATCCCATCCCATCCTTTAAATTAATATCCTCAAAATATAGGCCTTATGACGATGAAATACAGAAAATGACATCGTCACAATATATTGCTCAGACAGTTTCTCAAAATCTTTTGTGGTTCGACAAAAAACAACGTATTCCTATTGCTAATGCCTTGGGATGGGGTATACAAATGGTTTTTGTAAGAAAACGCCCCCAAAATGTGGGCATAGGTGAAAATGATCTATGGACAAAATGTTTATATTACCATTGCGGAAGTATTTGCATCAACAATTTTTTCGAAAGTTTTGAAATTTGGACAAAAAGCGTTTTTTACTAAAAACGCCCCCAAAAAGTGGGCGTGGCAAAAAAACTTTGTATGAACGAAATATAGATATTAGGATTGTCTAAATATGCTGCTCACAAACTTTTTTGAAATTCCTTACGGTTTAGCCAAAAAAATTTCCTAAAAAGGGGGCGTGGCAGTGGGCGGATTTCAAAAATTTTTGCACTTGTTCTGGTGGCACGGACGAGGATCCTATATACCCAATTTCATTATCCTAGCTCAAAATTGAAGGCCCAAAAATCGGTGACGAACAGACAGACGGACGGACGGACGGACAAACAGACGAACATGGCTAATTCGACTCAGCTAGCGATTCTGAGTCGATCCATATACTTTGAGGTATATGTAGCAAAATTATTTCTCTATGTTACAAGCTAAGTATAAAAACTAATATACCCCCCTATGGGATAGGGTATAAACATATGAGAGGCTACAATCCGCTGTGCGGCTCGTTGAATACCCTATCCCATCCCACCTTAAAATTAATATCCTCAAAATATAGGCCTCATGGCGATGAAATACAGAAAATGACATTGTCACAATATATTGCTCAGACAGTTTATCAAAATCTTTTGTGGTTCGACAAAAAACAACGTATTTCTATTGCTAATGCCTTGGGATGGGGCAATCAAATGGTTTTCGTAAGAAAACGGCCCCAAAATGTGGGCGTAGGTGAAAATGATCTATGGACAAAATGTTTATATTACCATTTCGGAAGTATTTGCATCAAAATTTTTTTCGAAAGTTTTAAAATTTGGATAAAAAGCGTTTTTTACTAAAAACGCCCGCAAAAAGTGGGCGTGGCAAAAAACTTTGTATGAACGAAATATAGATATTAGGATTGTCTAAATATGCTGCTCAGACACTTTTTTGAAATTCCTTACGGTTTGGCCAAAAAATAAGTTTTCCTAAAAGGGGGCGTGGCAGTTGGCGGATTTCAAAAATTTTTACACTTGTTCTGGTGGCACGGACGAGGATCCTATATACCAAATTTCATTATCCTAGCTCAAAATTTAAGGCCCAAAAATCGCTGACGAACAGACAGACGGACGGACGGACGGACGGACAGACAGACAGACATGGCTAATTCGACTCAGCTAGCGATTCTGAGTCGATCCATATACTTTGAGGTATATGTAGCTAAATTATTTCTCTATGTTACAAACTAAGTATCAAAACTAATATACCCCTATGGGATAGGGTATAAACATATGAGAGGCTACAATCCGCTGTGCGGATCGTTCAATACCCTATCCCATCCCATCTTTAAAATAATATCCTCAAAATGTGGGCTTTATGACGATAAAATACAGATAATGACATTGTCACAATATATTGCTCAGAGAGTTTATCAAAACCTTTTGTGGTTCGACAAAAAACAACGTTTTTGTATTGCATATGCCTTGGGGTAGTGCATACAAATGGTTTTTGTAGGAAAACGCCCCTAAAAAGTGGGCGTGGGTTGAAATGGGCTACTGACGAAATGTTCATATTAATACTGCCAATGATTTTGCACCAAATTTTCGAAAATTTTCAAATTTGGTCAAAAAAGGTTTTTTTTTTAAAAAACGCCATAAAAAAGTGGGCGTGGCAAAAAACTTTGTATTGACGAAATATAGATATTACGATGCTATAAATATGCTTCTCAGACTTTTCTTAAAATTCCTTACGGTCTTAAAAGGGGGCGTGGCAGTGGGCGGATTTCAAAAATGTTTACACTTGTTTTGTAGGCACGGGCGAGGATCCTATATACCAAATTTCATTATCCTAGCTCAAAATTTAAGGCCTAAAAATCGGTGACTTTCAGACGGACGGACGGACGGACGGACAGACAGACATGGTTTAATCGACTCAGCTAGCGATTCTGAGTCGATCCATACACTTTGAGGTATATGTAGCTAAATTAGTATCAAAACTAATATACCCCTATGGGATAGGGTATAAAAAGGACAACGACGTTCGTATCTGCACCTGGAATGTGAGAACATTTAACAGGAGAGGTGCAGTCGAACAACTAGCGGAAGCCCTAAACTGCTACAAAGCAGACATTACTGCCATCCAGGAAATACGATGGGATGGGCCGGGCAAAAAGAGGACGAAAAACTGTGACATCTACTATGGACCGTGTTATTGTGAGCAGAAACAGCGACTGTTTGGATGCGGATTTGTTATAAGTGCCAGTCTTAAGCAGGAAGTCTTATGTTTTCAAGACATTCAGGAACGCATTGTAACAATCCGCATCAAGGCCAATTTCGCCAACATAAGCCTTATATGCGCTCATGCTCCGACGAAGGAAAATGATGATATACGTAAGGATTGCTTTTACGAGCGCCTCGACAAAACCTATGAGCGACTAGGTTTCTTGCTGCCACCAGCAAGAAACCCCTGGATTGATGAGGAATGCCGACAGATGCTCGCAGCCAATAACGAGGCCTACAAGGCTAAGCTGCAGGTGAAGACGAGAGCTGCCATTGAGCTCTATAGGCAAAGAAGAAGGGAAGAACATCAGCTTTTCAGAAAGAAGAAAAAAGAGCAAGAAAAGCGTGCGATCGAAGATGTAGAGAGGTGCCACTCTAGAAACAATGTTCGCAAGTTTTACCAAAGTGTAAAACGTCAAAGCCAAGGATACAAGGCTCGAACAGAATCCTGTCGAGATGAACAAGGAAATATCATAGTTGAGACACAGTCGATGCTGACGATATGGAAGAACCACTTCTGCAGACTGTTAACCGGCAATGACGAACAACATATCGCTGTAAGGCAGAACGAACCATTTAATATTGGCAACGACAGCGAAAACTGCCAACCACCCGACCTAAGTGAAGTGAGGATAGCTATATCTAAACTCAAGCTTAATAAGGCCGCCGGAAATGACGGCCTTCCCGCTGAGCTTTATAAAGCTGGCGGAGATGAGTTGGTAAGCAACATCCAACAACTCATAAGCCAAATCTGGTCGGTTGAAAGCCAGATGATAACAAATGTAAACCTAAACAAATTACTACAAAAGTGCAAGTTAGTTAGTTAGTTTGATTGGCTGTTCGTACAAGACGAAACACAATTAGCGCTGAGGTGCGCCGTTTTGATGCCAAAAACTCGTGCGGTTAAATGTTATGTCTTGTTGTTAGTTGGCGTGTACTAAATCCAACCAGTGGCATTAAGGAAGGCGATCAGTTCTTTGATGTGTTTATCAGAGAGGTCGCGGATATTGTCAAAGAAAGGTTTGCCTAGGGTTCGTTGTCTTGCTCTTGACAGAGCCGGGCATTTGCACAGAAAGTGAGTTAGAGTTTCCTTCTCCCCCACCTCCTTGCAACTGCGACAGTTGGTGTTGTTGGGTATACCCATTCTAACAGCATGGTCACCGATGGGCCAGTGTCCAGTGGTAATTGCTATCACCCTGGAGACTTCCTTACGGGATCTGCTTAAGAGGTCCCGTGTTTTAGTCTTGTTGTAGCGAGGCCACATATCTCTTGAAATGGCGCACCCACTGAGGTTACGCCACCTATGTTCAGCTGTTTTAAGAGAGTGTGTGTTGATATTATTCATGATAGTTTTTAAAGGAGTGAGAATGCCGATTGCACGTGAGCTGGGAAGGGACGAGCCCAACCTGGCAAGGGCATCAGCCTGTTCATTTCCATCTATGTCACTATGGCCTGGAACCCATATGAGAGTGATACTGTATCGACTCCCAATGGAGGCCAGTTCGTTTTGGCATTGAAGTACTAGTTTTGATGACGTCGATACCGAAATAATCGCCTTAATAGCGGCTTGACTGTCGACAAAAATAGCGATATTTTGCTTGGGAGTACTATCGTGTTTAATCGCGTGACAGGCCTCCCTAATAGCCAACAATTCCGCTTGGAATACGCTGGAGGAATCAGGGAGGCGAAACGATTTTTTTATTTTTAGTGTGTCCGAGTAGACACCGGCGCCCACTCCGCAGTCCATTTTGGAGCCGTCGGTGTAAATAAGTGTGTCAAAATCTTTTTCAACCAATGCGTTTTTCCAATCCTCTCTAGTTGGAAAGCCAGCGGTGAAGTGATTGTGGAAGTTCAGTTTGGGTATCATGTAGTCGGTATGATGGTCAGCTAGACCTGCTGGCAATGAATCTAGGATATTGCTGTGCCCATAGGGCTTATTGAACCAGCAGCCAGATTCTTTGAGCCTGACTGCACTACACATTGCAATATCTTTGATATGGATATCTAGAGGGAGAAGGTGGAGAAGAACCGTTAAGGCATCAGTAGGACAAGATCTCATGGCCCCAGTTGTGCCGATACAAGCAGTTCTTTGTACCCTCTTAAGTTTGTCAATGATATACCCTTTACCCACAGAAGGCCACCAGACTAGTGCCCCATAGGTGAGTATCGGCCGAACAACAGCAGTGTACATCCAAAGTGTCATCTTTGGTTGTAGGCCCCATCTTTTGCCGAATGTTTTTCTACAGGCATAGAAAGCTATACATGCTTTCTTGACCCTTTGTTCTATGTTCGTTTTCCAATTAAGCTTAGTATCTAGGATAGTCCCTAGATATTTGGCATTGGATGAGAGTGAGAGCGCTTGTCCATTAAGTCGGGGGAGGTTAAAGGCTGGTATTTTGGTCTTCGTGGTGAAAAGCATCATTTCCGTCTTGCTCGGATTAACACCCAGGCCACAGCTTGTGGCCCACGTGCTCACAGAACCCAGAGCGTGCTCCATGATTTCGCTAATCACTGGGAGAAACTTTCCTGACACTAGGATCACCACGTCGTCCGCGTATGCCACTGCCTTAATCCTATCCCGATCAAGTCGGACTAACAGTTTGTTCATAACAATAAGCCACAGCAGAGGAGATATCACACCGCCCTGTGGTGTACCTCTGTCAGCATATCGCGTTAAGCTGCTGTTGCCTAGTGTTGATTGAATGATTCTAGACCTTAGCATGGATATAATCCATTGGCTAAAATGCTCCTCTACACCAGTTACGGTTAGGGCTTCTAGTATGCTGTCAGTTTGTACATTATTGAAAGCCCCTTCTATATCAAGGAAAGTGGCTAGGGTATACTCTTTGTAGTAGAGGGACTTTTCGATGGTCCCAATCACCTCATGCAGAGCGGTTTCAGTCGATCTGCCTTTGAGATAAGCGTGTTGTGATGTGGATAGCGGTGATTCATTAAGAATGCTTCGCACATGGATGTCAAGGATCCGCTCCAGGGTCTTTAGTATAAAGGAAGCAAGGCTGATGGGCCTAAAATCTTTTGCAGATTCATGTCCACGTCTGCCCGCCTTTGGTATAAAAACTACCCTGACACGTCTCCATGAGTGTGGTATAAAGTTTAGTAAAATGCAACTTCTATAAATTGGCAACAACCACGGTAATACAGTATCCAGTGAGTTTTGTAGCATGATCGGCAAGATGCCATCAAGGCCAGGTGATTTATAGGGTGAGAAGCTATTTATTGCCCAGGATGTCTTTTCTTTGGTTATAATGGATTTGATATTTTCCCAAGTTGTATGGTCAGCGGGCCGAGAGTCAGCAGATGCTGGCGGCACCTCTTTACAACCCGGGAAGTGTGTGTTAATTAGGATAGACAGAGATTCGGATGAGGTCTCTGCCCAGCTACCATCCGACTTTCTTATTAAGGACGGGTTTGAATGGTCCTTCGCTAAGATTTTGCTCAGTCTGGAAGAGTCTTTAAGGGTGTTGATGGATTCGCAGTATTCCTGCCAGGATTCTTTCTTGGCGCTACGAATAGCCGCTTTGTATATTCTAAGGCAATCTTTATAGGGCTGCCAAAAGTTGTATTTATACTTACTTACTTACTTAAGTGGCGCTACAGTCCGGAATGAACCTGGGCCTCAACCAACATGCCTCTCCAATTAGCCCGGTCCTTAGCTAACTGCCTCCAGTTGCGCACTCCAAGTTGGTTGAGGTCGGTTTCCACTTGTGCGCGCCACTTAAGGCGAGGTCTTCCTCTACTGCGTCCGACGTCTGGCTGGGAATCGAAGACTCTGCGAGCCGGAGTATTGGTGTCCATTCGTTCTACATGTCCTAGCCATCTTAAACGTCCAATGCGGAGTTTTTTGACCAGGGGCATGTCGCTGTACAGCTCGTATAGTTCTTGGTTGAATCTTCGTCTCCATAGCCCGTCAACGCAAACGGGACCGAAGATTTTTCGAAGAATTTTCCTCTCGAATCTACCAAGGATTTCTTCATCCGCTTTTGATACGGTCCATGCTTCAGCGCCGTAGAGCAGGACTGGGATGATCAGGGTCTTATATAGGGTTTCCTTAGTAGTTCGAGTGAGGGCTTTACTACTAAATTGCCTTCTTAGCCCGAAGAAACAGCGGTTGGCAAGAGTAATTCTTCGTTTAATTTCTGACGAGATGTTGTTGTCAGAGTTAATAGCGGAGCCGAGGTAGACAAAGTCCCGTACTACCTTAAAGTTATATCTGTCAATGGTGACGTTCTGTCCAATTCGTCGATGTTGTGAGTCCTTTCGTGATGACAGCATATACTTAGTCTTACCCTCATTTACTGCTAAACCCATTTTCGCCGCTTCCTTCTCTATACTAGCAAACGTGGCTATGACATCACGTTGAGTCCTGCCAATGATGTCAATATCGTCAGCGTATGCTAGTAGTTGCACCGACTTTTGGAAAATTGTGCCTCTGGTGTTGGCTTTGGAGTTTTGCACAATTCTCTCAAGAATCAGATTAAAGAAGTCACATGACAGCGCATCGCCTTGCCTAAATCCTTTTTTGGTATCGAATGTGTCGGTGAGGTCGTTTCCGACCCTGATGGAGCAGCGAGAATTCTCCATCGTCATCCTACACAAACGGACGAGTTTGGGCGGTATACCAAAACTAGACATGGCTCTATACAGTTCGTCTCTATAAATGCTGTCATATGCGGCTTTGAAATCGATGAATAGGTGGTGGGTATCGATTTGGACTTCTTGAGTTTTTTCCAGGATCTGCCGAAGTGTGAAAATTTGATCGGTTGTGGACTTTCCTGGCCTAAAACCACACTGATAAGGGCCAATCAGGTTGTTGGTAAACGGTTTCAGGCGTTCACATATTACGGCAGATAGGATCTTGTAGGCGATGTTGAGGAGACTTATGCCTCTGTAGTTGGCGCAGTTCAGAGGGTCTCCTTTTTTGTGGATCGGGCAAACGATGCTGAGGTTCCATTCTTCAGGCATATTTTCATCCGACCAGATTTGGCTTATGAGTTGGTGGATGTTACTTACCAAGTCATCTCCGCCGGCCTTATAGAGCTCAGCGGGAAGGCCGTCATTTCCGGCAGCCTTATTAAGCTTGAGTTTAGATATTGCTATCCTCACTTCACTCAGGTCGGGTGGTTGGCAGTTTTCGCTGTCGTTGCCAATATTGAATGGTTCGTTCTGCCTGACAGCGGAATGTTGTTCGTCATCGCCGTTTAACAGTCTGCAGAAGTGGTTCTTCCATATCCTCAGCATCGACTGTGTCTCAACTACAATATTTCCTTGTTCATCTCGACAGGATTCTGTTCGAGCCTTGTATCCTTGGCTTTGACGTTTTACACTTTGGTAAAACTTGCGAACATCGTTCCTGGAGTGGCACCTCTCTATATCCTCGATCGCGCGCTTTTCTTGCTCTTTTTTCTTCTTGCTGAAAAGCCGATGTTCTTCCCTTCTTCTTTGCCTATAGAGCTCAATGGCAGCTCTCGTCTTCACCTGCAGCTTAGCCTTGTAGGCCTCGTTCTTGGCTGCGAGCATCTGTCGGCATTCCTCATCAAACCAGGGGTTTCTTGCTGGTGGGCGCGAGAAACCTAGCACTTCAGTTGCGGCTGATCTAATGGCCTGTTGGCATCGTTGCCATTGCTTTTCGACATTCGATGCTGGTGGTATGGTGTTAATCGAGAGGTTAAGGGATACGCGTTGTGCGAAGGTCTTGGCGGTCTCTTGCGATTGCAGTCTTCCGACATTAAATTTTTTCACAGTATTTCTGGATTGTTGTGGCGTGGTGGATATCCGCATTCTTACCTTGGCTGCTACAAGGTAGTGATCCGAGTCGATGTTAGCTCCTCGGAATGTTCGGACATCCAAAATACTGGATGCGTGCCTCTTATCTATCGCAATGTGATCAATTTGGTTGACCGTTCGTTGATCTGGAGACCGCCATGTCCCCTTATGGATATCGAGGTGAGGAAACCGTGTGCTGGCTATAGTGGCATTTCGTTCCGTAGCGAAATCAATTAGCCTAAGTCCGTTACCAGACGTGTTGTCGTGTAGGCTATGTTTTCCGACAATACTTCTAAAGATGTCTTCTCTTCCTACCTTTGCGTTAAAATCTCCCAGCACGATTTTAACATCGTACTTCGGTAGTCGTTCATAGGTTTTGTCGAGGAGCTCGTAGAAGCCATCCTTAGCTATATCATCTTTTTCTTCCGTCGGAGCGTGAGCGCATATAAGGCTTATGTTGGCGAATTTGGCCTTGATGCGGATTGTTACTATGCGTTCGCTAATATCTTGGAAACATAAGACTTCTTGCCTAAGTCTGGCACTTATAACAAATCCGCATCCGAATAGTCGCTGTTTCTGCTCACTATAACACGGTCCGTAGTATATGTCACAGTTTTTCATCCTCTTTTTGCCCGGCCCATCCCATCGTATTTCCTGGATGGCAGTAATGTCTGCTTTGTAGCAGTTTAGGGCTTCCGCTAGTTGTTCGCCTGCACCTCTCCTGTTTAATGTTCTCACATTCCAGGTGCAGATACGAACGTCGTTGTCCTTTTTTCGTTTAGCAGGGTCGTCAACAATAAAATCAGTCCTTTCCGAGGCTATTGGTTGCTTCGTAACAATAGTTTTTTCCGTGGATGGGTAGTTAACCCAAAGCACAACCCCCAACCTGGAGGGCCAGTTCCAATTTATTAGATACCCCTAGGACACGGGGCCATCAGTATCCACTACGGGATTGAGCGCTGCCGTTGGCCTTTCGGTTCATCCGCCACCATCTCTGTTCAAGGGGCCTGACTAACCCTTGAAATTCCTAGACAACCTGTTGTCCGAATATGTCAGAGCAGCTCATCTAGGTTCGCCTGGGACAGCAGGCCGGGTATTCATCCGTGCCATTCTCACCAGGGTGTTTATAGTGTTGCTGTTTTTCGTCGTGTTATCAACACTCGCACTTATCGTTTAGCAAGTCAAATCCGGTTGGATGAGACCAGTATCCGATGGTTACCACTTGGAGGTAAAGATAAGCACATTTGATGTGTAGTCAAAGTTGCAACACTGGGCATTGCCAAGTTAACGCCAATCAGAGTCTACCCTCGTTCTACAACACCCAACCATCAAAAAGTTGTATTTATGGCATATGTTAAAAATGACCCTGGTCATATTCCTAAGTTTACTAAGGTCCTCACTCCACCAGGGAGGTAGTTTTTTCCTACCGTAACTGGCTGGACACGAGACCTTGAAAGCAGTACTCATTGCCTTCTCAAAGGTAACGATAGCTGCATTCAGTTCGTCTGTCGAAGTGAACTTAGATTTTGGTATTGCTTGAAGTCTAGAATTAACTATTTGGTCAAACTTTGGCCAGTTGATTCTTTTGGGATTTCTAAAGGGGATTGGTGCATCAATCCGAATATTGACATCAAAGAGTATCCAGCTGTGATCAGAGAAGGATTTCAGGTTGGATACTCTCCAGTTATTCACCTTAAGGTTGTCGTTGTTTGTAGCTAGTGTGATGTCAATGACATCTTCCCAGCCCCTAAAACTCACCGTGCTCGGGAAAGTGAAGGTTGGGGTGCAACCCTTGTTGCAGATTGACAGGTTGTTATGAATTATAAAATCAAAAAGAGACTCACCTCGTTCATTGATCTCTGAGCTACCCCACAGGGTATGCCTGGCATTGGCATCGCAGCCCAGAATCAAGTGGGTATTCCTTTTTGATAAGGTGGCTGAGAGAAACTCTACCTCCTTCGGCGGAGCATTCTGGTTATGTGCCATATAGGCCGAAGCAGCATACAGACACTCCTGCTTACCAGCTTCAATCCGTATAACAGCAAGGTCGTTGCAGCTGAGGTTGGGACAAAAGAAAGCTTTGATATGTTTTTTAACTAAAATACAGGATCTTGGCTTACTGTTATGGATGTCGATGTTGTAGAAAAGGTTGTAGTCCTTGTCAATGAGCCCTTTGATAGTGGAACCTCCCACCCAGGGTTCTTGAATTAGGCTGATGTCGATGTCTTCCTCTTTCAGAAAGACTAGGAGGTTTTCACTAGCGCACCTAGAGTGCTGCAGGTTAATCTGCAGAACTCTGAGCATCTCGTGTGGATGTGGCATCTAGTCGCAGGACTTCCAACAAATTGTTGGCGTCATCGACTTCGTCCGGGTCTTCACCTGGACGCGCTGACCTGAATATTTTGAGTTTGGCATGTCTGATGCCAAACCTCAATCTGTTATCGGCCTTCTCTAGGGCTTCTAGAGACTCCTCGTTGATGAGTAGGAGGAAGGGCTTAGTGTGAGGGGTTGGTGTCTCTACCTTAAGGACGGACCAGTCAGTCATGGGAATTCCGGGGTTGTGCAGCTGTAGGACCTGGATCAGTTTGACCCTGTCCAAGTGCATATTGGGTAGCCAAATGCGGGCTCGCGGTCGCCAAGGAATGTCATCGGCTTGAACGAGCTTCAAACTAAAACCCGTCCAGTTGTTCCGAATCTTGGCAACACAATTTTCGAGGAAATCCCTCGAAAATTTGTCCGCACATTTAACCACCCTAATACCCCTAACCACTTCTTCGGAATCGAAGCAAGGCAGAGGGCCACCCGGATTGTCCAGCAGAAAGTCCATAACCATCTCAGATAGCTTGGCCTCAATCTCACCCCAAGCGTCCGCCACCTTGCTGCAATTAGTCGGCTGCTCGTCGATAATTGCAACTTGCAGGTCGTCTCTTACGACCCGGGTATTGGAGCGCTTCGGTTTAGGTTTGACTTTGGCCTCCGCATGCTTAGATGAGTTACCGGAGGCTGAAAACTTCCCCCGCTTTGAGGCGTTAGTTGGCTCATCATGAGACCTACTACGCTTCGCGGTTTCAGACTCTAGCCGCTTTTCCTTGAGTTTGTTGTAGTCTTCAACAATCTTGAGGTATATGTGTTTGTCGCTGTCTTTGGTATGTGCAATACCAGCCGCTTCATTCTTAGCTATCTTACTGAGAATGAAGCAGGCTCTACTGTACTGACTTTTGGTGATGTTCGATACACTCGGTTGTTGGCCATCACAAGCGACCTTAGCCGGAATCGCTTTGGTATTTAATGGCTTAGACGCTGTCGGTGTACTGACTGCACATGTTCCAACGTCTAAGTCGGTTGTTTTAAGCAAGACATTAGATGAAGCGAGTGTACTAACTATACACTGCCCATCGCCTGCGTTTTGTTGGGTGTTAATTGGCTGAGACTCCGCGAGTGTACTAACTATACAATGCGCGTCGCCTGAAGAGGTCTCTAGAGATACCACAGACGTCGTGGGAATACTACTTGTATCCTTCACAACGCCTGTAACCGTCTCTTGAGAGGAGGCTAGTAACTCCTCTTCCGAAGAGGTACCGACCTGCTTATCCTCAAGTTTATTTATTTTTTTTTGTATTTTTTTATTAATTTGTTTTTTTATTTTTGTTTGGTTCATTTGAAAATTTTGGACCCACGAGTAGAACGGAAAGGAGGTCCACTCCGGCAGAGCCGATATACCGGAGTAAGGCAAAAGATACGACAGACCATGCCTGAGCATCTGAAGAAGCTCGTTAGCGGCTGGTTTAACCCCCAGCCTTGCATTCTTGGGCACGGTTTGCATTAAGTGCGCTTACACCACCACTGAAATCAGGTACCTCTAGTCCTATGGTCAAAAGGCATAAAAACGGGATATTTTACTATTGAGAAGTAGAGTAACATCACCGCAATGCCCTCTGACCTTAGCTGATTGCCGTCTTGACAACGTACAAGAACACTGTAGCAATCATTACCGGCCGGCACCCACTGGGAGGGTTTGGATGAGGATTTTCGCCGGCCACAAAAGTGCAAAGCAAAACAAAAACATATGAGAGGCTACAATCCGCTATGCGGATCGTTGAATACCCTATCCCATCCCATCCTTTAAATTAATATCCTCAAAATATAGGCCTTATGGCGATGAAATACAGAAAATGACATTCTCACAATATATTGCTCAGACAGTTTCTCAAAATCTTGTGTGGTTCGACAAAAAACAACGTATTTCTATTGCTAATGCCTTGGGATGGGGTATACAAATGGTTTTTGTAAGAAAACGCCCCCAAAATGTGGGCGTAGGTGAAAATGATCTATGAACAAAATGCTTATATTACCATTTCGGAAGTATTTGCATCAAAATTTTTTTCGAAAGTTTTAAAATTTGGACAAAAAGCGTTTTTCACTAAAAACGCCCCCAAAAAGTGGGCGTGGCAAAAAACTTTGTATGAACGAAATATAGATATTAGGATTGTCTAAATATGCTACTCAGACACTTTTTTGAAATTCCTTACGGTTTGGCCAAAAAATAAGTTTTCCTAAAAAGGGGGCGTGGCAGTGGGCGGATGTCAAAAATTTTTACACTTGTTCTGGTGGCACGGACGAGGATCCTATATACCAAATTTCATTATCCTAGCTCAAAATTTAAGGCCCAAAAACCGCTGACGAACAGACAGACGGACGGACGGACGGACGGACGGACAGACAGACATGGCTAATTCGACTCAGCTAGCGATTCTGAGTCGATCCATATACTTTGAGGTATATGTAGCAAAATTATTTCTCTATGTTACAAACTAAGTATCAAAACTAATATACCCCCCTATGGGATAGGGTATAAACATATGAGAGGCTACAATCCGCTATGCGGATCGTTGAATACCCTATCCCATCCCATCCTTTAAATTAATATCCTAAAAATATAGGCCTTATGGCGATGAAATACAGAAAATGACATTGTCACAATATATTGCTCAGACAGTTTCTCAAAATCTTGTGTGGTTCGACAAAAAACAACGTATTTCTATTGCTAATGCCTTGGGATGGGGTATACAAATGGTTTTTGTAAGAAAACGCCCCCAAAATGTGGGCGTAGGTGAAAATGATCTATAGACAAAATGTTTATACTACCATTTCGGAAGTATTTGCATCAAAATTTTTTTCGAAAGTTTTAAAATTTGGACATAAAGCGTTTTTTACTAAAAACGCCCCCAAAAAGTGGGCGTGGCAAAAAACTTTGTATGAACGAAATATAGATATTAGGATTGTCTAAATATGCTACTCAGACACTTTTTTAAAATTCCTTACGGTTTGGCCAAAAAATAAGTTTTCCTAAAAAGGGGGCGTGGCAGTGGGCGGATTTCAAAAATTTTTACACTTGTTCTGGTGGCACGGACGAGGATCCTATATTCCAAATTTCATTATCCTAGCTCAAAATTTAAGGCCCAAAAACCGCTGACGAACAGACAGACGGACGGACGGACGGACGGACGGACGGACGGACGGACGGACGGACGGACGGACGGACAGACAGACATGGCTAATTCGACTCAGCTAGCGATTCTGAGTCGATCCATATACTTTGAGGTATATGTAGCAAAATTATTTCTCTATGTTACAAACTAAGTATCAAAACTAATATACCCCCCTATGGGATAGGGTATAAACATATGAGAGGCTACAATCCACTGTGCGGATCGTTGAATACCCTATCCCATCCTATCTGTAAAACTAAAATCCCCAAAAAGTGGACATGGCTAAAAACACGATGTGGATAAAATAAAGAAAATGGAATGGTGACAACAAATTCTTCAGACTGCTTATAAAAAAACTTTTACGGTTCTACAAAAGACAAGGTTTTCTACTGCATATGTTATGGGGTGGTGTATAAAAATGGTTATACCCTATCCCATAGGGGGGTATATTAGTTTTGATACTTAGTTTGTAACATAGAGAAATAATTTTGCTACATATACCTCAAAGTATATGGATCGACTCAGAATCGCTAGCTGAGTCGAATTAGCCATGTCTGTCTGTCCGTCCGTCCGTCCGTCCGTCCGTCCGTCCGTCCGTCCGTCCGTCCGTCCGTCCGTCCGTCCGTCTGGTCGTCAGCGGTTTTTGGGCCTTAAATTTTGAGCTAGGATAATGAAATTTGGAATATAGGATCCTCGTCCGTGCCACCAGAACAAGTGTAAAAATTTTTGAAATCCGCCCACTGCCACGCCCCCTTTTTAGGAAAACTTATTTTTTGGCCAAACCGTAAGGAATTTTAAAAAAGTGTCTGAGTAGCATATTTAGACAATCCTAATATCTATATTTCGTTCATACAAAGTTTTTTGCCACGCCCACTTTTTGGGGGCGTTTTTAGTAAAAAACGCTTTATGTCCAAATTTTAAAACTTTCGAAAAAAATTTTGATGCAAATACTTCCGAAATGGTAGTATAAACATTTTGTCTATAGATCATTTTCACCTACGCCCACATTTTGGGGGCGTTTTCTTACAAAAACCATTTGTATACCCCATCCCAAGGCATTAGCAATAGAAATACGTTGTTTTTTGTCGAACCACACAAGATTTTGAGAAACTGTCTGAGCAATATATTGTGACAATGTCATTTTCTGTATTTCATCGCCATAAGGCCTATATTTTTAGGATATTAATTTAAAGGATGGGATGGGATAGGGTATTCAACGATCCGCATAGCGGATTGTAGCCTCTCATATGTTTTTTATATAAAAACGCCCCCAAAAAGTGGGCGTGGGTTAAAATGATCTATAGACGAAAAGTTCATATTTATATTGCTAATTATTCTGCATCAAAAGTTTTTTCGAAAATTTGAAAATTTGACCGAAAAACATTTTTTTATTAAAAACGCCCCCAAAAGTGGGCGTGGCAAAAAACTTTATATGAACGAAATACAGATATTCAGATTGTCTAAATATGTTGTTCAGAAAGTTTTTCAAAATTCCTTATGGTTTGGCCAAAAAATACGTTTTTCTAAAAAGGGGGCGTGGCAGTGGGCGGATTTCAAAAATTTTTACACTTGTTCTGCTGGGAGCAACAAAGAGCACGCGTACCAAATTTCATCCTTCTAGCTCAAAATTTAAGGCCCAAAAACTGGTGACGTACGGACGGACGGACGGACGGACGGACGGACAGACATGGCTAAATCGACTCAGCTATCGATTCTGAGTCGATCCATATACTTTGAGGTATATGTAGCTAAATTATTTCTCTATGTTACAAACTATGTATCAAAACTAATATACCCCTATGGGATAGGGTATAAACATATGAGAAGGCTACAATCCGCTGTGCGGATCGTTGAATACCCTATCCCATCCTATCCATAAAACTAAAATCCCCAAAAAAGGGGGCATGGCTAAAAACATGATGTGGGTAAATAGAAAAAATGATATAGTGACAACAAATTCTTCAGACTGCTTACAAAACACTTTAACGGTTCTACAAAAGACAAGTTTTTCTCTTGCATATGTTTTGGGGTAGTGTATAAAAATGGTTTTTATATAAAAACGCCCCCAAAAAATGGGCGTGGGTTAAAATGGTATATGGACGAAATGTTCATATTAATAATGTTAATGATTCTGCATCAAAATTTTTTTCGAAAAATTTAAAATTTGACCGAAAACAGTTTTTTATTGAAAACGCCCCCAAAAAGTGGGCGTGGCAAAAAACTTTATATGGACGAAATATAGATATTAATATTGTCTAAATATAATGTTCAGAAACTTTTTTAAAATTCCTTACGGTTTGGTCAAAAACTGAGTTTTTCCTAAAAGGGGGCGTGGCAGTGGGCGGATTTCAAAAATTTTTACACTTGTTCTGTAGGCAGAGACGAGGATCCTATATACCAAATTTCATTATCCTAGCTCAAAATTTAAGGCCTAAAAATCGGTGACGTACAGACGGACGGACGGACGGACAGACAGACAGACATGGCTTAATCGACTCAGCTAGCGATTCTGGGTCGATCCATATACTTTGAGGTATATGTAGCAAAATTATTTCTCTATGTTACAAACTAAGTATCAAAACTAATATACCCCTATGGGATAGGGTATAACAAGTTTGAGATTTAAAGATAAACATATGAAAAGGCTACAATCCGCTTTGCGGATCGTTTAATACCCTATCCCATCCCATCCTTAAAATTGATATCCCCAAAATATTGTCTTTATGGTCACTAAGTATTGAAAATGACGTTGTTACAACATATTGTTCCGAAGGATTATCAAATTCTTTTATGGTTCGACAAAAAACCACGTTTTTATACCCTATCCCATAGGGGGGTATATTAGTTTTGATACATAGTTTGTAACATAGAGAAATAATTTTGCTACATATACCTCAAAGTATATGGATCGACTCAGAATCGCTAGCTGAGTCGAATTAGCCATGTCTGTCTGTCCGTCCGTCCGTCCGTCCGTCCGTCCGTCCGTCCGTCCGTCCGTCCGTCCGTCCGTGTGTCCGTCCGTCCGTCTGTCTGTTCGTCACCGATTTTTGGGCCTTAAATTTTGAGCTAGGATAATGAAATTTGGTATATAGGATCCTTGTCCGAGTCACCAGAACAAGTGTAAACATTTTTGAAATCCGCCCACTGCCACGCCCCCTTTTTAGAAAAACGTAATTTTTAGCAAAACCGTAAAGAATTTTAAAAAAGTGTCTGAACAGCATATTTACAAAATCGTAATATCTATATTTCGTTCATATAAAGTTTTTTGCCACGCCCACTTTTTGGGGGCGTTTTCAATAAAAAAACTGTTTTCGGTCAAATTTTAAATTTTTCGAAAAAAATTTTGATGCAGAATCATTAACATTATTAATATGAACATTTCGTCTTTATACCATTTTAACCCACGCCCACTTTTTGGGGGCGTTTTTATATAAAAACCATTTTTATACACTACCCCCATAACATATACAGGAGAAAACCTTGTCTTTTGTAGAACCGTAAAAGTGTTTTGTAAGCAGCTTGTTGTCACTAAATCATTTTTTTTATTTTATCCACATCGTGTTTTTAGCCATGCCCACTTTTTTGGGGATTCTAGTTTTATGGATAGGATGGGATAGGGTATTCAACGATCCGCACAGCGGATTGTAGCCTTCTCATATGTTTGTATTGCATATGCCTTGGGGTAGGGCATACAAATGGTTTTTGTAGGAAAACGCCCTAAAAAAGTGGGCGTGGGTTAAAATGGTCTACTGACGAAATGTTCACATTAATACTACCAATGATTTTGCATCAAATTTTTTTTCGAAAATTTTCAAATTTGGCCAAAAAAGGTTTTTTTATAAAAACGCCCCCAAAAAGTGGGCGTGGCAAAAGTTTGTATGAACGATAGATATTACGGTTCTCTAAATATGCCTTTCAGACACTTTTTTAAAATTTCTTATGGTTTGGCCAAAAACTTAGTTTATCTTTTTGGTTTGGCCAAAAACTTAGTTTATCTTATCTTGGGCGGATTTCAAAAATTTTTACACTTGTTCTGCTTCGTCGGCCAGACAGTCTATATATCAAATTTCAATACTCTAGCTCAAAATTTAAGGCCCAAAAATCGGTGACACACAGACGGACGGACTGACGGACGGACAGACAGACATGGCTTAATCGACTCATCTAGCGATTCTGAATCGATCCATATACTTTGAGGTATATGTATCGAAATTATTTCTCTATGTTACAAACTTAATGTCAAAACTAATATACCCCCTATGGGATAGGGTATAAACATATGAGAAGGCTACAATCCGCTGTGCGGATCGTTGAATACTCTATCCCATCCCATCCTTAAAATTAATATCTCCAAAAAGTGGGCTTTATTAGCCTATAATATAGAAAATGACATTGTCACAACATATTGTTCAAACTGTTCGTTTTCCTACTGCATATGCTATGGGGTAGGGTATACAAACGGTTTTTGTAAGAAAACGCCCCCAAAAAGTGGGCGTGGGCTAAAACGATCTATTGACGAAATGTTTAAATTAATATTACTAATTATTCTGCATCAACATTTTTTCGAAAATTTTAAAATTTGACCGTAAACGTTTTTTTTTTTAAACGCCCCCAAAAAGTGGGCGTGGCAAAAAACTTTATATGAACGAAATATAGATATTACGACTGTCTAACTACGTTTCTCAGACACGTTTTTTTAAATTCCTTACCATTTGGCAAAAAACTACGTTTTTCTGAAAAGGGGGCGTGGCAGTGGGCGGATTTCAAAAATGTTTACTAAACATATGAGAGGCTACAATCCGCTATGCGGATCGTTGAAAACCCTATCCGATCCCATCCTTAAAAACATATAAGAAGCTACAATCCGCTATGCGGATCGTTGAAAACCCTATCCCATCCCATCCTTAAAATTAATATCCTCAAAATATAGACCTTATGGCGATGAAATACAGAAAATGACATTGCCACAATATATTGCTCAGACAGTTTATCAAAATCTTTTGTGGTTCGACAAAAAAACAACGGTTTTCTATTGCTAATGCCTTGGGAGGGGGTATACAAATGGTTTTTGTAAGAAAACGCCCCCAAAATGTGGGCGTAGGTGAAAATGATCTATAGACAAAATGTTTATATTACCATTGCGGAAGTATTTGCATCAACATTTTTTTCGAAAAATTTAAAATTTGGACAAAAAACGTTTTTTACTAAAAACGCCCCCAAAAAGTGGGCGTGGCAAAAAACTTTGTATGGACGAAATATAGATATAAGGATTGTCTAAATATGTTGCTAACACACTTTTTTGAAATTCCCTACGGTTTGGCTTAAAACTACGTTTTTCGAAAAAGGGGGCGTGGCAGTGGGCGGATTTCAAAACTTTGTACACTTGTTCTGGTGACCCGGATAAGGATCCTATAAACCAAATTTCATTATCGTAGCTCAAAATTGAAGGCCCGAAAATCTGTGACGAACAGACAGACGGACGGACGGACACACGGACGGACGGACACACGGACGGACGGACGGACAGACAGACATGGCTAATTCGACTCAGCTAGCGATTCTGAGTCGATCCATCTATTGACGATATATACTTTGAGGTATATGTAGCAAAATTATTTCTCTATGTTACAAACTATGTATCAAAACTAATATACCCCTATGTGATAGGGTATAAACATATGAGAAGGCTACAATCCGCTGTGCGGATCGTTGAATACCCTATCCCATCCCAACTTAAAATAAATATCCTCAAAATATATGCCTTATGGCGATGAAATACAGAAAATGACATTGTCACAATATATTGCTCAGAGAGTTTATCAAAATCTTTTGTGGTTCGACAAAAAACAACGTATTTCTAGTGCTAATGCCTTGGGATGGGGTATACAAATGGTTTTTGTAAGAAAACGCCCCCAAAATGTGGGAGTAGGTGAAAATGATCTATAAACAAAATGTTTGTATTACCATTGCGGAAGTATTTGCATTAAAAATTTTTTCGAAAGTTTTAAAATTTGGACAAAAAGCGTTTTTACTAAAAACGCCCCCAAAAGTGGGCGTGGCAAAAACTTTGTATGGACGAAATATAGATATTGGGATTGTCTTAATATGCTGCTCAGACACTTTTTTGAAATTCCTTACGGTTTGGCTAAAACCCTTTCTAAAAGGGGGCGTGGCAGTGGGCGGATTTCAAAAATGTTTATACTTGTTCTGCTTCGTCGGCCAGAGAGTCTATATACCAAATTTCAACACTCTAGCTCAAAATGTAAGGCCCAAAAATCGGTGACACACAGACGGGCGGACGGACAGACAGACATGGCTTAATCGACTCAGCTAGCGATTCTGAATCAATCCATATACTTTGAGGTATATGTATCGAAATTATTTCTCTATGTTACAAACTTAATGTCAAAACTATGTGATAGTGTATAAAAACGTGGAAAAAAGATTTACCAAACAACAGCATGCTAAATAATAATTGGATTGGCATAAATCCACAACCACAACATAATAACACTTTACTGCATGCCTCTAACCAAAAAAACTACACCAGTTAACGGAAATAATAACTTTTCAGTGCGGCGGGAACTTTTAGACGAATTTTAAGAAGAACCTAGATTGACACCGCATCAAATGGCTGCTCGACATTCTACACCGAAAGATCTTCCAAATTTTAATAGAGATCCTGAGGACTGGACTCTATTTATGAGCTGCTTCCAAAGTAGTACAAGAATGTGTGGGTTTTCGGATGAGGAAAATTTGATACGTCTTCGGGCAAGCCTTAAAGGAAAAGCTCCGGAAGCTGTACGCAAATATGAAATAATCATAAACACATTGATAAGTAAACTCAAGAATGATCCACCACCCAAGGCAGAGAAATTAGATTCACTGTACAATACTCACTGGACGTTCAAAATATTTGTGCAACAATGGAAGTGAGCGGTTGTTCTTTGCACTTAAATAACCCGATTTTACTACAGGAATTGGTAGAAAAGTTACCCCCAACGCTTCATCTTAACTGGTCCATCTATAAGCAGACACTCACTGAGATTAATATTTCTCACTTCAGCTCATGGTTGTTTGAAGTTGGTCGAGCGACAAATGATGTGTTGTTTTCTAATCCCTATTTAGAAGAAAAGAAATTCGAACAAAGATTGCGACAAGAACCATCATTTTTGAACATTCATAATAATCTACCCACCAACAAACGTAAAGTATGCGATCAATACTATTGTTCTGTTGATAAAATCGAATTATTTCTCGGTTACAAGGTACCGCAACGATGGTCAGTTGTTGTAAAAGCAAAACAACTTTGTCGTACGTGTCTTCGTCGCTACAACAACCGATGTCGATCAAATCAAATGTGCGGAGAGACAACTGTTCATACCGCCACCATAAACTTCTGCATAACACTCTAACAACACGCAGGCAATTGGTTTGACAGCCGAGATTCCGAATTGCAAGCCCACATACGTTACCCCTGCACCCGGTGTTATCGATATTATCAGTGAAAGTCAAAATTATGCGACAATAACACCATCGTCTTTATGTCATACTCAATCGAAAGAAAACTGAATACTTTTCAGAATATTACCTGTTACCTTGTATGGAAACAGCACAAGGGTACAAACATTTGCCTTTCTCGATGACGGATCGTCTATTTCATTGATGGAAGAAGAGTTAGCAAATGATTTGGGATTTGAAGGAAAACATGTTCCACTGCAACTGAAGTGGACGTCAAATGTTGTCCGTTAATAATTAAATTCGAGAAAAGTTGATGTTTGGATTTCAGGCAAGAATTTAAAAGTGAAGTATAATTAAAAAGTGTGAGTACAGTGGATAAATTGGATTTACCGCAGCAAACAATTATTTCAAAATTAGCTGAAAGATACAAACACTTAAAAGAAATTCCATTAAGCTCATTCATAAATGCAAAACTTCGTCTATTAATAGGTTTAAAGCATTGGAATTTGGGAATACCACTACGAACCGGAGAAGGAAGTGCCAGCGAACATGTGGCTACAAAAACGGTGGGCGGATATCAACATTTTTTACACTTGTTCTGCTTCGTCGACCAGAGAGTCTATATACCAAATTTCAACACTATAGCTCAAAATTCGTCGACGAATTTGTACGATTATGTACGCAAATGTTAGGCTCCGAAAATTAATTCGAATGCCGTGGAGACGGAAAAGACATGGTATTTACCAATTTTTCCTGTATTCAACCATAACAAACCGAATAAAATACGCATTGTATGGGACGCTGCGTCAAAGGTAAATGGCATTTCCCTTGATTCGGTATTATTAACGGGTCCAGATATTACATCACCACTTCTGGGATTTCTTTTTATACCCTATCCCATAGGGGTATATTAGTTTTGATACATAGTTTGTAACATAGAGAAATAATTTTGCTACATATACCTCAAAGTATATGGATCGACTCAGAATCGCTAGCTGAGTCGAATTAGCCAAGTCTGTCTGTCCGTCCGTCCATCCGTCCGTCCGTCGTTCTGTTCGTCACCGATTTTTGGGCCTGGAATTTTGAGCTAGGATAATGAAATTTGGTATATAGTTAGGATCCTTGTCCGAGTCACCAGAACAAGTGTGAACATTTTTAAAATCCGCCCACTGCCACGCCCCCTTTTTAGGAAAACGTTTTTTTGGCCCAACCGTTAAGAATTTTAAAAAAAGTGTCCGAGCAGCATATTTAGAGAATCGAGTTATCTATGTTTCGTCAATATAAAGTTTTTTGCCACGCCCACTTTTTGGGGCGTTTTTAATAAAAAACGTTTTTCGGTCAAATTTTAAAATTTTCGAAAAAAAATGTTGATGCAGAATCATTAGTATTGTTAATATGAACATTTCGTCTACAGACCATTTTGACCCATGCCCACTTTTTGGGGGCGTTTTTATATAAAAACCATTTTTATACACTACCCCATAACATATGCAGGAGAAAAACCTTGTCTGTTGTAGAACCTTAAAATTTGTTCTGACAATGTCATTTTCTATATTTAAATCCCCATCGTGTTTTAAGCCATGTCCACTTTTTGGGGATATTAGTTTTACAGATGGGATGGGATAGGGTATTAAACGATCCGCACAGTGGATTGTAGCCTTCTCATATGTTTCATTTTAGAGAGCGAAAAGTGGGCCTGTGTGCGGACATGTGAGAAATGTTCCATCAGATTGTCATAAAACCGGATGATCAGGAAGCGCAGCGTTTCCTTTGGCGAAATGCGAAAACCAACGAAATTGAAACATTTGTTATACAAGCTTTGTCCTTTGGTGCGACGTCTTCACCTTTCTGCGCACAATACATTAAAAATAGGAACGCTGAAGAATTTAGCCTATATTTTCCTGATGCTGCCATCACAAACTATTAACTATCGAGCATTTCGCAATATGGGGTAAGTGGCTACGGCTGTTGGCTTAAATTAATAATATTAAAATCCCTCGTACTTATTTAACAGTGCTAAACTTTGCTAACGCTGATAGTGTTGAACTCCACACATTTGTGTAAACATTTTTGAAATCCGCACACTGACACGCCATATTTTAAGAAAACGTAGTTATTGGCCAAACCGTAAAGAATTTGGAAAAAAATACTGATATCATATTTGGACAATCTTAATGTCTATATTTCTTCACTATAACGTTTTTTGCCACGCCCACTTTTTGGGGGCGTTTTGAATAAAATAACTTTTTCCGGTCAAATTTTAAAATTTTAGAAAAAAATTTCGATGCAGAATCATTGCTTATAATAATATGAACAATTCGTCTGTAGACCATTTTAACCCACGCCCACTTTTTGGAGGCGTTTTTATATAAAAACATATGAGAAGGCTACAATCCGCTGTGCGGATCGTTGAATACCCTATCCCATCCTATCCATAAAACTAAAATCCCCAAAAAAGGGGGCATGGCTAAAAACACGATGTGGATAAATAGAAAAAATGATATAGTGACAACAAATTCTTCAGACTGCTTACAAAACACTTTAACGGTTCTACAAAAGAACATATGAGAAGGCTACAATCCGCTGTGCGGATCGTTGAATACCCTATCCCATCCTATCCATAAAACTAAAATCCCCAAAAAACAGGGCATGGCTAAAAACACGATGTGGATAAAATAGAAAAAATGATAAAGTGACAACAAATTCTTCAGACTGCTTACAAAACAATTTTACGGTTCTACAAAAGACAAGGTTTTCTCCTGCATATGTTATGGGGTAGTGTATAAAAATGGTTTTTATATAAAAATGCCCCCAAAAAGTGGGCGTGGGTTAAAATGGTATATAGACAAAATGTTCATATTAATAATGTTAATGATTCTGCATCAAAATTTTTTTCGAAAAATTTAAAATTTGACCGAAAACAGTTTTTTATTGAAAACGCCAACAAAAAGTGGGCGTGGCAAAAAACTTTATATGGACGAAATATAGATATTATTATTGTCTAAATATGTTGTTCAGAATTTTTTTTAAAATTTCTTACGGTTTGGTCAAAAACTGAGTTTTTCTTAAAAGGGGGCGTGGCAGTGGGCGGATTTCAAAAATGTTTACACTTGTTCTGTAGGCAGAGACAAGGATCCTATAAACCAAATTTCATTATCCTAGCTCAAAATTTAAGGCCTAAAAATCGGTGACGTACAGACGGACGGACGGACGGACGGACAGACAGACATGGCTTAATCGACTCAGCTAGCGATTCTGAGTCGATCCATATACTTTGAGGTATATGTAGCTAAATTATTTCTCTATGTTACAAACTAAGTATCAAAACTAATATACCCCTATGGGATAGGGTATATAAAACTGACACCCATAAGGGTTTACAATCGCCACCACGTCCGAACAGCCACGCGTCTAAATATCGAATGTCTAACAAATGTCACCTTCACGCATGACCCAACATGGGTTACGCATATTATATCCGCCGACCTCTCCCTCTCACACATACCACACATAAGATCGGTTTATAGCGAATATACAAAACCCTGCAGCTTACTTAATTTTATTCAAAAACATATGAGAAGGCTACAATCCGCTGTGCGGATCGTTGAATACCCTATCCCATCCTATCCATAAAACTAAAATCCCCAAAAAAGGGGACATGGCTAAAAACACGATGTGGATAAATAGAAAAAATGATATAGTGACAACAAATTCTTCAGACTGCTTACAAAACACTTTAACGGTTCTACAAAAGACAAGGTTTTCTCTTGCATATGTTATGGGGTAGTGTATAAAAATGGTTTTTATATAAAAACGCCCCCAAAAAGTGGGCGTGGGTTAAAATGGTATATAGACGAAATGTTCATATTAATAATGTTAATGATTCTGCATCAAAATTTTTTTCGAAAAATTTAATATTTGACCGAAACCAGTTTTTTATTGAAAACGCCCCCAAAAAGTGGGCGTGGCAAAAAACTTTATATGGACGAAATATAGATATTAATATTGTCTAAATATGATGTTCAGAAACTTTTTTAAAATTCCTTACGGTTTGGTCAAAAACTGAGTTTTTCTTAAAAGGGGGCGTGGCAGTGGGCGGATTTCAAAAATTTTTACACTTGTTCTGTAGGCAGAGACGAGGATCCTATATACCAAATTTCATTATCCTAGCTCAAAATTTAAGGCCTAAAAATCGGTGACGTACAGACGGACGGACGGACGGACGGACGGACGGACGGACAGACAGACATGGCTTAATCGACTCAGCTAGCGATTCTGAGTCGATCCATATACTTTGAGGTATATGTAGCAAAATTATTTCTCTATGTTACAAACTAAGTATCAAAACTAATATACCCCCCTATGGGATAGGGTATAACAAGGTTTTCTCTTGCATATGTAATGGGGTAGTGTATAAAAATGGTTTTTATATAAAAACTCCCCCAAAAAGTGGGCGTGGGTTAAAATGGTATATAGACGAAATGTTCACATTAATAAAGTTAATGATTCTGCATCAAAATTTTTTTCGAAAAATTTAAAATTTGACCGAAAACAGTTTTTTATTGAAAACGCCACCAAAAAGTGGGCGTGGCAAAAAACTTTATACTGACGAAATATAGATATTAATATTGTCTAAATATAATGTTCAGAAACTTTTTTAAAATTCCTTACGGTTTGGTCAAAAACTGAGTTTTTCTTAAAAGGGGGCGTGGCAGTGGGCGGATTTCAAAAATTTTTACACTTGTTCTGTAGGCAGAGACGAGGATCCTATATACCAAATTTCATTATCCTAGCTCAAAATTTAAGGCCTAAAAATCGGTGACGTACAGACGGACGGACGGACGGACGGACAGACAGACATGGCTTAATCGACTCAGCCAGCGATTCTGGGTCGAGCCATATACTTTGAGGTATATGTAGCAAAATTATTTCTCTATGTTACAAACTAAGTATCAAAACTAATATACCCCTATGGGATAGGGTATAATCATATGAGAAGGCTAAAATCCGCTATGCGGATCGTTAAATACCCTATCCCATCCTATCTGTAAAACTAATGTCCCCAAAATGTGGACATGGCTTCAGACACGATGGGGATTAAACATAGAAAATGACATTGTCACAACAAATTTTACGGTTATACATAAGACAAGGTTTTTCTCCTGCATGTGTTATTGGGTAGTGTATAAAAACGGTTTTATATAAAAACGCCCCCAAAAAGTGGGAGTGGGTTAAAATGGTCTAAAGACGAAATGTTCATATTAATATTACTAATGATTCTGCAACAAAATTTTTTCCGACAATTTTAAAATTTTACAGAAAAACTTTTTTTTATTAAAAACGTTCCCAAAAAGTGGGCGCGGCAAAAGACTTTATATGAACTAAATATCGATATTACGATTCTTTAAATACGCTTCTCAGATACTTTTTTAAAATTCTTTACGGTTTGGCCAAAAACTATGTTTTTTTCAAAAAGGGGGCGTGGCAGTGGGCGGATATCAAAAATGTTTACACTTGTTCTGCTAGGAGCAACAAAGAGCACGTGTACCAAATTTCATCATTCTAGCTCAAAATAGAAGGCCCAAAAACTGGTGACGTACGGACGGACGGATGGACGGACAGGCATGGCTAAATCGACTCAGCTATCGATTCTGAGTCGATCCATATACTTTGAGGTATATGTAGCTAAATTATTTCTCTATGTTACAAACTAAGTATCAAAACTAATATACCCCTATGGGATAGGCTACAAACCGCTATGCTGATCGTTGAATACCCTATCCCATCCCATCCTTTAAAACATATGATAAGGTTACAATCCGCTGTGCGGATCGTTTAATACCCTATCCCATCCCATCCTTAAAATTGATATCCCCAAAACATGGTCTTTATGGTCATAAAGAATTGAAAATGACGTTGTTACCACATATTGTTCCGAAGGTTTATCAAATTCTTTTAGGGTTCGACAAAAAACAACGTTTTTCTTTGCATATGCCTTTGTGTAGGGCATACGAATGATTTTTGTAAGAAAACGCCCCCAAAAAGTGGGCGTGGGTTAATATGGTCTATTGACGAAATCTTGGTATTAATACTGCCAATGATTGTGAATCAAAATTTTTTTCGAAAATTTTAAAATTTGATCAAAAATATTTTTTATAAAAAACTGCCCCAAAAAGTGGGCGTGGCAAAAAAACTTATTTTATTATAGATATTAGGATTCTCTAAAAATGCTCTTCAGACACTTTTTTAAAATTCTTAACGGTTTGGCAGTGGGCGGATTTTAAAAATGTTTACACTTGTTCTGGTGACTCGGACAAGGATCCTATATACCAACACTCATTATCCTAGCTCAAAATTTAAGGCCCAAAAATCGGTGACGAACAGACAGACGGACGGACACACTGACATGGCTAATTCGACTCAGCTAGCGATTCTGAGTCGATCTATATACTTTGAGGTATATGTAGCTAAATTATTTCTCTATGTTACAAACATCGCCTTATGGCGATGAAATACAGAAAATGACATTGTCACAATATATTGCTCAGAGAATCGTAATATCTATAATTCGTCGATATAAAGTTGTTTGCCACGCCCACTTTTTTGGGGCGTTTTTTATAAAAAATATTTTTTGGTCAAATTTTAAAATTTTCGAAAAAAATTTTGATTCACAATCATTGGCAGTATTATTACCAAGATTTCGTCAATAGACCATTTTAACCCACACCCACTTTTCGGGGGCGTTTTCTTACAAAAACCATTCGTATGCCCTACACAAAGGCATATGCAAAGAAAAACGTTGTTTTTTGTCGAACCCTAAAAGAATTTGATAAACCTTCGGAACAATATGTGGTAACAACGTCATTTTCAATTCTTTATGACCATAAAGACCATGTTTTGGGGATATCAATCCGCACAGCGGATTGTAACCTTATCATATGTTTATACCCTATCCCATAGAGGGGTATATTAGTTTTAACATTAAGTTTGTAACATAGAGAAATAATTTCGATACATATACCTCAAAGTATATGGATCAATTCAGAATTTCTTGCTGAGTCGATTAAGCCATGTCTGTCTGTCCGTCCGTCCGTCTGTGTGTCACCGATTTTTGGGACTTAAATTTTGAGCTAGAGTGTTGAAATTTGGTACATAGACTCTCTGGCCGACGAAGCAGAACAAGTGTAAACATTTTTGAAATCCGCACACTGCCACGCCCCCTTTTAGAAAAACGTTGTTTTAGGCCAAACCGTAGGGAATTTCAAAAAAGTGTCTGAGCAGCATATTTAGACAATCCTAATATCTATATTTCATCCATACAACGTTTGTTGCCACGCCCACTTTTTGGGGGCGGTTTTAGTAAAAAAACGCTTTTTGTCCAAATTTTAAAACTTTCGAACAAATTTTTGATGCAGATACTTCAGCAATGGTAATATAAACATTTTGTCGATAGATCATTTTCACCTATGCCCACATTTTGGAGGCGTTTTCTTACAAAGACCATTCGTTTACCCCATCCCAAGGCATTAGTAATAGAAATACGTTGGTTTTTGTCGAACCACAAAAGATTTTGATAAACTGTCTCAGCAATATATATATGAGCCATAAGGCCTATATTTTGAGGATATTCATTTTAAGGATGGGATGGGAGAGGGTTTTCAACGATCCGCACAGAGGGTTGTAGCCTCTCATATGTTTATACCCTATCCCATAGGGGGTATATTAGTTTTGACATTAAGTTTGTAACATAGAGAAATAATTTCGATACATATACCTCAAAGTATATGGATCGATTCAGAATCACTAGCTGAGTCGATTAAGCCATGTCTGTCTGTCTGTCCGTCCGTCCGTCCGTCTGTGTGTCACCGATTTTTGGGCCTTAAAGTTTGAGCTAGTGTGTTGAAATTTGGTATATAGACTCTCTGGCCGACGAAGAAGAACAAGTGTAAAAATTTTTGAAATCCGCCCACTGCCACGCCCCCTTCTAGAAAAACGTAGTTTAAAGCCAAACCGTAAGGAATTTCAAAAATATGTCTGAACAGCATATTTAGACAATCCTAATATCTATATTTCGTCCATACAAAGTTTTTTGCCAGGCCCACTTTTTGGGGGCGGTTTTAGTAAAAAACGCTTTTTGTCCAAATTTTAAAACTTTCGAAAAACATTTTGATGCAGATACTTCCGCATTGGTAATATAAACATTTTGTCGATAGATCATTTTCACCTATGCCCACATTTTGAGAATTAAGAATTTTAAAAAAAGTGTCCGAGCAGCATATTTAGAGAATCGAGTTATCTATGTTTCGTCAATATAAAGTTTTTTGCCACGCCCACTTTTTTGGGGCGTTTTTAATAAAAAACGTTTTTCGGTCAAATTTTCGAAAAAAAATGTTGATGCAGAATCATTAGTATTGTTAATATGAACATTTCGTCTACAGACCATTTTGACCCATGCCCACTTTTTGGGGGCGTTTTTATATAAAAACCATTTTTATACACTACCCCATAACATATGCAGGAGAAAAACCTTGTCTGTTGTAGAACCTTAAAATTTGTTCTGACAATGTCATTTTCTATATTTAAATCCCCATCGTGTTTTAAGCCATGTCCACTTTTTGGGGATATTAGTTTTACAGATGGGATGGGATAGGGTATTAAACGATCCGCACAGTGGATTGTAGCCTTCTCATATGTTTCATTTTAGAGTGCGAAAAGTGGGCCTGTGTGCGGACATGTGAGAAATGTTCCATCAGATTGTCATAAAACCGGATGATCAGGAAGCGCAGCGTTTCCTTTGGCGAAATGCGAAAACCAACGAAATTGAAACATTTGTTATACAAGCTTTGTCCTTTGGTGCGACGTCTTCACCTTTCTGCGCACAATACATTAAAAATAGGAACGCTGAAGAATTTAGCCTATATTTTCCTGATGCTGCCATCACAAACTATTAACTATCGAGCATTTCGCAATATGGGGTAAGTGGCTACGGCTGTTGGCTTAAATTAATAATATTAAAATCCCTCGTACTTATTTAACAGTGCTAAACTTTGCTAACGCTGATAGTGTTGAACTCCACACATTTGTGTAAACATTTTTGAAATCCGCACACTGACACGCCATATTTTAAGAAAACGTAGTTATTGGCCAAACCGTAAAGAATTTGGAAAAAAATACTGATATCATATTTGGACAATCTTAATGTCTATATTTCTTCACTATAACGTTTTTTGCCACGCCCACTTTTTGGGGGCGTTTTGAATAAAATAACTTTTTCCGGTCAAATTTTAAAATTTTAGAAAAAAATTTCGATGCAGAATCATTGCTTATAATAATATGAACAATTCGTCTGTAGACCATTTTAACCCACGCCCACTTTTTGGAGGCGTTTTTATATAAAAACATATGAGAAGGCTACAATCCGCTGTGCGGATCGTTGAATACCCTATCCCATCCTATCCATAAAACTAAAATCCCCAAAAAAGGGGGCATGGCTAAAAACACGATGTGGATAAATAGAAAAAATGATATAGTGACAACAAATTCTTCAGACTGCTTACAAAACACTTTAACGGTTCTACAAAAGACAAGGTTTTCTCTTGCATATGTAATGGGGTAGTGTATAAAAATGGTTTTTATATAAAAACTCCCCCAAAAAGTGGGCGAGGGTTAAAATGGTATATAGACGAAATGTTCACATTAATAAAGTTAATGATTCTGCATCAAAATTTTTTTCGAAAAATTTAAAATTTGACCGAAAACAGTTTTTTATTGAAAACGCCCCCAAAAAGTGGGCGTGGTAAAAAACTTTATATTGACGAAATATAGATATTAATATTGTCTAAATATAATGTTCAGAAACTTTTTTAAAATTCCTTACGGTTTGGTCAAAAACTGAGTTTTTCTTAGAAGGGGGCGTGGCAGTGGGCGGATTTAAAAAATTTTTACACTTGTTCTGTAGGCAGAGACGAGGATCCTATATACCAAATTTCATTATCCTAGCTCAAAATTTAAGGCCTAAAAATCGGTGACGTACAGACGGACGGACGGACGGACGGACAGACAGACATGGCTTAATCGACTCAGCTAGCGATTCTGGGTCGAGCCATATACTTTGAGGTATATGTAGCAAAATTATTTCTCTATGTTACAAACTAAGTATCAAAACTAATATACCCCTATGGGATAGGGTATAATCATATGAGAAGGCTAAAATCCGCTATGCGGATCGTTAAATACCCTATCCCATCCTATCTGTAAAACTAATGTCCCCAAAATGTGGACATGGCTTCAGACACGATGGGGATTAAACATAGAAAATGACATTGTCAAAACAAATTTTACGGTTATACATAAGACAAGGTTTTTCTCCTGCATGTGTTATGGGGTAGTGTATAAAAACGGTTTTATATAAAAACGCCCCCAAAAAGTGGGAGTGGGTTAAAATGGTCTAAAGACGAAATGTTCATATTAATATTACTAATGATTCTGCAACAAAATTTTTTCCGACAATTTTAAAATTTTACCGAAAAACTTTTTTTTATTAAAAACGTTCCCAAAAAGTGGGCGCGGCAAAAGACTTTATATGAACTAAATATCGATATTACGATTCTTTAAATACGCTTCTCAGATACTTTTTTAAAATTCTTTACGGTTTGGCCAAAAACTATGTTTTTTTCAAAAAGGGGGCGTGGCAGTGGGCGGATATCAAAAATGTTTACACTTGTTCTGCTAGGAGCAACAAAGAGCACGTGTACCAAATTTCATCATTCTAGCTCAAAATAGAAGGCCCAAAAACTGGTGACGTACGGACGGACGGATGGACGGACAGGCATGGCTAAATCGACTCAGCTATCGATTCTGAGTCGATCCATATACTTTGAGGTATATGTAGCTAAATTATTTCTCTATGTTACAAACTAAGTATCAAAACTAATATACCCCTATGGGATAGGCTACAAACCGCTATGCTGATCGTTGAATACCCTATCCCATCCTATCCTTTAAAACATATGATAAGGTTACAATCCGCTGTGCGGATCGTTTAATACCCTATCCCATCCCATCCTTAAAATTGATATCCCCAAAACATGGTCTTTATGGTCATAAAGAATTGAAAATGACGTTGTTACCACATATTGTTCCGAAGGTTTATCAAATTCTTTTAGGGTTCGACAAAAAACAACGTTTTTCTTTGCATATGCCTTTGTGTAGGGCATACGAATGATTTTTGTAAGAAAACGCCCCCAAAAAGTGGGCGTGGGTTAATATGGTCTATTGACGAAATCTTGGTATTAATACTGCCTAAAAAAAGTGTCCGAGCAGCATATTTAGAGAATCGAGTTATCTATGTTTCGTCAATATAAAGTTTTTTGCCACGCCCACTTTTTGGGGGCGTTTTTAATAAAAAACGTTTTTCGGTCAAATTTTGATGCAGAATCATTAGTATTGTTAATATGAACATTTCGTCTACAGACCATTTTGACCCATGCCCACTTTTTGGGGGCGTTTTTATATAAAAACCATTTTTATACACTACCCCATAACATATGCAGGAGAAAAACCTTGTCTGTTGTAGAACCTTAAAATTTGTTCTGACAATGTCATTTTCTATATTTAAATCCCCATCGTGTTTTAAGCCATGTCCACTTTTTGGGGATATTAGTTTTACAGATGGGATGGGATAGGGTATTAAACGATCCGCACAGTGGATTGTAGCCTTCTCATATGTTTCATTTTAGAGAGCGAAAAGTGGGCCTGTGTGCGGATATGTGAGAAATGTTCCATCAGATTGTCATAAAACCGGATGATCAGGAAGCGCAGCGTTTCCTTTGGCGAAATGCGAAAACCAACGAAATTGAAACATTTGTTATACAAGCTTTGTCCTTTGGTGCGACGTCTTCACCTTTCTGCGCACAATACATTAAAAATAGGAACGCTGAAGAATTTAGCCTATATTTTCCTGATGCTGCCATCACAAACTATTAACTATCGAGCATTTCGCAATATGGGGTAAGTGGCTACGGCTGTTGGCTTAAATTAATAATATTAAAATCCCTCGTACTTATTTAACAGTGCTAAACTTTGCTAACGCTGATAGTGTTGAACTCCACACATTTGTGTAAACATTTTTGAAATCCGCACACTGACACGCCATATTTTAAGAAAACGTAGTTATTGGCCAAACCGTAAAGAATTTGGAAAAAAATACTGATATCATATTTGGACAATCTTAATGTCTATATTTCTTCACTATAACGTTTTTTGCCACGCCCACTTTTTGGGGGCGTTTTGAATAAAATAACTTTTTCCGGTCAAATTTTAAAATTTTAGAAAAACATATGAGAAGGCTACAATCCGCTGTGCGGATCGTTGAATACCCTATCCCATCCTATCCATAAAACTAAAATACCCAAAAAAGTGGACATGGCTAAAAACACGATGTGGATAAATAGAAAAAATGATATAGTGACAACAAATTCTTCAGACTGCTTACAAAACACTTTAACGGTTCTACAAAAGACAAGGTTTTCTCTTGCATATGTTATGGGGTAGTGTATAAAAATGGTTTTTATATAAAAACGCCCCCAAAAAGTGGGCGTGGGTTAAAATGATATATAGAAGAAATGTTCATATTAATAATGTTAATGATTCTGCATCAAAATTTTTTTCGAAAAATTTAAAATTTGACCGAAAACAGTTTTTTATTGAAAACGCCCCCAAAAAGTGGGCGTGGCAAAAAACTTTATATGGACGAAATATAGATATTAATATTGTCTAAATATGTTGTTCAGAAACTTTTTTAAAATTCCTTACGGTTTGGTCAAAAACTGAGTTTTTCTTAAAAGGGGGCGTGGCAGTGGGCGGATTTCAAAAATTTTTACACTTGTTCTGTAGGCAGAGACGAGGATCCTATATACCAAATTTCATTATCCTAGCTCAAAATTTAAGGCCTAAAAATCGGTGACGTACAGACGGACGGACGGACGGACGGACGGACGGACGGACGGACAGACAGACATGGCTTAATCGACTCAGCTAGCGATTCTGAGTCGATCCATATACTTTGAGGTATATGTAGCAAAATTATTTCTCTATGTTACAAACTAAGTATCAAAACTAATATACCCCTATGGGATAGGGTATAAAAATTTCGATGCAGAATCATTGCTTATAATAATATGAACAATTCGTCTGTAGACCATTTTAACCCACGCCCACTTTTTGGAGGCGTTTTTATATAAAAACATATGAGAAGGCTACAATCCGCTGTGCGGATCGTTGAATACCCTATCCCATCCTATCCATAAAACTAAAATCCCCAAAAAAGGGGGCATGGCTAAAAACACGATGTGGATAAATAGAAAAAATGATATAGTGACAACAAATTCTTCAGACTGCTTACAAAACACTTTAACGGTTCTACAAGAGACAAGGTTTTCTCTTGCATATGTAATGGGGTAGTGTATAAAAATGGTTTTTATATAAAACCTCCCCCAAAAAGTGGGCGTGGGTTAAAATGGTATATAGACGAAATGTTCACATTAATAAAGTTAATGATTCTGCATCAAAATTTTTTTCGAAAAATTTAAAATTTGACCGAAAACAGTTTTTTATTGAAAACGCCCCCAAAAAGTGGGCGTGGTAAAAAATTTTATATTGACGAAATATAGATATTAATATTGTCTAAATATAATGTTCAGAAACTTTTTTAAAATTCCTTACGGTTTGGTCAAAAACTGAGTTTTTCTTAGAAGGGGGCGTGGCAGTGGGCGGATTTAAAAAAATTTTACACTTGTTCTGTAGGCAGAGACGAGGATCCTATATACCAAATTTCATTATCCTAGCTCAAAATTTAAGGCCTAAAAATCGGTGACGTACAGACGGACGGACGGACGGACGGACAGACAGACATGGCTTAATCGACTCAGCTAGCGATTCTGGGTCGAGCCATATACTTTGAGGTATATGTAGCAAAATTATTTCTCTATGTTACAAACTAAGTATCAAAACTAATATACCCCTATGGGATAGGGTATAATCATATGAGAAGGCTAAAATCCGCTATGCGGATCGTTAAATACCCTATCCCATCCTATCTGTAAAACTAATGTCCCCAAAATGTGGACATGGCTTCAGACACGATGGGGATTAAACATAGAAAATGACATTGTCAAAACAAATTTTACGGTTATACATAAGACAAGGTTTTTCTCCTGCATGTGTTATGGGGTAGTGTATAAAAACGGTTTTATATAAAAACGCCCCCAAAAAGTGGGAGTGGGTTAAAATGGTCTAAAGACGAAATGTTCATATTAATATTACTAATGATTCTGCAACAAAATTTTTTCCGACAATTTTAAAATTTTACCGAAAAACTTTTTTTTATTAAAAACGTTCCCAAAAAGTGGGCGCGGCAAAAGACTTTATATGAACTAAATATCGATATTACGATTCTTTAAATACGCTTCTCAGATACTTTTTTAAAATTCTTTACGGTTTGGCCAAAAACTATGTTTTTTTCAAAAAGGGGGCGTGGCAGTGGGCGGATATCAAAAATGTTTACACTTGTTCTGCTAGGAGCAACAAAGAGCACGTGTACCAAATTTCATCATTCTAGCTCAAAATAGAAGGCCCAAAAACTGGTGACGTACGGACGGACGGATGGACGGACAGGCATGGCTAAATCGACTCAGCTATCGATTCTGAGTCGATCCATATACTTTGAGGTATATGTAGCTAAATTATTTCTCTATGTTACAAACTAAGTATCAAAACTAATATACCCCTATGGGATAGGCTACAAACCGCTATGCTGATCGTTGAATACCCTATCCCATCCTATCCTTTAAAACATATGATAAGGTTACAATCCGCTGTGCGGATCGTTTAATACCCTATCCCATCCCATCCTTAAAATTGATATCCCCAAAACATGGTCTTTATGGTCATAAAGAATTGAAAATGACGTTGTTACCACATATTGTTCCGAAGGTTTATCAAATTCTTTTAGGGTTCGACAAAAAACAACGTTTTTCTTTGCATATGCCTTTGTGTAGGGCATACGAATGATTTTTGTAAGAAAACGCCCCCAAAAAGTGGGCGTGGGTTAATATGGTCTATTGACGAAATCTTGGTATTAATACTGCCTAAAAAAAGTGTCCGAGCAGCATATTTAGAGAATCGAGTTATCTATGTTTCGTCAATATAAAGTTTTTTGCCACGCCCACTTTTTGGGGGCGTTTTTAATAAAAAACGTTTTTCGGTCAAATTTTGATGCAGAATCATTAGTATTGTTAATATGAACATTTCGTCTACAGACCATTTTGACCCATGCCCACTTTTTGGGGGCGTTTTTATATAAAAACCATTTTTATACACTACCCCATAACATATGCAGGAGAAAAACCTTGTCTGTTGTAGAACCTTAAAATTTGTTCTGACAATGTCATTTTCTATATTTAAATCCCCATCGTGTTTTAAGCCATGTCCACTTTTTGGGGATATTAGTTTTACAGATGGGATGGGATAGGGTATTAAACGATCCGCACAGTGGATTGTAGCCTTCTCATATGTTTCATTTTAGAGAGCGAAAAGTGGGCCTGAGTGCGGATATGTGAGAAATGTTCCATCAGATTGTCATAAAACCGGATGATCAGGAAGCGCAGCGTTTCCTTTGGCGAAATGCGAAAACCAACGAAATTGAAACATTTGTTATACAAGCTTTGTCCTTTGGTGCGACGTCTTCACCTTTCTGCGCACAATACATTAAAAATAGGAACGCTGAAGAATTTAGCCTATATTTTCCTGATGCTGCCATCACAAACTATTAACTATCGAGCATTTCGCAATATGGGGTAAGTGGCTACGGCTGTTGGCTTAAATTAATAATATTAAAATCCCTCGTACTTATTTAACAGTGCTAAACTTTGCTAACGCTGATAGTGTTGAACTCCACACATTTGTGTAAACATTTTTGAAATCCGCACACTGACACGCCATATTTTAAGAAAACGTAGTTATTGGCCAAACCGTAAAGAATTTGGAAAAAAATACTGATATCATATTTGGACAATCTTAATGTCTATATTTCTTCACTATAACGTTTTTTGCCACGCCCACTTTTTGGGGGCGTTTTGAATAAAATAACTTTTTCCGGTCAAATTTTAAAATTTTAGAAAAAAATTTCGATGCAGAATCTTTGCTTATAATAATATGAACAATTCGTCTGTAGACCATTTTAACCCACGCCCACTTTTTGGAGGCGTTTTTATATAAAAACATATGAGAAGGCTACAATCCGCTGTGCGGATCGTTGAATACCCTATCCCATCCTATCCATAAAACTAAAATCCCCAAAAAAGGGGGCATGGCTAAAAACACGATGTGGATAAATAGAAAAAATGATATAGTGACAACAAATTCTTCAGACTGCTTACAAAACACTTTAACGGTTCTACAAAAGACAAGGTTTTCTCTTGCATATGTAATGGGGTAGTGTATAAAAATGGTTTTTATATAAAAACTCCCCCAAAAAGTGGGCGTGGGTTAAAATGGTATATAGACGAAATGTTCACATTAATAAAGTTAATGATTCTGCATCAAAATTTTTTTCGAAAAATTTAAAATTTGACCGAAAACAGTTTTTTATTGAAAACGCCCCCAAAAAGTGGGCGTGGTAAAAAACTTTATATTGACGAAATATAGATATAAATATTGTCTAAATATAATGTTCAGAAACTTTTTTAAAATTCCTTACGGTTTGGTCAAAAACTGAGTTTTTCTTAGAAGGGGGCGTGGCAGTGGGCGGATTTAAAAAAATTTTACACTTGTTCTGTAGGCAGAGACGAGGATCCTATATACCAAATTTCATTATCCTAGCTCAAAATTTAAGGCCTAAAAATCGGTGACGTACAGACGGACGGACGGACGGACGGACAGACAGACATGGCTTAATCGACTCAGCTAGCGATTCTGGGTCGAGCCATATACTTTGAGGTATATGTAGCAAAATTATTTCTCTATGTTACAAACTAAGTATCAAAACTAATATACCCCTATGGGATAGGGTATAATCATATGAGAAGGCTAAAATCCGCTATGCGGATCGTTAAATACCCTATCCCATCCTATCTGTAAAACTAATGTCCCCAAAATGTGGACATGGCTTCAGACACGATGGGGATTAAACATAGAAAATGACATTGTCAAAACAAATTTTACGGTTATACATAAGACAAGGTTTTTCTCCTGCATGTGTTATGGGGTAGTGTATAAAAACGGTTTTATATAAAAACGCCCCCAAAAAGTGGGAGTGGGTTAAAATGGTCTAAAGACGAAATGTTCATATTAATATTACTAATGATTCTGCAACAAAATTTTTTCCGACAATTTTAAAATTTTACCGAAAAACTTTTTTTTATTAAAAACGTTCCCAAAAAGTGGGCGCGGCAAAAGACTTTATATGAACTAAATATCGATATTACGATTCTTTAAATACGCTTCTCAGATACTTTTTTAAAATTCTTTACGGTTTGGCCAAAAACTATGTTTTTTTCAAAAAGGGGGCGTGGCAGTGGGCGGATATCAAAAATGTTTACACTTGTTCTGCTAGGAGCAACAAAGAGCACGTGTACCAAATTTCATCATTCTAGCTCAAAATAGAAGGCCCAAAAACTGGTGACGTACGGACGGACGGATGGACGGACAGGCATGGCTAAATCGACTCAGCTATCGATTCTGAGTCGATCCATATACTTTGAGGTATATGTAGCTAAATTATTTCTCTATGTTACAAACTAAGTATCAAAACTAATATACCCCTATGGGATAGGCTACAAACCGCTATGCTGATCGTTGAATACCCTATCCCATCCTATCCTTTAAAACATATGATAAGGTTACAATCCGCTGTGCGGATCGTTTAATACCCTATCCCATCCCATCCTTAAAATTGATATCCCCAAAACATGGTCTTTATGGTCATAAAGAATTGAAAATGACGTTGTTACCACATATTGTTCCGAAGGTTGATCAAATTCTTTTAGGGTTCGACAAAAAACAACGTTTTTCTTTGCATATGCCTTTGTGTAGGGCATACGAATGATTTTTGTAAGAAAACGCCCCCAAAAAGTGGGCGTGGGTTAATATGGTCTATTGACGAAATCTTGGTATTAATACTGCCAATGATTGTGAATCAAAATTTTTTTCGAAAATTTTAAAATTTGATCAAAAATATTTTTTATAAAAAACTGCCCCAAAAAGTGGGCGTGGCAAAAAAACTTATTTTATTATAGATATTAGGATTCTCTAAAAATGCTCTTTAGACACTTTTTTAAAATTCTTAACGGTTTGGCAGTGGGCGGATTTTAAAAATGTTTACACTTGTTCTGGTGACTCGGACAAGGATCCTATATACCAACACTCATTATCCCAGCTCAAAATTAAAGGCCCAAAAATCGGTGACGAACAGACAGACGGACGGACACACTGACATGGCTAATTCGACTCAGCTAGCGATTCTGAGTCGATCTATATACTTTGAGGTATATGTAGCTAAATTATTTCTCTATGTTACAAACTAAGTATCAAAACTAATATACCCCTATGGGATAGGGTATTATTAATATCTTCAAAATATAGGCCTTATGGTGATGAAATACAGAAAATGACATTGTCACAATATATTGCTCAGAGAATCGTAATATCTATAATTCGTCGATATAAAGTTTTTTGCCACGCCCACTTTTTTGGGGCGTTTTTTATAAAAAATATTTTTTGGTCAAATTTTAAAATTTTCGAAAAAAATTTTGATTCACAATCATTGGCAGTATTATTACCAAGATTTCGTCAATAGACCATTTTAACCCACACCCACTTTTCGGGGGCGTTTTCTTACAAAAACCATTCGTATGCCCTACACAAAGGCATATGCAAAGAAAAACGTTGTTTTTTGTCGAACCCTAAAAGAATTTGATAAACCTTCGGAACAATATGTGGTAACAACGTCATTTTCAATTCTTTATGACCATAAAGACCATGTTTTGGGGATATCAATCCGCACAGCGGATTGTAACCTTATCATATGTTTATACCCTATCCCATAGAGGGGTATATTAGTTTTGACATTAAGTTTGTAACATAGAGAAATAATTTCGATACATATACCTCAAAGTATATGGATCAATTCAGAATCGCTTGCTGAGTCGATTAAGCCATGTCTGTCTGTCCGTCCGTCCGTCTGTGTGTCACCGATTTTTGGGACTTAAATTTTGAGCTAGAGTGTTGAAATTTGGTACATAGACTCTCTGGCCGACGAAGCAGAACAAGTGTAAACATTTTTGAAATCCGCACACTGCCACGCCCCCTTTTAGAAAACGTTGTTTTAGGCCAAACCGTAGGGAATTTCAAAAAAGTGTCTGAGCAGCATATTTAGACAATCCTAATATCTATATTTCATCCATACAACGTTTTTTGCCACGCCCACTTTTTGGGGGCGGTTTTAGTAAAAAAACGCTTTTTGTCCAAATTTTAAAACTTTCGAACAAATTTTTGATGCAGATACTTCAGCAATGGTAATATAAACATTTTGTCGATAGATCATTTTCACCTATGCCCACATTTTGGAGGCGTTTTCTTACAAAAACCATTCGTTTACCCCATCCCAAGGCATTAGTAATAGAAATACGTTGGTTTTTGTCGAACCACAAAAGATTTTGATAAACTGTCTCAGCAATATATATATGAGCCATAAGGCCTATATTTTGAGGATATTCATTTTAAGGATGGGATGGGAGAGGGTTTTCAACGATCCGCACAGCGGGTTGTAGCCTCTCATATGTTTATACCCTATCCCATAGGGGGTATATTAGTTTTGACATTAAGTTTGTAACATAGAGAAATAATTTCGATACATATACCTCAAAGTATATGGATCGATTCAGAATCACTAGCTGAGTCGATTAAGCCATGTCTGTCTGTCTGTCCGTCCGTCCGTCCGTCCGTCTGTGTGTCACCGATTTTTGGGCCTTAAAGTTTGAGCTAGTGTGTTGAAATTTGGTATATAGACTCTCTGGCCGACGAAGAAGAACAAGTGTAAAAATTTTTGAAATCCGCCCACTGCCACGCCCCCTTCTAGAAAAACGTAGTTTAAAGCCAAACCGTAAGGAATTTCAAAAAAGTGTCTGAACAGCATATTTAGACAATCCTAATATCTATATTTCGTCCATACAAAGTTTTTTGCCAGGCCCACTTTTTGGGGGCGGTTTTAGTAAAAAACGCTTTTTTTCCAAATTTTAAAACTTTCGAAAAACATTTTGATGCAGATACTTCCGCATTGGTAATATAAACATTTTGTCGATAGATCATTTTCACCTATGCCCACATTTTGGAGGCGTTTTCTTACAAAAACCATTCGTATACCCCATCCCAAGGCATTAGCAATAGAAATACGTTGGTTTTTGTCGAACCACAAAAGATTTTGATAAACTGTCTGAGCAATATATTATGAGAATGTCATTTTCTGTATTTCATCGCCATAAGGCATATATTTTGAGGATATTAATTTTAAGGTGGGATGGGATAGGGTATTCAACGAGCCGCACAGCGGATTGTAGCCTCTCATATGTTTTTATACCCTATCCCATAGGGGTATATTAGTTTTGATACATAGTTTGTAACATAGAGAAATAATTTAGCTACATATACCTCAAAGTATATGGATCGACTCAGAATCGCTAGCTGAGTCGATTTAGCCATGTCTGTCCGTCCGTCCGTCCGTACGTCACCAGTTTTTGGGCCTTAAATTTTGAGCTAGAAGGATGAAATTTGGTACACGTGCTCTTTGTTGCTCCCAGCAGAATAAGTGTAAACATTTTTGAAATCCGCCCACTGCCACGCCCCCTTTTTAGAAAAACGTATTTTTTTGGCCAAACCATAAGGAATTTTGAAAAAGTGTCTGAGAAGCGTAGTTAGACAATCGTAATATCTATATTTCGTTCATATAAAGTTTTTTGCCACGCCCACTTTTTGGGGGCGTTTTTAATAAAAAGCCTTTTACGGTCAAATTTTAAAATTTTCGAAAAAAAATGTTGATGCAGAATAATTAGTAATATTAATAGAAACATTTCGTCAATAGATCATTTTAGCCCACGCCCACTTTTTGGGGGCGTTTTCTTACAAAAACCATTCGTATGCCCTACACAAAGGCATATGCAAAGAAAAACGTTGTTTTTTGTCGAACCCTAAAAGAATTTGATAAACCTTCGGAAGAGAGAAATAATTTCGATACATATACCTCAAAGTATATGGATCAATTCAGAATCGCTTGCTGAGTCGATTAAGCCATGTCTGTCTGTCCGTCCGTCCGTCTGTGTGTCACCGATTTTTGGGACTTAAATTTTGAGCTAGAGTGTTGAAATTTGGTACATAGACTCTCTGGCCGACGAAGCAGAACAAGTGTAAACATTTTTGAAATCCGCACACTGCCACGCCCCCTTTTAGAAAAACGTTGTTTTAGGCCAAACCGTAGGGAATTTCAAAAAAGTGTCTGAGCAGCATATTTAGACAATCCTAATATCTATATTTCATCCATACAACGTTTTTTGCCACGCCCACTTTTTGGGGGCGGTTTTAGTAAAAAAACGCTTTTTGTCCAAATTTTTAAACTTTCGAACAAATTTTTGATGCAGATACTTCAGCAATGGTAATATAAACATTTTGTCGATAGATCATTTTCACCTATGCCCACATTTTGGAGGCGTTTTCTTACAAAAACCATTCGTTTACCCCATCCCAAGGCATTAGTAATAGAAATACGTTGGTTTTTGTCGAACCACAAAAGATTTTGATAAACTGTCTCAGCAATATATATATGAGCCATAAGGCCTATATTTTGAGGATATTCATTTTAAGGATGGGATGGGAGAGGGTTTTCAACGATCCGCACAGCGGGTTGTAGCCTCTCATATGTTTATACCCTATCCCATAGGGGGTATATTAGTTTTGACATTAAGTTTGTAACATAGAGAAATAATTTCGATACATATACCTCAAAGTATATGGATCGATTCAGAATCACTAGCTGAGTCGATTAAGCCATGTCTGTCTGTCTGTCCGTCCGTCCGTCCGTCCGTCTGTGTGTCACCGATTTTTGGGCCTTAAAGTTTGAGCTAGTGTGTTGAAATTTGGTATATAGACTCTCTGGCCGACGAAGAAGAACAAGTGTAAACATTTTTGAAATCCGCCCACTGCCACGCCCCCTTCTAGAAAAACGTAGTTTAAAGCCAAACCGTAAGGAATTTCAAAAAAGTGTCTGAACAGCATATTTAGACAATCCTAATATCTATATTTCGTCCATACAAAGTTTTTTGCCAGGCCCACTTTTTGGGGGCGGTTTTAGTAAAAAACGCTTTTTGTCCAAATTTTAAAACTTTCGAAAAACATTTTGATGCAGATACTTCCGCATTGGTAATATAAACATTTTGTCGATAGATCATTTTCACCTATGCCCACATTTTGGAGTCGTTTTCTTACAAAAACCATTCGTATACCCCATCCCAAGGCATTAGCAATAGAAATACGTTGGTTTTTGTCGAACCACAAAAGATTTTGATAAACTGTCTGAGCAATATATTATGAGAATGTCATTTTCTGTATTTCATCGCCATAAGGCATACATTTTGAGGATATTAATTTTAAGGTGGGATGGGATAGGGTATTCAACGAGCCGCACAGCGGATTGTAGCCTCTCATATGTTTTTATACCCTATCCCATAGGGGTATATTAGTTTTGATACATAGTTTGTAACATAGAGAAATAATTTAGCTACATATACCTCAAAGTATATGGATCGACTCAGAATCGCTAGCTGAGTCGATTTAGCCATGTCTGTCCGTCCGTCCGTCCGTACGTCACCAGTTTTTGGGCCTTAAATTTTGAGCTAGAAGGATGAAATTTGGTACACGTGCTCTTTGTTGCTCCCAGCAGAATAAGTGTAAACATTTTTGAAATCCGCCCACTGCCACGCCCCCTTTTTAGAAAAACGTATTTTTTTGGCCAAACCATAAGGAATTTTGAAAAAGTGTCTGAGAAGCGTAGTTAGACAATCGTAATATCTATATTTCGTTCATATAAAGTTTTTTGCCACGCCCACTTTTTGGGGGCGTTTTTAATAAAAAGCCTTTTACGGTCAAATTTTTATACCCTATCCCATAGGGGGGTATATTAGTTTTGATACATAGTTTGTAACATAGAGAAATAATTTTGCTACATATACCTCAAAGTATATGGATCGACTCAGAATCGCTAGCTGAGTCGAATTAGCCATGTCTGTCTGTCCGTCCGTCCGTCCGTCCGTCCGTCCGTCCGCCCGTCCGTCCGTCCGTCCGTCCGTGTGTCCGTCCGTCCGTCTGTCTGTTCGTCACCGATTTTTGGGCCTTAAATTTTGAGCTAGGATAATGAAATTTGGTATATAGGATCCTTGTCCGAGTCACCAGAACAAGTGTAAACATTTTTGAAATCCGCCCACTGCCACGCCCCCTTTTTAGAAAAACGTAATTTTTAGCAAAACCGTAAAGAATTTTAAAAAAGTGTCTGAACAGCATATTTACAAAATCGTAATATCTATATTTCGTTCATATAAAGTTTTTTGCCACGCCCACTTTTTGGGGGCGTTTTCAATAAAAAAACTGTTTTCGGTCAAATTTTAAATTTTTCGAAAAAAATTTTGATGCAGAATCATTAACATTATTAATATGAACATTTCGTCTTTATACCATTTTAACCCACGCCCACTTTTTGGGGGCGTTTTTATATAAAAACCATTTTTATACACTACCCCCATAACATATACAGGAGAAAACCTTGTCTTTTGTAGAACCGTAAAAGTGTTTTGTAAGCAGCCTGAAGAATTTGTTGTCACTAAATCATTTTTTTTATTTTATCCACATCGTGTTTTTAGCCATGCCCACTTTTTTGGGGATTCTAGTTTTATGGATAGGATGGGATAGGGTATTCAACGATCCGCACAGCGGATTGTAGCCTTCTCATATGTTTTATATATAAAAACGCCCCCAAAAAGTGGGCGTGAGTTAAAATGGTATATAGACGAAATGTTCATATTAATAATGTTAATGATTCTGCATCAAAATTTTTTTCGAAAAATTTAAAATTTGACCGAAAACAGTTTTTTTATTGAAAACGCCCCCAAAAAGTGGGCGTGGCAAAAAACTTTATATGAACGAAATATAGATATTACGATTTTGTAAATATGCTGTTCAGACACTTTTTTAAAATTCTTTACGGTTTTGCTAAAAATTACGTTTTTCTAAAAAGGGGGCGTGGCAGTGGGCGGATTTCAAAAATTTTTACACTTGTAAAATTTTCGAAAAAAAATGTTGATGCAGAATAATTAGTAATATTAATAGAAACATTTCGTCAATAGATCATTTTAGCCCACGCCCACTTTTTGGGGGCGTTTTCTTACAAAAACCATTCGTATGCCCTACACAAAGGCATATGCAAAGAAAAACGTTGTTTTTTGTCGAACCCTAAAAGAATTTGATAAACCTTCGGAAGAGAGAAATAATTTCGATACATATACCTCAAAGTATATGGATCAATTCAGAATCGCTTGCTGAGTCGATTAAGCCATGTCTGTCTGTCCGTCCGTCTGTGTGTCACCGATTTTTGGGAATTAAATTTTGAGCTAGAGTGTTGAAATTTGGTACATAGACTCTCTGGCCGACGAAGCAGAACAAGTGTAAACATTTTTGAAATCCGCACACTGCCACGCCCCCTTTTAGAAAAACGTTGTTTTAGGCCAAACCGTAGGGAATTTCAAAAAAGTGTCTGAGCAGCATATTTAGACAATCCTAATATCTATATATCATCCATACAACGTTTTTTGCCACGCCCACTTTTTGGGGGCGGTTTTAGTAAAAAAACGCTTTTTGTCCAAATTTTAAAACTTTCGAACAAATTTTTGATGCAGATACTTCAGCAATGGTAATATAAACATTTTGTCGATAGATCATTTTCACCTATGCCCACATTTTGGAGGCGTTTTCTTACAAAAACCATTCGTTTACCCCGTCCCAAGGCATTAGTAATAGAAATACGTTGGTTTTTGTCGAACCACAAAAGATTTTGATAAACTGTCTCAGCAATATATATATGAGCCATAAGGCCTATATTTTGAGGATATTCATTTTAAGGATGGGATGGGAGAGGGTTTTCAACGATCCGCACAGCGGGTTGTAGCCTCTCATATGTTTATACCCTATCCCATAGGGGGTATATTAGTTTTGACATTAAGTTTGTAACATAGAGAAATAATTTCGATACATATACCTCAAAGTATATGGATCGATTCAGAATCACTAGCTGAGTCGATTAAGCCATGTCTGTCTGACTGTCCGTCCGTCCGTCCGTCCGTCTGTGTGTCACCGATTTTTGGGCCTTAAAGTTTGAGCTAGTGTGTTGAAATTTGGTATATAGACTCTCTGGCCGACGAAGAAGAACAAGTGTAAAAATTTTTGAAATCCGCCCACTGCCACGCCCCCTTCTAGAAAAACGTAGTTTAAAGCCAAACCGTAAGGAATTTCAAAAAAGTGTCTGAACAGCATATTTAGACAATCCTAATATCTATATTTCGTCCATACAAAGTTTTTTGCCAGGCCCACTTTTTGGGGGCGGTTTTAGTAAAAAACGCTTTTTGTCCAAATTTTAAACCTTTCGAAAAACATTTTGATGCAGATACTTCCGCATTGGTAATATAAACATTTTGTCGATAGATCATTTTCACCTATGCCCACATTTTGGAGGCGTTTTCTTACAAAAACCATTCGTATACCCCATCCCAAGGCATTAGCAATAGAAATACGTTGGTTTTTGTCGAACCACAAAAGATTTTGATAAACTGTCTGAGCAATATATTATGAGAATGTCATTTTCTGTATTTCATCGCCATAAGGCATATATTTTGAGGATATTAATTTTAAGGTGGGATGGGATAGGGTATTCAACGAGCCGCACAGCGGATTGTAGCCTCTCATATGTTTTTATACCCTATCCCATAGGGGTATATTAGTTTTGATACATAGTTTGTAACATAGAGAAATAATTTAGCTACATATACCTCAAAGTATATGGATCGACTCAGAATCGCTAGCTGAGTCGATTTAGCCATGTCTGTCCGTCCGTCCGTCCGTACGTCACCAGTTTTTGGGCCTTAAATTTTGAGCTAGAAGGATGAAATTTGGAACACGTGCTCTTTGTTGCTCCCAGCAGAATAAGTGTAAACATTTTTGAAATCCGCCCACTGCCACGCCCCCTTTTTAGAAAAACGTATTTTTTTGGGCAAACCATAAGGAATTTTGAAAAAGTGTCTGAGAAGCGTAGTTAGACAATCGTAAAATCTATATTTCGTTCATATAAAGTTTTTTGCCACGCCCACTTTTTGGGGGCGTTTTTAATAAAAAGCCTTTTACGGTCAAATTTTAAAATTTTCGAAAAAAAATGTTGATGCAGAATAATTAGTAATATTAATAGAAACATTTCGTCAATAGATCATTTTAGCCCACGCCCACTTTTTGGGGGCGTTTTCTTACAAAAACCGTTTGTATACCCTACCCCATAGCATATGCAGGAGGAAAACGATGTGTTTTGTCAAACAACAAAATATTCTGATAAACTTTTTGAACAATATATTGTTGTTACAATGTCATTTTCTATATTATAGGCTAATAAAGCCCACTTTTTGGAGATATTAATTTTAAAGATGGGATGGGATAGGGTATTCAACGATCCGCACAGCGGATTGTAGCCTTCTCATATGTTTTTAACATAAATCTTATTTTCTTGTAAGTGTGCTTAACAATTATCAAAAAATTACATTCATTAGAAAGGTTGTTTAGTTCTCAATGATAAAACACAAACAAATGTTGGGTGAGTGCAAGTTAACAGTTATTTTTTCTCTTTCTTGCCTATGCTCTAAGAAAAAGTTCAAGTTTTTTTGTTCACATGATTAGACGCACACGTTAAATTAGTTAGTTGTTTGTAATCTATTACGTGGATTTGAGTTATTTGTAAAGTTTAAGTAGTAAGGTGTGTAAGACTGATTTTTATCCAAAATGGGGGAAAATGCTTTAACAGAGAGAGAAAAAGGAAAAATTGACGCGTTGCATTCCGAAGGACTTTCCATAAGTGCTATCCTCACTTCAGTTAGGTCGGGTGGTTGGCAGTTTTCGCTGCCGTTGCCAATATTAAATAGTTCGTTCTGCCTGACAGCAAAATGTTGTTCGTCATCGCCGTTTAACAGTCTTCCGAAGTGGTTCTTCCATATCGTCAGCAGCGATTGTGTCTCAACCACGATATTTCATTGTTCATCTCGACAGGATTCTGTTCGAGCCGTGTATCCTTGGTTTTGACATTTTACACTTTGTTAAGACTTGCGAACATCGTTCCTGGAGTGGCACCTCACTATATCCTCGATCGCTCGCTTTTCTTGCTCTTTTTACTTCGTTCTGAAAAATCGGTGTTCTTCCTTTGTTCTTTGCCTATAGAGCACAATGACAGCTCTCGTCTTCACATGCAGTTTAGCCCTATAGGCCTCGTTCTTGGCTGCTAGTATATGTAGGCATTCCTCATAAAACTAGGGATTTCTTGCTGGTGGTCGCAATAAACCTAGCACATCAGTTGGGCTGATCTAATGGCTTGTTGGCATCGTTGGATTGTTCTTCGATATCCGATGCTATTGGTATTATTTTCACAGTATTTCTAGTTTGTTGTGGCGTGGTGGATATCCGCATTCTTAGCTTGGCTCCTAGCACGAATTTACCATCGTACTTCGGTAGTCTCTCAGAGGTTATGTCCTCCGTCGGACCGTGTGCGCCTATAAGGCTCAACCATCTAGTGACGATTAATGAGTGCCTTATACCTTGATATATAAGTAGCGTTTCAATCTCGATGTAATGTCTTGGTGGTAGTAGACAATAGCAGAGGTACATATTCCTTTCTCAAGACGACCCAGTTCGGATAGACAAAGTGAATAACCAACTTATGCTGCTTCGACATATTCGGGCAACTGGTTATTTAAGAAACTCAAGAATTGGTGAGGCTTCTTGAACAGAGAAGCCTGCACATAAATCTGGAAATCTATACCAGTGTGACCAACATTCGTACACCAACATCTTTAAAGGGAAAGAACACACATTTCTCTTTCTAAAATAAAACCCAAGGAACACAACACTTATCATCGATGCCCTGACTAGAAACTACATTCACGTCTCCGTTTTAATTGTGTTTATACCCTATCCAATAGGGGTATGTTAGTTTTGACATTAAGTTTGTAACATAGAGAAATAATTTCGATTCATATATATCAAAGAATATGGATCGATTCAGAATCGCTAGCTGAAACGATTAAGCCATATCTGTCTGTCCGTCTGTGTAACCGATTTTCGGGCCTAAAATTTTGAGCTAGAGTGTTGAAATTTGGTATATAGACTCTCTGGCCGACGAAGCAGAACAAGTGTAAAAATTTAGAAAAACGTAGTTTTAAGCCAAACCGTAAGGACTTTCAAAAAAGTTTCTGAGCAGCATATTTAGACAATCCAAATATCTATATTTCTTCAATACAAAGTTTTTTGACACTCCCACTTTTTGGGAGCGTTTTTAGTAAAAAACGCTTTTTGTCCAAATTTTAACACTTTCCAAAATTTGTTTGATGCAAATACTTCCCTAATGGTAATATAAACATTTTGTCCATAGATCATTTTCACTTACGCCCACATTTTGGGGGCGTTTTCTTACAAAAAACCATTTGTATACTTCATCCCAAGGCATTAGCAATAGAAATACGTTGTTTTTTGTCGAACCACAAAAGATTTTGATAAACTGTCTGAGCAATATATTGTGACAATGTCATTTTCTGTATTTCATCGCCATAAATCCGATATTTTGAGGATATTAATTTTAAGGATGGGATGGGAGAGGGTATTCAACGATCCGCACAGCGGATTGTAGCATCTTATATGTTTATACCCTATCCCATAGGGGGTATATTAGTTTTGACATTAAGTTTGTAACATAGAGATATAATTTCGATACATATACCTCAAAGTATATGGATCGATTCAGAATCGCTAGCTGAGTCGATAAAGCCATGTCTGTCTGTCCGTCCGTCCGTCCGTACGTCACCAGTTTTTGGGCCTTAAATTTTGAGCTAGAAGGATGAAATTTGATACACGTGCTTTTTTTTGTTGCTCCCAGCAGAACAAGTGTAAACATTTTTGAAATCAGCCCACTGCCACGCCCCCTTTTTAGAAAAACGAATTTTTGGCCAAACCATAAGGAATTTTGAAAAAGTGTCTGAGAAGCGTAGTTAGACAATCGTAATATCTATATTTCGTTCATATAAAGTTTTTTGCCACGCCCACTTTTTGGGGGCGTTTTAAAAAAAAAAACGTTTTACTGTCAAGTTTTAAAGTTTTCGAAAAAAATTTTGATGCAGAATAATTAGTAATATTAATATAAACATTTCATCTACAGATCATTTTAGCCCACGCTCACTTTATGGGGGCGTTTTCTTACAAAAACCGTTTGTATACCCTATCCCATAGCATATGCAGGAGGAAAACGATGTGTTTTGTCAAACAACAAAATATTCTGATAAACTGTTTGAACAATATATTGTTGTGACAATGTCATTTTCTATACTGGCTAATAAAGCCCACTTTTTGGAGATATTAATTTTAAGGATGGGATGGGATAGGGTATTCAACGATCCGCACAGCGGATTGTAGCCTTCTCATTCTTCTCTGCATTGAATTTCATACTTTCATAATAACGAATTGGGTTTTAATAATTATAAGAGATTGAAATTAATAAAAAAAATAATATTAGAAAATAATAAAAAAACAAGTGTAAAAAAATTTGAAATCCGCCCACTGGCTCGCCCCCTTTTTAGGAAAACTTATTTTTTGGCCAAACCGTAAGCAATTTTAAAAAAGTGTCTGAGCAGCATATTTAGAGAATCGTAATATCTATATTTCGTCAATATAAAGTTTTTTGCCACGCCCACTTTTTGGAGGCGTTTTATATAAAAAACGTTGTTCGGTCAAATTTTAAAATTTTCGAAAAAAATTTTGATGCACAACTATTGGCAGTATTAATACCAACATTTCTTCAATAGACCATTTTAACCCACGCCTACGTTTTAGGGGTTTTTTCCTACAAAAACCATTTATATGCCCTACCCCAAGGCATATGCAAAGAAAAACGTTGTTTTTTGTCGAACCATAAAAGAATTTGATAAACCTTCGGAACAATATGTTGTCACAACGTTATTTTCAATACTTTATGTACATAAAGATCATATTTTGGGGATATTAATTTTAAGGATGGGATGGGATAGGGTATTAAACGATCCGCACAGCGGATTGTAGCCTTCTCATATGTTGTTCAAACAGTTTATCAGAATCTTTTGTTGTTTGACAAAAACAACGTTTTTCTCCTGCATATGCTATGGGGTAGGCTTTACAAACGGTTTTTGTAAAAAAAACGCCCCCAAAAAGTGGGCGTGGCAATAAACATTATATTGACGAAATATAGATATAACGATTCTCTAAATATGCTGCTCAGACACTTTTTTAAAATTGCTTACGGTTTGGCCAAAAAATAAGTTTTCCTAAAAATGGGGCGTGGCAGTGGGCGGATTTCAAAAATTTTTACACATGTTTTTTTATTATTTTCTTATATTATTTACTTTTATTAATTTCAATCTCTTATAATTATTAAAACCCAATTCGTTATTATGAAAGTATGAAATTCAATGCAATTAATTATATAAACATATGAGAAGGCTACAATCCACTGTGCTTAGCGTTGAATACCCTATCGCATCCCATCTGTAAAACTAATATCCCCAAAAAGCGGCTTAAAACACGATGGGGATTTAAATATAGAAAATGACATTGTCAGAACAAATTTTACGGTTCTACAAAAGACAAGGTGTTTCTCCTGCATATGTTATGGGGTAGTGTATAAAAATGGTTTTTATATAAAAACGCCCCCAAAAAGTGGGCGTGGGTTCAAATGGTCTATAGACGAAATGTTCATATTAACAATACTAATGATTCTGCATCAACATATTTTTTCGAAAATTTTAAAATTTGACCGAAAAAGGTTTTTGATATAAAACGCCTCCAAAAAGTGGGCGTGGCAAAAAACTTTATATTGGCAAAATATAGATAATTCGATTCTCTAAATATGCTGCTCCGACACTTTTTTAAAATTCTTTACGGTTTGGCAAAAAAAAACGTTTTCCTAAAAAGGGGCGTGGCAGTCTTCGGATTTTAAAAAATTTTTACACTTGTTCTGGTGACTCGGACAAGGATCCTATATACCAAATTTCATTCTCCTAGCTCAAAATTCAAGGCTCAAAAATCGGTGACGAACAGACAGACGGACGGACGGACGGACAGACAGACATGGCTAATTCGACTCAGCTAGCGATTCTGAGTCGATCCATATACTTTGAGGTATATGTAGCAAAATTATTTCTCTATGTTACAAACTATGTATCAAAACTAATATATCCCTATTGGATAGGGTATAAAAACTCTCACCTTACTGGGATTCGAACTCGTGTTCTCTCGCACGGTAGTCCAACACGCTAGGCTGTACTCTCGAACATGAAAGACGAATAAATACAACGCAGTACTAGAATCGTGTTGACTCATTCTCCGGTAGGTTCCCGATCTTTTCACCTTTTTTCCAATCTTTACACCTTGTCCCGAACGTTTCGCCTTTTTCCTTATCTTTTACCCTTAGCTTTCTTAAGCCTTCATTCGTAAGCTCTATACATGCTATGCTTCGGATTAACTTCGTGCGAAGTTAAACCGAAACATCTTATCTTATGGTAGGTACATGTACACACATTCCGGAAGTTGAAAAACAACCTTACAGAAGTTACGCAATCATAATTTGGGTTATGCTTGTGAATTTTCCTGCATAATGTCTTAAACAAGCTTCTACCCAAACAAACGACTGCCAAAATGCTCAACCTCAGCGCATAAGTGCTATAGAAGGCCAATAGAAATAATTGCTTTTGGGAATTAAATATTTGTAACTTATAGAAGAATAATTTTTAGTTGGGTACCTCAAAGTATATGGATCGATTCAGAATGACTAGCTGAGTCGATTAAGCCATGTCTGTCTGTCCGTCCGTCCGTCCGTCCGCCCGTCCGTCTGTACGTCACCGATTTTTAGACCTTAAATTTTGAGCTAGGATAATTAAATTTGGTATATAGGATCCTCATCTCTGCCTACAGAACAAGTGTAAAAATTTTTGAAATCCGCCCACTGCCACGCCCCCTTTTAAGAAAAACTCAGTTTTTGACCAAACCGTAAGGAATTTTAAAAAAGTTTCTGAACAACATATTAAGACAATATTAATATTTATATTTCGTCCATATAAAGTTTTTTGCCACGCCCACTTTTTGTGGCCGTTTTTAATAAAAAATGTTTTACGGTCAAATTTTAAAATTTTCGAAAAAAATTTTATGCCGAATAATTAGTAATATTAATATAAACATTTCGTCTTTAGACAATTTTAACCCACGCTCACTTTAAGGGGGCGTTTTTATATAAAAACCTTAGTAAAAAACCCCATCCCAAGAAATTAGCAATAGAAATACGTTGTTGTTTGTCGAACCACAAAAGGTTTTGATAAACTGTCTGAGCAATATATTGTGACAATGTCATTTTCTGTATTTCATCGCCATAAAGCCCACATTTTGAGGCTATTAATATTAAGGATGGGATGGGGTAGGGTATTCAACGGTCCGCACAGCGGATTGTAGCCTTCTCATATGTTTTTATACCCTATCCCGTAGGGGTATATTAGTTTTGATACTTAGTTTGTAACATAGAGAAATAATTTTGCTACATATACCTCAAAGTATATGGATCGACTCAGAATCGATAGCTGAGTCGATTCAGCCATGTCTGTCTGTCCGTCCGTCCGTCCGTCCGTACGTCCGTCTGTCAGTCACCGATTTTTAGGCCTTAAATTTTAAGCTAGGATAATGAAATTTGGTATATAGGATCCTCGTCTCTGGCTACAAAAAAAGTGTAAACATTTTTGAAATCCGGCCACTGGCACGCCCCCTTTTAAGAAAAACTCAGTTTTTGACCAAACCGTGAGGAATTTTAAAAAAGTATCTGAATATCATATTTAGACAATATTAATATCTATATTTCGTCGATATAAAGTTTTTTGCCACGCCGACTTTTTGGGTGCGTTTTCTATAAAAAACTGTTTTCGGTCAAATTTTAAATTTTTTGAAAAAAAATTTGAAGCAGAATCATTAACATTATTAATATAAACATTTCATCTATATACCAATTTAACCCACGCCCACTTTTTGGGGGCGTTTTTATATAAAAACCATTTTTATACACTACCCCATAACATATGCAGGAGAAAACCTTGTCTTTTGTAGAACCGTAAAAGGGTTTTGTAAGCAGTCTGAAGAATTTGTTGTCACTATATCATTTTTTCTATTTTATCCACATCGTGTTTTAAGCCATGCCCACTTTTTTGGGGATTTTAGTTTTATGGATAGCAGGGGATAGGGTATTCAACGATCCGCACAGCGGATAGTAGCCTTCTCATATGTTTCTATTGCATATGCCTTGGGGTAAGGCATACAAATATTTTTTGTAAGAAAACGCACCCAAAAAGTGGGTTTAGGTGAAAATGATATATAGACAAAATGTTTATTTAATCATTACGGAAGCATTTGCATCAAAAGTTTTTTTCGATTTTTTTTTAATTTGGACAAAAAGCGTTTTTTACTAAAAACGCCCCCAAAAAGTGGGCGTGGCAAAAAACTTTGTATGGACGAAATATAGATATTAGGATTGTCTAATTATGTTGCAAACACACTTTTTTGAAATTCCTTATGGGTTTGGCTTAAAACAACGTTTTTCTAAAAGGGGGTGTGGCAGTGAGCGGATTTTAAAAATGTTTACACTTGTTCTGGTGACTCGGCCAAGGATCCTATGTACCAAATTTCATTATCCTAGCTCAAAATTTAAGGCCCAAAAATCGGTGACGAACAGACAGACGGACGGACAGACAGACATGGCTTATTCGACTCAGCTAGCGATTCTGAGTCGATCCATATACTTTGAGGTATATGTGGCTAAATTATTTCTCTGTGTTACAAACTTAGTATCAAAACTAATATACCCCTATGGGATAGGATATAAAAAGTGTCTGAGCAGCATATTTAGAGAATCATAATGTATATATTTCGTCAATATAGTTTTTTCTGGTCAAATTTTTAAATTTTCAAAAATTTTGATGCACAATCATTGGCAGTATTAATATGAACATTTCGTCTATAGACCATTTTTACCCACGTCCACTTTTTGGGGGCGTTTTCTTACAAAAAAACATATGAGAGGCTACCATCCGCTATGCGGATTGTTGAATACCCTATCCCATCCCATCCTTTAAATTAATATCCTCAAAATATAGGCCTTATGGCGATGAAAACACATTGTCACAATATATTGCTCAGAGAGTTTCTCAAAATCTTTTGTGGTTCGACAAAAAACAACGTATTTCTATTGCTAATGCATTGGGATGGGGTATACAAATGGTTTTTGTAAGAAAACGCACCCAAAATGTGGGCGTAGGTGAAAATGATCTATGGACAAAATGTTTATATTACCATTGCGGAAGTATATGCATCAAAAATTTTTTCGAAAGTTTTAAAATTTTCACAAAAAGCGTTTTTTTTACGGAAAACGCCCCCAAAAAGTGGGCGTGGTAAAAAACTTTGTATGAACGAAATATAGATATTAGGATTGTCTAAATATGCTGCTCCGACACTTTTTTGAAATTCCTTACGGTTTGGCCCAAAAATAGGTTTTTCTAAAAAGGGGGCGTGGATCTTCTCATATGTTGTTTCTCATATGTTGTTAAAACAGTTTATCAGAATATTTTGTTGTTTGACAAAACACATCGTTTTCCTCCTGCATATGCTATGGGATGGGGTAAGAAAACGCCCCCAAAAAGTGGGCGTGGGCTAAAATGATCCAGGGACGAAACGTTTATATTAATATTACTAATTATTCTGCATCAACATTTGTATACCCTATCCCATAGGGGGGTATATTAGTTTGGATACTTAGTTTGGAACAAAGAGAAATAATTTAGCTACATATACCTCAAAGTATATGGATCGACTCAGAATCGATAGCTGAGTCGATTTAGCCATGTCTGTCCGTCCGTCCGTTCATCCGTCACCAGTTTTTGGGCCTTAAATTTTGAGCTAGAAGGATGAAATTTGGTACACGTGCTCTTTGTTGCTCCCAGCAGAACAAGTGTAAACATTTTTGAAATCCGCTTACTGCCACGCCTCCTTTTTAGAAAAACGTATTTTTTGGCCAAACCATAAGGAATTTTGAAAAACTTTATGAACAACATATTTAGACAATCTGAATATCTGTATTTCGTTCATATAAAGTTTTTTGCCACGCCCAGTTTTTGGGGCCGTTTTTGATAAAAAACGTTTTTCGGTCAAATTTTAAAATTTTCGAAAAAACTTTTGATGCAGAATCATTAGTAGTATAAATATGAACATTTCGTCCATAGACTATTTCAACCCACGCCCACTTTTTGGGGGCGTTTTTATATAAAAACCATTTTTGTACACTACCCCATAACATATGCAGGAGAAAACCTTGTATTTTGTAGAACCGTCAAAGTTTTTTGTAAACAGTCTGAACAATTTGTTGTCACCATGTCATTTTCTTTATTTTATCAACATCGTGTTTTTAGCCATGTCCACTTTTTGGGGATTTTAGTTTTACAGATAGGATGTGATAGGGTATTCAACGATCCGCACAGTGGATTGTAGCCTTCTCATATGTTTATACCCTATCCCATAGGGGTATATTAGTTTTGATACTTAGTTTGTAACATAGAGAAATAATTTTGCTACATATACCTCAAAGTATATGGATCGACTCAGAATCGCTAGCTGAGTCGATTAAGCCATGTCTGTCTGTCCGTCCGTCCGTCCGTCTGTACGTCACCGATTTTTAGGCCTTAAATTTTGGGGCGTTTTTATATAAAAACCATTTTTATACACTACCCCATAACAGATGCCGGAGAAAACCTTGTCTTTTGTAGAACCGTAAAATTGTTTTGTAAGCATTTGTAAGCATATTTTATCCACATCGTGTTTTTAGCCATGCCCACTTTTTTGGAGATTTTAGTTTTATGGATAGGATGGGATAGGGTATTCAACGATCCGCACAGCGGATTGTAGCCTTCTCATATGTTTTTTCTACAAGTTGCATTGTTAATATGTCTTAAAAGCTGTGGAACTTTGTTTAGGATGTTGGGTATTGTAAAGATAAGTTGCCTCTTGCCATAAACGTTTGAGATACATGGAAGTTCATAGAAACCCTCTGCTCGTCTTCTTGTTGTGTATTGGTGGTTGATTGGTGTTCTAAAGCGTAAGTCATCATAATATTCCACCGCTGCTGTCATCTCGAAAATATTTTTCACTCTCATCACCGTCTCTGCGTTTGGTGTGCTATTTCTTCTCGTTATTAATTTTACCGCTCTGTCTTGAACTTTTTGAAGTTTGTTTATATGAGTTGCTGAAGCTCCTCCCCATGCAAGTATACCATATCTCAATCTTGATTCAACAAGAGCATAATAAATTTGTTTTTGCACTGTGGTAGTCGCTTTGTATTGCATGCAAGCCAAAGCGAAGAGTGACCCTCTCAGTTTGCTCCTTGTATCATTGACATGGCTCTCCCAGATGAAATGGCTATCAATCGTAATCCCTAGATATTTATACGTGTTGACTACTTCTAAAGTATCAACATTTGGTTGGTTGTCACAGTAAAACGTGTAATGTGAGCCTTAGCTATGCGATAGCAAGGAGGTGTTGTGTCCTTAAGGATTAGCAGCTTGTGGGCACGCTGGCAAAAGCTCGGCTTAGCTCGCCGTATCGGTCGGGGATCTTGCTACTATTTCTCACACACAAACAAATTAAAATCGTGCCAATTAAATGTGAACAAAGAAAAATACCGAAATCTTATTACAAACATATGAGAAGGCTACAATCCGCTGTGCGGATCGTTGAATACCCTATCCCATCCTATCCATAAAACTAAAATCCCCAAAAAACAGGGCATGGCTAAAAACACGATGTGGATAAAATAGAAAAAATGATAAAGTGACAACAAATTCTTCAGACTGCTTACAAAACAATTTTACGGTTCTACAAAAGACAAGGTTTTCTCCTGCATATGTTATGGGGTAGTGTATAAAAATGGTTTTTATATAAAAACGCCCCCAAAAAGTGGGCGTGGGTTAAAATGGTATATAGACAAAATGTTCATATTAATAATGTTAATGATTCTGCATCAAAATTTTTTTCGAAAAATTTAAAATTTGACCGAAAACAGTTTTTTATTGAAAACGCCAACAAAAAGTGGGCGTGGCAAAAAACTTTATATGGACGAAATATAGATATTATTATTGTCTAAATATGTTGTTCAGAATTTTTTTTAAAATTTCTTACGGTTTGGTCAAAAACTGAGTTTTTCTTAAAAGGGGGCGTGGCAGTGGGCGGATTTCAAAAATGTTTACACTTGTTCTGTAGGCAGAGACAAGGATCCTATAAACCAAATTTCATTATCCTAGCTCAAAATTTAAGGCCTAAAAATCGGTGACGTACAGACGGACGGACGGACGGACGGACAGACAGACATGGCTTAATCGACTCAGCTAGCGATTCTGAGTCGATCCATATACTTTGAGGTATATGTAGCTAAATTATTTCTCTATGTTACAAACTAAGTATCAAAACTAATATACCCCTATGGGATAGGGTATATAAAACTGACACCCATAAGGGTTTACAATCGCCACCACGTCCGAACAGCCACGCGTCTAAATATCGAATGTCTAACAAATGTCACCTTCACGCATGACCCAACATGGGTTACGCATATTATATCCGCCGACCTTTCCCTCTCACACATACCACACATAAGATCGGTTTATAGCGAATATACAAAACCCTGCAGCTTACTTAATTTTATTCAAAAACATATGAGAGGCTACAATCCGCTATGCGGATCGTTGAATACCCTATCCCATCCCATCCTTTCAATTAATATCCTCAAAATATAGGCCTTATGGCGATGAAATACAGAAAATGACATTGTCACAATATATTACTCAGACAGTTTCTCAAAATCTTGTGTGGTTCGACAAAAAAACAACGTATTTCTATTGCTAATGCCTTGGGATGGGGTATACAAATGGTTTTTGTAAGAAAACGCCCCCAAAATGTGGGCGTAGGTGAAAATGATCTATGGACAAAATGTTTATATTACCATTTCGGAAGTATTTGCATCAATTTTTTTTTCGAAAGTTTTAAAATTTGGACAAAAAGCGTTTTTTACTAAAAACGCCCCCAAAAAGTGGGCGTGGCAAAAAACTTTGTATGAACGAAATATAGATATTAGGATTGTCTAAATATGCTACTCAGACACTTTTTTGAAATTCCTTACGGTTTAGCCAAAAAATAAGTTTTCCTAAAAAGGGGGCGTGGCAGTGGGCGGATTTCAAAAATTTTTACACTTGTTCTGGTGGCACGGACGAGGATCCTATATACCAAATTTCATTATCCTAGCTCAAAATTTAAGGCCCAAAAACCGCTGACGAACAGACAGACGGACGGACGGACGGACGGACGGACGGACGGACGGACGGACGGACGGACAGACAGACATGGCTAATTCGACTCAGCTAGCGATTCTGAGTCGATCCATATACTTTGAGGTATATGTAGCAAAATTATTTCTCTATGTTACAAACTAAGTATCAAAACTAATATACCCCCCTATGGGATAGGGTATAAACATATGAGAAGGCTACAATCCGCTGTGCGGATCGTTGAATACCCTATCCCATCCTATCCATAAAACTAAAATCCCCAAAAAAGGGGACATGGCTAAAAACACGATGTGGATAAATAGAAAAAATGATATAGTGACAACAAATTCTTCAGACTGCTTACAAAACACTTTAACGGTTCTACAAAAGACAAGGTTTTCTCTTGACCGAAAACAGTTTTTTATTGAAAACGCCCCCAAAAAGTGGGCGTGGCAAAAAACTTTATATGGACGAAATATAGATATTAATATTGTCTAAATATGATGTTCAGAAACTTTCTTAAAATTCCTTACGGTTTGGTCAAAAACTGAGTTTTTCTTAAAAGGGGGCGTGGCAGTGGGCGGATTTCAAAAATTTTTACACTTGTTCTGTAGGCAGAGACGAGGATCCTATATACCAAATTTCATTATCCTAGCTCAAAATTTAAGGCCTAAAAATCGGTGACGTACAGACGGACGGACGGACGGACGGACGGACAGACAGACATGGCTTAATCGACTCAGCTAGCGATTCTGAGTCGATCCATATACTTTGAGGTATATGTAGCAAAATTATTTCTCTATGTTACAAACTAAGTATCAAAACTAATATACCCCTATGGGATAGGGTATAAACATATGAGAAGGCTACAATCCGCTGTGCGGATCGTTGAATACCCTATCCCATCCTATCCATAAAACTAAAATCCCCAAAAAAGTGGGCATGGCTAAAAACACGATGTGGATAAAATAGAAAAAATGATATGGTGACAACAAATTCTTCAGACTGCTTACAAAACAGTTTTACGGTTCTACAAAAGACAAGGTTTTCTCCTGCATATGTTATGGGGTTGGGTATAAAAATGGTTTTTATATAAAAACGCCCCCAAAAAGTGGGCGTGGGTTAAAATGGTATATAGACGAAATGTTTATATTAATAATGTTAATGATTCTGCATCAAAAATTTTTTCGAAAAATTTAAAATTTGACCGAAAACAGTTTTTTATTGAAAACGCCCCCAAAAAGTGGGCGTGGCAAAAAACTTTATATAGACGAAATATAGATATTAATATTGTCTAAATATGCTGTTCAGAAACTTTTTTAAAATTCCTTACAGTTTGGCCAAAAACTGAGTTTTTCTTAAAAGGGGGCGTGGCAGTGGGCGGATTTCAAAAATTTTTACACTTGTTCTGTAGGCAGAGACGAGGATCCTGTATACCAAATTTCATTATCCTAGCTCAAAATTTAAGGCCTAAAAATCGGTGACGTACAGACGGACGGACGGACGGACGGACGGACGGACGGACAGACAGACATGGCTTAATCGACTCAGCTAGCGATTCTGAGTCGATCCATATACTTTGAAGTATATGTAGCAAAATTATTTCTCTATGTTACAAACTAAGTATCAAAACTAATATACCCCCCTATGGGATAGGGTATAAACATATGAGAAGGTTACAATCCACTGTGCGGATCGTTGAATACCCTATCCCATCCTATCTGTAAAACTAAAATCCCCAAAAAGTGGACATGGCTAAAAACACGATGTGGATAAAATGAAGAATATGACATGGTGACAACAAATTCTTCAGACTGCTTATAAAAAAACTTTTACGGTTCTACAAAAGACAAGGTTTTCTCCTGCATATGTTATGGGGTAGGGTATAAAAATGGTTTTTATATAAAAACGCCCCCAAAAAGTGGGCGTGGGTTAAAATGGTCTATTGACGAAATGTTCATATTTATATTACTAATGATTCTGCATCAAAATTTTTTTAGAAAATTTTAAAATTTGACCGAAAAACATTTTTTTATTAAAAACGCCCCCAAAAGTGGGCGTGGCAAAAAACTTTATATGAACGAAATACAGATATTCAGATTGTCTAAATATGTTGTTCAGAAAGTTTTTCAAAATTCCTTATGGTTTGGACAAAAAATACGTTTTTCTAAAAAGGGGGCGTGGCAGTGGGCGGATTTCAAAAATTTTTACACTTGTTCTGCTGGGAGCAACAAAGAGCACGTGTACCAAATTTCATCCTTCTAGCTCAAAATTTAAGGCCCAAAAACTGGTGACGTACGGACGGACGGACGGACAGACATGGCTAAATCGACTCAGCTATCGATTCTGAGTCGATCCATATACTTTGAGGTATATATAGCTAAATTATTTCTCTATGTTACAAACTATGTATCAAAACTAATATACCCCTATGGGATAGGGTATAAACATATGAGAAGGCTACAATCCGCTGTGCGGATCGTTGAATACCCTATCCCATCCTATCCATAAAACTAAAATCCCCAAAAAAGTGGGCATGGCAAAAACACGATGTGGATAAAATAGAAAAAATGATAAAGTGACAACAAATTCTTCAGACTGCTTACAAAACAATTTTACGGTTCTACAAAAGACAAGGTTTTCTCCTGCATCTGTTGTGGGGTAGTGTATAAAAATGGTTTTTTTATACCCTATCCCATAGGGGGGTATATTAGTTTTGATACTTAGTTTGTAACATAGAGAAATAATTTTGCTACACATACCTCAAAGTATATGGATCGACTCAGAATCGCTAGCTGAGTCGAATTAGCCATGTCTGTCTGTCCGTCCGTCCGTCCGTCCGTCCGTCCGTCCGTCCGTCTGTTCGTCAGCGGTTTTTGGGCCTTAAATTTTGAGCTAGGATAATGAAATTTGGTATATAGGATCCTCGTCCGTGCCACCAGAACAAGTGTAAAAAATTTTGAGATCCGCCCACTGCCACGCCCCCTTTTTAGGAAAACTTATTTTTTGGCCAAACCGTAAGGAATTTCAAAAAAGTGTCTGAGTAGCATATTTAGACAATCCTAATATCTATATTTCGTTTATACAAAGTTTTTTGCCACGCCCACTTTTTGGGGGCGTTTTTAGTAAAAAACGCTTTTTGTCCAAATTTTAAAACTTTCGAAAAAAATTTTTATGAAAATACTTCTTTGGACATTTTGTCCAAAGATCATTTTCACCTACGCCCACATTTTGGGGGCGTTTTCTTACAAAAACCATTTGTATACCCCATCCCAAGGCATTAGCAATAGAAATACGTTGTTTTTTGTCGAACCACACAAGATTTTGAGAAACTGTCTGAGCAATATATTGTGACAATGTCATTTTCTGTATTTCATCGCCATAAGGCCTATATTTTGAGGATATTAATTTAAAGGATGGGATGGGAAAGGGTATTCAACGATCCCCATAGCGGATTGTAGCCACTCATATGTTTTTTATATAAAAACGCCCCCAAAAAGTGGGCGTGGGTTAAAATGGTATATAGACGAAATGTTTATATTAATAATGTTAATGATTCTGCATCAAAATTTTTTTCGAAAAATTTAAAATTTGACCGAAAACAGTTTTTAATTGAAAACGCCCCCAAAAAGTGGGTGTGGCAAAAAACTTTATACGGACGAAATATAGATATTAATATTGTCTATATATGTTGTTCAGAAACTTTTTTAAAGTTCCTTACGGTTTGGTCAAAAAATGAGTTTTTCTTAAAAGGGGGCGTGGCAGTGGGCGGATTTAAAAAAATTTTACACTTGTTCTGTAGGCAGAGACGAGGATCCTATATACCTAATTTCATTATCCTAGCTCAAAATTTAAGGCCTAAAAATCGGTGACGTACAGACGGACGGACGGACGGACGGACGGACAGACAGACATGGCTTAATCGACTCAGCTAGCGATTCTGAGTCGATCCATATACTTTGAGGTATATGTAGCAAAATTATTTCTCTATGTTACAAACTAAGTATCAAAACTAATATACCCCTATGGGATAGGGTATACAAATGTTGATGCAGAATAATTAGTAATATTAATATAAACGTTTCGTCCCTGGATCATTTTAGCCCACGCCCACTTTTTGGGGGCGTTTTCTTACAAAAACCGTTTGTATACCCCATCCCATAGCATATGCAGGAGGAAAACGATGTGTTTTGTCAAACAACAAAATATTCTGATAAACTGTTTTAACAACATATGAGAAGGCTACAATCCACTGTGCGGATCGTTGAATACCCTATCCCATCCTATCTGTAAAACTAAAATCCCCAAAAAGTGGACATGGCTAAAAACACGATGTGGATAAAATTAAGAATATGACATGGTGACAACAAATTCTTCAGACTGCTTATAAAAAATTTTTAACGGTTCTACAAAAGACAAGGTTTTCTCCTGCATATGTTATGGGGTAGGGTATGAAAATGGTTTTTATATAAAAACGCCCCCAAAAAGTGGGCGTGGGTTAAAATGGTCTATTGACGAAATGTTCATATTTATATTACTAATGATTCTGCATCAAAATTTTTTTAGAAAATTTTGAAATTTGACCGAAAAACGTTTTTTATTAAAAACGCCCCCAAAAAGTGGGCGTGGCAAAAAACTTTATGTGAACGAAATACAGATATTCAGATTGTCTAAATATGTTGTTCAGAAAGTTTTTCAAAATTCCTTATGGTTTGGCCAAAAAATACGTTTTTTCTAAAAAGGGGGCGTGGCAGTGAGCGGATTTCAAAAATTTTTACACTTGTTCTGCTGGGAGCAACAAGGAGTACGTGTACCAAATTTCATCTTTCTAGCTCAAAATTTAAGGCCCAAAAACTGGTGACGTACGGACGGACGGACGGACAGACATGGCTAAATCGACTCAGCTATCGATTCTGAGTCGATCCATATACTTTGAGGTATATGTAGCTAAATTATTTCTCTATGTTACAAACTATGTATCAAAATTAATATACCCCTATGGGATAGGGTATAAACATATGAGAGGCTACAATCCGCTATGCGGATCGTTGAATACCCTATCCCATCCCATCCTTTAAATTAATATCCTCAAAATATAGGCCTTATGGCGATGAAAAACAGAAAATGACATTGTCACAATATATTGCTCAGACAGTTTCTCAAAATCTTTTGTGGTTCGACAAAAAACAACCTATTTCTATTGCTAATGCCTTGGGATGGGTTATACAAATGGTTTTTGTAAGAAAACGCCCCCAAAATGTAGGCGTAGGTGAAAATGATCTATGGACAAAATGTTTATATTACCATTGCGGAAGTATTTGCATCAAAATTTTTTTCGAAAGTTTTAAAATTTGGACAAAAAAAGTTTTTTACTAAAAACGCCCCCAAAAAGTGGGCGTGGCAAAAAACTTTGTATGGACGAAATATAGATATTAGGATTGTCTTAATATGTTGCTCCCACACTTTTTTGAAATTCCTTACGGTTTGGCTTAAAACTACGTTTTTTCTAAATGGGGGCGTGGCAGTGAGCGGATTTAAAAAATGTTTACACTTGTTCTGGTGACTCGGCCAAGGATCCTATATACCAAATTTCATTATCCTACCTTAAAATTTAAGGCCCAAAAATCGGTGACGGAAACACGGACGGACGGACGGACAGACAGACATGGCTAATTCGACTCAGCTAGCGAATCTGAGTCGATCCATATACTTTGAGGTATATGTAGCTAAATTATTTCTCTATGTTACAAACTAAGTATCAAAACTAATATACCCCTATGGGATAGGGTAGAAACATATGAGAAGGCTACAATCCGCTGTGCGGATCGTTGAATACCCTATCCCATCATATCCATAAAACTAGAATCCCCAAAAAAGTGGGCATGGCTAAAAACACGATGTGGATAAAATAAAAAAAATGATATTTTTTTTTTTTTTTTTTTTTTAAATTCTGACCTGCCTAAGCAGTAATATACACATCGACCTAAAAGATCTATTGTGCTTGCCGTCAGATGCTTTTTAGGTTAGTAGCGCTTCTACTTTCCTAATGTAGCTGATAATACTTTCAGCCGAAGATTTCCTCAATTCTTCGGGACTTAAGAATTCCCTGAAGAAAGATTCTCTTCTCATACCGTAAAGAGCCGGGCATTCACATATGATATGCTCGGCTGTTTCGTCTTCTTCTAGACATAGTCTGCACTCCGGTGAGTCGACTAGACGCATTTTATTTAGGTGATATCGCAGACCGTGATGACCAGTTAGGTAGCCTACTAAGTTTTTGATATCGTGCCTGCGAAGATTTAGTATCTTGTCGGCATCTGATTTGAAGGGCTGAATAGCTCTTTTGGCCTGTCTTAGGCCTGGGATGTTTCCCCAGTATGAAACACATTTGTTTTGTTCCCAGTTTTTTATGACTAGATTTATGGCTGATTTGGGGATTGCACAGAAGGGTTCAGGTCCAATGAAGGGGGTTTCGGAACCTTTTCTGGCTAGTTCATCAGCTTTTTCGTTACCTTCAACTCCCTTATGTCCGGGGACCCACCATAGTTTGGTCTTGTTCCTGGAACTGAGTGTTTGGAGGGAGTTGAAGCAGTGTAGTACTGATTTGGAGTCAATGATGTGTGAGCTAAGGGCTTTTATAGCTGCTTGACTGTCCGTGAATATATGGATGTTTGCGCCTTTAATACCTGAGTTGTGTATTAGGTTTGCGCATTCTTTTATGGCATGGAGCTCAGCTTGGAATACACTAGGGTTTTTTCCCATAGGTATTGAGATGTTTTTATTTGGTCCATGTATGCCAGCTCCTACCCCTGAGTCCATTTTAGAACCATCCGTATACCACTTTAGGCCGTTTAGGCAGTTTGGAGGGTTGTTGCTACACCATGCTTCTCTGGTTGTGATCTCCGTTGAGAATCTTTTGTCGAAGCATAGTGTCTTTGGTAAGCGGTCTGTAACCGCACAGATCATGTCAAGTTCTGGAAGTTCGGATAGAAGTTCAATTAGTTTTAGATGTTCACTAATGTTTAATTCTTCCGCTTGTGTCAAACTTGCTGAGCTGCGAATTGCCACTTTTTTTATGTAAATGTGGAGAGGTGTTAGTCCTATTATGGCTTCCATAGCCGCCGTGGGACAGGTACGCATAGCTCCGGTAATGCCCAGACAGGCAAGCCGTTGTACCTTGTTTAATTTATTTATAGTTGTTTTTTGGGTGACTTTGTTCCACCATACTATTGAAGCGTATGTTATAATGGGCCTGACCATGATCGTGTAGATCCAGTGTGTGGTCTTTGGAGAGATTCCCCAGGTTTTACCATACATGCTTCGGCAAGCCCAGAAAGCTTTGGTTGCTTTTTGAATTTTGTTGTTGATGTGGGAGTTCCAGCTTAGTTTTTTATCGAGGATCACTCCAAGATATTTTACTTCGTTGGAATACTCAATGTATGTACCATTTATTGAAATTTGGGTAAGATTTAATTTCCTCCTTTTTGTAAAAGGGACGATGATAGCCTTGCTGGGGTTTATAGAGAGACTTTCTTTATTACACCAGTCTATGACTATCTTAAGGGCGTTTTGCAAACGTGTTGTAACTTCGTTTGGTTCTTTGCCCTTTATTATGATGACTAGGTCATCGGCGTATCCAATTATATTGAAACCTGCATTACTTAGGTCTTGAAGTAGGTTATCGATAACCAGAGACCATAGTAGGGGTGAGAGTACTCCTCCCTGAGGGCAGCCTTTAACGGCTGTTACTGATACTGAGGTCTGTGCTGATGAAGCAGTTATTTTCCGACTTTCAAGCATCGCTTTGATCCATTTGATGGTGGGATGATCTATTCTTCTATGAGTCAAAGCATTTGATATGGAGTCATATCCAGTGTTGTCAAAAGCGCCCTCTATGTCTAGGAAGGCACATAAAGCTACTTCTTTGTTTTCGTATGCACTTTTTATTTGTGATGTTAAACTTAGAAGTGCTCCTTCCGTGGATTTACCTTTTTGGTAGGCGAATTGACATGGGTGCAGAGGAGTGCTTTCATTTAAGCACTCTCTAATGTGTACGTCAAGTATTCTTTCCATTGTTTTCAGGAAAAACGATGTTAAGCTTATTGGACGGTATGATTTAGGTTGTTCTATTGGTTTGCCTGGTTTGGGGATAAATACCACGTTTACCTCCCTCCAGGTTTGTGGTATGTAGCCCCAATTGAAACTAAACCTAAATAAGGCTACCATAGTGGGTAGGAAAAAGTCCAAACCCTTTTTATAAGAGCAGGAAAGATTCCGTCTGTCCCTGGTGCCTTGTATGGTTTAAATGAGTTGATCGCCCATTTGACCTTATCCGGAGTAAAAAGTTTGCCGGATAAACTATTAATCCTTTTCAGGTTTATAGGGGGTGAGTCATCTATCATGTGTTCATGAAACTCAGTTGTGATTGTAGAGCCGGGAAAGTGTACCTGAAGAAGTGTGGTCAACGTTTCTTCCCGGTCGCATGTGATTTTACCGTCAGCTTTGACTAGTAATCCCATGCAGTTTGTTTTATCTTTCGAGAGTGCCCTCTGGAGACGCGCCACCGCCGGAAGCTCTTCGAGTTCCTCACAGTATTTGCGCCAGGACGCTCTTTTTGATTTTCGCAACTCTATGTTGTATTGGGTAAGTAGAGATTTATATTGGTCCCACTTTCCGGTGCGTTTGGCTTTATTGAAAAGTTTTCTTACTCTTTTACGGAAACTTTCTAGGTTATCGTTCCACCATGGTGTGCACCTCTTTGCCACAGTGCGTTTAACCTTACAGCTATTTGTAAAAGATGAGATGATAATGTCATTTAGTTGACATTGTGCGACTTCCGCTTCACTTACACATGAAGGTTTTTCTGGAAGTATGTCACATTTAATCGATAGATTTTCTCGATACGTTCTCCAATTTGTGAGTTTGTTGTCGTATTTAATCGGCGCATCCTCGGTGTTGCATCTTAATTGGAAACTTATGTGCATGTGATCCGATAAAGATGCCTCACCAGAAACGTGCCAATTTTCGACGGTGTTTTTGACAAACGGAGAAGAGATGGTAAGGTCTAAAACTTCTTCTCTTAAAACGTTTCTAAACGTGGGTTTATTACCCTTATTTAGTATAACTAAATTGTTGCTATATAGGTATTCTAATAAGGACTCACCTCTTTTGTTTGTATCTCGACTGCCCCATATTGTGTTATGCGCGTTGGCGTCGCAGCCGAAGATAAGATGTAGTTGCTGGGTCTGGCAGTACTGGACAAGTTCCTGTACTGGGCGAGGTGGTATTTCGTCATCTCCAGCAAAGTACGCCGATGCGCATACAATTTTTTGTAGCTCTCGGCCGTTGCGTCTTTCTAAAAGGACAGCCACCAGATCTTTGGTAATGAAACCTGGAATGGGAGAGAATTTTATATCTTTTGCAACTAAAAGAGCTGCCCTTGGTCTAAAATTTCCCCGGGCGAAGATGAGCTCTCTGGTTTTACTTTGTAAACCAAATATCTTACCCTCTGTTGCCCATGGTCTTCTTTGTATCGCTTCCGGCGGCAGTACTAATACTGGCTGCTGGTTGCGACGAGCTGGCGCTTGTTTTTTCTGGCGACTTTTTCTTTTTATCAGTGTCATTTACACTATTTTTTCGGGTCTGAATTGCAGACTTGTCGGATCCTTTAAGGATGATCTTGATTTGGCCAAATCTGTAAGATACCATCCCCTTTAGCTCCGCAAGCCTACGCATCGCACTCTCATTTATTGCAAAGACCATGTGGGCGATGTCTTTCTCGTCCGATCTTTGCAGAACTCTCCACGTTCTCGTATTTAGGTCTCTGTTTTGACCGTCTAGTATTGCCAGTATTCTCTCATTTGTGACCCCGGTACTCTGCGGGAAGAAAGCTCTGACAATATGTGGTTTCGGAAAGTCATCCTCTCCCACAAGCATTACTTCCAACTCGCATTTCTCCTTTAGTCTGAGGAAGTTTGTTTTCATCCACTCTGAAGTGGTGATGTCCGCACATACTAACAAGAGCCATCCGGCTTTGAAAGTTGTCCCGCGGAAAGCTGGCTTTGCATCCCCGTCGCGCAGTTCGATCGTGATGTCCATAATCCTCTCTTGTATCTGAACCATTTGTTCATTCGTGAGAGGATTGCGATCGATATCGACTGGTACGACACCCAATCTGACATAGCTCGCTATATCTCTATAGGTGGTTCTGTCAGAGGTTGTTTTCCCAGTGCGAGCTCGCTTCGCTTCGGACTGAGGTGGTGTGTTGTCCTCAGATCTCATGCGTTTGGTTTCTTTGGCATCATCTTTTGTTTTTGCAAAGATGCGGGCTTGCTCTATGCTGCTACCCTGTTTCAGCGCTCTGTTGAAACGACGCTGTTCCGCTGGCGTGAACCTGATACGCTTGGAATCAGTTTGAGCCGTTTTGCCTGGGGTCCCTGGCGCTTCTGTATATTCCGGATGCAATTCATCCGAGAGTATACTGATGCTGTATACAGTACTTGATTCCGAGGCTGAGTCGCTCAGATGAGACAATTTCTCTTCTAGGCTCATCATCTCGAAATCACTGATTTGTGACCCTTCCCGATTGGCAGGTGTCGTGTCGGTTTCGACAGGGTGTTCTGAAACATCCCTAGTTGTTGATGCATTTGTAGAGGCATCATTCTCTATGTTTTTTACTTTTGGTACTTCAATTTTTCCCACGAGTAGGCGGGATTTATTGGTCGCCCGTGGTCTACCCGTCTAACCACAGGAAGGCTATCTTGAGATCGGAGGTAGCCCGGTATCCGAAATTCGCAAACTAGCGGCTTAAAACTCCCTTTTTAGCCATGCATCCTTCGGCGTTTGCTGTTCCACCTTGGATTTGGGTTTAAGGGTTTTCTCCCACCTCAAACTTATGGTTCCCGCTTGTAGATTGATCGTGCGTTGCAACGTGTTACAGCGCACGGTCAAAATCCAAGTGGGACCCTTGGCTGACCCTAATCAGGCATGCTGATTAGTCATTTTCAGGTGGGCGCCCGCGAGAAGGACTGAAAGATGAGGATTTTGCCCAACCCAAAAAAAAAAAAAAAAAAAAAAAAAAAAAAAAAAAAAAAAAAAAAAAAAAAAAATGATATAGCTAGTGACAACAAATTCTTCAGGCTGCTTACAAAACACTTTTACGGTTCTACAAAAGACAAGGTTTTCTCCTGTATATGTTATGGGGTAGTGTATAAAAATGGTTTTTATATAAAAACGCCCCCAAAAAGTGGGCGTGGGTTAAAATGGTATAAAGACGAAATGTTCATATTAATAATGTTAATGATTCTGCATCAAAAATTTTTTCGAAAAATTAAAAATTTGACCGAAAACAGTTTTTTATTGAAAACGCCCCAAAAAGTGGGCGTGGCAAAAAACTTTATATGAACGCAATCTAGATATTACGATTCTGTAAATATGCTGTTCAGACACTTTTTTGAAATTCCTTACGGTTTGGCCAAAAAATAAGTTTTCCTAAAAAGGGGGCATGGCAGTGGGCAGATTTCAAAATTTTTTACACTTGTTCTGGTGACTCGAACAAGGATTCTATCTACCAAATTTCATTATCCTAGCTCAAAATTTAAGGCCCAAAAATCGGTGACGAACAGACAGACGGACGGACAGACAGACATGGCTAATTCGACTCAGCTAGCGATTCTGAGTCGATCCATATACTTTTAGGTATATGTAGCAAAATTATTTCTCTATGTTACAAACTATGTATCAAAACTAATATACCCCCCTATGGGATAGGGTATAAAACATATGAGAAGGCTACAATCCGCTGTGCGGATCGTTGAATACCCTATCCCATCCTATCCATAAAACTAAAATCCCCAAAAAAGGGGGCATGGCTAAAAACACGATGTGGATAAATAGAAAAAATGATATAGTGACAACAAATTCTTCAGACTGCTTACAAAACACTTTAACGGTTCTACAAAAGACAAGGTTTTCTCTTGCATATGTTATGGGGTAGTGTATAAAAATGGTTTTTATATAAAAACGCCCCCAAAAAGTGGGCGTGGGTTAAAATGGTATATAGACGAAATGTTCATATTAATAATGTTAATGATTCTGCATCAAAAATTTGACCGAAAACAGTTTTTTATTGAAAACGCCCCCAAAAAGTGGGCGTGGCAAAAAACGACGAAATATTGATATTAATATTGTCTAAATATGTTGTTCAGAAACTTTTTTAAAATTCCCTACGGTTTGGTCAAAAACTGAGTTTTTCTTAAAAGGGGGCGTGGCAGTGGGCGGATTTCAAAAATTTTTACACTTGTTCTGTAGGCAGAGACGAGGATCCTATATACCAAATTTCATTATCCTACCTCAAAATTTAAGGCCTAAAAATCGGTGACGTACGGACGGACGGACGGACAGACAGACATGGCTTAATCGACTCAGCTAGCGATTCTGAGTCGATCCATATACTTTGAGGTATATGTAGCAAAATTATTTCTCTATGTTACAAACTAAGTATCAAAACTAATATACCCCTATGGGATAGGGTATAAAAACATATGAGAGGCTACAATCCGCTATGCGGATCGTTGAATACCCTATCCCATCCCATCCTTTAAATTAATATCCTCAAATTATAGGCCTTATGGCGATGAAATACAGAAAATGACATTGTCACAATATATTGCTCAGACAGTTTCTCAAAATCTGGTGTGGCTCGACAAAAAACAATGTATTTCTATTGCTAATGCCTTGGGATGGGGTATACAAATGGTTTTTGTAAGAAAACGCCCCCAAAATGTGGGCGTAGGTGAAAATGATCTATGGACAAAATGTTTATATTACCATTGCGGAAGTATTTGCATCAAAATTTTTTTCGAAAGTTTTAAAATTTGGACAAGGAGCGTTTTTTACTAAAAACGCCCCCAAAAAGTGGGCGTGGCAAAAAACTTTGTATGAACGAAATATAGATATTAGGATTGTCTAAATATGCTACTCAGACACTTTTTTTAAATTCCTTACGGTTTGGCCAAAAAAAAACTTCTCCTAAAAAGGGGGCGTGGCAGTAAACGGATTTCAAAATTTTTTACACTTGTTCTGGTGACTCGGCCAAGGATCCTATCTACCAAATTTCATTATCCTAGCTCAAAATTTAAGGCCCAATAATCGGTGACGAACAGACAGACGGACGGACGAACAGACAGACATGGCTAATTCGACTGAGCTAGCGATTCTGAGTCGATCCATATACTTTGAGGTATATGTAGCTAAATTATTTCTCTATGTTACAAACTAAGTATCAAAACTAATATACCCCTATGGGATAGGGTATAAACATATGAGAGGCTACAATCCGCTATGCGGATCGTTGAATACCCTATCCCATCCCATCCTTTAAATTAATATCCTCAAAATATAGGCCTTATGGCGATGAAATACAGAAAATGACATTGTCACAATATATTGCTCGGACAGTTTCTCAAAATCTGGTGTGGTTCGACAAAAAACAATGTATTTCTATTGCTAATGCCTTGGGATGGGGTATACAAATGGTTTTTGTAGGAAAACGCCCCCAAAATGTGGGCGTAGGTGAAAATGACCTATAGACAAAATGTTTATATTACCATTGCGGAAGTATTTGCATCAAAATTTTTTTCGAAAGTTTTAAAATTTGGACAAAAAGCGTTTTTTACTAAAAACGCCCCCAAAAAGTGGGCGTGGCAAAAAACTTTGTATGAGCGAAATATAGATATTAGGATTGTCTAAATATGCTGCTCAGACACTTTTTTGAAATTCCTTACGGTTTGGCCAAAAAAAAAGTTTTCCTAAAAAGGGGGCGTGGCAGTGGGCGGATTTCAAAAATTTTTACACTTGTTCTGGTGGCACGGACGAGGATCCTATATACCAAATTTCATTATCCTAGCTCAAAATATAAGGCCCAAAAATCGGTGACGAACAGACAGACGGACGGACGGACGGACGGACAGACATGGCTAATTCGACTCAGCTAGCGATTCTGAGTCGATCCATATACTTTGAGGTATATGTAGCTAAATTATTTCTCTATGTAACAAACTAAGTATCAAAACTAATATACCCCTATGGGATAGGGTATAAAACATATGAGAAGGCTACAATCCGCTGTGCGGATCGTTGAATACCCTATCCCATCCTATCCATAAAACTAAAATCCCCAAAAAAGGGGGTATGGCTAAAAACACGATGTGGATAAAATAGAAAAATGATATAGTGACAACAAGTTCTTCAGACTGCTTACAAAACAATTTTGCGGTTCTACAAAAGACAAGGTTTTCTCCTGCATATGTTATGGGGTAGTGTATAAAAATGGTTTTTATATACAAACGCCCCCAAAAAGTGGGCGTGGGTTAAAATTGTATATAGGCGAAATGTTCATATTAATAATGTTAATGATTCTGCATCAAATTTTTTTTCGAAAAATTTAAAATTTGACCGAAAACAGTTTTTAATTAAAAACGCCCCCAAAAAGTGGGCGTGGCAAAAAACTTTATATGGACGAAATATAGATATTAATATTGTCTAAATATGTTGTTCAGAAACTTTTTTAAAACTCCTTACGGTTTGGTCAAAAACTGAGTTTTTCTTAAAAGGGGGCGTGGCAGTGGGCGGATTTCAAAAATTTTTACACTTGTTCTGTAGGCAGAGACGAGGATCCTATATACCAAATTTCATTATCCTAGCTCAAAATTTAAGGCCTAAAAATCGGTGACGTACAGACGGACGGACGGACGGACGGACGGACGGACGGACAGACAGACATGGCTTAATCGACTCAGCTAGCGATTCTGAGTCGATCCATATACTTTGAGGTATATGTAGCAAAATTATTTCTCTATGGGATAGGGTATAAAAACTTATTGTTATAAATAAACATATGAGAGGCTACAATCCACTGTGCGGATCGTTGAATACCCTATCCCATCCTATCTGTAAAACTAAAATCCCCAAAAAGTGGACATGGCTAAAAACACGATGTGGATAAAATAAAGAAAATGGAATGGTGACAACAAATTCTTCAGACTGCTTATAAAAAAACTTTTACGGTTCTACAAAAGACAATGTTTATACCCTATCCCATAGGGGGGTATATTAGTTTAGATACTTAGTTTGTAACATAGAGAAATAATTTTGCTACATTTACCTCAAAGTATATGGATCGACTCAGAATCGCTAGCTGAGTCGATTAAGCCATGTCTGTCTGTCCGTCCGTCCGTCCGTCCGTCCGTCCGTCCGTCCGTCCTTCCGTCCGTCCGTCCGTCTGTACGTCACCGATTTTTAGGCCTTAAATTTTGAGCTAGGATAATGAAATTTGGTATATAGGATCCTCGTCTCTGCCTACAGAACAAGTGTAAAAATTTTTGAAATCCGCCCACTGCCACGCCCCCTTTTAAGAAAAACTCAGTTTTTGACCAAACCGTAAGGAATTTTAAAAAAGTTTCTGAACATCATATTTAGACAATATTAATATCTATATTTCGTCCATATAAAGTTTTTTGCCACGCCCACTTTTTGGGGGCGTTTTCAATAAAAAACTGGTTTCGGTCAAATATTAAATTTTTCGAAAAAAATTTTGATGCAGAATCATTAACATTATTAATATGAACATTTCGTCTATATACCATTTTAACCCACGCCCACTTTTTGGGGGCGTTTTTATATAAAAACCATTTTTATACACTACCCCATAACATATGCAAGAGAAAACCTTGTCTTTTGTAGAACCGTTAAAGTGTTTTGTAAGCAGTCTGAAGAATTTGTTGTCACTATATCATTTTTTCTATTTATCCACATCGTGTTTTTAGCCATGTCCCCTTTTTTGGGGATTTTAGTTTTATGGATAGGATGGGATAGGGTATTCAACGATCCGCACAGCGGATTGTAGCCTTCTCATATGTTTTCTACTGCATATGTTATGGGGTGGTGTATAAAAATGGTTTTTATACCCTATCCCATAGGGGTATATTAGTTTTGATACTTAGTTTGTAACATAGAGAAATAATTTTGCTACATATACCTCAAAGTATATGGATCGACTCAGAATCGCTAGCTGAGTCGATTAAGCCATGTCTGTCTGTCCGTCCGTCCGTCCGTCCGTCTGTACGTCACCGATTTTTAGGCCTTAAATTTTGAGCTAGGATAATGAAATTTGGTATATAGGATCCTCGTCTCTGCCTACAGAACATGTGTAAAAATTTTTGAAATCCGACCACTGCCACGCCCCCTTTTAAGAAAAACTCAGTTTTTGACCAAACCGTAGGGAATTTTAAGAAAGTTTCTGAACAACATATTTAGACAATATTAATATCTATATTTCGTCCATATAAAGTTTTTTGCCACGCCCACTTTTTGGGGGCGTTTTCAATAAAAAACTGTTTTCGGTCAAATTTTAAATTTTTCGAAAAAAATTTTGATGCAGAATCATTAACATTATTAATATGAACATTTCGTCTATATACCATTTTAACCCACGCCCACTTTTTGGGGGCGTTTTTATATAAAAACCATTTTTATACACTACCCCATAACATATGCAAGAGAAAACCTTGTCTTTTGTAGAACCGTTAAAGTGTTTTGTAAGCAGTCTGAAGAATTTGTTGTCACTATATCATTTTTTCTATTTATCCACATCGTGTTCTTAGCCATGCCCCCTTTTTTGGGGATTTTAGTTTTATGGATAGGATGGGATAGGGTATTCAACGATCCGCACAGCGGATTGTAGCCTTCTCATATGTTTTTTATATAAAAACGCCCCCAAAAAGTGGGCGTGGGTTAAAATGATCTATAGACGAAATGTTCATATTTATATTGCTAATGATTCTGCATCAAAAGTTTTTTCGAAAATTTGAAAATTTGACCGAAAAACGTTTTTTATTGAAAACGCCCCCAAAAAGTGGGCGTGGCAAAAAACTTTATATGAACGAAGTACAGATATTCAGATTGTCTAAATATGTTGTGCAGAAAGTTTTTCAAAATTCCCTATGGTTTGGCCAAAAAATACGTTTTTCTAAAAAGGGGGCGTGGCAGTGGGCGGATTTCAAAAATTTTTACACTTGTTCTGCTGGGAGCAACAAAGAGCACGCGAGTTACGTTATGGGAGTTTGTTAAATTAAAACGGCTGTCGACTCTTCGGAGTGACGACAAAAAAAGAAAGAATTTAAGTAGTGTAAATAAAACAGACCGACTCTTAGGAGTGACGATTACAATGTGTCTTTATTATTTCATCAAAAATGTTCTGAACGTCACGTTAGCAACCAATTTCCACATTGACTTCTCACGGTGAAACTGTATACTTTTGCTTTATGAGTTCTAAAGCATTTGAGCTGTCTGGAGCTTTTCCGCTGCAGATTAGCATGTCAGCATTTCGCAGTGGAAGACTGTGGGAATTAATAGATAACGTAACTCCTCCTTCCCCAGTTTTTCGATTCCCCTGAATCGCTTTAAATTGTACATTTTTTATAAAACAAAATACAATTATAATAAATATTACAATTATTACAAATGAACTTAGTCCAATAGTATAATTAATAATTTTGTGAAACTTAAGTTCTGTAATTTCTTCTATGTTATTTTCATAATTCAATTTAATTTTTTCAAAATTTAACATAATATCTTCATTGTAAGTAATATTTTGGGTATGGGGTATAACAAATCGTTCCGCAAGTTTATATATCTTATTGCTAAATTGTTTATTTCCAATTCTTATAGTACAGTTTGCAAAATTTATAATATAATTACCACAAAGTTGAAGATTTCTTTCATCACAAGTACTTTTAAAACGTTTATTTTTGACATTATTAAGAATAACAAGATCACTTCCGATTTCAATTATTTCTTCGTCTGGGCTATTGACTAACTTACAATTTCTTTTTATTACACAATTTTTGCTTAATTTTAATTCTGATAAATTCAAATCATTTTCGAACTTATAGGTCTCATTATTAATTCGTACAATATATTCAAGTTCTTCGTCAATTTGATTATTTTTTAAATTTTTAATTGGTACAATTAATTTTTTATCAGTTTTTAAAATTTGTACAGGAATTTTAACTGCAAGGACAATAGAATCATTTATATACCTGGCTAAACCAGCTCTTATATTACTCAGTTTTTGGATGTCAAATTTATATTGGTTTATTTCTTCATTACTAAGTATGCTTGGATGAATAATTCCTAATCTAGCTGAAACAATATTATCTTGGATGTGATCAATTTGTTCTTTTAACATATTAATCCTAAGTTGTTGTTCTAAATAATGTTCCTGTTCAATAACTTGTTTTTCAATTTTACTTATTTCATTGAGTTCATTTATAATTTTATTTCTATCCGCTTCCAAGATATTTTTTATTAAAGTAAAAGAATTGTTAAAATTGTCGTTAATTTTTACCTGCTGATTTATTGCTTTGATTGCGTTATGACTGTTTTCCTCTCTTAATCTTAATTGCTCTTCAATCTCAATCTTGTCATCTTCGCTTAGAGTTCCAAAAAGCCATTTTAAGCTACTTCCAACTATGTTAATAAGACCTCTTTTACTTCTTCGTGGAAGAAGTGTAGAAACTTTGTTTTTAATCGAAGAAATTTGTTCAGTAAGGGAAACTTTGTTTTTAAAATTAGAGTCATTTATACAGCGTTCAAGCTCCAAAACAATATTAAGAATTTCTTTATGATGAATGACATGTAAAACAATGTCAAATTTACTGACAATATCTACTTCGTCTATTTTGATTTCCGTAAATCCCAATTCCGATTCGATCTTTTCAATTACGAGGGCTGCTTGGCCAACGTTGGCTAGTACCAACATCCATATCAGGATTATCTGAAAATTTTAACGGTCGTTTAATATTATTTTCATGCACACCTTTCAATGGATATTTGCGAAATTTGGGCTGTTCTTTGTGCCTAAGGCTAATATAATTTTTTATAAATCCTTCTTTTCTGGTCTCCTTGTAATCCACTCTTTATACCCTATCCCATAGGGGGGTATATTAGTTTTGATACTTAGTTTGTAACATAGAGAAATAATTTTGCTACATATACCTCAAAGTATATGGATCGACTCAGAATCGCTAGCTGAGTCGAATTAGCCATGTCTGTCTGTCCGTCCGTCCGTCCGTCCGTCCGTCCGTCCGTCCGTCCGTCCGTCCGTCCGTCTGTCTGTTCGTCAGCGGTTTTTGGGCCTTAAATTTTGAGCTAGGATAATGAAATTTGGAATATAGGATCCTCGTCCGTGCCACCAGAACAAGTGTAAAAATTTTTGAAATCCGCCCACTGCCACGCCCCCTTTTTAGGAAAACTTATTTTTTGGCCAAACCGTAAGGAATTTTAAAAAAGTGTCTGAGTAGCATATTTAGACAATCCTAATATCTATATTTCGTTCATACAAAGTTTTTTGCCACGCCCACTTTTTGGGGGCGTTTTTAGTAAAAAACGCTTTATGTCCAAATTTTAAAACTTTCGAAAAAAATTTTGATGCAAATACTTCCGAAATGGTAGTATAAACATTTTGTCTATAGATCATTTTCACCTACGCCCACATTTTGGGGGCGTTTTCTTACAAAAACCATTTGTATACCCCATCCCAAGGCATTAGCAATAGAAATACGTTGTTTTTTGTCGAACCACACAAGATTTTGAGAAACTGTCTGAGCAATATATTGTGACAATGTCATTTTCTGTATTTCATCGCCATAAGGCCTATATTTTTAGGATATTAATTTAAAGGATGGGATGGGATAGGGTATTCAACGATCCGCATAGCGGATTGTAGCCTCTCATATGTTTATACCCTATCCCATAGGGGGGTATATTAGTTTTGATACTTAGTTTGTAACATAGAGAAATAATTTTGCTACATATACCTCAAAGTATATGGATCGACTCAGAATCGCTAGCTGAGTCGAATTAGCCATGTCTGTCTGTCCGTCCGTCCGTCCGTCCGTCCGTCTGTCTGTTCGTCAGCGGTTTTTGGGCCTTAAATTTTGAGCTAGGATAATGAAATTTGGTATATAGGATCCTCGTCCGTGCCACCAGAACAAGTGTAAAAATTTTTGACATCCGCCCACTGCCACGCCCCCTTTTTAGGAAAACTTATTTTTTGGCCAAACCGTAAGGAATTTCAAAAAAGTGTCTGAGTAGCATATTTAGACAATCCTAATATCTATATTTCGTTCATACAAAGTTTTTTGCCACGCCCACTTTTTGGGGGCGTTTTTAGTGAAAAACGCTTTTTGTCCAAATTTTAAAACTTTCGAAAAAAATTTTGATGCAAATACTTCCGAAATGGTAATATAAGCATTTTGTTCATAGATCATTTTCACCTACGCCCACATTTTGGGGGCGTTTTCTTACAAAAACCATTTGTATACCCCATCCCAAGGCATTAGCAATAGAAATACGTTGTTTTTTGTCGAACCACACAAGATTTTGAGAAACTGTCTGAGCAATATATTGTGAGAATGTCATTTTCTGTATTTCATCGCCATAAGGCCTATATTTTGAGGATATTAATTTAAAGGATGGGATGGGATAGGGTATTCAACGATCCGCATAGCGGATTGTAGCCTCTCATATGTTTTTTTATTATGCTTATTAATTGAACTAACCTTTCTCGCCTCGATTCTCTCTTTAACAAGTTTGTTATCGACAGTTCGATTTTGAACATCTATCGGTTTAGCTTTAATAGTCGAATGAAATGAGTGGTTATAAAATTCTACAGCTTTGAATATTTGCTCTCTAATTGGAATTTTTTTTCTATATTAAGTACTCTAATTTTTTCCGTTAACGTGTTATTCAATCTCTCCGCATCGGAATTTCCAGTATGGTTATTCGGTTTGACAAAATGGACTTCTATACACTCATCTTTGCAGAATTCTTTTATGTTAATGCTATTAAACTCATTGTCGCAAACTATTTTTTTCATTTTCCCTTTAATTGAAATAAATTGCCTTAATTTCTCTATTAATGTTTTATGGTTCCTATCTTCGAGAAAAAAACAAACTGCATGTTTGGAAAATTTGTCTATAAAATTTATAAAATTGTGTTTGCTGTTTGTGTAAACATCTACGTGAATTATTTCGTTGATGTCGTTCGGAGTTTCTGTAATATTAAATTTTTTCCTAATTGGATTCCTATCGTATTTCGCAGCGGTGCAAGTGTCACAATTATTTATAACTTTATTGATTAAAATTTTTAAATTTGGGAAATATACTTTCGTCTTTATCCCTTCGTAATTAGCAATTATTCCGGAGTGACCAGATTCCACTTTGTGAAACAAAGATATTTGTTTCAGGGCCTCTTTTTCGTCTTTAAGGTCTTTGGCTAAAAAACTACATTTTACAAATTTAACATGTGGGTTTCCTAATTCAATTAATTTCTTCTGAACAATATTGTACAGAGAGTCGTGTAATTCACAATAAATACCAATTTTACCTCTATTGATATGTCTTCGGACTATATCAGAAATATTTTCAGGTATGTCATTTTTCTCGATAAAAATTCGTTTATTGTTAAAAATCTTTTCAGTTTCTGCTTCTTTTTTTTCTAGGATTATAATTTGATTTTTAAACCGATTTACCACAGTTTCTAAAACCGGAATGTAGTTATTGCTATTCTCTTCTTGGGAATGGACTGTCGATATTTCTAAGGATTCGTGGGAACTAATATGTTCTTCGGCATTTTCGTTAGAATAATTTTCAAATAAATTTATTTCATTACTAACATGGTCAATTCTGCTTAAAAAATCAGCTACCTTGTTTTCTTTGCCTTTTATGTAGTCTATTTTAATATCATATTCACCCAATTGCATAAACCATCGTTGGAGTCTTGGGCTAATATTTTGACCAATGTTTTTAGCTTGCAACCATTTAATTGGTTGATGATCTGTTTGCAGATCGAATTCTGTACCGAATAAATAGGGTCTAAAATATTTTACACCCCAAATGATGGCGAGTAACTCTTTTTCAATCGTGGAATAATTTTTCTCATGATCGTTTAGAGTTCTCGATGCATAAAAAACTGGATGCCCATCCTGTGTTAAAACAGCTCCCAGGGCAAAGTTGCTGGCATCTGTTATTAGCTTGAATCTTCTACTGAAATTTGGGTACTTAAGAATGGGATAATCTGTTATTATAGACTTAAGTTTTTCAAACGATGCAATATAGTTTGGATCGTTGGAATTGACTTTAGTATTTTTCTTTAGGTATTTAACCATGGGGAGGGCTATTTTCGCATAGTCCTTTATGAATTTTCTATAAAAACCGGTAACGCCAAGAAAGGATTTTATTTGTCTTTGTGTTCTAGGTAATTTAAGGTTTTGAATAGCTGTAATCTTGTCGGGGTTCGGTTTAACTCCTTGAGGGGTGAGAATGTGACCTAAATATTCTGTTTCTTTGTTCAGAAATCGGCATTTATCGATTTGAAGTTTAAGTCCAGATTTTTTCAAAGTTTCAAAGATTTTTTTCAAATTATCTATGTGTTCTTCCAAAGACGTGCTGAAGACTAGGATGTCGTCCATATAGACAACACAGATTTTATTTATGAATTCCTTCAGAATGGAATTCATTAATCTTTGGAATGTTGAAGGGGCGTTCTTGAGCCCGAATGGCATTCTGTTATATTCAAAATGACCGAGTGGTGTGGAAAAAGCTGTTTTTTTCCTATCCTCTGGCTTAACTAAGATTTGGTGGAAACCCTTAGCTAAGTCGAGTGTTGAAAAATATTGCGACTTTCCCAATTTATCTAATATTCCTTCAATATTAGGAATTGGAAATTTGTCACTAATTGTCACTTCATTGAGTTTTCTATAGTCTATGACAATTCTCCATTTTTGTTGTCCTGAGTTTTTCTTTGGAACTATCCAAAGTGGACTATTATACGGAGAATTGCTTTCGACAATTATGCCTTGATCCAACATATCTTTAATTTGTTTTTCAATTTCAAGTTCATGAGCTTTGGGGTATCTATAAATTTTTGAATATATAGGGTTATTAGTGTTTGTAACGATCTCATGTTGAATTTCATGAGTGAATGTTAAGTGATCTCCCTCAGTAAAGAAAAGTTCTTTATAATGTCTTAACAGCTTCTGAACTTTAGTTTTTTCCTCTTTATTAAGATGATTCAAATTTATTTCACTTTGTGAAGAAGATTCTATTGGATCTAATGAGATGCAATCTAACTCAAATTGAAAATTATCTTTAATAAATCCCATCTTATTCCCTTTGATATCTAGATATTGCTGTTCAAAATTCAATTTAGCGCCTAAAGGTTCTAATACATTTTGACCTATAATTGCGTCATAGTCTCTTTGTGGCAAATCCACAACTTTCCATGTAATCGTTCCTTCTATATTAAATTCTTGAGGAATAGGAGTAACTATTTTATTCGCTACTCTAGCAATCCCAGTTAATGTTGAAAAAAATTCTGGTTTGTCCAGTGGAATTTCTTGAGAGTCACTGAAAATATTTGGTTTTATAATGCTTGTTGTCGAACCGGAGTCAACTAGGCATTTAATTTGTTTGTTTTGTATAGTTAGGAGGATTAGAGGGAGTTTATGTTCCGAGGCATGTTTGGAAAATTTACCGCGGCTTCTTGGATATTTCCAATCGACATCATCTCCACGGGATTGTCATTTGTGTTTTGCGAAACAATTGAGTTTTGAAAGAAATTTCCTTGGGCAGGATGTCGATTGTTACCATAGGTATTGTTTACATTATGAGAAATTCTTGAGTTTTGGTTACCTTGAGCTCTATATCGATTGTTTAAATTAGTATTATTTGTATGTGAAACTCGTGAGTTTCGAGAGTAGTTTCTTTGAGCTGTATATCGATTGTTTTCATTTTGGCTATTATTTTGGCTTCCGTTGTTGTAAGAATAAGAAGTATTATTGTTCTCATTGCTAACTCTCTGGGAGGATCGCAAGTCTTGATTTGTGAACTTATTTTTCCTATGTTGTATGTCTACACATCTGAAATCCTCTAAAAGTCTTAATCTAGCGTATTTATTATAAATTGAGATAATACTTGAGTTTTCTTCTATATGAGCCCTAATATTTCCATCTATTTTCTCAATTAGAATTTCTTTAAGGTCCCTGTCTACATTTTCTGGTTTATAGATATCAGGTTTTCTATCATCGAATTCATACATTTCATTTAATTGAAAACTTATATTTCTAAACTCGTCGAATAATTCTTTTAAATTACTAACCTTTACAGAACGGCAAAAATTGAATAGTTCGGCATAACTTTTGTGGGGCTGGAAATGTTGTCTCAGCTTTGTTATTATACTGCTCCAATCCGGATTTTCCCCAAGTTGCTGAATGCACCTCCCTGCTTCACCTTGAATTTTTTCATTGGTTACGATTTGCATTGCGAAGAAACTTAGTTGCTTATTTGAGTTGCACAGCAATAATGTCGTATTCACAGACTTAATAAATGATGACAATGGAAATTCATCTTTTCCATTAAATGGTTTCAAATGTCTGAATTGCGATAAGACACTTTCTGGACTTAGTTGAAGTTGATGTTGTTGTGCTGATTCTTGGTTTGCCGTCTGTTGACCTTGAGTTAATAGTTGTTGTTGCTGTAGTTGTTGTTGTTGCTGTAGTTGTTGTTGTTGCTGTAGTTGCTGCTCCTGTTGTAGTATGATATTTCGCAGTTGCAGAATCTCATCCTTTAGTTCTTCCATTTCGATCGCAGCAATATTGCGGTTGTTATCAAACAATTTATTTAGTTTCTTCCGCATAAACAACTATTTCACATTCACTGTTTTACACTTTCACTTTATATGTCTTTTCTTTTTATATATTGCCTTAAGTTTTGCTCGGTTCTAGTATCTTTAGATCTAGAACTACCCGACTGCGCCAGTTACGTTATGGGAGTTTGTTAAATTAAAACGGCTGTCGACTCTTCGGAGTGACGACAAAAAAAGAAAGAATTTAAGTAGTGTAAATAAAACAGACCGACTCTTAGGAGTGACGATTACAATGTGTCTTTATTATTTCATCAAAAATGTTCTGAACGTCACGTTAGCAACCAATTTCCACATTGACTTCTCACGGTGAAACTGTATACTTTTGCTTTATGAGTTCTAAAGCATTTGAGCTGTCTGGAGCGTTTCCGCTGCAGATTAGCATGTCAGCATTTCGCAGTGGAAGACTGTGGGAATTAATAGATAACGTAACTCGCGTACCAAATTTCATCCTTCTAGCTCAAAATTTAAGGCCCAAAAACTGGTGACGTACGGACGGACGGACGGACGGACGGACGGACGGACAGACATGGCTAAATCGACTCAGCTATCGATTCTGAGTCGATCCATATACTTTGAGGTATATGTAGCTAAATTATTTCTCTATGTCACAAACTATGTATCAAAACTAATATACCCCTATGGGATAGGGTATAAACATATGAGAGGCTACAATCCGCTATGCGGATCGTTGAATACCCTATCCCATCCCATCCTTTAAATTAATATCCTCAAAATATAGGCCTTATGGCGATGAAATACAGAAAATGACATTGTCACAATATCTTGCTCAAACAGTTTCTCAAAATCTTGTGTGGTTCGACAAAAAACAACGTATTTCTATTGCTAATGCCTTGGGATGGGGTATACAAATGGTTTTTTTTAAGAAAACGCCCCCAAAATGTGGGCGTAGGTGAAAATGATCTATGGACAAAATGTTTATATTACCATTGCGGAAGTATTTGCATCAAAATTTTTTTCGAAAGTTTTAAAATTTGGACAAAAAGCGTTTTTTACTAAAAACGCCCCCAAAAAGTGGGCGTGGCAAAAAACTTTGTATGAGCGAAATATAGATATTAAGATTGTCTAAATATGCTGCTCAGACACTTTTTTGAAATTCCTTACGGTTTGGCCAAAAAATAAGTTTTCCCAAAAAGGGGGCGTGGCAGTAGGCGGATTTCAAAAATTTTTACACTTGTTCTGGTGGCACGGACGAGGATCCTATATACCAAATTTCATTATCCTAGCTCAAAATTTAAGGCCCAAAAACCGCTGACGAACAGACAGACGGACGGACGGACGGACGGACAGACAGACATGGCTAATTCGACTCAGCTATCGATTCTGAGTCGATCCATATACTTTGAGGTATATGTACCAAAATTATTTCTCTATTTTACAAACTAAGTATCAAAACTAATATACCCCCCTATGGGATAGGGTATAAAAATTCAATGGCAAAGAATAATAAATTTAAATTACTTAAAATCAAAAGGAATAGTAATATTAATATTTAAACATATGAGAGGCTACAATCCGCTATGCGGATCGTTGAATACCCTATCCCATCCTATCCTTTAAATTAATATCCTCAAAATATAGGCCTTATGGCAATGAAATACAGAAAATGACATTGTCACAATATATTGCTTTCAAAATCTTGTGTGGTTCGTACTTCTATTGCTAATGCCTTGGGATGGGGTATACAAACGGTTTTTGTAAGAAAACGCCCCCAAAATGTGGGCGTAGGTGAAAATGATCTATGGACAAAATGTTTATATTACCATTTCGGAAGTATTTGCATCAAATTTTTTTTCGAAAGTTTTAAAATTTGGGCAAAAAGCGTTTTTTACTAAAAACGCCCCCAAAAAGTGGGCGTGGCAAAAAACTTTGTATGAACGAAATATAGATATTAGGATTGTCTAAATATGCTACTCAGACACTTTTTTGAAATTCCTTACGGTTTGGCCAAAAAATAAGTTTTCCTAAAAAGGGGGCGTGGCAGTGGGCGGATTTTAAAAATTTTTACACTTGTTCTGGTGGCACGGACGAGGATCCTATATACCAAATTTCATTATCCTAGCTCAAAATTTAAGGCCCAAAAACCGCTGACGAACAGACAGACGGACGGACGGACGGACGGACAGACAGACATGGCTAATTCGACTCAGCTAGCGATTCTGAGTCGATCCATATACTTTGAGGTATATGTAGCAAAATTATTTCTCTATGTTACAAACTAAGTATCAAAACTAATATACCCCCCTATGGGATAGGGTATAAAAAAAATATGTTTGAGAGATCAAAAATTAAACGATCGAAATATAAAGAATATATTCATAACTGTTAGGTGAGATCAGTAATAAATAGAAAGGTGACATACGTGACGTAAACAATGAAATTTGACGAAAGGTTTTGAGGTGCTCATAACTCATAGGCTAATGTTATCTACACTGGATTTTATTCACTGCCTAGATAAACCCTTAGTAGTTCCTATCAACTGAGCGAATTAATCGTCGTCAAATGGCTTATGCTACAAAATGTATTTTACAATACCGATGACTCACATTTATTTGCTTACTAATTGATATGTATTAGAAACATATGAGAAGGCTACAATCCGCTGTGCGGATCGTTGAATACCCTATCCCATCCTATCCATATAACTAAAATCCCCAAAAAAGGGGGCATGGCTAAAAACACGATGTGGATAAAATAGAAAAAATGATATAGTGACAACAAATTCTTCAAACTGCTTACAAAACATATGAGAGGCTACAATCCGCTGTGCGGATCGTTGAATACCCTATCCCATCCTATCCATAAAACTAAAATCCCCAAAAAAGGGGACATGGCTAAAAACACGATGTGGATAAATAGAAAAAATGATATAGTGACAACAAATTCTACAGACTGCTTACAAAACACTTTAACGGTTCTACATAAGACAAGGTTTTCTCTTGCATATGTTATGGGGTAGTGTATAAAAATGGTTTTTATATAAAAACGCCCCCAAAAAGTGGGCGTGGGTTAAAATAGTATATAGACGAAATGTTCATATTAATAATGTTAATGATTCTGCATCAAAATTTTTTTCGAAAAATTTAAAATTTGACCGAAAACAGTTTTTTATTGAAAACGCCCCCAAAAAGTGGGCGTGGCAAAAAACTTTATATGGACGAAATATAGATATTAATATTGTCTAAATATGTTGTTCAGAAACTTTTTTAAAATTCCTTACGGTTTGGTCAAAAACTGAGTTTTTCTTAAAAGGGGGCGTGGCAGTGGGCGGATTTCAAAAATTTTTACACTTGTTCTGTAGGCAGAGACGAGGATCCTATATACCAAATTTCATTATCCTAGCTCAAAATTTAAGGCCTAAAAATCGGTGACGTACGGACGGACGGACGGACGGACGGACAGACAGACATGGCTTAATCGACTCAGCTAGCGATTCTGAGTCGATCCATATACTTTGAGGTATATGTAGCAAAATTATTTCTCTATGTTACAAACTAAGTATCAAAACTAATATACCCCTATGGGATAGGGTATAAACAATTTTACGGTTCTACAAAAGACAAGGTTTTCTCCTGCATATGTTATGGGGTAGTGTAAAAAAATGGTTTTTATATAAAAACGCCCCCAAAAAGTGGGCGTGGGTTAAAATGGTATATAGACGAAATGTTCATATTAATAATGTTAATGATTCTGCATCAAATTTTTTTTCGAAAAATTTAAAATTTGACCGAAAACAGTTTTTAATTGAAAACGCCCCCAAAAAGTGGGCGTGACAAAAAACTTTATATGGACGAAATATAGATATTAATATTGTCTAAATATGATGTTCAGAAACTTTTTTAAAATTCCTTACGGTTTGGTCAAAAACTGAGTTTTTCTTTAAAGGGGGCGTGGCAGTGGGCGGATTTCAAAAATTTTTACACTTGTTCTGTAGGCAGAGACGAGGATCCTATATACCAAATTTCATTATCCTTGCTCAAAATTTAAGGCCTAAAAATCGGTGACGTACAGACGGACGGACGGACGGACAGACAGACATGGCTTAATCGACTCAGCTAGCGATTCTGAGTCGATCCATATACTTTGAGGTATATGTAGCAAAATTATTTCTCTATGTTACAAACTAAGTATCAAAACTAATATACCCCTATGGGATAGGGTATAAAAACATATGAGAAGGCTACAATCCGCTGTGCGGATCGTTGAATACCCTATCCCATCCTATCCATAAAACTAAAATTCCAAAAAAAAAGTGGGCATGGCTAAAAATACGATGTGGATAAAATAGAAAAAATGATATAGTGACAACTAAATCTTCAGACTGCTTACAAAACACTTTTACGGTTCTACAAAAGACTAGGTTTTCTCCTTCATATGTTATGGGGTAGTGTATAAAAATGGTTTTTATATAAAAACGCCCCCAAAAAGTGGGCGTGGGTTAAAATGTTATAAAGACGAAATGTTCATATTAATAATTTTAATGATTCTGCATCAAAAATTTTTTCGAAAAATTTAAAATTTGACCGAAAACAGTTTTTTATTGAAAACGCCCCCAAAAAGTGGGCGTGGCAAAAAACATTATATGAACGAAATATAGATATTACGATTCTCTAACTATGCTGTTCAGACACTTTTTTAAAATTCTTTACGGTTTTGCCAAAAATTACGTTTTTCTCAAAAGGGGGCGTGGCAGTAGGCGGATTTCAAAAATTTTTACACTTGTTCTGGTAACTCGGACAAAGATCCTATATACCAAATTTCATTATCCTAGCTCAAAATTTAAGGCCCAAAAATCGGTGACGAACAGACAGACGGACGGACGGACACACGGACGGACGGACGGACAGACAGACATGGCTAATTCGACTCAGCTAGCGATTCTGAGTCGATCCATATACTTTGAGGTATATGTAGCAAAATTATTTCTCTATGTTACAAACTATGTATATAAACTAATATACCCCCCTATGGGATAGGGTATAAAACATATGAGAGGCTACAATCCACTGTGCGGATCGTTGAATACCCTATCCCATCCTATCTGTAAAACTAAAATCCCCAAAAAGTGGACATGGCTAAAAACACGATGTGGATAAAATAAAGAAAATGGAATGGTGACAACAAATTCTTCAGACTGCTTATAAAAAAACTTTTACGGTTCTACAAAAGACAAGGTTTTCTACTGCATATGTTATGGTGTGGTGTATAAAAATGGTTTTTATATAAAAACGCCCCCAATAAGTGGGCGTGGGTTAAAATTATCTATAGACAAAATGTTCATATTTATATTGCTAATGATTCTGCATCAAAAGTTTTTTCGAAAATTTGAAAATTTGACCGAAAAACGTTTTTTATTGAAAACGCCCCCAAAAAGTGGGCGTGGCAAAAAACTTTATATGAACGAAGTACAGATATTCAGATTGTCTAAATATGTTGTTCAGAAAGTTTTTCAAAATTCCTTATGGTTTGGCCAAAAAATACGTTTTTCTAAAAAGGGGGCGTGGCAGTGGGCGGATTTCAAAAATTTTTACACTTGTTCTGCTGGGAGCAACAAAGAGCACGCGTACCAAATTTCATCCTTCTAGCTCAAAATTTAAGGCCCAAAAACTGGTGACGTACGGACGGACGGACGGACGGACGGACGGACAGACATGGCTAAATCGACTCAGCTATCGATTCTGAGTCGATCCATATACTTTGAGGTATATGTAGCTAAATTATTTCTCTATGTTACAAACTATGTATCAAAACTAATATACCCCTATGGGATAGGGTATAAACATATGAGAAGAGTACAATCCCCTGTACGGATCGTTTAATACCCTATCCCATCCCATCCTTAAAATTAATATCTCCAAAAAGTGGGCTTTATAAGCCTATAATATAGAAAATGACATTGTCACAACACATTTTTCAAACAGTTTAGCAGAATCTTTTGTTGTTTGACAAAACAAATCGTTTTCCTCCTGCATATGCTATGGTAGGGTAGGGTATACAAACGGTTTTTGTAAGAAAACGCCCTCAAAAAGTGGGCGTGGGCTAAAATGATCTATGGACGAAATGTTTATATTAATATTACTAACTATTCTGCATCAAAATTTTTTTCGAAAATTTTAAAATTTGAACGTAAAACGTTATTTATTAAAAACGCCCCCAAAAAGTGGGCGTGGCAAAAAACTTTGTATAAACGAAATATAGATATTAGGATTGTCTAAATATCCTGCCCAGACACTTTTTTGAAATTCCTTACGGTTTGGCCAAAAAATAAGTTTTTCTAAAAAGAGGGCGTGGCAGTAGGCGGATTTCAAAAATTTTTACACTTGTTCTGGTGGCACGGACGAGGATCCTATATACCAAATTTCATTATCCTAGCTTAAAATCGGTGACGAACAGACAGACGGACGGACGGACGGACGGACGGACGGACGGACAGACAGACATGGCTAATTCGACTCAGCTAGCGATTCTGAGTCGATCCATATACTTTGAGGTATATGTAGCAAAATTATTTCTCTATGTTACAAACTAAGTATCAAAACTAATATACCCCCCTATGGGATAAGGTATAAATATAAAGATCTTTTACCCAGTTCGACTGTATTACATGATCATAAATAACGAACAGGAAACTTAGGTTAAGTTATTATACCCTATCCCATAGGGGGGTATATTAGTTTTGATACTTAGTTTGTAACATAGAGAAATAATTTTGCTACATATACCTCAAAGTATATGGATCGACTCAGAATCGCTAGCTGAGTCGAATTAGCCATGTCTGTCTGTCCGTCCGTCCGTCCGTCCGTCCGTCCGTCCGTCCGTCCGTCTGTCTGTTCGTCAGCGGTTTTTGGGCCTTAAATTTTGAGCTAGGATAATGAAATTTGGTATATAGGATCCTCGTCCGTGCCACCAGAACAAGTGTAAAAATTTTTGAAATCCGCCCACTGCCACGCCCCCTTTTTAGGAAAACTTATTTTTTGGCCAAACCGTAAGGAATTTAAAAAAAGTGTCTGAGTAGCATATTTAGACAATCCTAATATCTATATTTCGTTCATACAAAGTTTTTTGCCACGCCCACTTTTTGGGGGCGTTTTTAGTAAAAAACGCTTTTTGTCCAAATTTTAAAACTTTCGAAAAAAATTTTGATGCAGAATCATTAACATTATTAATATGAACATTTCGTCTATATACCATTTTAACCCACGCCCACTTTTTGGGGGCGTTTTTATATAAAAACCATTTTTATACACTCCCCCATAACATATGCAGGAGAAAACCTTGCCTTTTGTAGAACCGTAAAATTATTTTGTAAGCAGTCTGAAGAATTTGTTGTCACTATATCATTTTTTCTATTTTATCCACATCGTGTTTTTAGCCATGCCCCCTTTTTTGGGGATTTTAGTTTTATGGATAGGATGGGATAGGGTATTCAACGATCCGCACAGCGGATTGTAGCCTTCTCATATGTTTTTCTATATGCTTTCTAACTGATAACTTCATCGAAGAGTATCGTATACAAAACTTGATGTTTCAACAGTAACTATAACTTCTTCGTGAGAACTTTTATTCGAACATGTAGCTAGTTATTAAGTATAATGATAAAGCATACCGAATAAAAAACATATGAGAGGCTACAATCCGCTATGCGGATCGTTGAATACCCTATCCCATCCCATCCTTTAAATTAATATCCTAAAAATATAGGCCTTATGGCGATGAAATACAGAAAATGACATTGTCACAATATATTGCTCAGACAGTTTCTCAAAATCTTGTGTGGTTCGACAAAAAACAACGTATTTCTATTGCTAATGCCTTGGGATGGGGTATACAAATGGTTTTTGTAAGAAAACGCCCCCAAAATGTGGGCGTAGGTGAAAATGATCTATAGACAAAATGTTTATACTACCATTTCGGAAGTATATGCATCAAAATTTTTTTCGAAAGTTTTAAAATTTGGACATAAAGCGTTTTTTACTAAAAACGCCCCCAAAAAGTGGGCGTGGCAAAAAACTTTGTATGAACGAAATATAGATATTAGGATTGTCTAAATATGCTACTCAGACACTTTTTTAAAATTCCTTACGGTTTGGCCAAAAAATAAGTTTTCCTAAAAAGGGGGCGTGGCAGTGGGCGGATTTCAAAAATTTTTACACTTGTTCTGGTGGCACGGACGAGGATCCTATATTCCAAATTTCATTATCCTAGCTCAAAATTTAAGGCCCAAAAACCGCTGACGAACAGACAGACGGACGGACGGACGGACGGACGGACGGACGGACGGACGGACAGACAGACATGGCTAATTCGACTCAGCTAGCGATTCTGAGTCGATCCATATACTTTGAGGTATATGTAGCAAAATTATTTCTCTATGTTACAAACTAAGTATCAAAACTAATATACCCCCCTATGGGATAGGGTATAAACATATGAGAGGCTACAATCCGCTATGCGGATCGTTGAATACCCTATCCCATCCCATCCTTTAAATTAATATCCTAAAAATATAGGCCTTATGGCGATGAAATACAGAAAATGACATTGTCACAATATATTGCTCAGACAGTTTCTCAAAATCTTGTGTGGTTCGACAAAAAACAACGTATTTCTATTGCTAATGCCTTGGGATGGGGTATACAAATGGTTTTTGTAAGAAAACGCCCCCAAAATGTGGGCGTAGGTGAAAATGATCTATGGACAAAATGTTTATATTACCATTTCGGAAGTATTTGCATCAAAATTTTTTTCGAAAGTTTTAAAATTTGGACAAAAAGCGTTTTTTACTAAAAACGCCCCCAAAAAGTGGGCGTGGCAAAAAACTTTGTATGAACGAAATATAGATATTAGGATTGTCTAAATATGCTATTCAGACACTTTTTTAAAATTCCTTACGGTTTGGCCAAAAAATAAGTTTTCCTAAAAAGGGGGCGTGGCAGTGGGCGGATTTCAAAAATTTTTACACTTGTTCTGGTGGCACGGACGAGGATCCTATATTCCAAATTTCATTATCCTAGCTCAAAATTTAAGGCCCAAAAACCGCTGACGAACAGACAGACGGACGGACGGACGGACGGACGGACGGACAGACAGACATGGCTAATTCGACTCAGCTAGCGATTCTGAGTCGATCCATATACTTTGAGGTATATGTAGCAAAATTATTTCTCTATGTTACAAACTAAGTATCAAAACTAATATACCCCCCTATGGGATAGGGTATAAACATATGAGAGGCTACAATCCGCTATGCGGATCGTTGAATACCCTATCCCATCCCATCCTTTAAATTAATATCCTAAAAATATAGGCCTTATGGCGATGAAATACAGAAAATGACATTGTCACAATATATTGCTCAGACAGTTTCTCAAAATCTTGTGTGGTTCGACAAAAAACAACGTATTTCTATTGCTAATGCCTTGAGATGGGGTATACAAATGGTTTTTGTAAGAAAACGCCCCCAAAATGTGGGCGTAGGTGAAAATGATCTATAGACAAAATGTTTATATTACCATTTCGGAAGTATTTGCATCAAAATTTTTTTCGAAAGTTTTAAAAATTGGACAAAAAGCGTTTTTTACTAAAAACGCCCCCAAAAAGTGGGCGTGGCAAAAAACTTTGTATGAACGAAATATAGATATTAGGATTGTCTAAATATGCTACTCAGACACTTTTTTAAAATTCCTTACGGTTTGGCCAAAAAATAAGTTTTCCTAAAAAGGGGGCGTGGCAGTGGGCGGATTTCAAAAATTTTTACACTTGTTCTGGTGGCACGGACGAGGATCCTATATTCCAAATTTCATTATCCTAGCTCAAAATTTAAGGCCCAAAAACCGCTGACGAACAGACAGACGGACGGACGGACGGACGGACGGACGGACGGACGGACGGACAGACAGACATGGCTAATTCGACTCAGCTAGCGATTCTGAGTCGATCCATATACTTTGAGGTATATGTAGCAAAATTATTTCTCTATGTTACAAACTAAGTATCAAAACTAATATACCCCCCTATGGGATAGGGTATAAACATATGAGAAGGCTACAATCCGCTGTGCGGATCGTTGAATACCCTATCCCATCCTATCCATAAAACTAAAATCCCCAAAAAAGGGGGCATGGCTAAAAACACGATGTGGATAAATAGAAAAAATGATATAGTGACAACAAATTCTTCAGACTGCTTACAAAACACTTTAACGGTTCTACAAAAGACAAGGTTTTCTCTTGCATATGTTATGGGGTAGTGTATAAAAATGGTTTTTATATAAAAACGCCCCCAAAAAGTGGGCGTGGGTTAAAATGGTATATAGACGAAATGTTCATATTAATAATGTTAATGATTCTGCATCAAAATTTTTTTCGAAAAATTTAAAATTTGACCGAAAACAGTTTTTTATTGAAAACGCCCCCAAAAAGTGGGCGTGGCAAAAAACTTTATATGGACGAAATATAGATATTAATATTGTCTAAATATGATGTTCAGAAACTTTCTTAAAATTCCTTACGGTTTGGTCAAAAACTGAGTTTTTCTTAAAAGGGGGCGTGGCAGTGGGCGGATTTCAAAAATTTTTACACTTGTTCTGTAGGCAGAGACGAGGATCCTATATACCAAATTTCATTATCCTAGCTCAAAATTTAAGGCCTAAAAATCGGTGACGTACAGACGGACAGACGGACAGACAGACATGGCTTATTCGACTCAGCTATCGATTCTGAGTCGATCCATATACTTTGAGGTATATGTACCAAAATTATTTCTCTATGTTACAAACTAAGTATCAAAACTAATATACCCCCCCTATGGGATAGGGTATAAAAATTCAATGGCAAAGAATAATAAATTTAAATTACTTAAAATCAAAAGGAATAGTAATATAAATATTTAAAAAAAATATGTTTGAGAGATCAAAAATTAAACGATCGAAATATAAAGAATATATTCATAACTGTTAGGTGAGATCAGTAATAAATAGAAAGGTGACATACGTGACGTAAACAATGAAATTTAACGAAAGGATTTGAGGTGCTCATAACTCATAGGCTAATGTTATCTACACTGGATTTTATTCACTGCCTAGATAAACCCTTAGTAGTTCCTATCAACTGAGCGAAATAATCGTGGTCAAATGGCTTATGCTACAAAATGTATTTTACAATACCGATGACTCACATTTATTTGATTACTAATTGATATGTATTAGAAACATATGAGAAGGCTACAATCCGCTGTGCGGATCGTTGAATACCCTATCCCATCCTATCCATAAAACTAAAATCCCCAAAAAAGGGGGCATGGCTAAAAACACGTTGTGGATAAAATAGAAAAAATGATATAGTGACAACAAATTCTTCAAACTGCTTACAAAACAATTTTACGGTTCTACAAAAGACGAGGTTTTCTCCTGCATATGTTATGGGGTAGTGTAAAAAAAATGGTTTTTATATAAAAACGCCCCCAAAAAGTGGGCGTGGGTTAAAATGGTATATAGACGAAATGTTCATATTAATAATGTTAATGAATCTGCATCAAAATTTTTTTCGAAAAATTTAAAATTTGACCGAAAACAGTTTTTAATTGAAAACGCCCCCAAAAAGTGGGCGTGGCAAAAAACTTTATATGGACGAAATATAGATATTAATATTGTCTAAATATGATGTTCAGAAACTTTTTTAAAATTCCTTACGGTTTGGTCAAAAACTGAGTTTTTCTTAAAAGGGGGCGTGGCAGTGGGCGGATTTCAAAAATTTTTACACTTGTTCTGTAGGCAGAGACGAGGATCCTATATACCAAATTTCATTATCCTAGCTCAAAATTTAAGGCCTAAAAATCGGTGACGTACAGACGGACGGACGGACGGACAGACAGACATGGCTTAATCGACTCAGCTAGCGATTCTGAGTCGATCCATATACTTTGAGGTATATGTAGCAAAATTATTTCTCTATGTTACAAACTAAGTATCAAAACTAATATACCCCTATGGGATAGGGTATAAAAACATATGAGAAGAGTACAATCCCCTGTGCGGATCGTTTAATACCCTATCCCATCCCATCCTTAAAATTAATATCTCCAAAAAGTGGGCTTTATAAGCCTATAATATAGAAAATGACATTGTCACAACACATTGTTCAAACAGTTTAGCAGAATCTTTTGTTGTTTGACAAAACAAATCGTTTTCCTCCTGCATATGCTATGGGGTAGGGTATACAAACGGTTTTTGTAAGAAAACGCCCTCAAAAAGTGGGCGTGGGCTAAAATGATCTATGGACGAAATGTTTATATTAATATTACTAACTATTCTGCATCAAAATTTTTTTCGAAAATTTTAAAATTTGAACGTAAAACGTTATTTATTAAAAACGCCCCAAAAAGTGGGCGTGGCAAAAAACTTTGTATTAACGAAATATAGATATTAGGATTGTCTAAGTATCCTGCTCAGACACTTTTTTGAAATTCCTTACGGTTTGGCCAAAAAATAAGTTTTTCTAAAAAGGGGGCGTGGCAGTGGGCGGATTTCAAAAATTTTTACACTTGTTCTGGTGGCACGGACGAGGATCCTATATACCAAATTTCATTATCCTAGCTTAAAATTTAAGGCCCAAAAATCGGTGACGGACAGACGGACAGACAGACGGACGGACGGACGGACGGACAGACAGACATGGCTAATTCGACTCAGCTAGCGATTCTGAGTCGATCCATATACTTTGAGGTATATGTAGCAAAATTATTTCTCTATGTTACAAACTAAGTATAGGGTATAAATATAAAGATCTTTTACCCAGTTCGACTGTATTACACGATCATAAATAACGAACAGGAAACTAAGGTTAAGTTATTTTCTATATGCTTTCTAACTGATAACTTCATCGAAGAGTATCGTATACAAAACTTGATGTTTCAACAGTAACTATAACTTCTTCGTGAGAACTTTTATTCGAACATGTAGCTAGTTATTAAGTATAATGATAAAGCATACCGAATAAAAAAAAGATTTATAGGAAGGTAAACTAATTAAAGATAGAATGAATAGAAATTTATTTAAAGAAAATTGTTATTGTAAAAGTAAAAAAAAGATTCGCAAAAAAAAAATATCATAGTCCTTCGACTATTTAATTCGTTGGGCGCCATGTTGTAATGTGAGCCTTAGCTATGCGATAGCAAGGAGGTGTTGTGTCCTTAAGGATTAGCAGCTTGTGGGCACGCTGGCAAAAGCTCGGCTTAGCTCGCCGTATCGGTCGTGGATCTTGCTTCTATTTCTCACACACAAACAAATTAAAACCGTGCCAATTAAATGTGAACAAAGAAAAATACCGAAATCTTATTACAAAAATAAGGAATAATATATTGTATGCTTTATCTATCGACAGTGGATCGGAGGTAGACTACATTATATATACTCACTGACATTGCGTTATTATCAATCTATCTACAACCCCTTGTTCACAAATCTCAATCGTCGCGATGGCACTGATATTATGTCCATCTCGGAATATCCCTCCTCGTATGATATCATGTGGATACCACACCATGTCATCCGCTTTCCAATTTTAATTAATTAGATGACCCCTTAACACTGACACATTTCACCTTTCTCTATGTAGTACCGATCTCACCTGTATTAATGTTCATTTAAAACATTTTAAGTGCTTTCTTTAAACGCGACCAAAATAACAACACACGGGATTCATTTGTGTTATACGCTCGCATTTAAAAAAAAAACATATGAGAAGGCTACAATCCGCTGTGCGGATCGTTGAATACCCTATCCCATCCTATCCATAAAACTAAAATCCCCAAAAAAGGGGACATAGTGACAACAAATTCTTCAGACTGCTTACAAAACACTTTAACGGTTCTACAAAAGACAAGGTTTTCTCTTGCATATGTTATGGGGTAGTGTATAAAAATGGTTTTTATATAAAAACGCCCCCAAAAAGTGGGCGTGGGTTAAAATGGAACATAGAAGAAATGTTCATATTAATAATGTTAATGATTCTGCATCAAAATTTTTTTCGAAAAATTTAAAATTTGACCGAAAACAGTTTTTTATTGAAAACGCCCCCAAAAAGTGGGCGTGGCAAAAAACTTTATATAGACGAAATATAGATATTAATATTGTCTAAATATGCTGTTCAGAAACTTTTTTAAAATTCCTTACGGTTTGGTCAAAAACTGAGTTTTTCTTAAAAGGGGGCGTGGCAGTGGGCGGATTTCAAAAATTTTTACACTTGTTCTGTAGGCAGAGACGAGGATCCTATATACCAAATTTCATTATCCTAGCTCAAAATTTAAGGCCTAAAAATCGGTGACGTACAGACGGACGGACGGACGGACGGACGGACGGACGGACGGACGGACAGACAGACATGGCTTAATCGACTCAGCTAGCGATTCTGAGTCGATCCATATACTTTGAGGTATATGTAGCAAAATTATTTCTCTATGTTACAAACTAAGTATCAAAACTAATATACCCCCCTATGGGATAGGGTATAAACATATGAGAGGCTACAATCCGCTGTGCGGATCGTTGAATACCCTATCCCATCCCATCCTTAAAATTAATATCTCCAAAAAGTGGGCTTTATAAGCCTATAACATAGAAAATGACATTGTCACAACAATATATTGTTCAAACAGTTTATCAGAATATTTTGTTGTTTGACAAAACACATCGTTTTCCTCCTGCATATGCTATGGGTTAGGGTTTACAAACGGTTTTTGTATGAAAACGCCCCCAAAAAGTGGGCGTGGGCTAAAATGATCTATAGATGAAATGTTTATATTAATATTACTAATTATTCTCTAATTGGACCGTAAAAGGTTTTTTATTAAAAACGCCCCCAAAAAGTGGGCGTGGCAAAAAACTTTATATGAGCGAAATATAGATATTACGATTGTCTAACTACGCTTTTCAGACACTTTTTCAAAATTCTTTATAGTTTGGCCAAAAAATACGTTTTTCTAAAAAGGGGGTGTGGCAGTGGGCGGATTTTAAAAATTTTTACACTTGTTCTGCTGGGAGCAACAAAGAGCACGTGTACCAAATTTCATCTTTCTAGCTCAAAATTTAAGGCCCAAAAACTGGTGACGTACGGACGGACGGACGGACGGACAGACATGGCTTAATCGACTCAGCTAGCGATTCTTAGTCGATCCATATACTTTGAGGTATATGTAGCTAAATTATTTCTCTATGTTACAAACTATGTATCAAAACTAATATACCCCTATGGGATAGGGTATAAAAAGAGTGTTATATTCACCTACATTCTAAACAAAACTTCAATAATAATTCCTCGACGTTGATGTGCACATTAACCTCACTCGGATTACAATCAAAATATAACTTATCTTCTAAACTTCAAAGCTTTAATTAGCATATTAATAATATTATTGGATCTCATGGGATCATAAACGTTAATTCACTTATGGGAATATTGGCAATAAGCGCCTTTTAGTCAATATGTTTAAGTATAAATATATTTTAGATCGGGACTTTCTTCTCTCATAGATATTTACTTTCATATCATCGCGTCGTATAATAACATTGGAAAATCTCAAATATATCACTTCGTTATATGACAGCCGCACGATTTAAAAAAAAATTACCAATTGCAAAAAAAATTAAGATTATGTAAACAAATTTTTATGGTACCTCACAGTTAAGCGTCTGCTGCTCCGGTGGCCACGAAATCTTGATTTTGATGCTACACTTGTCGCTGGTGCGATGCGCTTTGGATTTTGCTGTTGTTGTGGGGCTATGCTGACGTGGTCTCGCTGAAGATCGGTGTTGATATCGTTGACCATGGAAATCGTCTGGAAGCAGGTTACCAACGTACGCTTTGCTTAATCACTAGACAAACTGATAGCAATTTTTTTGGGTCTGCTTGGTGGGGATAGTTATGATCACTAGCTGTATTGTTTGCTAGCTGATGCAATTTGATAGCGAATTCCTCTCAGTGATCGACACCGCGTGCGAAGATATTTTCGGTACACTATACTTAGGGATCGAAAATGTTTACGATCGTACGGCGTGTGTTGATCGATGCTGAGATGTTGATTATTCTACGTAGGGAAATTACCTTTAGTCAATCAATTTCAAGATACAAAGGTGGCTAATTCTTTTACCTGATTTCACCAATACAAAGATTGTTTAAAACTTCCGTAGTGATTGCAAAAAAAAAGCTATTACCAGCACTGATCTACTAAAACAAGCACACGTTAATGAAGTGAGAAGAAAAACTATGCTTTAAGGCTTATACCTGTTTTATATTCAGTAAGAACTTCACACGATCAGGTCAGAAATAGAAAAGAGAGAAGATCAATGCGGAAATCATAAGCTAAGGTCGTTTTGGGGGTCGACAGTGATGCCGTAGTGACCTCTTGGTTTGAAATAATTAAGCTCTTCCAATTCTTAACGACTTCGTAGTTTAATGGTGTGATTACACTTTGTGTAATAATAAAAAAAATTAAAACAATTTCAATACATCAGGTGCATGCTACATCGCAATGGGTTTTGCAATACCCTGTATCAAGCAAAAGTCCATTGAAATCATGTATGTATCTATGTATCTAGCCTTTCTGCTTATGGCAAACGTGTGGCTTCGACCATGACCCAGAGATTTCCATAGTTTAAACATTACTAGTAAGCCGGGCTAACGTCTTAAATCCTTTGCATGAAAGATACCAATAGTCTTACCAAGCATATTTTCAATTTCATACAAACTATTCCCGACCGATCTAACAACCATACATTTGTCGAACTTAGCACAAAGCTTTGCGTTCAATTTCTTACTCGCATCGCTAAGCACAAAGTTACGCCTGAAAATCTCGTCTCCCGGCCGGAAGGATACAGTCGTTGAGCGTAGGTTGTAAGATTTCTCATTTCGATTATATGCTTTGAATAGACAATCCATGATCTTTTTGCGAATAATCTCCAATTTATCAGAGTGGCGCAATGTCTGGTATTCGCTATCACTGACAAGGCTGAGTTTATGTAGTAACTTGTACGAATTTCCATGCGTAACCATGTTATTTCCAAAAAGGCAAAAATAAGGATTGGTGCCAATAGATTGATGGTAGGCAGTACATAAAGCAAGTTGAATACTTGGGATATTAAGATCCCAATCCCCTTGGTCATCTTTCAAATACATTCTCACAGCCGAAAGTATTGAACGATTAACACGTTCTGATGCATTTGCCTGTGGAGAGTACACAGCCGTCCTCCAATGTTTTATGCCGAAGCTAGATGTGAATTTCTGAAATTCCCTCGAAACAAATTGTTTCCCGTTGTCAGACAAAATAAACTCCGGTACTCCAAATTTGTAAATAACGTCTTTTTCCAAGAATTCCACAACTGCTTTGGTACATGCTTTACGCATTGGTTTCAGGAATACGTACTTGGAAAAATAGTCAAGTACCACGAAAAGATATATATTGCCGTTTTTTGAGCGAATATATGGACCCATAAAATCAATGTATAGTTTTTGGAATGGCCGTTCTATATTGAGCGGTCTTCCCATTGGTGGTCTTAAGGTTTTATTTGGGGATTTGTTTGCCTTACACATATCGCATTTACCAATGAATTCTCTAACCTGGGTAGTCATATTTGGCCAGAAATAAAACTCTCTTAACCTCTCCAACGTTTTACGAATCCCGCCGTGGGATGCATTAGGAGGATCATGAGCTAGTTGAATCAGAGAATTTGTGAGACCTTTTTGTATCCACAATTTCCATTCTGGTTCTTCAGATTCGATTGGGAAAGTACGTCTAAAAATTAAATTATTAGATATCTTAAGATCAGGCAAATTATTTTTGGAAATAGTATCTCTTAATGTCAAATATTCTTTTGACTGAAATTCTTCACTGTTTTCATCTACAATGAGATTAACCTTCGGTTTTTCGGATAATTCTTCCATGTACATTCGTGATAATACATCAGGTACGGTGTTTAGAGATCCCTTTCTATGCTGAATCTCAAACTGAAAAGCCTGCAACTTCAATGACCATCTAGCCAATCTGCCACTGAGGTCTTTGAGTCCCATTAGCCATTTGAGACTTGCATGGTCAGTGATGATGGTAAACGGTAATCCCTCAACATATGGCCGAAACTTTTTAACCGCTAATACTGCGGCCAGACATTCTTGCTCGGTCACGCTGTAGTTTCGCTGGCAAGGATTGAGCTTTTGAGAAAAGAATGCGATTGGCTTTTCGTTTTTATCCCCATCATATTGAAAGAGGACTCCTCCAACACCATGGCAAGATGCATCACACTGCACATAAAAATGATCCGAAAAATTTGGGTTACTTAGCAAAGGTGCAGAAACAAGAGCTGTCTTCAAAGCTTCAAAAGCAGTAAGAGCTTCATCAGAAAAAACGAACGATTTACATTTACGTAATGTGTCGGACAGTGGTGCTGATATAGCCGCAAAATTACGAATAAATCGACGGTACCAGCCGCATAAACCTAAAAATCTTCGTACCTGTTTTTGAGATTTCGGTACAGGAAAGTCTTTAACGGCTGACACTTTGCCCGGATCCGGCTTAATGTGGCCCTGTCCAACAACATAACCCAAATATTTTAATTCTCTAAAGCAAAAGTTAGATTTTTCAATATTTATCGTAAGGTTTGCTCCTGATAGACATTCAGCAACTTTTGTAAGTATATCCAGATGTTCGTGGAAATTCTTCGAGATGACGAGAAGGTCATCAAGATATACGAACACACATTCACGAAGCTCAGCAGGCACTACTTTATCCATTAATCTACATAACCTTTGAGCTGCGTTACACAGTCCAAAGGGCATGACCTTAAACTGATAAAGTGGTCTACCGGGCACCGTGAATGCTGTTACTTCCCTTGACTTCTTCTCTAAAGGAATTTGCCAAAACGCGTCTTTGAGATCCACACTACTGATGTAGTATCTCTCAAACGGCTCAACAAACCCTCTATATGAGGCAATGGATACGCATCTTTCGCTGTGAGTTGATTGACTTTTCTAAAGTCTAGGCACAGACGATTTTTGCCGGGTTTCCGAATCAAGACAATAGGCGAACTCCACGCACTATTGCTCTCTTCAATAACTCCAAACGAAAGCATGCGATCCAATTCCTCGAAAATTAGTTGCTGTATAACCGGAGACACCGGATAATGTCGCTGTTTTACCGGGTCAGCATCTCCCGTATCAATTCGATGAGTTTCTAATGAAGTTTTCCCAAGCCCAAGTTGTTTGAACGATGGAAATTTTTCAATTACTTTCATTAGTGCTTGAGTTTGATCTTCATTCAACTCATGTTTTGGTTTTATATCAATATCTGAAGTTACCAATTCATTTACTAGATATGGTTGTATCTTAAACAAATGCCAAAAGTCAATGCCCAAATACAATGGCTGCGTTAAACTTGGCACTAAGTATATATCCAGAACACAAACGCAGTCGAAAGAAACCTCGCGAAGAACAACGTGGACCAACTTCTAATACATATTATTGGAAGTATGCTCAACCACAGAAATATAAATGCGAATCTGGGAGACACCCATCTCAAAGTAATAGAATCAAGAGGCACACCACAAGGAGGCGTTATCTCACCTCTGTTGTGGAACATAGTCATCAATGAGATACTCCTAAAGCTACAACGAAATGGGGTAAAAGTCATAGCCTACGCAGACGATGTAGCGATACTAGTTAAAGGGAAATTCCTACCCACTATTAGTGAACTACTCGAGCGGGCATTGAAAACTCTCAACGAGTGGACAAAACAATGTGGGCTTGGCATCAACCCCCAGAAAACGGAACTCGTTCTCTTTACGAACAAGAGGAAGATACCAATATTCGACCTACCGGCTATCGATGGGACTACCCTCAAACTAGCCGATAGTGCAAAGTATCTGGGTGTCATTCTTGATAGAAAACTCAACTGGAACCTAAATGTGCGCGAGCGCATTAAAAAGGCCACAGTCGCTTTCTATACGTGTAATCGAATATTCGGAAAAAACTGGGGTCTGAACCCCAAGATCATCCTATGGATGTACACGGCCATTGTGACACCTATATTAACATATGGGGAGCTTGTCTGGTGGCAATCCACAAATAAAGTCACCCATCTGAAAAATATGACAAAGGTACAAAGAATAGCATGTGTGCGCGCTACTGGCGCAATGAGAACCACGCCAACAGCGGGACTGGAAACCATCCTTAACCTGCTACCGCTAGACCTTTACATGCAAGAATCTGCAGCCAAAAGTGCTCTAAGAATCAGCCAGCTCAACTGCTGGAAATCGAACTCAGGAGGACATGCCCAAATTCTACACAGATATCTGGGCTCAGCTGTATCCTCTGACTACATGCTGCCTCACCATGACTTTCAAAGACCATTCTCCTGCATCCTCCCAAGCAGAGAGGAGTGGGAGAGGAACGAATTGGGCCACGAAACCATATCCATCTACACTGATGGTTCAAAAATGGATGTAGGCGTTGGAGCTGGAGTGTTTTCAGAAACACTTAAGCTAAACAGCACCTTTCGTCTCCCTGAGCACAGCAGTGTCTTCCAAGCCGAAATATTGGCAGTGGCAGAGGCAGCCAAAGCGACCTCAATGCTGGCGATACCACCAGATGATATCACCATCTTTATTGACAGTCAGGCTGCAATAAAAGCTATCTCTGCTGTCGAAATAAAATCTCGGCTTGTGAAACGTTGTCGTGAAGAGCTAAAGGTTCTTGGCGTCCAACATAATGTTAAGCTCTGCTGGGTCCCCGGACACAGAGGCATACAGGGCAATGAAATTGCTGACGAACTGGCAAGAAAAGGATCTGCCTCCAGCACTGACCAAGCAGACTAGTCTGTCAAACCACCACTATGCGACCTCAAATCTCAGGTGGGACAGAAAACACTGATCGCTGCCAAAAACAGGTGGAACTCCCTTCCCACTTGTGAAACTTCCAAAAGGATGTGGCCTGAGTATGACAAAGCCAGAACCCATAAACTGCTTCGTAGAAACAGGAAATCTGTCTCTACTTTAGTTGGGATTCTTACTGGACACAACTTACTGAAAAGCCACAAACTGAAAATGCATCTCATAGATGATGACCTCTGTAGAGGCTGCGGTGATGAAGAAATACACGAGGACACCCTCCACTTTCTGTGCCACTGCCCAGGCCTCAGCCAATTAAGAATGAGAACCTTAGGAAAATACTTTTTCCATGACCTCACGGATCTATCCGAAATCCCTCTCCCTAATCTTTTCAGGTTTGCATCAACATCTGGATGGCTAGAAAGAGACTAACAACAATGGACAGTAACGGGACAATGAATGAACCAACCACATAAGTGGACCCACAATGGGTCTATATTGACCTGAGTGCGATGAGGGAGGACACACACCGTCTGCCTCATCAACCCACCAACCTAACCTAACCTAAGTATATATCCATATCTTTTGTAATTGAATTGAAGGTAATTGGAATTCTTACGTAACCAACAATGTGTTGCTCGTTGCCATCAGCAGTTTGAAGACTAGTTGCTAACGGATAAATTTTCAAATTATGCTCAGTCGCGAATTCAGAACAACCATTTCCGAGACAGGAAATAGTTGCTCCGCTATCAAGCAATCCTGTTATCCTATTACCTTGAATAGAAATAGTTACAAAAGGTCTTGGGTCTTTATCTGCTCCTACAGATGATGTATTTACCATTACCATGTACAATTTCCTCTTCTTTTGTCTGATTCTAGATTTAGTTAATTTAGTAGTACAATTAGCTTCTTTAATTTCATCTAAGCGAAAAATTCTAGATCTAATTTCATTGTATCTACTTAGACGAGCTTCATAAGGAATTATTTTAGTTATAGGTAAAGTCCGTGTTAAATTACAAAAGGACGTATCAGGCTGAAGTATCTTAATACTTCGATATGCATTAGAAGATACGTGCGCTTCAACGTCTGTGGATGTAGATTTGTCTTGTTTTCGGGTGACGTTTGCGTCGAACGGGATTCCCCGAATCTCGTCCCGTTCGGTGGTTGGTTTCCCAAAGGCTTACACTTAGGACAGTTAGGTGTGGTAACATTGTCAGTTCCACACTTATAACAAAACAAGTTCCTAACTGGAGAAGGACAATTCATAAAGCTGTGTCCAACATTCTTGCAGTTGAAGCAACGATAGTTACTGGAGTCTTTTTTTGCAACATTACTGCTATTAGTTGAGTTAGAAAATCGCAGAGCAGATAACTCATCGCCAAAAGGATCTGAACACACTTCTTGACTAATTTCGTTTACGTGTCTTACGTATCTGGTTTGATCGCGAGATTGAAATAATTTCTCTGCCCTTCGACACTCATCTCGAAACTGTTCAAGATAGTGTATAGGCATTGGATATACGAGGTTTAAAAGACGATTAGTCACTTTTGATTTCATAATGTTAAGCAACTGTCTTTCCCCCATGGGTCTTCTCAATTGATTTTTAAGATGAATTATAAAATTATAATAATCATCGAAACTCTCTTGGGGATGTTGTCGTCGTTCTGTTATCTGCTGTATAATATCTAAATCACTGTCATGGGTTTTAAATTGCTTATACAATGCTTGCTTGAGGCAAGACCAATCTTGTCGATTATTAGTACGCAGGTATTGCCAGTACCAATCTTGTGCACTGCCAGATAATAACACATGAAAGTTTTTTAGTATATCAGTCCAATGATAGTCGTAATTCTGCTTTAAAACCTCTATTCTGAACAAGAAATCTTGCACAGACAAAGATCAATATCGACTTTGTGATTCCGCAACGGTAGTACTCGATCTTCATCGGTAAAAGGATTTCGTTCTTGGCGGTAAAAGTTATCGGTTGAGATATTATTCTCAGGGAACGAATGTCTATCACCTGACCGATTCCGCGAATCGTTATTTACATGATTTTCTTCTTCATAATGTTGAGATCGTGAGCCAGCGTTAAGAATTGAGTTAAAACCTATATTAGGTCTATCCATACGATTTTGATTGTGGTTATTAGGATGCATTATCGGATCATCCTGGAAAATATCACAATTGCTTGGATTCAGTTGGATTAGACTTAATTGCTTCTCGTACCGAATCTTTCACGCATATTCTCATACTATGTAAAAGTGATTGCAATATAAAGGATTGACTTGAGCCAATACTGGCATCGACAACTGATTTAATATGCTCACCTAAAGATGTTCGGTTAGGTGTAGGTAACATTGGATTAGGTGTCGTCTTATTATGCTGGACATTAGGGTTATGTGGAATATGTTGCTGATCATGCGAACTAATAGGTTGAGATAAGGTTTTAGTAGTAGAAGTACTACTGATTGTGGTTAACGAAGGTATTGAATTTTGAAAACTACAAGGATGCATAGCATTACGATTCTGAATCGTTTCTGGATTGTGCCCTTTTATATTAGAACTAGTATTTGGAGTCCCCCTGACGATAGGGTTATTCGGAGGAGAATGCATTATCGGCTGTCTAGATTCATTCCCTACAATAGAGTCATGAGAAGTATCTAAATTAATTTGACGATTAACCACCGATCGAGTCATAACACTTCTGTGAGATGTTTTTCTCTTTTCTTTAGGAACTGCTCCTTTTGAGTCGCTCATATTAAAAAACATATGAGAGGCTACAATCCGCTATGCGGATCGTTGAATACCCTATCCCATCCCATCCTTTAAATTAATATCCTCAAAATATAGGCCTTATGGCGATGAAAAACAGAAAATGACATTGTCACAATATATTGCTCAGACAGTTTCTCAAAATCTTTTGTGGTTCGACAAAAAACAACGTATTTCTATTGCTAATGCCTTGGGATGGGTTATACAAATGGTTTTTGTAAGAAAACGCCCCCAAAATGTAGGCGGAGGTGAAAATGATCTATGGACAAAATGTTTATATTACCATTGCGGAAGTATTTGCATCAAAATTTTTTTCGAAAGTTTTAAAATTTGGACAAAAAAAGTTTTTTACTAAAAACGCCCCCAAAAAGTGGGCGTGGCAAAAAACTTTGTATGGACGAAATATAGATATTAGGATTGTCTTAATATGTTGCTCCCACAATTTTTTGAAATTCCTTACGGTTTGGCTTAAAACTACGTTTTTTCTAAATGGGGGCGTGGCAGTGAGCGGATTTTAAAAATTTTTACACTTGTTCTGGTGACTCGGCCAAGGATCCTATATACCAAATTTCATTATCCTACCTTAAAATTTAAGGCCCAAAAATCGGTGACGGACACACGGACGGACGGACGGACAGACAGACATGGCTAATTCGACTCAGCTAGCGATTCTGAGTCGATCCATATACTTTGAGGTATATGTAGCTAAATTATTTCTCTATGTTACAAACTAAGTATCAAAACTAATATACCCCTATGGGATAGGGTATAAAAAACTTATTGTTATAAATAAACATATGAGAAGCTACAATCCGCTATGCGGATCGTTGAATACCCTATCCCATCCCATCCTTTAAATTAATATCCTCAAAATATAGGCCTTATGGCGATGAAAAACAGAAAATGACATTGTCACAATATATTGCTCAGACAGTTTCTCAAAATCTTTTGTGGTTCGACAAAAAACAACGTATTTCTATTGCTAATGCCTTGGGATGGGTTATACAAATGGTTTTTGTAAGAAAACGCCCCCAAAATGTAGGCGTAGGTGAAAATAATCTATGGACAAAATGTTTATATTACCATTGCGGAAGTATTTGCATCAAAATTGTTTTCGAAAGTTTTAAAATTTGGACAAAAAGCGTTTTTTACTAAAAACGCCCCCAAAAAGTGGGCGTGGCAAAAAACTTTGTATGAACGAAATATAGATATTAGGATTGTCTAAATATGCTACTCAGACACTTTTTTGAAATTCCTTACGGTTTGGCCAAAAAATAAGTTTTCCCAAAAAGGGGGCGTGGCAGTGGGCGGATTTCAAAAATTTTTACACTTGTTCTGGTGGCACGGACGAGGATCCTATATACCAAATTTCATTATCCTAGCTCAAAATTTAAGGCCCAAAAACCGCTGACGAACAGACAGACGGACGGACGGACGGACGGACGGACGGACAGACAGACATGGCTTATTCGACTCAGCTATCGATTCTGAGTCGATCCATATACTTTGAGGTATATGTACCAAAATTATTTCTCTATGTTACAAACTAAGTATCAAAACTAATATACCCCCCCTATGGGATAGGGTATAAAAATTCAATGGCAAAGAATAATAAATTTAAATTACTTAAAATCAAAAGGAATAGTAATATAAATATTTAAAAAAAACATATGAGAAGGCTACAATCCGCTGTGCGGATCGTTGAATACCCTATCCCATCCTATCCATAAAACTAAAATCCCCAAAAAAAGGGGACATGGCTAAAAACACGATGTGGATAAATAGAAAAAATGATATAGTGACAACAAATTCTTCAGACTGCTTACAAAACACTTTAACGGTTCTACATAAGACAAGGTTTTCTCTTGCATATGTTATGGGGTAGTGTATAAAAATGGTTTTTATATAAAAACGCCCCCAAAAAGTGGGCGTGGGTTAAAATATTATGTAGACGAAATGTTCATATTAATAATGTTAATGATTCTGCATCAAAATTTTTTTCGAAAAATTTAAAATTTGACCGAAAACAGTTTTTTATTGAAAACGCCCCCAAAAAGTGGGCGTGGCAAAAAACTTTATATGGACGAAATATAGATATTAATATTGTCTAAATATGTTGTTCAGAAACTTTTTTAAAATTCCTTACGGTTTGGTCAAAAACTGAGTTTTTCTTAAAAGGGGGCGTGGCAGTGGGCGGACTTCAAAAATTTTTACACTTGTTCTGTAGGCAGAGACGAGGATCCTATATACCAAATTTCATTATCCTCGCTCTAAATTTAAGGCCTAAAAATCGGTGACGTACAGACGGACGGACGGACGGACGGACGGACAGACAGACATGGCTTAATCGACTCAGCTAGCGATTCTGAGTCGATCCATATACTTTGAGGTATATGTAGCAAAATTATTTCTCTATGTTACAAACTAAGTATCAAAACTAATATACCCCTATGGGATAGGGTATAAATATGTTTGAGAGATCAAAAATTAAACGATCGAAATATAAAGAATATATTCATAACTGTTAGGTGAGATCAGTAATAAATAGAAAGGTGACATACGTGACGTAAACAATGAAATTTGACGAAAGGATTTGAGGTGCTCATAACTCATAGGCTAATGTTATCTACACTGGATTTTATTCACTGCCTAGATAAACCCTTAGTAGTTCCTATCAACTGAGCGAAATAATCGTGGTCAAATGGCTTATGCTACAAAATGTATTTTACAATACCGATGACTCACATTTATTTGATTACTAATTGATATGTATTAGAAACATATGAGAAGGCTACAATCCGCTGTGCGGATCGTTGAATACCCTATCCCATCCTATCCATAAAACTAAAATCCCCAAAAAAGGGGGCATGGCTAAAAACACGTTGTGGATAAAATAGAAAAAATGATATAGTGACAACAAATTCTTCAAACTGCTTACAAAACAATTTTACGGTTCTACAAAAGACGAGGTTTTCTCCTGCATATGTTATGGGGTAGTGTAAAAAAAATGGTTTTTATATAAAAACGCCCCCAAAAAGTGGGCGTGGGTTAAAATGGTATATAGACGAAATGTTCATATTAATAATGTTAATGAATCTGCATCAAAATTTTTTTCGAAAAATTTAAAATTTGACCGAAAACAGTTTTTAATTGAAAACGCCCCCAAAAAGTGGGCGTGGCAAAAAACTTTATATGGACGAAATATAGATATTAATATTGTCTAAATATGATGTTCAGAAACTTTTTTAAAATTCCTTACGGTTTGGTCAAAAACTGAGTTTTTCTTAAAAGGGGGCGTGGCAGTGGGCGGATTTCAAAAATTTTTACACTTGTTCTGTAGGCAGAGACGAGGATCCTATATACCAAATTTCATTATCCTAGCTCAAAATTTAAGGCCTAAAAATCGGTGACGTACAGACGGACGGACGGACGGACAGACAGACATGGCTTAATCGACTCAGCTAGCGATTCTGAGTCGATCCATATACTTTGAGGTATATGTAGCAAAATTATTTCTCTATGTTACAAACTAAGTATCAAAACTAATATACCCCTATGGGATAGGGTATAAAAACATATGAGAAGAGTACAATCCCCTGTGCGGATCGTTTAATACCCTATCCCATCCCATCCTTAAAATTAATATCTCCAAAAAGTGGGCTTTATAAGCCTATAATATAGAAAATGACATTGTCACAACACATTGTTCAAACAGTTTAGCAGAATCTTTTGTTGTTTGACAAAACAAATCGTTTTCCTCCTGCATATGCTATGGGGTAGGGTATACAAACGGTTTTTGTAAGAAAACGCCCTCAAAAAGTGGGCGTGGGCTAAAATGATCTATGGACGAAATGTTTATATTAATATTACTAACTATTCTGCATCAAAATTTTTTTCGAAAATTTTAAAATTTGAACGTAAAACGTTATTTATTAAAAACGCCCCAAAAAGTGGGCGTGGCAAAAAACTTTGTATTAACGAAATATAGATATTAGGATTGTCTAAGTATCCTGCTCAGACACTTTTTTGAAATTCCTTACGGTTTGGCCAAAAAATAAGTTTTTCTAAAAAGGGGGCGTGGCAGTGGGCGGATTTCAAAAATTTTTACACTTGTTCTGGTGGCACGGACGAGGATCCTATATACCAAATTTCATTATCCTAGCTTAAAATTTAAGGCCCAAAAATCGGTGACGGACAGACGGACAGACAGACGGACGGACGGACGGACGGACAGACAGACATGGCTAATTCGACTCAGCTAGCGATTCTGAGTCGATCCATATACTTTGAGGTATATGTAGCAAAATTATTTCTCTATGTTACAAACTAAGTATCAAAACTAATATACCCCCCTATGGGATAGGGTATAAATATAAAGATCTTTTACCCAGTTCGACTGTATTACACGATCATAAATAACGAACAGGAAACTAAGGTTAAGTTATTTTCTATATGCTTTCTAACTGATAACTTCATCGAAGAGTATCGTATACAAAACTTGATGTTTCAACAGTAACTATAACTTCTTCGTGAGAACTTTTATTCGAACATGTAGCTAGTTATTAAGTATAATGATAAAGCATACCGAATAAAAAAAAGATTTATAGGAAGGTAAACTAATTAAAGATAGAATGAATAGAAATTTATTTAAAGAAAATTGTTATTGTAAAAGTAAAAAAAAGATTCGCAAAAAAAAAATATCATAGTCCTTCGACTATTTAATTCGTTGGGCGCCATGTTGTAATGTGAGCCTTAGCTATGCGATAGCAAGGAGGTGTTGTGTCCTTAAGGATTAGCAGCTTGTGGGCACGCTGGCAAAAGCTCGGCTTAGCTCGCCGTATCGGTCGTGGATCTTGCTTCTATTTCTCACACACAAACAAATTAAAACCGTGCCAATTAAATGTGAACAAAGAAAAATACCGAAATCTTATTACAAAAATAAGGAATAATATATTGTATGCTTTATCTATCGACAGTGGATCGGAGGTAGACTACATTATATATACTCACTGACATTGCGTTATTATCAATCTATCTACAACCCCTTGTTCACAAATCTCAATCGTCGCGATGGCACTGATATTATGTCCATCTCGGAATATCCCTCCTCGTATGATATCATGTGGATACCACACCATGTCATCCGCTTTCCAATTTTAATTAATTAGATGACCCCTTAACACTGACACATTTCACCTTTCTCTATGTAGTACCGATCTCACCTGTATTAATGTTCATTTAAAACATTTTAAGTGCTTTCTTTAAACGCGACCAAAATAACAACACACGGGATTCATTTGTGTTATACGCTCGCATTTAAAAAAAAAGCATATGAGAAGGCTACAATCCGCTGTGCGGATCGTTGAATACCCTATCCCATCCCATCCTTAAAATTAATATCTCCAAAAAGTGGGCTTTATAAGCCTATAACATAGAAAATGACATTGTCACAACAATATATTGTTCAAACAGTTTATCAGAATATTTTGTTGTTTGACAAAACACATCGTTTTCCTCCTGCATATGCTATGGGTTAGGGTTTACAAACGGTTTTTGTATGAAAACGCCCCCAAAAAGTGGGCGTGGGCTAAAATGATCTATAGATGAAATGTTTATATTAATATTACTAATTATTCTGCATCAAAATTTTTATACCCTATCCCATAGGGGGGTATATTAGTTTTGATACTTAGTTTGTAACATAGAGAAATAATTTTGCTACATATACCTCAAAGTATATGGATCGACTCAGAATCGCTAGCTGAGTCGAATTAGCCATGTCTGTCTGTCCGTCCGTCCGTCCGTCCGTCCGTCCGTCCGTCCGTCTGTCTGTTCGTCAGCGGTTTTTGGGCCTTAAATTTTGAGCTAGGATAATGAAATTTGGAATATAGGATCCTCGTCCGTGCCACCAGAACAAGTGTAAAAATTTTTGAAATCCGCCCACTGCCACGCCCCCTTTTTAGGAAAACTTATTTTTTGGCCAAACCGTAAGGAATTTTAAAAAAGTGTCTGAGTAGCATATTTAGACAATCCTAATATCTATATTTCGTTCATACAAAGTTTTTTGCCACGCCCACTTTTTGGGGGCGTTTTTAGTAAAAAACGCTTTTTGTCCAAATTTTAAAACTTTCGAAAAAAATTTTGATGCAAATACTTCCGAAATGGTAATATAAACATTTTGTCCATAGATCATTTTCACCTACGCCCACATTTTGGGGGCGTTTTCTTACAAAAACCATTTGTATACCCCATCCCAAGGCATTAGCAATAGAAATACGTTGTTTTTTGTCGAACCACACAAGATTTTGAGAAACTGTCTGAGCAATATATTGTGACAATGTCATTTTCTGTATTTCATCGCCATAAGGCCTATATTTTTAGGATATTAATTTAAAGGATGGGATGGGATAGGGTATTCAACGATCCGCATAGCGGATTGTAGCCTCTCATATGTTTTTTATTCGGTATGCTTTATCATTATACTTAATAACTAGCTATATGTTCGAATAAAAGTTCTCACGAAGAAGTTATAGTTACTGTTGAAACATCAAGTTTTGTATACGATACTCTTCGATGAAGTTATCAGTTAGAAAGCATATAGAAAATAACTTAACCTAAGTTTCCTGTTCGTTATTTATGATCATGTAATACAGTCGAACTGGGTAAAAGATCTTTATATTTATACCCTATCCCATAGGGGGGTATATTAGTTTTGATACTTAGTTTGTAACATAGAGAAATAATTTTGCTACATATACCTCAAAGTATATGGATCGACTCAGAATCGCTAGCTGAGTCGAATTAGCCATGTCTGTCTGTCCGTCCGTCCGTCCGTCCGTCCGTCCGTCTGTCTGTTCGTCACCGATTTTTGGGCCTTAACTTTTAAGCTAGGATAATGAAATTTGGTATATAGGATCCTCGTCCGTGCCACCAGAACAAGTGTAAAAATTTTTGAAATCCGCCTACTGCCACGCCCTCTTTTTAGAAAAACTTATTTTTTGGCCAAACCGTAAGGAATTTCAAAAAAGTGTCTGAGCAGGATATTTAGACAATCCTAATATCTATATTTCGTTTATACAAAGTTTTTTGCCACGCCCACTTTTTGGGGGCGTTTTTAATAAATAACGTTTTACGTTCAAATTTTAAAATTTTCGAAAAAAATTTTGATGCAGAATAGTTAGTAATATTAATATAAACATTTCGTCCATAGATCATTTTAGCCCACGCCCACTTTTTGAGGGCGTTTTCTTACAAAAACCGTTTGTATACCCTACCCTACCATAGCATATGCAGGAGGAAAACGATTTGTTTTGTCAAACAACAAAAGATTCTGCTAAACTGTTTGAAAAATGTGTTGTGACAATGTCATTTTCTATATTATAGGCTTATAAAGCCCACTTTTTGGAGATATTAATTTTAAGGATGGGATGGGATAGGGTATTAAACGATCCGTACAGGGGATTGTACTCTTCTCATATGTTTATACCCTATCCCATAGGGGGGTATATTAGTTTTGATACTTAGTTTGTAACATAGAGAAATAATTTTGCTACATTTACCTCAAAGTATATGGATCGACTCAGAATCGCTAGCTGAGTCGATTAAGCCATGTCTGTCTGTCCGTCCGTCCGTCCGTCCGTCCGTCCGTCCGTCCGTCTGTACGTCACCGATTTTTAGGCCTTAAATTTTGAGCTAGGATAATGAAATTTGGTATATAGGTTCCTCGTCTCTGCCTACAGAACAAGTGTAAAAATTTTTGAAATCCGCCCACTGCCACGCCCCCTTTTAAGAAAAACTCAGTTTTTGACCAAACCGTAAGGAATTTTAAAAAAGTTTCTGAACATCATATTTAGACAATATTAATATCTATATTTCGTCCATATAAAGTTTTTTGCCACGCCCACTTTTTGGGGGCGTTTTCAATAAAAAAATGGTTTCGGTCAAATATTAAATTTTTCGAAAAAAATTTTGATGCAGAATCATTAACATTATTAATATGAACATTTCGTCTATATACCATTTTAACCCACGCCCACTTTTTGGGGGCGTTTTTATATAAAAACCATTTTTATACACTACCCCATAACATATGCAAGAGAAAACCTTGTCTTTTGTAGAACCGTTAAAGTGTTTTGTAAGCAGTCTGAAGAATTTGTTGTCACTATATCATTTTTTCTATTTATCCACATCGTGTTTTTAGCCATGTCCCCTTTTTTGGGGATTTTAGTTTTATGGATAGGATGGGATAGGGTATTCAACGATCCGCACAGCGGATTGTAGCCTTCTCATATGTTTTTATACCCTATCCCATAGGGGTATATTAGTTTTGATACTTAGTTTGTAACATAGAGAAATAATTTTGCTACATATACCTCAAAGTATATGGATCGACTCAGAATCGCTAGCTGAGTCGATTAAGCCATGTCTGTCTGTCCGTCCGTCCGTCCGTCTGTACGTCACCGATTTTTAGGCCTTAAATTTTGAGCAAGGATAATGAAATTTGGTATATAGGATCCTCGTCTCTGCCTACAGAACAAGTGTTAAAATTTTTGAAATCCGCCCACTGCCACGCCCCCTTTAAAGAAAAACTCAGTTTTTGACCAAACCGTAAGGAATTTTAAAAAAGTTTCTGAACATCATATTTAGACAATATTAATATCTATATTTCGTCCATATAAAGTTTTTTGTCACGCCCACTTTTTGGGGGCGTTTTCAATTAAAAACTGTTTTCGGTCAAATTTTAAATTTTTCGAAAAAAAATTTGATGCAGAATCATTAACATTATTAATATGAACATTTCGTCTATATACCATTTTAACCCACGCCCACTTTTTGGGGGCGTTTTTATATAAAAACCATTTTTTTACACTACCCCATAACATATGCAGGAGAAAACCTTGTCTTTTGTAGAACCGTAAAATTGTTTATACCCTATCCCATAGGGGTATATTAGTTTTGATACTTAGTTTGTAACATAGAGAAATAATTTTGCTACATATACCTCAAAGTATATGGATCGACTCAGAATCGCTAGCTGAGTCGATTAAGCCATGTCTGTCTGTCCGTCCGTCCGTACGTCACCGATTTTTAGGCCTTAAATTTTGAGCTAGGATAATGAAATTTGGTATATAGGATCCTCGTCTCTGCCTACAGAACAAGTGTAAAAATTTTTGAAATCCGCCCACTGCCACGCCCCCTTTTAAGAAAAACTCAGTTTTTGACCAAACCGTAAGGAATTTTAAAAAAGTTTCTGAACAACATATTTAGACAATATTAATATCTATATTTCGTCCATATAAAGTTTTTTGCCACGCCCACTTTTTGGGGGCGTTTTCAATAAAAAACTGTTTTCGGTCAAATTTTAAATTTTTCGAAAAAAATTTTGATGCAGAATCATTAACATTATTAATATGAACATTTCGTCTATATACTATTTTAACCCACGCCCACTTTTTGGGGGCGTTTTTATATAAAAACCATTTTTATACACTACCCCATAACATATGCAAGAGAAAACCTTGTCTTATGTAGAACCGTTAAAGTGTTTTGTAAGCAGTCTGTAGAATTTGTTGTGACTATATCATTTTTTCTATTTATCCACATCGTGTTTTTAGCCATGTCCCCTTTTTTGGGGATTTTAGTTTTATGGATAGGATGGGATAGGGTATTCAACGATCCGCACAGCGGATTGTAGCCTCTCATATGTTTTTCGAAAATTTTAAAATTGGACCGTAAAAGGTTTTTTATTAAAAACGCCCCCAAAAAGTGGGCGTGGCAAAAAACTTTATATGAGCGAAATATAGATATTACGATTGTCTAACTACGCTTTTCAGACACTTTTTCAAAATTCTTTATAGTTTGGCCAAAAAATACGTTTTTCTAAAAAGGGGGTGTGGCAGTGGGCGGATTTCAAAAATTTTTACACTTGTTCTGCTGGGAGCAACAAAGAGCACGTGTACCAAATTTCATCTTTCTAGCTCAAAATTTAAGGCCCAAAAACTGCTGACGTACGGACGGACGGACGGACGGACAGACATGGCTTAATCGACTCAGCTAGCGATTCTTAGTCGATCCATATACTTTGAGGTATATGTAGCTAAATTATTTCTCTATGTTACAAACTATGTATCAAAACTAATATACCCCTATGGGATAGGGTATAAAAACATATGAGAAGGCTACAATCCGCTGTGCGGATCGTTGAATACCCTATCCCATCCTATCCATAAAACTAGAATCCCCAAAAAAGTGGGCATGGCTAAAAACACGATGTGGATAAAATAAAAAAAATGATATAGTGACAACAAATTCTTCAGGCTGCTTACAAAACACTTTTACGGTTCTACAAAAGACAAGGTTTTCTCCTGTATATGTTATGGGGGTAGTGTATAAAAATGGTTTTTATATAAAAACGCCCCGAAAAAGTGGGCGTGGGTTAAAATGGTATAAAGACGAAATGTTCATATTAATAATGTTAATGATTCTGCATCAAAATTTTTTTCGAAAAATTTAAAATTTGACCGAAAACAGTTTTTTTATTGAAAACGCCCCCAAAAAGTGGGCGTGGCAAAAAACTTTATATGAACGAAATATAGATATTACGATTTTGTAAATATGCTGTTCAGACACTTTTTTAAAATTCTTTACGGTTTTGCTAAAAATTACGTTTTTCTAAAAAGGGGGCGTGGCAGTGGGCGGATTTCAAAAATTTTTACACTTGTTCTGGTGACTCGGACAAGGATCCTATATACCAAATTTCATTATCCTAGCTCAAAATTTAAGGCCCAAAAATCGGTGACGAACAGACAGACGGACGGACGGACGGACGGACAGACAGACATGGCTAATTCGACTCAGCTAGCGATTCTGAGTCGATCCATATACTTTGAGGTATATGTAGCAAAATTATTTCTCTATGTTACAAACTATGTATCAAAACTAATATACCCCCCTATGGGATAGGGTATAAAGAGTGTTATATTCACCTACATTCTAAACAAAACTTCAATAATAATTCCTCGACGTTGATGTGCACATTAACCTCACTCGGATAACAATCAAAATATAACTTATCTTCTAAACTTCAAAGCTTTAATTAGCATATTACTCTGCGAGCATATATATATATATCATATTATTGGATCTCATGGGATCATAAACGTTAATTCACTTATGGGAATATTGGCAATAAGCGCCTTTTAGTCAATATGTTTAAGTATAAATATATTTTAGATCGGGACTTTCTTCTCTCATAGATATTTACTTTCATATCATCGCGTCGTATAATAACATTGGAAAATCTCAAATATATCACTTCGTTATATGACAGCCGCACGATTTAAAAAAAATTACCAATTGCAAAAAAAATTAAGATTATGTTAACAAATTTTTATGGTACCTCACAGTTAAGCGTCTGCTGCTCCGGTGGCCACGAAATCTTGATTTTGATGCTACACTTGTCGCTGGTGCGATGCGCTCTGGATTTTGCTGTTGTTGTGGGGCTATGCTGACGTGGTCTCGCTCAAGATCGGTGTTGATATCGTTGACCATGGAAATCGTCTGGAAGCAGGTTACCAACGTACGCTTTGCTTAATCACTAGACAAACTGATAGCAATTTTTTTGGGTCTGCTTGGTGGGGATAGTTATGATCACTAGCTGTATTGTTTGCTAGCTGATGCAATTTGATAGCGAATTCCTCTCAGTGATCGACACCGCGTGCGAAAATATTTTCGGTACAATATACTTAGGGATCGAAAATGTTTACGATCGTACGGCGTGTGTTGATCGATGCTGAGATGTTGATTATTCTACGTAGGGAAATTACCTTTAGTCAATCAATTTCAAGATACAAATGTGGCTAATTCTTTTACCTGATTTCACCAATACAAAGATTGTTTAAAACTTCCGTAGTGATTGCAAAAAAAAAGCTATTACCAGCACTGATCTACTAAAACAAGCACACGTTAATGAAGTGAGAAGAAAAACTATGCTTTAAGGCTTATACCTGTTTTATATTCAGTAAGAACTTCACACGATCAGGTCAGAAATAGAAAAGAGAGAAGATCAATGCGGAAATCATAAGCTAAGGTCGTTTTGGGGGTCGACAGTGATGCCGTAGTGACCTCTTGGTTTGAAATAATTAAGTTCTTCCAATTCTTAACGACTTCGTAGTTTAATGGTGTGATTACACTTTGTGTAATAATAAAAAAAATTAAAACAATTTCAATACATCAGGTGCATGTTACAAACGTTTTAATTGTAATCTCCTTACTTTGGTATTGTGGGCTGCGGATATGCATTACTTTTGACTTAGATGTGTTGATGACTAGTCCGTTGTCATGACACCATCTGCCAATTTTGTCAAACTCCGCTTGCATCCTTTTAGTTGCCTCATCTAGCGATCGGTGGTAAACCACAATTGCTGTGTCATCTGCAAAAGCGAAAGGAAAGCTTTCCCTTAGGTACTTCAGCATGTCATTTGTATATAGCAAATACAGCAACGGACCGAGTTTTGAACCCTGTGGTACTCCATAATGCACGACTTTTTTTTTGCTGGAGCAATCATTTATTTTGACTCTGAAGATCCGTCGTCTAAGATAGTCCTTCATCCATTCAGACATTTTCCCTCTAATTCCAGCTTTTTCTACCGCTTCTATTAGTTTTGTGTGGTCAAGAGTATCGAATGCCTTACTGAAGTCCAGGAAGAGCACTATTACATGGAAATGATTACTTAGGCTGGTATTAATCAAATTTGCGAAATCACCAAGAAGCCGATTAGTGCTTTTGCCTTTCTGGAATCCGTACTGGGAATTACTTAATATGTTGTGTTTTTTGACAAATTTCCATATTGGATCCGCAACAATTTCCTCCATAATCTTATCAACCATCGATAGAATCGCTATAGGTCGATAATTGGATATTTCATCCTTTTTTCCTCCTTTATATACCGGTCTAACTATAGCCTCTTTAAGTTTTGTCGGAACTACTGACGTATCAAAGCTGAGATTAATGATCTTAGTGATTATAGGCGCAAAGATTTGTGCGTTATTCTTTAAATCACTCGGTCTAATACCATCAGCCCCTGGACCCTTTAATGCATTTAAACGCTTAAGTATGTTTTCCACTTCTAAACATTCTACTTCTCCCACATAGATCGAGTCGCGTATAAAATTCTCAGGATATGTATTAGTTGGTGTGTTACACGTGTGAATTATCTGAGCCGCTTGCTGTGAGAAATAGTTTACAAATTCATCAGCCACAATTGCTGTATTTGTGTTACATGAGAAGTTTTTCGTGATTGTTGCATCTATTGATGGTTTCTTTCTTCCTAAGACTTCATTAATTAGGGACCATGTTTTTTTTCGGATCGCATCTTGTATTTTTGAATTTTTATACCCTATTTCATAGGGGTATATTAGTTTTGATACATAGTTTGTAACATAGAGAAATAATTTAGCTACAGTCGATTTAGCCATGTCTGTCCGTCCGTCCGTCCGTCCGTACGTCACCAGTTTTTGGGCCTTAAATTTTGAGCTAGAAGGATGAAATTTAGTACACGTGCTCTTTGTTGCTCCCAGCAGAACAAGTATAAAAATTTTTGAAATCCGCCCATTGCCACGCCCCCTTTTTAGAAAAACGTATTTTTTGGCCAAACCATAAGGAATTTTGAAAAAACTTTCTGAACAACATATTTAGACAATCTGAATATCTGTATTTCGTTCATATAAAGTTTTTTGCCACGCCCACTTTTTGGGGGTGTTTTTAATGAAAAACGTTTTTCGGTCAAATTTTAAAATTTAAATGTTTTTAAATGTCCACTTTTTGGGGATTTTAGTTTTACAGATAGGATGGGATAGGGTATTCAACGATCCGCACAGTGGATTGTAGCCTTCTCATATGTTTATACCCTATCCCATAGGGGGGTATATTAGTTTTGATACTTAGTTTGTAACATAGAGAAATAATTTTGCTACATATACCTCAAAGTATATGGATCGACTCAGAATCGCTAGCTGAGTCGAATTAGCCATGTCTGTCTGTCCGTCCGTCTGTCTGTTCGTCAGCGGTTTTTGGGCCTTAAATTTTGAGCTAGGATAATGAAATTTGGTATATAGGATCCTCGTCCGTGCCACCAGAACAAGTGTAAAAATTTTTGAAATCCGCCCACTGCCACGCCCCCTTTTAAGGAAAACTTATTTTTTGGTCAAACCGTAGGGAATTTCAAAAAAGTGTCTGAGTAGCATATTTAGACAATCTTAATATCTATATTTCGTTCATACAAAGTTTTTTGCCACGCCCACTTTTTGGGGGCGTTTTTAGTAAAAAACGCTTTTTGTCCAAATTTTAAAACTTTCGAAAAAAATTTTGATGCAAATACTTCCGAAATGGTAATATAAACATTTTGTCCATAGATCATTTTCACCTACGCCCACATTTTGGGGGCGTTTTCTTACAAAAAACATTTGTATACCCCATCCCAAGGCATTAGCAATAGAAATACGTTGTTTTTTGTCGAACCACACAAGATTTTGAGAAACTGTCTGAGCAATATATTGTGACAATGTCATTTTCTGTATTTCATCGCCATAAGGCCTATATTTTGAGGATATTAATTTAAAGGATGGGATGGGATAGGGTATTCAACGATCCGCATATCGGATTGTAGCCTCTCATATGTTTATACCCTATCCCATAGGGGGGTATATTAGTTTTGATACTTAGTTTGTAACATAGAGAAATAATTTTGCTACATATACCTAAAAGTATATGGATCGACTCAGAATCGCTAGCTGAGTCGAATTAGCCATGTCTGTCTGTCCGTCCGTCCGTCCGTCCGTCTGTCTGTTCGTCACCGATTTTTGGGCCTTAAATTTTGAGCTAGGATAATGAAATTTGGTATATAGGATCCTCGTCCGTGCCACCAGAACAAGTGTAAAAATTTTTGAAATCCGCCCACTGCCACGACCCCTTTTTAGAAAAACTTATTTTTTGGCCAAACCGTAAGGAATTTCAAAAAAGTGTCTGAGCAACATATTTAGACAATCCTAATATCTATATTTCGTTCATACAAAGTTTTTTGCCACGCCCACTTTTTGGGGGCGTTTTTAGTAAAAAACGCTTTTTGTCCAAATTTTAAAACTTTCGAAAAAATTTTTGATGCAAATACTTCCGCAATGGTAATATAAACATTTAGTCCATAGATCATTTTCACCTACGCCCACATTTTGGGGGCGTTTTCTTACAAAAACCATTTGTATACCCCATCCCAAGGCATTAGCAATAGAAATACGTTGTTTTTTGTCGAACCACAAAAGATTTTGAGAAACTGTCTGAGCAATATATTGTGACAATGTCATTTTCTGTATTTCATCGCCATAAAGCCTATATTTTGAGGATATTAATTTTAAGGATGGGATGGGATAGGGTATTGTAGCCTCTCATATGTTTATACCCTATCCCATAGGGGTATATTAGTTTTGATACTTAGTTTGTAACATAGAGAAATAATTTTGCTACATATACCTCAAAGTATATGGATCGACTCAGAATCGCTAGCTGAGTCGATTAAGCCATGTCTGTCTGTCCGTCCGTCCGTCCGTCCGTCCGTCTGTACGTCACCGATTTTTAGGCCTTAAATTTTGAGCTAGGATAATGAAATTTGGTATATAGGATCCTCGTCTCTGCCTACAGAACAAGTATAAAAATTTTTGAAATCCGCCCACTGCCACGCCCCCTTTTAAGAAAAACTCAGTTTTTGACCAAACCGTAAGGAATTTTAAAAAAGTTTCTGAACAACATATTTAGACAATATTAATATCAATATTTCGTCCATATAAAGTTTTTTGCCACGCCCACTTTTTGGGGGCGTTTTCGATAAAAAACTGTTTTCGGTCAAATTTTAAATTTTTCGAAAAAAATTTTGATGCAGAATCATTAACATTATTAATATGAACATTTCGTCTATATACCATTTTAACCCACGCCCACTTTTTGGGGGCGTTTTTATATAAAAACCATTTTTATACACTACCCCATAACATATGCAAGAGAAAACCTTGTCTTATGTAGAACCGTTAAAGTGTTTTGTAAGCAGTCTGAAGAATTTGTTTATACCCTATCCCATAGGGGGGTATATTAGTTTTGATACTTAGTTTGTAACATAGAGAAATAATTTTGCTACATTTACCTCAAAGTATATGGATCGACTCAGAATCGCTAGCTGAGTCGATTAAGCCATGTCTGTCTGTCCGTCCGTCCGTCCGTCCGTCCGTCCGTCCGTCCGTCCGTCCGTCCGTCTGTACGTCACCGATTTTTAGGCCTTAAATTTTGAGCTAGGATAATGAAATTTGGTATATAGGATCCTCGTCTCTGCCTACAGAACAAGTGTAAAAATTTTTGAAATCCGCCCACTGCCACGCCCCCTTTTAAGAAAAACTCAGTTTTTGACCAAACCGTAAGGAATTTTAAAAAAGTTTCTGAACATCATATTTAGACAATATTAATATCTATATTTCGTCCATATAAAGTTTTTTGCCACGCCCACTTTTTGGGGGCGTTTTCAATAAAAAACTGGTTTCGGTCAAATATTAAATTTTTCGAAAAAAATTTTGATGCAGAATCATTAACATTATTAATATGAACATTTCGTCTATATACCATTTTAACCCACGCCCACTTTTTGGGGGCGTTTTTATATAAAAACCATTTTTATACACTACCCCATAACATATGCAAGAGAAAACCTTGTCTTTTGTAGAACCGTTAAAGTGTTTTGTAAGCAGTCTGAAGAATTTGTTGTCACTATATCATTTTTTCTATTTATCCACATCGTGTTTTTAGCCATGTCCCCTTTTTTGGGGATTTTAGTTTTATGGATAGGATGGGATAGGGTATTCAACGATCCGCACAGCGGATTGTAGCCTTCTCATATGTTTTTATACCCTATCCCATAGGGGTATATTAGTTTTGATACTTAGTTTGTAACATAGAGAAATAATTTTGCTACATATACCTCAAAGTATATGGATCGACTCAGAATCGCTAGCTGAGTCGATTAAGCCATGTCTGTCTGTCCGTCCGTCCGTCCGTCTGTACGTCACCGATTTTTAGGCCTTAAATTTTGAGCAAGGATAATGAAATTTGGTATATAGGATCCTCGTCTCTGCCTACAGAACAAGTGTAAAAATTTTTGAAATCCGCCCACTGCCACGCCCCCTTTAAAGAAAAACTCAGTTTTTGACCAAACCGTAAGGAATTTTAAAAAAGTTTCTGAACATCATATTTAGACAATATTAATATCTATATTTCGTCCATATAAAGTTTTTTGTCACGCCCACTTTTTGGGGGCGTTTTCAATTAAAAACTGTTTTCGGTCAAATTTTAAATTTTTCGAAAAAAAATTTGATGCAGAATCATTAACATTATTAATATGAACATTTCGTCTATATACCATTTTAACCCACGCCCACTTTTTGGGGGCGTTTTTATATAAAAACCATTTTTTTACACTACCCCATAACATATGCAGGAGAAAACCTTGTCTTTTGTAGAACCGTAAAATTGTTTATACCCTATCCCATAGGGGTATATTAGTTTTGATACTTAGTTTGTAACATAGAGAAATAATTTTGCTACATATACCTCAAAGTATATGGATCGACTCAGAATCGCTAGCTGAGTCGATTAAGCCATGTCTGTCTGTCCGTCCGTCCGTACGTCACCGATTTTTAGGCCTTAAATTTTGAGCTAGGATAATGAAATTTGGTATATAGGATCCTCGTCTCTGCCTACAGAACAAGTGTAAAAATTTTTGAAATCCGCCCACTGCCACGCCCCCTTTTAAGAAAAACTCAGTTTTTGACCAAACCGTAAGGAATTTTAAAAAAGTTTCTGAACAACATATTTAGACAATATTAATATCTATATTTCGTCCATATAAAGTTTTTTGCCACGCCCACTTTTTGGGGGCGTTTTCAATAAAAAACTGTTTTCGGTCAAATTTTAAATTTTTCGAAAAAAATTTTGATGCAGAATCATTAACATTATTAATATGAACATTTCGTCTATATACTATTTTAACCCACGCCCACTTTTTGGGGGCGTTTTTATATAAAAACCATTTTTATACACTACCCCATAACATATGCAAGAGAAAACCTTGTCTTATGTAGAACCGTTAAAGTGTTTTGTAAGCAGTCTGTAGAATTTGTTGTGACTATATCATTTTTTCTATTTATCCACATCGTGTTTTTAGCCATGTCCCCTTTTTTGGGGATTTTAGTTTTATGGATAGGATGGGATAGGGTATTCAACGATCCGCACAGCGGATTGTAGCCTCTCATATGTTTTTAGCCATGTCCCCTTTTTTGGGGATTTTAGTTTTATGGATAGGATGGGATAGGGTATTCAACGATCCGCACAGCGGATTGTAGCCTTCTCATATGTTATAAATTGAAATTGCTTGCAAGATCGTCGTTCGCGAATTGTATGTAGTGCTACACAACCATATAAATTGCGTATATATAAGAACAGTTGACCCGTTCAACGTTATATATTCAATATAACGTTATTAAATTACATACTTACTTATTTCTTAAACCTACAAAAATAACTACGCATGAAGCAAGTTAATGGTGCTAATCAGTTGTAATAATTTTGCTCAGTGCATACTGCGTATGAAAATTTTCATTCATTGTTTACACATTGATGTGATTTTTATACCCTATCCCATAGGGGTATATTAGTTTTGATACTTAGTTTGTAACATAGAGAAATAATTTAGCTACATATACCTCAAAGTATATGGATCGACTCAGAATCGCTAGCTGAGTCGAATTAGCGATGTCTGTCTGTCCGTCCGTCCGTCCGTCTGTCTGTTCGTCACCGATTTTTGGGCCTTAAATTTTAAGCTAGGATAATGAAATTTGGTAGATAGGATCCTTGGGCGAGTCACCAGAACAAGTGTAAAAATTTTTGAAATCCGCCCACTGCCACGCCCCCTTTTTAGGAAAACTTATTTTTTGGCCCAACCGTATGGAATTTCAAAAAAGTGTCTTTGTAGCATATTTAGACAATCCTAATATCTATATTTCGTTCATACAAAGTTTTTTGCCACGCCCACTTTTTGGGGGCGTTTGTAGTAAAAAACTTTTCTTGTCCAAATTTTAAAACTTTCGAAAAAAATTTTAATGCAAATACTTCCGAAATGGTAATATAAACATTTTGTCCAAAGATCATTTTCACCTACGCCCACATTTTGGGGGCGTTTTCTTACAAAAACCATTTGTATACCCCATCCCAAGGCATTAGCAATAGAAATACGTTGTTTTTTGTCGAACCACACAAGATTTTGAGAAACTGTCTGAGCAATATATTGTGACAATGTCATTTTCTGTATTTCATCGCCATAAGGCCTATATTTTGAGGATATTAATTTAAAGGATGGGATGGGATAGGGTATTCAACGATCCGCACAGCGGATTGTAGCCTCTCATATGTTTATACCCTATCCCATAGGGGGGTATATTAGTTTTGACATTAAGTTTGTAACATAGAGAAATAATTTCGATACATATACCTCAAAGTATATGGATCGATTCAGAATCGCTAGCTGAGTCGATTAAGCCATGTCTGTCTGTCCGTCCGTCCGTCCGTCCGTCCGTCTGTGTGTCACCGATTTTTGGGCCTTAAATTTTGAGCTAGAGTGTTGAAATTTGGTATATAGACTCTCTGGCCGACGAAGCAGAACAAGTGTAAAAATTTTTGAAATCCGCCCACTGCCACGCCCCTTTTTGAAAAACGTAGTTTAAAGCCAAACCGTAAAGAATTTCAAAAAGTGTCTGAGCAGCATATTTAGACAATCCTAATATCTATATTTCGTTCATACAAAGTTTTTTGCCACGCCCACTTTTTGGGGGCGTTTTTATTAAAAAACGCTTTTTGTCCAAATTTTAAAACTTTCGAAAAAAATTTTGATGCAAATACTTTCGCAATGGTAATATAAACATTTTGTCCATAGATCATTTTCACCTGCGCCCACATTTTGGGGGCGTTTTCTTACAAAAACCATTTGTATACCCCATCCCAAGGCATAACCAATAGACATACGTTGGTTTTTGTCGAACCACAAAAGATTTTGATAAACTGTCTGAGCAATATATTGTGACAATGTCATTTTCTGTATTTCATCGCCATAAGGCATATATTTTGAGGATATTAATTTTAAGGATGGGAGGGGATAGGGTATTCAACGATCCGCACAGCGGGTTGTAGCCCCTCATATGTTTATACCCTATCCCATAGGGGGGTATATTAGTTTTGATACTTAGTTTGTAACATAGAGAAATAATTTTGCTACATATACCTCAAAGTATATGGATCGACTCAGAATCACTAGCTGAGTCGAATTAGCCATGTCTGTCTGTCCGTCCGTCCGTCCGTCCGTCCGTCCGTCTGTCTGTTCGTCAGCGGTTTTTGGGCCTTAAATTTTGAGCTAGGATAATGAAATTTGGTATATAGGATCCTCGTCCGTGCCACCAGAACAAGTGTAAAAATTTTTGAAATCCGCCCACTGCCACGCCCCCTCTTTAGGAAAACTTATTTTTTGGCCAAACCGTAAGGAATTTCAAAAAAGTGTCTGAGTAGCATATTTAGACAATCCTAATATCTATATTTCGTTTATACAAAGTTTTTTGCCACGCCCACTTTTTGGGGGCGTTTTTAGTAAAAATCGCTTTTTGTCCAAATTTTAAAACTTTCGAAAAAAATTTTGATACAAATACTTCCGAAATGGTAATATAAACATTTTGTCCATAGATCGTTTTCACCTACGCCGCCATTTTGGGGGCGTTTTCTTACAAAAACCATTTGTATACCCCATCCCAAGGCATTAGCAATAGAAATACGTTGTTTTTTGTCGAACCACACAAGATTTTGAGAAACTGTCTGAGCAATATATTGTGACAATGTCATTTTCTGTATTTCATCGCCATAAGTCCTATATTTTGAGGATATTAATTTAAAGGATGGGATGGGATAGGGTATTCAACGATCCGCATAGCGGATTGTAGCCTCTCATATGTTTATACCCTATCCCATAGGGGTATATTAGTTTTGATACATAGTTTGTAACATAGAGAAATAATTTAGCTACATATACCTCAAAGTATATGGATCGACTCAGAATCGATAGCTGAGTCGATTTAGCCATGTCTGTCCGTCCGTCCGTCCGTCCGTCCGTACGTCACCAGTTTTTGGGCCTTAAATTTTGAGCTAGAAGGATGAAATTTGGTACACGTGCTCTTTGTTGCTCCCAGCAGAACAAGTGTAAAAATTTTTGAAATCCGCCCACTGCCACGCCCCCTTTTTAGAAAAACGTATTTTTTGGCCAAACCATAAGGAATTTTGAAAAACTTTCTGAACAACATATTTAGACAATCTGAATATCTGTATTTCGTTCATATAAAGTTTTTTGCCACGCCCACTTTTTGGGGGCGTTTTTAATAAAAAACGTTTTTCGGTCAAATTTTAAAATTTTCGAAAAAACTTTTGATGCAGAATCATTAGTAGTATAAATATGAACATTTCGTCAATAGACTATTTCAACCCACGCCCACTTTTTGGGGGCGTTTTTATATAAAAACCATTTTTATACACTACCCCATAACATATGCAGGAGAAAACCTTGTCTTTTGTAGAACCGTCAAAGTTTTTTGTAAACAGTCTGAACAATTTGTTGTCACCATGTCATTTTCTTTATTTTATCCACATCGTGTTTTTAGCCATGTCCACTTTTTGGGGATTTTAGTTTTACAGATAGGATGGGATAGGGTATTCAACGATCCGCACAGTGGATTGTAGCCTTCTCATATGTTTATACCCTATCCCATAGGGGGGTATATTAGTTTTGATACTTAGTTTGTAACATAGAGAAATAATTTTGCTACATTTACCTCAAAGTATATGGATCGACTCAGAATCGCTAGCTGAGTCGATTAAGCCATGTCTGTCTGTCCGTCCGTCCGTCCGTCCGTCCGTCCGTCCGTCCGTCCGTCCGTCCGTCTGTACGTCACCGATTTTTAGGCCTTAAATTTTGAGCTAGGATAATGAAATTTGGTATATAGGATCCTCGTCTCTGCCTACAGAACAAGTGTAAAAATTTTTGAAATCCGCCCACTGCCACGCCCCCTTTTAAGAAAAACTCAGTTTTTGACCAAACCGTAAGGAATTTTAAAAAAGTTTCTGAACATCATATTTAGACAATATTAATATCTATATTTCGTCCATATAAAGTTTTTTGCCACGCCCACTTTTTGGGGGCGTTTTCAATAAAAAACTGGTTTCGGTCAAATATTAAATTTTTCGAAAAAAATTTTGATGCAGAATCATTAACATTATTAATATGAACATTTCGTCTATATACCATTTTAACCCACGCCCACTTTTTGGGGGCGTTTTTATATAAAAACCATTTTTATACACTACCCCATAACATATGCAAGAGAAAACCTTGTCTTTTGTAGAACCGTTAAAGTGTTTTGTAAGCAGTCTGAAGAATTTGTTGTCACTATATCATTTTTTCTATTTATCCACATCGTGTTTTTAGCCATGTCCCCTTTTTTGGGGATTTTAGTTTTATGGATAGGATGGGATAGGGTATTCAACGATCCGCACAGCGGATTGTAGCCTTCTCATATGTTTTTTTTTGAATTTGAATACATCAGTAACCCCTTGGTCTTTCATCTCTTCATAATTACGTTTTCGGTCCATTTATTAAGTACGGTGCGTATACGGTACCCTTCGAACATATTAATTGACTATGAAGAGAAACTGATATTGGGCAAATATTTAATTAACTCTTTTTTGAATGAAACAGATTTGCAATGTGTTAGAATTTGACGAGAATTAATAAATTACCATCTCTGAGTTGGGTGATTTGTTCGTATAAGAGGTGCTAATAGCATCAATAGCCTTTGAAGGGTCTGTTGGGGATATGACTATAATTTTTTAAAATTTTAGAAGTTGATTGGGAGGGAAGGTTAATATTGCAGTCAATTGAAGAATATGTATTCTTTTTCATTTTTTATTAGGTAGGTCGGAATGTTGATTAAACTCAGCATTCCGATTACCCGAAAGCACGTTTGGCCCAAGGGTCATTTCAGATTAATTAAACACTTCTTGAGTTGATTAGTCACTTACTTGCTTGCTGGGAGAAAGAAACGTATAAGGTAGTGATGGAATGGTAGCAGAATGCGCGGAAAAAAGAAGTCAATAATTAAGGAAGAGCGGAGAGAAGACAATCGAGAACGATGTTGTCGGCTCGGAGAGTAGTCGGTCACTGCTGTTTGAACAATAGCTTATGCCTATTTCATTTTCTATATTATATCCCCATAAAGCCGACTGTTTGGGGATATTAATTTTAAGGATGGAATGGGATAGGGTATTCAACGATTCGCACAGCGGATTGTAGCCTTCTCATATGTTTAAACCCTATCCCATAGGGGTATATTAGTTTTGATACTTAGTTTGTAACATAGAGAAATAATTTAGCTACATATACCTCAAAGTATATGGATCGACTCAGAAACCTTAGCTAAGTCGAATAAGCCATGTCTGTCTGTCCGACCGTCCGTCCGTCCGTCTGTCTGTTCGTCACCGATTTTTAGGCCTTAAATTTTGAGCTAGGATAATGAAATTTTGTATAAAGGATCCTCGTCCGTGCTACCAGAACAAGTGTAAAATTTTTTGAAATCCGCCCACTGCCACGCTCTCTTTTTAGAAAAACGTATTTTTTGGCCAAACCGTAAGGAATTTCAAAAAAGTGTCTGAGCAGCATATTTAGACAATCCTAATATCTATATTTCGTCCATACAAAGTTTTTTGCCACGCCCACTTTTTGGGGGCGTTTTTAGTAAAAAACGCTTTTTGTCCAAATTTAAAAACTTTCGAAAAAATGGTTGATGCAAATACTCCGCAATGGTAATATAAACATTTTGTCCATAATTTATTTTCACCTACGCCCACATTTTGGGGGCGTTTTCTTACAAAAACCATTTGTATACCCCATCCCAAGGCATAGCAATAGAAATACGTTGTTTTTTGTCGAACCACAAAAGATTTTGATAAACTGTCTGAGCAATATATTGTGACAATGTCATTTTCTGTATTTCATCGCCATAAGGCATATATTTTGAGGATATTAATTTTAAGGTGGGATGGGATAGGGTATTCATCGAACCGCACAGCGGATTGTAGCCTCTCATATGTTTTCTCCTGCATATGTTATGGGGTAGTGTATTAAAATGGTTTTTATATAAAAATGCCCCCAAAAAGTGGGCGTGGGTTAAAATGGTATATCGGCGAAATGTTCATATTAATACTACCAATGATTGTGCATCAAAAATTTTTCTCTAAAAATTTAAAACTTGACCGAAAACAGTGTTTTATTGAAAACGATCCCAAAAAGTGGGCGTGGCAAAATGTTCAGAAATTTTTTTTAATATTCCTTACGGTTTGGCCAAAAACTGAGTTTTTCTTAACAGGGGGCGTGGCAGTGAGCGGATTTCAAACATTTTTACACTTGTTCTGTAGGCACGGACGAGGATCCTATATACCAAATTTCATTATCCTAGCTCAAAATGTAAGGCCTAAAAATCGGTGACGTACAGACGAACGAACGAACGGACGGACGGACAGACAGACAGACATGCATATATCAATTCGATTCTGAGTCGATCCATATACTTTGAGGTATATTTACCTAAATTATTTCTCTATGTTCCAAACTATGTATCAAAATTAATATACCCCTATGCGATAGAGTATAAAAATTGTGAAGCTATATAAAAACATATGAGAAGGCTACAATCCGCTGTGCGGATCGTTGAATACCCTATCCCATCCTATCCATAAAACTAAAATCCCAAAAAAAAAGTGGGCATGGCTAAAAACACGATGTGGATAAATAGAAAAAATGATATAGTGACAACAAATTCTTCAGACTGCTTACAAAACACTTTAACGGTTCTACAAAAGACAAGGTTTTCTCTTGCATATGTTATGGGGTAGTGTATAAAAATGGTTTTTATATAAAAACGCCCCCAAAAAGTGGGCGAGGGTTAAAATGGTATATAGACGAAATGTTCATATTAATAATGTTAATGATTCTGCATCTAAATTTTTTTCGAAAAATTTAAAATTTGACCGAAAACAGTTTTTTATTGAAAACGCCCCCAAAAAGTGGGCGTGGCAAAAAACATTATATGAACAAAATATAGATATTACCATTCTCTAATTATGCTGTTCAGACACTTTTTTAAAATTCATTACGGTTTTGCCAAAAATTACGTTTTTCTAAAAAGGGGGCGTGGCAGTGGGCGGATTTCAAAAATTTTTACACTTGTTCTGGTGACTCGGACAAGGATCCTATATACCAAATTTCATTATCCTAGCTCAAAATTTAAGGCCCAAAAATCGGTGACGAACAGACAGACGGACGGACGGACACACGGACGGACGGACGGACGGACGGACGGACGGACGGACGGACGGACGGACGGACGGACGGACGGACAGACAGACATGGCTAATTCGACTCAGCTAGCGATTCTGAGTCGATCCATATACTTTGAGGTATATGTAGCAAAATTATTTCTCTATGTTACAAACTATGTATCAAAACTAATATACCCCCCTATGGGATAGGGTATAAACATATGAGAAGGCTACAATCCGCTGTGCGGATCGTTGAATACCCTATCCCATCCTATCCATAAAACTAGAATCCCCAAAAAAGTGGGCATGGCTAAAAACACGATGTGGATAAAATAAAAAAAATGATATAGTGACAACAAATTCTTCAGGCTGCTTACAAAACACTTTTACGGTTCTACAAAAGACAAGGTTTTCTCTTGCATATGTTATGGGGTAGTGTATAAAAATGGTTTTTATATAAAAACGCCCCCAAAAAGTAGGCGTGGGTTAAAATGGTATAAAGACGAAATGTTCATATTAATAATGTTAATGATTCTGCATCAAAAATTTTTTCGAAAAATTTAAAATTTGACCGAAAACAGTTTTTTATTGAAAACGCCCCCAAAAAGTGGGCGTGGCAAAAAACTTTATATGAACGAAATATAGATATTACGATTCTGTAAATATGCTGTTCAGACACTTTTTTAAAATTCTTTACGGTTTTGCCAAAAATTACGTTTTTCTAAAAAGGGGGCGTGGCAGTGGGCGGATTTCAAAAATTTTTACACTTGTTCTGGTGACTCGGACAAGGATCCTATATACCAAATTTCATTATCCTAGCTCAAAATTTAAGGCCGAAAAATCGGTGACGAACAGACAGACGGACGGACGGACACACGGACGGACGGACGGACACACGGACGGACGGACGGACGGACGGACGGACGGACAGACAGACATGGCTAATTCGACTCAGCTAGCGATTCTGAGTCGATCCATGTACTTTGAGGTATATGTAGCAAAATTATTTCTCTATGTTACAAACTATGTATCAAAACTAATATACCCCCCTATGGGATAGGGTATAAACATATGAGAGGCTACAATCCGCTGTGCGGCTCGTTGAATACGCTATCCCATCCCACCTTAAAATTAATATCCTCAAAATATAGGCCTCATGGCGATGAAATACAGAAAATGACATTGTCACAATATATTGCTCAGACAGTTTATCAAAATCTTTTGTGGTTCGACAAAAAACAACGTATTTCTATTGCTATGCCTTGGGATGGGGTATACAAATGGTTTTTGTAAGAAAACGACCCCAAAATGTGCGTAGGTGAAAATGATCTATGGACAAAATGTTTATATTACCATTGCGGAAGTATTTGCATCAAAATTGTTTTCGAAAGTTTTAAAATTTGGACGAAAAGCGTTTTTTGCTTAAAACGTACCCAAAAAGTGGGTGTGGCAAAAAACATTGTAGGGACGAAATATAGATATTAGGATTGTCTAAATATGCTGCTCAGACACTTTTTTAAAATTCCTTACCGTTTGGCTTTTAACTACGTTTTTCTAAAAGGGGGCGTGGCAGTGGGCGGATTTCAAACATATGAGAGGCTACAACCCGCTGTGCGGATCGTTGAATACCCTATCCCATCCCATCCTTAAAATTAATATCCTCAAAATATAGGCCTTATGGCGATGAAATACAGAAAATGACATTGTCACAATATATTGCTCAGACAGTTTATCAAAATCTTTTGTGGTTCGACAAAAACCAACGTATTTCTATTGGTAATACCTTGGGATGGGGTATACAAATGGTTTTTGTAAGAAAACGCCCCCAAAATGTGGGCGCAGGTGAAAATGATCTATGGACAAAATGTTTATATAACCATTGCGAAAGTATTTGCATCAAAATTTTTTTCGAAAGTTTTAAAATTTGGACAAAAAGCGTTTTTTACTAAAAACGCCCCCAAAAAGTGGGCGTGGCAAAAAACTTTGTGTGAACGAAATATAGATTTTAGGATTGTCTAAATATGCTGCTCAGACAGTTTTTTGAAATTCCTTACGGTTTGGCTTTAAACTACGTTTTTCAAAAAGGGGGCGTGGCAGTGGGCGGATTTCAAAAAATGTTACACTTGTTCTGCTTCGTCGGCCAGAGAGTCTATATACCAAATTTCAACACTCTAGCTCAAAATTTAAGGCCCAAAAATCGGTGACACACAGACGGACGGACGGACGGACAGACAGACATGACTTAATCGACTCAGCTAGCGATTCTGAATCGATCCATATACTTTGAGGAATATGTATCGAAATTATTTCTCTATGTTACAAACTTAATGTCAAAACTAATATACCCCCCTATGGGATAGGGTATAAAAATGTTTACACTTGTTCTGCTTCGTCGGCCAAAGAGTCTATATACTAAATTTCAACACTCTAGCTCAAAATTTAAGGCCCAAAAATTGGTGACACACAGACGGACGGACGGACGGACGGACGGACGGACGGACAGACAGACATGGCTTAATCGACTCAGCTAGCGATTCTGAATCGATCCATATACTTTGAGGTATATGTAGCTAAATTATTTCTCTATGTTACAAACTAAGTATCAAAACTAATATACCCCTATGGGATAGGGTATAAAAAACATATGGAAGGCTACAATCCGCTGTGCGGATCGTTGAATACCCTATCCCATCCTATCTGTAAAACTAAAATCCCCAAAAAGAGGACAACGCTAAAAACACGATGTGGATAAAATAAAAGAAAATCACATGGTGACAACAAATTCTTCAGACTGCTTATAAAAAACTTTTACGGTTCTACAAAAGCCAAGGTTTTCCCTGCTTATGTTATGGGGTAGTGTATAAAAATGGTTTTTATATAAAAACGCCCCAAAAAGTGAGCGTGGGTTAAAATGGTCTATTGACGAAATATTCATATTTATATAACTGATGATTATGCATCTAAAGGTTTTTCGAAAATCTTAAAATTAGACCGCCCCCAAGATTGGGCGTTGGAAAAACTTTATATGAACGAAATACAGATATTCAATGTGTCTAAATATGTTTTTTGGAAAGTTTTTCAAAATTCCTTATGGTTTGGCCAAAAAATAAGTTTTTCTAAAAAAGGGGCATGGCAGTTTGCGGATTTCAAAAATTTTTACAATTGTTCTGCTGGGAGCAACAAAGAGCACGTGTACCAAATTTCATTCTTCTAGCTCAAAATTTAAGGCCCAAAAACCGGTGACGTACGGACGGACGGACGGACAGACATGGCTTAATCAACTCAGCTATCGATTCTGAGTCGATCCATATACTTTGATGTATATGTAGCTAAATTATTTCTCTATGTTACAAACAATGTATCAAAACTAATATACCCCTATGGGATAGGGTATAAACATATGAGAAGAGTACGGATCGTTAAATACCCTATCCCATCCTATGTGTAAAACTAAATTCCCCAAAAAGTGGACACGGCTAAAAACACGATGTGGATAAAATAAAGAAAATGACATGGTGACAACAAATTCTTCAGACTGCTTATAAAAAACTTTTACGGTTCTACAAAAGACAATGTTTTCTGCTGCATATGTTATGGGGTAGGGTATAAAAATGGTTTTTATATAAAAACGCCCCCAAAAAGTGGGCGTGGGTTAAAATGGTATTAAGAGGAAATGTTCATATTAATAATGTTAATGATTCTGCATCAACATTTTTTTCGAAAAATTTAAAATTTGACCGAAAACAGTTTTTAATTGAAAACGCCCCCAAAAAGTGGGCGTGGCAAAAAACTTTATATAGACGAAATATAGATATTAATATTGTCTAAATATGTTGTTCAGAAACTTTTTTAAAATTCCTTACGGTTTGGTCAAAAACTGAGTTTTTCTTAAAAGGGGGCGTGGCAGTCGGCGGATTTCAAAAATTTTTACACTTGTTCTGTAGGCGGAGACGAGGACCCTATATACCAAATTTCATTATCCTAGCTCAAAATTTAAGGCCTAAAAATCGGTGACGTACAGACGGACGGACGGACGGACGGACAGACAGACATGGCTAATTCGACTCAGCTAGCGATTCTGAGTCGATCCATATACTTTGAGGTATATGTAGCTAAATTATTTCTCTATGTTACAAACTAAGTATCAAAACTAATATACCCCCCTATGGGATAGGGTATAAACATATGAGAGGCTACAATCCGCTATGCGGATCGTTGAATACCCTATCCCATCCCATCCTTTAAATTAATATCCTAAAAATATAGGCCTTATGGCGATGAAATACAGAAAATGACATTGTCACAATATATTGCTCAGACAGTTTCTCAAAATCTTGTGTGGTTCGACAAAAAACAACGTATTTCTATTGCTAATGCCTTGGGATGGGGTATACAAATGGTTTTTGTAAGAAAACGCCCCCAAAATGTGGGCGTAGGTGAAAATGATCTATGGACAAAATGTTTATATTACCATTTCGGAAGTATTTGCATCAAAATTTTTTTCGAAAGTTTTAAAATTTGGACAAAAAGCGTTTTTTACTAAAAACGCCCCCAAAAAGTGGGCGTGGCAAAAAACTTTGTATGAACGAAATATAGATATTAGGATTGTCTAAATATGCTACTCAGACATTTTTTTAAAATTCCTTACGGTTTGGCCAAAAAATAAGTTTTCCTAAAAAGGGGGCGTGGCAGTGGGCGGATTTCAAAAATTTTTACACTTGTTCTGGTGGCACGGACGAGGATCCTATATTCCAAATTTCATTATCCTAGCTCAAAATTTAAGGCCCAAAAACCGCTGACGAACAGACAGACGGACGGACGGACAGACAGACATGGCTAATTCGACTCAGCTAGCGATTCTGAGTCGATCCATATACTTTGAGGTATATGTAGCAAAATTATTTCTCTATGTTACAAACTAAGTATCAAAACTAATATACCCCCCTATGGGATAGGGTATAAAAACATATGAGAAGAGTACAATCCCCTGTGCGGATCGTTTAATACCCTATCCCATCCCATCCTTAAAATTAATATCTCCAAAAAGTGGGCTTTATTACACTATAATATAGAAAATGACATTGTCACAACACATTGTTCAAACAGTTTATCAGAATCTTCTGTTGTTTGACAAAACACATCGTTTTCCTCCTGCATATGCTATGGGGTAGGGTATTCAAACGGTTTTTGTAAGAAAACGCCCTCAAAAAGTGGGCGTGGGCTAAAATGATCTATGGACGAAATGTTTATATTAATATTACTAACTATTCTGCATCAAATTTTTTTCGAAAATTTTAAAATTTGACCGTAGAACGTTTTTTATTAAAAACGCCCCCAAAAAGTGGGCGTGGCAAAAAACTTTATATGAACGAAATATATATATTACGATTCTCTAACTATGTTTCTCAGACACTTTTTTAAAATTCTTTATGGTTTAGCCAAAAAAACACGTTTTTCTAAAAAGGGGGCGTGGCAGTGGGCGGATTTCAAAAATGTTTACACTTGTTCTGCTGGGAGCAATAAAGAGCACGTGTACCAAATTTCATCCTTCTAGCTCAAAATTTAAGGCCCAAAAACTGGTGACGTACGGACGGACGGACGGACAGACATGGCTTAATCGACTCAGCTATCGATTCTGAGTCGATCCATATACTTTGAGGTATATGTAGCTAAATTATTTCTCTATGTATCAAAACTAATATACCCCTATGGGATAGCGTATAAATATGAGAAGGCTACCACCCGCTGTGCGGACTGTTGAATACCCTATCCCATTCTATCCATAAAACTAAAATCCCCATAAAACGTGGGCATGGTTAAAAACACGATGTGGATATAACAGAAAAAATGATATAGTGACAACAAATTCTTCAGACTACGGTTCTACAAAAGACAAGGTTTTCTCCTGCATATATTATGGGCTAGGGTATAAAAATGGTTTTTATATTAAAACGCCCCCAAAAAGTGGGCGTGGGTTAAAATGGTCTAAAGACGAAATGTTCATATTAATATTGTTAATGATTCTGCATCAACATTTTTTTCCAAAAATTTAAAATTTGACCGAAAACAATTTTTTATTGAAAACGCCCCCAAAAAGTGGACGTGACAAAAACTTTATATAGACGTAATATAGATATAAAGATTGTCTAAATATGTTGTTCAGAAACTTTTTTAAAATTCCTTACGGTTTGGCCAAAAACTGAGTTTTTCTTAAAAGGGGGCGTGGCAGTGGGCGGATTTTGAACATTTTTACACCACTTCTGTAAGCACGGACGTTGATCGTATATACCAAATTTCATTATCCTACCTCAAAATGTAACGCCTAAAAATCGGTGACGTACAGACGGACGGACAGACAGACGTGGCTTAATCGACTCAGCTAGCGATTCTGAGTCGATCCATATAATTTGAGGTATATGTACCATTATTTTTCTCCATGTTAGAAACTATGTATCAAAACTAATATACCCCTATGGGATAGGGTATAACCATTTTTATACACTACCCCATAACATATGCAGGAGAAAAACTTTGTCTTATGTATAACTATAAAAGTGTTTTACAAACATTTTTTTGTGACAATGTCATTTTCTATATTGAATCCCCATCGTGTTTTATGCCATGTCCCCTTTTTGGGGATATTTCTTTCACAGATGGGATGGGATACGGTATTCAACGATCCGCTCAGCGGATTGTAGCCTTCTCATATGTTTATACCCTACCCCATAGGGGTATATTAGAGAAATAATTTAGCTACATATACCTCAAAGTGTATGGATTGACTCAGAATCGCAAGCTGACTCGATTAAGCGATGTCTGTCTGTCCGTCCGTCTGTATGTCATCGATTTTTGGGCCATAAATTTTGAGCTAGGATATTGAAATTTGGTATATAGGATCCTCGTCCGTGCCTACAGAACAAGTGTAAATTTTCAAAATCCGCCCACTGAAAAACTCAGTTTTTGGTCAAACCGTAAGGAATTTTAAAAAAGTTTCTGAACAACATATTTAGACAATCTTAGTATCTATACAACGTCAATAAAAAGTTTTTTACCACGCCCACTTATTGGGGGCGTTTTTATAAAAACAACCATTATTATACACTGCACTATAACATATGCAGGAGAAAACCTTTTCTTTTGTAGAACCGTAAAAATGTTTTAGAAGCACTCTGAAGAATTGGTTGTCACTATATCATTTTTTTCTATTTTATCCACATCGCGGATTTACCCATGCCCACTTTTTTGGGGATTTTAGTTTTACAGATAGGATGGGATATGGTATTCAACGATCCACACAGCTCATTGTAGCCTTCTCATATGTTTTATTTTTGAAACTAGTTTGACATATTCGTATCTTTTCTGATCAACATTGAAACTTTGAAACTCCAAAAATTCTGCTTTTAGCATATTGATATCGAACGATTCTTTCATGAAGAGAGAGTGGTGGTAAATATATGTTTAAATGCTTGCATCATTTGTTTTCCGATCAGATTTTAAAATTGCAACAGTGGAATTTCAAGGTCTTCTTAGGATAGTTTTGTATCTGTAGGTCCCTTATGATTTCTACAGATACGTTTGGAATATCTAATGGCTTGGGGTAAGGGTTATCGAACGAGAGTCCCGGCGGCACATTCCTTTTAACGAATGTTTCTTGCACTGCACAGTTGACACGTTCTTACACCTGTAACAGAACAAATTTCGAATTTCCGATTCACATTCGTAGTAACTGTGACCAATGTGATCACAGTTCCAGCACTGAAACTTGGAAGTGTCAATTGGTTTACCTCTGGATCCTCAACATTTTTATCTACCTGAGAGAAACAGATTTCAGTATTTCATTTACACCTCGTCGGTAACTTGGATACTTAATGTTGCACAAAATGTTTGGCTCTTCGAGCAACATCTCTCAGCTGCTCCAAGCTTCTGACCGGGTATGGAAACAAAATTGATCATGATAGTCTCTCAGGTACGAAAAACATGAAAGGATGAGCGGACATGATCCCAACTACATTGCGATCTTTCATTCAAAGTATCCACTTTGAAATAAATGTCATGGAGATTTTCGTATCCAAATCGGTTTTCGATTTTGTAAATTCGAATTCGCAGAAAAAGGAATCGAAGGATATGTTTGTTTATTCGGCTGATTACCTGACAATATTCTATTTATTGAGAAAAAGGATGTCTTGTTAAGTAACCGATGGAATTCTTTTAAGTTTAGATTGTTCTTGACGATTCGGAAGAACTTCGGGTGGACTAACACACTATTCGAATTTAAATTGTACAACCTCTGCACTAATGAGTTTCTAAGTGTTCTCATTTCTTGAAAAAAATGCTCCCATTCATTAACCTCATTAAGGGCGTTTTGCAATTTCATATTTGTTTCCTCTATTGTTGTTCCAAGTGCTAGTATAGCAGTATCGTCAGCAAACGTTGCAACTATTGTATAATTTGTTTGTGGGATATCACATATATGCCCTTCTTGGAATTTGTATAATTGTACATCTATTTTTTTCTCATACATAACTTAATTAATTCCTCAACAAGTTAAACGGAACTATGAAATTGCGAAGGGACGTAAATAATAAACTAAAATCCCATACATGTATACTAACAACAAATTTTGAACATATGAGAAGGCTACAATCCGCTGTGCGGATCGTTTAATACCCTATCCCATCCCATCCTTAAAATGGATATCCCCAAAATGTGGTCTTTATGGTCATAAAGTATTGAAAATGGCGTTGTCACAACATATTGTTCAGAAGGTTTATCAAATTCTTGGGGTAAGGCATACGAATGTTTTTTGTGAGAAAACGCCCCCAAAAAGTGGGCGTGGGTTAAAATGGTCTATAGACGGAATGTTTATATTAATACTACCAATGATTGTGCATCAATTTTTTTTTGAAAATTTTAAAATTTGACTAGAAAACGTTTTTTATAAAAAACGCCCCCAAAAAGTGGGCGTGGCAAAAAACTTCATACAGACGAAATATAGATATTACGATTCTCTAAATATGCTGCTCAGACACTTTTTTAAAATTCCTTACGGTTTGGCCAAAAAATACGTTTTCCTAAAAAGAGGGCGTGGCAGTAGGCGGATTTCAAAAATGTTTACACTTGTTCTGGTGGCACGGACGAGGATCCTATTTACCAAATTTCAATATCCTAGCTCAAAATTTAAGGACCAAAAATCGGTAACGAACAGACAGACGGACGGACAGACGGACAGACAGACATGGCTAATTCGACTCAGCTAGCGATTCTGAGTCAATCCATATACTTTGAGGTATACGTAGCAAACTTATTTCTCTATGGTACAAACTATGTATCAAAACTAATATACCCCTATGGGATAGGGTATAAACATAGTAGCAAACATATGAGAGGCTACAATCCGCTGTGCGGATCGTTGAATACCCTATCCCATCCAATCCTTAAAATTAATATCCTCAAAATACAGGCCTTATGGCGATGAAATACAGAAAATGACATTGTCACAATATATTGCTCAGACAGTTTATCAAAATCTTTTGTGGTTCGACAAAAAAACAACGGTTTTCTATTGCTAATGCCTTGGGATGGAGTATACAAATGGTTTTTGTAAGAAAACGCCCCCAAAATGTGGGCGTAGGTGAAAATGACCTATAGACAAAATGTTTATATTACCATTGCGGAAGTATTTGCATCAAAAATTTTTTCGAAAGTTTTAAAATTTGGACAAAAAACGTTTTTTACTAAAAACGCCCCCAAAAAGTGGGCGTGGCAAAAAACTTTGTATAGACGAAATATAGATATAAGGATTGTCTAAATATACTCCTCAGTTTTTTTTTTGAAATTCTTTTTGTTTGGCTTAAAACTACGTTTTTCTAAAAGAGGGCGTGGCAGTGGGCGGATTTCAAAAATGTTTACGCTTATTCTGCTTCGTCGGCCAGAGAGTCTATATACCAAATTTCAACACTCTAGCTCAAAATTTAAGGCCCCAACAATCGGTGACACACAGACGGACGGACGGGCGGACAGACAGACATGGCTTAATCGACTCAGCTAGCGATTCTGAATCGATCCATATACTTTGAGGTATATGTATCGAAATGTGAAAACTAATATGCCTCAATGGGATAGGGTATAAAGAGTATAGAACAACATAGAGTACGCATCATGACTAAATAAATTGTTGCTGTTTCAGACGCGGGCAGTAAGTGCGAAGGGAATTTTCGTCGTTCGCCTGCATCGGCTTTGCTGTTGGTTGATGCTGACGTAGCAATGTGAACACTGGAGTATCAATAACAGAAACAGTATAGCAAATTTTCGTTGTATGAGATGCGCACTCTGTGTAGTTCTATACTCTTTGATACATAAAATCCGTTGTGCGAAGTTTTTATGATGAAGCTTTAAAATGTGTGACTTTAAGCACGACAAAGATTAATTAGGGGGAAAGCTTTTTTGATTTGCCCAATCTATTAAATTTTCCATGGACTGTTAGTCCAATGTTATTTGCTTTATGATGCATGCGCAGGCACTGAGCCATTGGTAATATCATGACCACATTAAGCTTTTTTCGTCAACAAAATATGAAATATGAATTAATTACACTGAAGTAAGAACCCTAGGAAAAGAACGAAGCCAATGTACGGTATTACCCTTGGTACACTATTCAAAGCCGTATGACATCATCGCATCTTCTGGGTCGTGTCGATTATGATTTTACCTGTAGATGAACAGCAATTGTGTAAGTGTTTAGAAGGAAAAACACAGTTCTTATAACGAATTAAAAAAAACGTGAATGTGATATTTGAGAACATTTTGTATGAATAATAAATTCAATTAATTTAATAATATAACATATTAAATTTGCATTGATGAAAAATGGGATGTGCTAGTAGTGCACACATGTTATCGGCATCTAATTCTAGTTTGTTAAACCCTCCTCAACATAGTTTGATGGAATCAATTCCCAAAGAGGAAGATGTTTTAAAAGGTAAACATTTCCTTATGGCATTAATTATTTACCCATTTCATGAAAACACATATTCATTTTCATTTACAAATAATGTGTTTACATTTTATGTAGTTTTAATTAAATAGCTACCTAATCAAGATTTTTGTTAAACTTTTATCATTGTGCGTACTACCTGTGTGTTTATATATAGTATTAAGTTAAGACAAAAAAGGTCATGTGCTAGCTGTAACCAAGTGCGCTTCGCTTTACATACTATAAATTGGTTTAATTCTACAGGTCAAAAAAGGTACATGTTACTATATATCAAACTGGTAGTTTTAATTGAGGCAAAATAACCGTTTTATATTCTTTTAGGTTTAACGTGGTTTAAAATGATCTATATACGAAATGTTTATATTAACATAACCAGCTTTTTTGCATCGAATATTTTTCGACATTTTTAAAAACTTTATCGAAAACCATTTCTTACTGAAAATGCCAAGCAACGTTATGAAGACGGAATATTGATATTTAAGCTGACAAATAAGAACATTTTTCTGAAAAGTAGGCGTGGCAGAAGGCGGAATTTTAAAATGTTGACACTTGTTCAATTGGCACGAACAACGACCATATAACCAAATTTCATTATCCTAGCTCATAATTTAGGGCCTAAAATTTGGTGATAGACAGACGGATGGAAGGACGGACGGAAGGATATACAGACAGACATCGTTAAATTGACTCATACGTATTTATAAGTAAGTAGACGTGTAGACGTGTTTTGTGTTCAGTGTTTATTATACCCTATCCTATAGGGGTACATTAGTTAAGATACATAGTTTTTAACAAAGAGAAATAATTTTGCTACATATACCTCAAAGTATGTGGATCGACTCAGAATCGCTAGCTGATTTGAATTAGCCATGTCTGTCTGTCCGTCCGTCCGTTCGTCTGTCTGTTCGTCACCGATTTTTGGGCCTTAACTTTTGAGCTAGAATAATGAAATTTAGTATATAGGATGCTTGTCCGAGTCACCAGAACAAATGTAAACACTTTTAAAATCCGCCCACTGCCACGTCCCCTTTTTAGGAAAACGTTTTTTTTGGCCAAACCGTAAAGAATTTTAAAAAAGTGTCCGAGCAGCATATTTAGAGAATCCAATGTAATATACTTCGTTAGTACAAAGTTTTTTGCCACGCCCACTTTTTGGGGGCGTTTTAAAAAAAAAAACGTTATTTAGTAAAATTTTTAAATTTTCGAAAAAAATTTGATGCACAATCATTGGTAGTATTAATATGAACATTTCCTCAATAGACCATTTTAACCCACGCCCACTGTTTAGGGGCGTTTTCTTACAAAAACCAATCTACCCCAAGGCATATACAATACAAAAACGTTGTTTTCGTCGAACCACAAAAGGTTTTGATAAACTGTCTGAGCAATATGTTGTAATAACGTCATTTTCAATACTTTATGACTTTATTTGGGGATGTTAATTTTAAGGATGGGATGGGATAGGGTATTAAAGGATCCGCACAGCGGATTGTAGCCTTCTCATATGTTTATATCATCGTTTGTTTATTTATTGTTGTAACATCTAACAACAACAGTTACATTATTAGTTTTCATTTTCCCTTTTGTAATTTTGACTCCTCCCACTGTTAATAGAATAATCCAAATTGTCGGTGTATCTTCCCATTATCTTGTTAGTGTAGCTAGTAAGACATTTGTCACAGATCTTAAGGTCGTAGGTTCGAATCACACAACAGACATTTTTATACCCTATCCCATAGGGGTATATTAGTTTTGATACTTAGTTTGTAACATAGAGAAATAATTTTGCTACATATACCTCAAAGTATATGGATCGACTCAGAATCGCTAGCTGAGTCGATTAAGCCATGTCTGTCTGTCCGTCCGTCCGTCCGTCCGTCCGTCCGTCCGTCCGTCCGTCCGTCTGTACGTCACCGATTTTTAGGCCTTAAATTTTGAGCTAGGATAATGAAATTTGTTATATAGGATCCTCGTCTCTGCCTACAGAACAAGTGTAAAAAATTTTGAAATCCGCCCACTGCCACGCCCCCTTTTAAGAAAAACTCAGTTTTTGACCAAACCGTAAGGAATTTTAAAAAAGTTTCTGAACAACATATTTCGACAATATTAATATCTATATTTCGTCTATATAACGTTTTTTGCCACGCCCACTTTTTGGGGGCGTTTTCAATAAAAAACTGTTTTCGGTCAAATTTTAAATTTTTCGAAAAAAATTTTGATGCAGAATCATTAACATTATTAATATGAACATTTCTTATATATACCATTTTAACCCACGCCCACTTTTTGGGGGCGTTTTTATATAAAAACCATTTTTATACACTACCCCATAACATATGCAAGAGAAAACCTTGTCTTTTGTAGAACCGTTAAAGTGTTTTGTAAGCAGTCTGAAGAATTTGTTGTCACTATATCATTTTTTCTAATTATCCACATCGTGTTTTTAGCCATGTCCCCTTTTTTGGGGATTTTAGTTTTATGGATAGGATGGGATAGGGTATTCAACGATCCGCACAGCGGATTGTAGCCTTCTCATATGTTTTATACCCTATCCCATTGGGGTATATTAGTTTTGATACTTAGTTTGTAACATAGAGAAATAATTTAGCAACATATACCTCAATGTATATGGATCGACTCAGAATCGCTAGCTGAGTCGAATTAGCCATGTCTGTCTGTCCGTCCGTCCGTCCGTCCGTCCGTCCGTCCGTCTGCTCGTCACCGATTTTTGGGCCTTAAATTTTGAGCTAGGAAAATAAAATTTGCTATATAGGATTCTTGTCCGAGTCACCAGAACAAGTGTAAAAATTTTTAAGATCCGCCTACTGCCACGCCCCCTTTTTAGGAAAACGTATTTTTTGGCCAAACCGTAAAGAATTTTAAAAAACTGTCTGACGAGCATTTTTAGAGAATCGTAATATCTATAATTCGTCGACATAAAGTTTTTTGCCACGCCCACTTTTTGGGGGCGTTTTTTTATAAAAAATATTTTTTGGTCAAATTTGAAAATTTTCGAAAAAAATTTTGGTTCACAATCATTGGCAGTAGTAATACCAAGATTTCGTCAATAGACCATTTTAACCCACGCCCACTTTTTGGGGGCGTTTTCTTACAAACACCATTCGTATGCCCTACACCAAGGCATATGCAAAGAAAAACGTTGTTTTTTGTCGAACCATAAAAGAATTTGATACACTTTCGGAACAATATGTTGTGACAACGTCATTTTCAATACTTTATGAACATAAAGACCATATTTGGGGATATCAATTTTAAGGATGGGATGGGATAGGGTATTAAACGATCCGCACAGCGGATTGTGACCTTATCATATGTTTTCGCTATAGTTCAAAGCAATTTGATTCGATCCATAATAAAATTATCATATTTATCAAATTATGGATTGCGGGGCTCATAAATGCACTGAAACAAAGAACCCCACTACCGCTCTCTTCGCCTATTATGGCCCTTGTGGTAAAATGTTTCATGCAAAGTGCGTTGGATCTACCAACGCATTTATGGACAAGGTAAACTTAACAGAGGACACTTTTTATACCCTATCCCATAGGGGTATATTAGTTTTGATACATTGTTTGTAACATAGAGAAATAATTTAGCTACATATACATCAAAGTATATGGATCGACTCAGAATCGATAGCTGAGTTGATTAAGCCATGTCTGTCCGTCCGTCCGTCCGTACGTCACCGGTTTTTGGGCCTTAAATTTTGAGCTAGAAGAATGAAATTTGGTACACGTGCTCTTTGTTGCTCCCAGCAGAACAATTGTAAAAATTTTTGAAATCCGCAAACTGCCACGCCCCTTTTTTAGAAAAACTTATTTTTTGGCCAAACCATAAGGAATTTTGAAAAACTTTCCAAAAAACATATTTAGACACATTGAATATCTGTATTTCGTTCATATAAAGTTTTTCCAACGCCCAATCTTGGGGGCGGTCTAATTTTAAGATTTTCGAAAAACCTTTAGATGCAGAATCATCAGTTATATAAATATGAATATTTCGTCAATAGACCATTTTAACCCACGCCCACTTTTTGGGGCGTTTTTATATAAAAACCATTTTTATACACTACCCCATAACATAAGCAGGGAAAACCTTGGCTTTTGTAGAACCGTAAAAGTTTTTTATAAGCAGTCTGAAGAATTTGTTGTCACCATGTGATTTTCTTTTATTTTATCCACATCGTGTTTTTAGCGTTGTCCTCTTTTTGGGGATTTTAGTTTTACAGATAGGATGGGATAGGGTATTCAACGATCCGCACAGCGGATTGTAGCCTTCCATATGTTTATACCCTATCCGATATGGGTATTTTAGTTTTGATACTTAGTTTGTAACATAGAGAAATAGTTTAGCTAAATATACCTCAAAGTATATGGATCGACTCAGAATCGCTAGCTGAGTCGAATTGCCATGTCTGTCTGTCCGTCCGTCCATCCGTCCGCCTGTCTGTTCGTCACCGATTTTTGGGCCTTAAATTTTGAGCTAGGATAATGAAATTTGGTATATCCTTGTCCCAGTCACCAGAACAAGTGTAAACATTTTTAAAATCCGCTTCCTGCCACGCCCCCTTTTTAGGAAAACGTATTTTTTGGCCAAACCGTCAGGAGTTTTAAAAAAGTGTCTGACGAGCATTTTTAGAGAATCGTTATATCTATAATTCGTCGATATAAAGTTTTTTGCCACGCCCACTTTTTGGGGGCGTTTTTTATAAAAAAATATTTTTCGGTCAAATTTTAAAATTTTCGAAAAAAATTTTGATTCACAATCATTGGCAGTATTAATACCAAGATTTCGTTAATAGACCATTTTAACCCACGCCTACTTTTTGGGGGCGGTTTCTTACAAAAACCATTCGTATGCCATACACAAAGGCATATGCAAAGAAAAACGTTGTTTTTTGTCGAACCATAAAAGAATTTGATAAACCTTCGAAACAATATGTTGTTACAACGTCATTTTCAAAACTTTATGGCCATAAAGACCTTATTTTGGGGATATCAATTTTAAGGATGGGATGGGATAGGGTATTAAACGATCCGCACAGCGGATTGTAACCTTATCATATGTTTTTTGTCAAACAACAAAAGATTCTGATAAACTGTTTGAACAATATGTTTTATTTTTTATTAAACATATGAGAGGCTACAATCCGCTATGCGGATCGTTGAATACCCTATCCCATCCCATCCTTTAAATTAATATCCTCAAAATATAGGCCTTATGGCGATGAAATACAGAAAATGACATTGTCACAATATATTGCTCAGACAGTTTCTCAAAATCTTGTGTGGTTCGACAAAAAACAACGTATTTCTATTGCTAATGCCTTGGGATGGGGTATATAAATGGTTTTTGTAAGAAAACGCCCCCAAAATGTGGGCGTAGGTGAAAATGATCTATGGACAAAATGTTTATATTACCATTTCGGAAGTATTTGCATCAACATTTTTTTCGAAAGTTTTAAAATTTGGACAAAAACCGTTTTTTATTAAAAACGCCCCCAAAAAGTGGGCGTGGAAAAAAACTTTGTATGAACGAAATATAGATATTAGGATTGTCTAAATATGCTACTCAGACACTTTTTTGAAATTCCTTACGGTTTGGCCAAAAAATAAGTTTTCCTAAAAAGGGGGCGTGGCAGTGGGCGGATTTCAAAAATTTTTACAATTGTTCTGGTGGAACGGACGAGGATCCTATATACCAAATTTCATTAACCTAGCTCAAAATTTAAGGCCCAAAAACCGCTGACGAACAGACAGACGGACGGACGGACAGACAGACATGGCTAATTCGACTCAGCTAGCGATTCTGAGCTGATCCATATACTTTGAGGTATATGTAGCAAAATTATTTCTCTATGTTACAAACTAAGTATCAAAACTAATATACCCCCCTATGGGATAGGGTATAAAAACATATGAGAGGCTACAATCCGCTGCGCGGATCGTTGAATACCCTATCCCATCCCATCCTTAAAATTAATATCCTCAAAATATAGGCCTTATGGCGATGAAATACAGAAAATGACATTGTCACAATATTTTGCTCAGACAGTTTATCAAAATCTTTTGTGGTTCGACAAAAAACAACGTATTTCTATTGCTAATGCCTTGGGATGGGGTATACAAATGGTTTTTGTAAGAAAACGCCCCCAAAATGTTGGCGCAGGTGAAAATGACCTATGGACAAAATGTTTATATTACCATTGCGGAAGTATTTGCATCAAAATTTTTTTGAAAGTTTTAAAATTTGGACAAAAAACATATTTTACTTAAAACGCCCCTAAAAAGTGGGCGTGACAAAAAACTTTGTATGGACGAAATATAGATATGAGGATTGTCTGAATATGCTGCTCAGGCACTTTTTTGAAAGTCCCTACGGTTTGGCTTAAAACTACGTTTTTCTAAAAGGGGGCGTGGCAGTGGGCGGATTTCAAAAATTCTTACACTTGTTTTGCTTCGTCGGCCAGAGAGTCTATATACCAAATTTCAACCCTCTAGCTCAAAATTTAAGGCCCAAAAATCGGTGACACACAGACGGACGGACGGACAGACAGAAATGGCTTAATCGTCTCAGCTAGCGATTCTGAATCGATCCATATACTTTGAGGTATATGTATCGAAATTGTTATTCTATGTTACAAACTTAATTTCAAAACTAATGTACCCCCCTATGGGATAGGGTATAAAAAAACAGAATTGTGCACAAAGCTCGTTTTAAATTTGAGCCGTGCTTAATCTAAATACAACGAAAATCGCCTCTCGTGTGATAAAGCGCATTGGAAACATATGAGAGGCTACAATCCGCTATGCGGATCGTTGAATACCCTATCCCACCCCATCCTTTAAATTAATATCCTCAAAATATAGGCCTTATGGCGATGAAATACAGAAAATGACATTCTCACAATATATTGCTCAGACATTTTCTCAAAATCTTGTGTGGTTCGACAAAAAACAACGTATTTCTATTGCTAATGCCTTGGGATGGGGTATACAAATGGTTTTTGTAAGAAAACGCCCCCAAAATGTGGGCGTAGGTGAAAATGATCTATGGACAAAATGTTTATATTACCATTTCGGAAGTATTTGCATCAAAATTTTTTTCGAAAGTTTTAAAATTTGGACAAAAAGCGTTTTTTACTAAAAACGCCCCCAAAAAGTGGGCGTGGCAAAAAACTTTGTATGAACGAAATATAGATATTAGGATTGTCTAAATATGCTACTCAGACTTTTTTTTGAAATTCCTTACGGTTTGGCCAAAAAATAAGTTTTCCTAAAAAGGGGGCGTGGCAGTGGGCGGATTTCAAAAATGTTTACACTTGTTCTGGTGGCACGGACGAGGATCCTATATACCAAATTTCATTATCCTAGCCCAAAATTTAAGGCCCAAAAACCGCTGACGAACAGACAGACGGACGGACGGACGGACGGACGGACAGACAGACATGGCTAATTCGACTCAGCTAGCGATTCTGAGTCGATCCATATACTTTGAGGTATATGTAGCAAAATTATTTCTCTATGTTACAAACTAAGTATCAAAACTAATATACCCCCCTATGGGATAGGGTATAAAAAGGGGTGATAAACCAGCATTGATGGTCCCCCGGTAGACGTCGCGCATTTAAAGTGGCTACAAAACCAAAATTGTTAGAAAAAAAAATCTCTGGAAGAAGGAACCCAATTTGCCATTTTCATTTGGCCGGAAAAGTGCGATAAAGACCAAAATAAATCCATCGCTCACAAAATAGGAGGTGGTCAAAAGCTTAACCCAAGTGTCAGTGCTCATCTCCCCGTACTCTCCGCTGTATCATACGCATGTTAGACGCAGTGGAGCATATGTGCAGCTGGTTGATAAGTTCCACCTGCTTCATACGTCAAAGTCAGCTGTAACAGCAGAAGCGTGGTATTCGAGCTTTACCACTTACCGATCGAACGCCACTTAAGTGCATCGATAAAGAAAATCACCAGCACCATCTGGTCCGACGACCTTACTCAACACACCATCTGCAGCGAAGACCACACCCACGAAAAAGTTCCCCTAACCGCCCCTATATGGGGTCAGCGTAAAGTTAAGTAGTTGGTCAATTTATTTTATGTTTGTAAGCCTATTGTTCAGGGTGTTTCCCTACTTTTTATACCCTATCCCATAGGGGGGTACATTAGTTTTGATACTTAGTTTGTAACATAGAGAAATAATTTTGCTACATATACCTCAAAGTATATGGATCGGCTCAGAATCGCTAGCTGAGTCGAATTAGCCATGTCTGTCTGTCCGTCCGTCCGTCCGTCCGTCCGTCTGTCTGTTCGTCAGCGGTTTTTGGGCCTTAAATTTTGAGCTAGGATAATGAAATTTGGTATATAGGATCCTCGTCCATGCCACCAGAACAAGTGTACAAATTTTTGAAATCCGCCCACTGCCACGCCCCCTTTTTAGGAAAATTTATTTTTTGGCCAAACCGTAAGGAGTTTCAAAAAAGTGTCTGAGTAGCATATTTAGACAATCTTAATATCTATATTTCGTTCATACTAAGTTTTTTGCCACGCCCACTTTTTGGGGGCGTTTTTAGTAAAAAACGCTTTTTGTCCAAATTTTAAAACTTTCGAAAGAAATTTTGATGCAAATACTTCCGAAATGGTAATATAAACATTTTGTCAATAGATCATTTTCACCTACGCCCACATTTTGGGGGCGTTTTCTTACAAAAACCATTTGAATACCCCATCACAAGGCATTAGCAATAGAAATACGTTGTTTTTTGTCGAACCACACAAGATTTTGAGAAACTGTCTGAGCAATATATTGTGACAATGTCATTTTCTGTATTTCATCGCCATCATAAGGCCTATATTTTGAGGATATTAATTTAAAGGATGGGATGGGATAGGGTATTCAACGATCCGCATAGCGGATTGTAGCCTCTCATAAGTTTCTTATTTAATTTAGCTCAACGAAAACGCGTCTGCTTCAGAGAAAATATCCACGGAGCTATAACCAAGGCGGAAAGCGATGCAACCCAGTCCATCACCTTGTGAAACGGGTTCGGATAGGTTACCCTTAAAGAGGGGGTAAGTTTGGTTAAAGAAAACTATAATATTAGAAAAACATATGAGAAGGTTACAATCCGCTGTGCGGATCGTTGAATACCCTATCCCATCCTATCCATAAAACTAAAATCCCCAAAAAAAAGGGCATGGCTAAAAACACGATGTGGATAAAATAGCAAAAATGATAAAGTGACAACAAATTCTTCAGACTGCTTACAAAACAATTTTACGGTTCTACAAAAGACAAGGTTTTCTCCTGCATATGTTATGGGGTAGTGTATAAAAATGGTTTTTATATAAAAACGCCCCAAAAAGTGGGCGTGGGTTAAAATGGTATATAGACAAAATGTTCATATTAATAATGTTAATGATTCTGCATCAAAATTTTTTTCAAAAAATTTAAAATTTGACCGAAAACAGTTTTTAATTGAAAACGCCCCCAAAAAGTAGGCGTGGGAAAAAACTTTATGCGGACGAAATATAGATATTAATATTGTCTAAATATGTTGTTCAGAAACTTTTTTAAAATTCCTTACGGTTTGGTCAAAAAATGAGTTTTTCTTAAAAGGGGGCGTGGCAGTGGGCGGATTTAAAAAAATTTTACACTTGTTCTGTAGGCAGAGACGAGGATCCTATATACCAAATTTCATTATCCTAGCTCAAAATTTAAGGCCTAAAAATCGGTGACGTACAGACGGACGGGGGGTATATTAGTTTTGATACTTAGTTTGTAACATAGAGAAATAATTTTGCTACATATACCTCAAAATATATGGATCGGCTCAGAATCGCTAGCTGAGTCGAATTAGCCATGTCTGTCTGTCCGCCCGTCCGTCCGTCCGTCCGTCCGTCTGTCTGTTCGTCAGCGGTTTTTGGGCTTTAAATTTTGAGCTAGGATAATGAAATTTGGTATATAGGATCCTCGTCCGTACCACCAGAACAAGTGTAAACATTTTTGAAATCCGCCCACTGTCACGCCCCCTTTTTAGGAAAATTTATTTTTTGGCCAAACCGTAAGGAATTTCAAAAAAGTGTCTGAGTAGCATATTTAGACAATCTTAATATCTATATTTCGTTCATACTAAGTTTTTTGCCACGCCCACTTTTTGGGGCGTTTTTAGTAAAAAACGCTTTTTGTCCAAATTTTAAAACTTTCGAAAGAAAATTTGATGCAAATACTTCCGAAATGGTAATATAAACATTTTGTCAATAGATCATTTTCACCTACGCCCACATTTTGGGGGCGTTTTCTTACAAAAACCATTTGAATACCCCATCACAAGGCATTAGCAATAGAAATACGTTGTTTTTTGTCGAACCACACAAGATTTTGAGAAACTGTCTGAGCAATATATTGTGAAAATGTCATTTTCTGTATTTCATCGCCATAAGGCCTATATTTTGAGGATATTAATTTAAAGGATGGGATGGGATAGGGTATTCAACGATCCGCATAGCGGATTGTAGCCTTCTCATATGTTTATACCCTATCCCATAGGGGGGTATATTAGTTTTGATACATAGTTTGTAACATAGAGAAATAATTTTGCTACATATACCTCAAAGTATATGGATCGACTCAGAATCGCTAGCTGAGTCGAATTAGCCATGTGTGTCTGTCCGTCCGTCCGTCCGTCCGTCCGTCTGTCTGTTCGTCACCGATTTTTCGGCCTTAAATTTTGAGCTAGGATAATGAAATTTGGTATATAGGATCCTTGTCCGAGTCACCAGAACAAGTGTAAAAATTTTTGAAATTCGCCCACTGCCACGCCCCCTTTTTAGAAAAACGTAATTTTTGGCAAAACCGTAAAGAATTTTAAAAAAGTGTCTGAACAGCATATTTACAGAATCGTAATATCTATATTTCGTTCATATAAAGTTTTTTGCCACGCCCACTTTTTGGGGGCGTTTTCAATAAAAAACTGTTTTCGGTCAAATTTTAAATTTTTCGAAAAAAAATTTGATGCAGAATCATTAACATTATTAATATGAACATTTCGTCTTTATACCATTTAAACCCACGCCCACTTTTTGGGGGCGTTTTTATATAAAAACCATTTTTATACACTACCCCATAACATATACAGGAGAAAACCTTGTCTTTTGTAGAACCGTAAAAGTGTTTTGTAAGCAGCCTGAAGAATTTGTTGTCACTATATCATTTTTATACCCTATCCCATAGGGGGGTATATTAGTTTTGACATTAAGTTTGTAACATAGAGAAATAATTTCGATACATATACCTCAAAGTATATGGATCGATTCAGAATCGCTAGCTGAGTCGATTAAGCCATGTGTGTCTGTCCGTCCGTCCGTCCGTCCGTCCGTCCGTCCGTCTGTGTGTCACCGATCTTTGGGCCTTAAATTTTGAGCTAGAGTGTTGAAATTTGGTATATAGACTCTCTGGCCGACGAAGCAGAACAAGTGTAAAATTTTTTGAAATCCGCCCACTGCCACGCCCCCTTTTTGAAAAACGTAGTTTAAAGCCAAACCGTAAGGAATTTCAAAAAAGTGTCTGAGCAGCATATTTAGACAATCCTAATATCTATATTTCGTTCATACAAAGTTTTTTGCCACGCCCACTTTTTGGGGGCGTTTTTAGTAAAAAACCCTATTTTTCCAAATTTTAAAACTTTCGAAAAAAATTTTGATGCAAATACTTTCGCAATGGTAATATAAACATTTTGTCCATAGATCATTTTCACCCACAAAAGATTTTGATAAACTGTCTGAGCAATATATTGTGACAATGTCATTTTCTGTATTTCATCGCCATAAAGCCTACATTTTGAGGATATTAATTTAAAGGATGGGATGGGATAGGGTATTCAACGATCCGCATAGCGGATTGTAGCCTCTCATATGTTTATACCCTATCCCATAGGGGTATATTAGTTTTGATACTTAGTTTGTAACATAGAGAAATAATTTAGCTACATATACCTCAAAGTATATCGATCGACTCAGAATCGCTACCTGAGTCGATCAAGCCATGTCTGTCTGTCCGTCCGTCCGACCGTCCGTCAAAATCTTTTGTGATTCGACAAAAAACAACGTATTTCTATTGCTAATGCCTTGGGATGGGGTATACAAATGGTTTTTGTAAGAAAACGCCCCCAAAATGTGGGCGTAGGTGAAAATGATCTATGGACAAAATGTTTATATTACCATTGCGGAAGTATTTACATCAAACATTTTTTCGAAAGTTTTAAAATTTGGACAAAAAGCGTTTTTTTACTAAAAACGCCCCCAAAAAGTGGGCGTGGCAAAAAACTTTGTATGGACGAAATATAGATATTAGGATTGTCTAAATATGCTGCTCAGACCTTTTTTTGAAATTCCTTACGGTTTGGCCAAAAAATACGTTTTCCTAAGAAGGAAGCGTGGCAGTGGGCGGATTTCAAAATTGTTTACGCTTCTTCTGGTGGCACGGACAAGGATCCTATATATCAAATTTCATTATCTGCAACCAAAACGGACTATCAGCGCTATTGGGATAGTCGTTAGGTCACTAAGATCATCGAAGTAAAGGCTGCCTAGTAATTTAAATCGACTGCCACTGATCGCAGGGCAGTGGCATAGCAGGTGTGAGACATCTTCTTCTTGATTCGCACCAGTCAGTTTTATCTTATTAGAGTGCTTACCCAACAGGTTGTGACCTGTTATCACTCTCACCGCTATAGAAATGGAAGCTCTATTCAAAGCTAATCGCTTGTTTGATTTGCTACCGCTTAATTCTGGCCAGAGAGCTTTTGTGTGTGTACAAGTTATTGTATTTTGCCATCTTGTTATGGTTGCTTTTTGAGTGTGCTTAGTTAATTCATGTTTTTTAGATGCTAGCGGAGGATTGACCCTTTTATCAGCTAGGGAAATGCAACTGGACGATCCTAGTCTGGCTAGTTCGTCTGCTTTCTCATTTCCTATAATGTCATTATGTCCTGGCACCCAGATAATTTGGAATTTGTTCTGGTTACAAGAGCCTTCAGCTCTTCGCGACAGCGTCCAACTACCCGTGATTTTACTATATTGGATGCCAGAGCTTTAATGGCCGCTTGACTTTCCACGTAGATGGAGATATCCTCATGTGATATGTCCAATACCCTAGCCGATTCGGCAGCTTCGAGTATGGCCAGGATCTCAGCTTGGAATACACTACACGAGTTTGGTAATCTCAAGGATGTAGCTAGCCCGATTTTTTCAGAGTAGACACCAGAGCCCACTCCGACTTCCATTTTGGATCCGTCAGTATAGATTGCTATTTCTGTGTTAGATAACACATTGTTTGAAGACCATTCGTCTCTGCTTGGTATTCTGATGGAGTAATTAGTATCAAAGTCGTGATATGGGATCATGTAGTCAGATGCTACATCCGCATATGCTATTGAGTTTAATATTGAGCTATGGCCAAAGGGCTTCGTAAGTAGATTGCCCGTTTCTTTGAGTCTTGCTGCGCTTTTTGCTGCTCTGTGATTGATTTTTAAGTCAATTGGTGTTATGTGTAGTATTGTTTCTAACCCTACTGTGGGGCTAGTGCGCATGACTCCTGTCGTGAGTATGCATGCTGTCCTTTGAACTTTCGTAAGCTTGGTCATATGTTTTGCTTTTTTCATAGCATTCCACCAGAACATGCAGCCGTATGTTAGGATTGGTCTGACAATGGCTGTGTATAGTTATTTTGTGACCTTCGGGGATGGGCCCCATTTTTTGCCGCAGATTCTGTTGCAGCTATAGAGGGCAATATTTGCTTTCTTTACTCTTTCTTTAACGTTTAGGTTCCAGTTCAGTTTACTATCGAGTATCACCCCCAGATATTTCGCGCTTGCTGACAATGAGAGAGTCGAATCTTCCAAAGACGGTGCCGGAAATGCTGGGATCGATCTCCTGTTAGTAAAGAGAACCAGTTCTGTTCTGTTTCGATTTACACCCAGCCCGCAAGACTTTGTCCACTTGCTGAGTATATTTTGAACTACTTTGCATAATTTCACTCAGTGTCGGTGGGAATTTACCGCACGCCATGAGGACTACGTCATCAGCGTATGCCACTGTTTTTATTGCAGTGATATCTAGCTCCTTAAGTGCCTCGTTGACTACTAATAGCCAGAGGAGTGGGGATAGTACGCCTCCCTGGGGGTACCTCTTGACGTTGTGATCCTTTTTTGTACAATCACCTAGTGTTGACGAAATGATCCGGTTATTGAGCATGGTTAAGATCCAATTGCTACAAACCGTACCTATTTCAGCTTTGGTAAGTGCCTCAGCAATTGCTTCAGTTGTAGCGTTGTTGAAGGCTCCTTCTATATCTAGAACGGCTGCTAGCGTATATTCTTTGTAGTGCAGTGAATTTTCTACTGTGCGAACTACTTCGTGTAGAGCCGTTTGCACCGATTCACCCTTTATATAGGCGTGTTGGCTTACAGATAGGTAACCTGGATTTAGGTTGCTACGTATATGGATGTCGAATAATCGTTCCATCGTTTTCAGTAGGAAGGAGGACAGGCTTATGGGTCTGAAATCTTTCGCTACGGTGTGGCTGCATTTACCTGCCTTCGGTATGAATATAACTTTAACTTCACGCCACACTTGTGGTATGTGGTTTAGTTTTAGACATGCACGGAAGATAGTGAGCAGTGTTGGCTTAGCCTAGCAGTTTTTTGTAGCATGATAGGGGTTATGCCGTCAGGGCCGTCTGATTTATGGGGCTTGAATGAATTAATGGCCCATGCAATTTTTTCCTTGCACACTATCGTATTAATGAGAGAGAGAGAGTTGTCACCCATGTTGTCCGTTGTGTGGTCTGTTTATACCCTATCCCATAGGGGTATATTAGTTTTGATACATAGTTTGTAACATAGAGAAATAATTTAGCTACATATACCTCAAAGTATATGGATCGACTCAGAATCGATAGCTGAGTCGATTTAGCCATGTCTGTCCGTCCGTCCGTCCGTCCGTCCGTACGTCACCAGTTTTTGGGCCTTAAATTTTGAGCTAGAAGGATGAAATTTGGTACACGGGCTCTTTGTTGCTCCCAGCAGAACAAGTGTAAAAATTTTTGAAATCCGCCCACTGCCACGCCCCCTTTTTAGAAAAACGTATTTTTTGGCCAAACCATAAGGAATTTTGAAAAACTTTCTTAACAACATATTTAGACAATCTGAATAGCTGTATTTCGTTCATATAAAATTTTTTGCCACGCCCTCTTCTTGGGGGCGTTTTTAATAAAAAACGTTTTTCGGTCAAATTTTAAAATTTTCGAAAAAAAATTTTGATGCATAATCATTAGTAATATAAATATGAACATTTCGTCCATAGACCATTTTAACCCACGCCCACTTTTTGGGGGCGTTTTTATATAAAAACCATTTTTATACACTACCCCATAACATATGCAGGAGAAAACCTTGTCTTTTGTAGAACCGTTAAAGTTTTTTATAAGCAGTCTGATGAATTTGTTGTCACCATGACATTTTCTTTATTTTATCCACATCGTGTGCTTAGCCATGTCCACTTTTTGGGAATTTTAGTTTTACAGATAGGATGGGATAGGGTATTCAACGATCCGCACAGTGGATTGTAGCCTTCTCATATGTTTTTGTATTTACGATGACATTTTCCTCTACCGTTTTGCAGTTCGGAAAGTATGTGCTTAAAAGAAGGTTTAGGGTATCAGCGGTTGATTCCGTCCATTCATTTGCTGAATTTTTGAGAAAACCTGGGCTGCTTGCTTCTTTCGATAGTATCTTCCTCAATCTGGCAGATTCATTGTTATCCTCGATACTGCTGCAGAATTCTTTCCAAGCCTTTCTTTTGGCCGTTCTGGTCTCTTTTTTGAATTTACAGAGGCTGGTTCTGTAAGAGTGCCAGTCTGCTTCTGCGTTTGATCTTTTTGCTATTTTGAAGAGTTCTCTCGTTAAGCTGTGTTGTCTGGCCAGTTCCCCAGACCACCAGTGGCTTTGTTTCTTTTTCTTTTTCTTTTTTGTAACTTTGCTTAGTGGGCACGCTTTTGGAAAAGCATTATTAAGCACCGAGACGAGTTCGTTGACGTTAACATCTGATTGGTTTCGTGCGACACTGCTAAAGGTGTGCGGAGATGAAGGTGTCCCAGTTTGTCTTTCTCGGATTACGAAACGGAGCGATGTTAGCTAACGTTTCAAGTAGTGAGAACTGTATAATACTGTGATCTGAAAAGCTAGGTTGGTTTGATATCCTCCAGTCAGAGACTGATAGGGTGACAGAGTTAGAGGAAAGTGTTAGGTCTAAGACTTCCCTACGATTTTTAGTGATGAAAGTGGGTTCATTACCCCGATTATGAATTAATAAGCTATGTTTGATAATATATTGGAATAGGGACTCACCTCTAGTATTTGTTTCACTACTGCCCCAGCTGGTGTTATGAGCGTTAGCGTCGCATCCTATAAGTAGGTCCCAATCTCTCGCTTTACTATGTCGGACGAGGTCTTTGATATCAATGGGAAGAGGTGGACCTTCCGAGTTGTATGGCATGTAAGCAGAAGAGAGAATCAATGGCTTTGAATCTTTCCTTTCCCACATGACTGCTGCTAGGTCATCGTTGCTGAGTTGGGGTAGAAAAAATTCATTAATACTTTTCCTAGCCATGACGCAGCTACGACAATTGCCGTTGGTGCTTTTATTATAATAAATGTTATAATCATCTGATTTTAGTCCGCAAATTACCCTGTTTGAGATCCAGGGTTCCTGAAGGAGTGCAATGTCGACTTGGTGCTTGGCTAGGTGGGGAAGTAGGTTGGCGCTGGCCGCCCTACTATGATGCAGGTTAAGTTGTAGCACCTTCATCAGATTTGGCAGTACTGGGTCGAGGTGCATTTTGACCACCTACCCTGACGTCAACTAAGTTGAACCCCACCTTGAGTTTGAAGCCTGATGTCTCGAATTTCACCAACGTTTGATAGTTTAGTGAAATTCTGATACTTTGTCCTTTGACAGATGGCTCAAACATTTCTGTTATAGCCCAGTCATCAGACGGAAATTCGGGGTTTTGCCGTTTGAGCATCTCCAACAGCCTTTCCTTTGGAATGGCTGGGCCCGGTATAAACATCCTACCCCCGGGAGCGGATGGAAGCTCTTTATGCTCTAGAAGCGCAAGATCGGCGCCTGACCATATATTAGACATTTTTGCGATCTGGCTTTTGAGCCACTGAAGGGTCAAGTCGTTGTCGCAAGACATAACCCGGAACCCCTTGTAGTAGACCATCTTGCCAAAGGTCGGAGCATTTTGGGTGTCGTTTGCCAGTGAGGTGCTGAGGCACAGCAAAAGATTGTCGTGCACCAGTCTCCATTGCTCCTCGTTTAGCCGTAGGTCAGGATTAGCTGCGTCAATTACCGCAAAACGCAGGTGTTCCGCATAGGCAGGAACCCCCTTGTTAGCGGCGAATTTTGTTCGCTTTTTTGGTCCTGTGTATTGTGGAGAACCGCTGATGTCTAACCGACTCCGCTTAACTGCACCTTGCGGCGGTCTCGCAGTAGTCGGCATGCTAGGGCCAGCTTGCCTCACGTCACACCTCGCCATCTCAGCTGATATTGCCTTGGTTCCTTTGGGTAATCCCATCGGTTCCTTGGACTCTCCCTCTGATACGGTCGGTTTCGACGCTTAGTTAGCTGTGATTTTTGCGCTAAAAGGTTTCAAATTGGCATCGTCGCCACCCCAGCTGATCCTCCTTTAGCGGCCGTGGATATTCCCAATAACGTCTCTGCGGCGTCGCACGAGACATGTAAGCTTGTATCCATTGCAGAGACTGTCACTTCCGACATCTTTTCCGCAAGGGATTTCTCCCTTGAGTTATCAAATGACGTTGGCTTGGTCAATGCGCAGGTCCTATTGGATACCGGTAGGGTCTGAAGATCTGGGGCAAAACACCGCCTCAAATCCACCGGAAGCACACATACCCCGCGCGACGCCGCAGAGACGGCAATCCCGCTCTTGGTCGCGTTCGTTTCGCCCGATTCCGCGCTTGCGAATTTACTGGAGATGGAACTGAGATCGTCTTTAAGGAGTTCATCCTCCCTCAATCTGATCACAGCTTCATCCTCAGATCCCGACTTGTCCGTGCCGTATTCCAATAGCCCGCTCATACTGAAGAGAAAGTTTTCCTCCTCAGTACGATTGGATTGGTTTCCTTCTGGACGTACTGTTTTTGTTTTTTGTGTTTTTATACCCTATCCCATAGGGGGGTATCTTAGTTTTGATACTTAGTTTGTAACATAGAGAAATAATTTTGCTACATATATCTCAAAGTATATGAATCGACTCAGAATCGCTAGCTGAGTCGAATTAGCCATGTCTGTCTGTCCGTCCGTCCGTCTGTCTGTTCGTCACCGATTTTTGGGCCTTAAATTTTGAGCTAGGATAATGAAATTTGGTATATAGGATCCTCGTCCGTGCCACCAGAACAAGTGTAAAAATTTTTGAAATCCGCCCACTGCCACGCCCCTTTGGCCAAAACGTAAGGAATTTCAAAAAAGTGTTTGAGCAGCATATTTAGACAATCCTAATATCTATATTTCGTTCATACAAAGTTTTTTGCCACGCCCACTTTTTGGTTGCGTTTTTAGTAAAAAACGCTTTTTGTCCAAATTTTAAAACTTTCGAAAAATTTTTTGATGCAAATACTTCCGCAATGGTAATAGAAGCATTTTGTCAATTGATCATTTTCACCTACGCCCACATTTTGGGGGCGTTTTCTTACAAAAACCATTTGTATACCCAATCCCAAGGCATTAGCAATAGAAATACATATGAGAGGCTACAATCCGATCGTTGAATACCCTATCCCATCCCATCCTTTAAATTAATATCCTCAAAATATAGGCCTTATGGCGATGAAATACAGAAAATGACATTGCACAATATATTGCTCAGACAGTGTATCAAAATCTTTTGTGGTTCGACAAAAGACAACGGTTTTCTATTGCTAATGCCTTGGGAGGGGGTATACAAATGGTTTTTGTAAGAAAACGCCCCCAAAATGTGGGCGTAGGTAAAAATGATTTATGGACAAAATGTTTATATTACCATTGCGGAAGTATTTGCATCAAATTTTTTTTCGAAAAATTCAAAATTTGGACAAAAAACTTTTTTTACTAAAATCGCCCCCAAAAAGTGGGCGTGGCAAAAAACTTTGTATGGACGAAATATAGATATTAATATTGTCTAAATATGTTGCGAAAACACTTTTTTGAAATTCCTTACGGTTTGGCTTAAAACTACGTTTTTTCTAAAAGGGGGCGTGGCAGTAGGCGGATTTTAAATGATTTTGATGCATAATCATTAGTAATATAAATATGAACATTTCGTCCATAGACCATTTTAACCCACGCCCACTTTTTGGGGGCGTTTTTATATAAAAACCATTTTTATACACTACCCCATAACATATGCAGGAGAAAACCTTGTCTTTTGTAGAACCGTTAAAGTTTTTTATAAGCAGTCTGATGAATTTGTTGTCACCATGACATTTTCTTTATTTTATCCACATCGTGTGCTTAGCCATGTCCACTTTTTGGGAATTTTAGTTTTACAGATAGGATGGGATAGGGTATTCAACGATCCGCACAGTGGATTGTAGCCTTCTCATATGTTTTTGTATTTACGATGACATTTTCCTCTACCGTTTTGCAGTTCGGAAAGTATGTGCTTAAAAGAAGGTTTAGGGTATCAGCGGTTGATTCCGTCCATTCATTTGCTGAATTTTTGAGAAAACCTGGGCTGCTTGCTTCTTTCGATAGTATCTTCCTCAATCTGGCAGATTCATTGTTATCCTCGATACTGCTGCAGAATTCTTTCCAAGCCTTTCTTTTGGCCGTTCTGGTCTCTTTTTTGAATTTACAGAGGCTGGTTCTGTAAGAGTGCCAGTCTGCTTCTGCGTTTGATCTTTTTGCTATTTTGAAGAGTTCTCTCGTTAAGCTGTGTTGTCTGGCCAGTTCCCCAGACCACCAGTGGCTTTGTTTCTTTTTCTTTTTCTTTTTTGTAACTTTGCTTAGTGGGCACGCTTTTGGAAAAGCATTATTAAGCACCGAGACGAGTTCGTTGACGTTAACATCTGATTGGTTTCGTGCGACACTGCTAAAGGTGTGCGGAGATGAAGGTGTCCCAGTTTGTCTTTCTCGGATTACGAAACGGAGCGATGTTAGCTAACGTTTCAAGTAGTGAGAACTGTATAATACTGTGATCTGAAAAGCTAGGTTGGTTTGATATCCTCCAGTCAGAGACTGATAGGGTGACAGAGTTAGAGGAAAGTGTTAGGTCTAAGACTTCCCTACGATTTTTAGTGATGAAAGTGGGTTCATTACCCCGATTATGAATTAATAAGCTATGTTTGATAATATATTGGAATAGGGACTCACCTCTAGTATTTGTTTCACTACTGCCCCAGCTGGTGTTATGAGCGTTAGCGTCGCATCCTATAAGTAGGTCCCAATCTCTCGCTTTACTATGTCGGACGAGGTCTTTGATATCAATGGGAAGAGGTGGAGCTTCCGAGTTGTATGGCATGTAAGCAGAAGAGAGAATCAATGGCTTTGAATCTTTCCTTTCCCACATGACTGCTGCTAGGTCATCGTTGCTGAGTTGGGGTAGAAAAAATTCATTAATACTTTTCCTAGCCATGACGCAGCTACGACAATTGCCGTTGGTGCTTTTATTATAATAAATGTTATAATCATCTGATTTTAGTCCGCAAATTACCCTGTTTGAGATCCAGGGTTCCTGAAGGAGTGCAATGTCGACTTGGTGCTTGGCTAGGTGGGGAAGTAGGTTGGCGCTGGCCGCCCTACTATGATGCAGGTTAAGTTGTAGCACCTTCATCAGATTTGGCAGTACTGGGTCGAGGTGCATTTTGACCACCTTCCCTGACGTCAACTAAGTTGAACCCCACCTTGAGTTTGAAGCCTGATGTCTCGAATTTCACCAACGTTTGATAGTTTAGTGAAATTCTGATACTTTGTCCTTTGACAGATGGCTCAAACATTTCTGTTATAGCCCAGTCATCAGACGGAAATTCGGGGTTTTGCCGTTTGAGCATCTCCAACAGCCTTTCCTTTGGAATGGCTGGGCCCGGTATAAACATCCTACCCCCGGGAGCGGATGGAAGCTCTTTATGCTCTAGAAGCGCAAGATCGGCGCCTGACCATATATTAGACATTTTTGCGATCTGGCTTTTGAGCCACTGAAGGGTCAAGTCGTTGTCGCAAGACATAACCCGGAACCCCTTGTAGTAGACCATCTTGCCAAAGGTCGGAGCATTTTGGGTGTCGTTTGCCAGTGAGGTGCTGAGGCACAGCAAAAGATTGTCGTGCACCAGTCTCCATTGCTCCTCGTTTAGCCGTAGGTCAGGATTAGCTGCGTCAATTACCGCAAAACGCAGGTGTTCCGCATAGGCAGGAACCCCCTTGTTAGCGGCGAATTTTGTTCGCTTTTTTGGTCCTGTGTATTGTGGAGAACCGCTGATGTCTAACCGACTCCGCTTAACTGCACCTTGCGGCGGTCTCGCAGTAGTCGGCATGCTAGGGCCAGCTTGCCTCACGTCACACCTCGCCATCTCAGCTGATATTGCCTTGGTTCCTTTGGGTAATCCCATCGGTTCCTTGGACTCTCCCTCTGATACGGTCGGTTTCGACGCTTAGTTAGCTGTGATTTTTGCGCTAAAAGGTTTCAAATTGGCATCGTCGCCACCCCAGCTGATCCTCCTTTAGCGGCCGTGGATATTCCCAATAACGTCTCTGCGGCGTCGCACGAGACATGTAAGCTTGTATCCATTGCAGAGACTGTCACTTCCGACATCTTTTCCGCAAGGGATTTCTCCCTTGAGTTATCAAATGACGTTGGCTTGGTCAATGCGCAGGTCCTATTGGATACCGGTAGGGTCTGAAGATCTGGGGCAAAACACCGCCTCAAATCCACCGGAAGCACACATACCCCGCGCGACGCCGCAGAGACGGCAATCCCGCTCTTGGTCGCGTTCGTTTCGCCCGATTCCGCGCTTGCGAATTTACTGGAGATGGAACTGAGATCGTCTTTAAGGAGTTCATCCTCCCTCAATCTGATCACAGCTTCATCCTCAGATCCCGACTTGTCCGTGCCGTATTCCAATAGCCCGCTCATACTGAAGAGAAAGTTTTCCTCCTCAGTACGATTGGATTGGTTTCCTTCTGGACGTACTGTTTTTGTTTTTTGTGTTTTTATACCCTATCCCATAGGGGGGTATCTTAGTTTTGATACTTAGTTTGTAACATAGAGAAATAATTTTGCTACATATATCTCAAAGTATATGAATCGACTCAGAATCGCTAGCTGAGTCGAATTAGCCATGTCTGTCTGTCCGTCCGTCCGTCTGTCTGTTCGTCACCGATTTTTGGGCCTTAAATTTTGAGCTAGGATAATGAAATTTGGTATATAGGATCCTCGTCCGTGCCACCAGAACAAGTGTAAAAATTTTTGAAATCCGCCCACTGCCACGCCCCTTTGGCCAAAACGTAAGGAATTTCAAAAAAGTGTTTGAGCAGCATATTTAGACAATCCTAATATCTATATTTCGTTCATACAAAGTTTTTTGCCACGCCCACTTTTTGGTTGCGTTTTTAGTAAAAAACGCTTTTTGTCCAAATTTTAAAACTTTCGAAAAATTTTTTGATGCAAATACTTCCGCAATGGTAATAGAAACATTTTGTCAATTGATCATTTTCACCTACGCCCACATTTTGGGGGCGTTTTCTTACAAAAACCATTTGTATACCCAATCCCAAGGCATTAGCAATAGAAATACATATGAGAGGCTACAATCCGATCGTTGAATACCCTATCCCATCCCATCCTTTAAATTAATATCCTCAAAATATAGGCCTTATGGCGATGAAATACAGAAAATGACATTGCACAATATATTGCTCAGACAGTGTATCAAAATCTTTTGTGGTTCGACAAAAGACAACGGTTTTCTATTGCTAATGCCTTGGGAGGGGGTATACAAATGGTTTTTGTAAGAAAACGCCCCCAAAATGTGGGCGTAGGTAAAAATGATTTATGGACAAAATGTTTATATTACCATTGCGGAAGTATTTGCATCAAATTTTTTTTCGAAAAATTCAAAATTTGGACAAAAAACTTTTTTTACTAAAATCGCCCCCAAAAAGTGGGCGTGGCAAAAAACTTTGTATGGACGAAATATAGATATTAATATTGTCTAAATATGTTGCGAAAACACTTTTTTGAAATTCCTTACGGTTTGGCTTAAAACTACGTTTTTTCTAAAAGGGGGCGTGGCAGTAGGCGGATTTTAAAAAGTTTTGCACTTGTTCTGGTGACTCGGCCAAGGATCCTATATACCAAATTTCATTATCCTAGCTCAAAATTTAAGGCCCAAAAATCGGTGACGAACAGACAGACGGACGGACGGACGGACGGACAGACAGACATGGCTAATTCAACTCAGCTAGCGATTCTGAGTCGATCCATATACTTTGAGGTATATGTAGCTAAATTATTTTTCTATGTTACAAACTAAGTATCAGAACTAATATACCCCTATGGGATAGGGTATCAAATTTTTTGAAATCCGCCCACTGCCACGCCCCCTTTTTAGAAAAACGTGTTTTTTGGCTAAACCATGAGGAATTTTAAAAAAGTGTCTGAAAAACATAGTTAGAGAATCGTAATATCTATATTTCATTCATATAAAGTTTTTTGCCACGCCCACTTTTTGGGGGCGTTTTTAAAAAAAAACGTTTTACGGTCAAATTTTAAAATTTTCGAAAAAAAATTTGATGCAGAATAGTTAGTAATATTATTATAAACATTTCGTCCATAGATCATTTTAGCCCACGCCCACTTTTTGAGGGCGTTTTCTTACAAAAACCGTTTGTATACCCTACCCAATAGCATATGCAGGAGGAAAACGATGTGTTTTGTCAAACAACAAAAGATTCTGATAAACTGTTTGAACAATGTGTTGTGACAATGTAATTTTCTATGTTATAGGCTTATAAAGCCCACTTTTTGGAGATATTAATTTTAAGGATGGGATGGGATAGGGTATTCAACGATCCGCACAGCGGATTGTAGCCTTCTCATATGTTTATACCCTATCCCATAGGGGTATATTAGTTTTGATACTTTGTTTGTAGCATAGAGAAATAATTTAGCTACATATACCTCAAAATATATGGATCGACTCAGAATCGCTAGCTGAGTCGAATTAGCCATGTCTGTCTGTCCGTCCGTCCGTGTGTCCGTCCGTCCGTCTGTCTGTTCGTCACCGATTTTTGGGCCTTAAATTTTGAGCTTGGATAATGAAATTTGGTATATAGGATCCTTGGCCGAGTCACCAGAACAAGTGTAAAAATTTTTAAAATCCGCCCACTGCCACGCCCCCTTTTAGAAAAAACGTAGTTTTAAGCCAAACCGTAAGGAATTTCAAAAAAGTGTGTTAGCAACATATTTAGACAATCCTAATATCTATAATTCGTCCATACAAAGTTTTTTGCGACGCCCACTTTTTGGGGGCGTTTTTAGTAAAAAAACGTTTTTTGTCCAAATTTTAAAACTTTCGAAAAAAAAATTGATGCAAATACTTCCGCAATGGTAATATAAACATTTTGTCCATAGATCATTTTCACCTACGCCCACATTTTGGGGGCGTTTTCTTACAAAAACCATTTGGATACCCCATCCCAAGGCATTAGCAATAGAAATACGTTGTTTTTTGTCGAACCACACAAGGTTTTGAGAAACTGTCTGAGCAATATATTGTGACAATGTCATTTTCTGTTTTTCATCGCCATAAGGCCTATATTTTGAGGATATCAATTTAAAGGGTGGGATGGGATAGGGTATTCAACGATCCGCATAGCGGATTGTAGCCTCTCGTATGTTTATACCCTATCCCATAGGGGGGTATATTAGTTTTGATACATAGTTTGTAACATAGAGAAGTAATTTTGCTACATATACCTCAAAGTATATGGATCGACTCAGAATCGCTAGCTGAGTCGAATTAGCCATGTCTGTCTGTCCGTCCGTCCGTCCGTCCGTCCGTGTGTCCGTCCGTCCGTCTTTCTGTTAGTCACCGATTTTTCGGCCTTAAATTTTGAGCTAAGATAATGAAATTTTGTATATAGGATCCTTGTCCGAGTCACCAGAACAAGTGTAAAAATTTTTGAAATCCGCCCACTGCCACGCCCCCTTTTTAGAAAAACGTAATTTTTGGCAAAACCGTAAAGAATTTTAAAAAAGTGTCTGAACAGCATATTTACAGAATCGTAATATCTATATTTCGTTCATATAAAGTTTTTTGCCACGCCCACTTTTTGGGGGCGTTTTCAATAAAAAACTGTTTTCGGTCAAATTTTAAATTTTTCGAAAAAATTTTTGATGCAGAATCATTAACATTATTAATATGAACATTTCGTCTTTATACCACTTTAACCCACGCCCACTTTTTGGGGGCGTTTTTATATAAAAACCATTTTTATACACTACCCCATAACATATACAGGAGAAAACCTTGTCTTTTGTAGAACCGTAAAAGTGTTTTGTAAGCAGCCTGAAGAATTTGTTGTCACTATATCATTTTTTTTATTTTATCCACATCGTGTTTTTAGCCATGCCCACTTTTTTGGGGATTCTAGTTTTATGGATAGGATGGGATAGGGTATTCAACGATCCGCACAGCGGATTGTAGCCTTCTCATATGTTTATACCCTATACCATAGGGGGGTATATTAGTTTTGATACTTAGTTTGTAACATAGAGAAATAATTTTGCTACATATACCTCAAAGTATATGGATCGACTCAGAATCGCTAGCTGAGTCGAATTAGCCATGTCTGTCTGTCCGTCCGTCCGTCCGTCCGTCCGTCCGTCCGTCCGTCTGTCTGTTCGTCAGCGGTTTTTGGGCCTTAAATTTTGAGCTAGGATAATGAAATTTGGTATATAGGATCCTCGTCCGTGCCACCAGAACAAGTGTAAAAATTTTTGAAATCCGCCCACTGCCACGCCCCCTTTTTAGGAAAACTTATTTTTTGGCCAAACCGTAGGGACTTTCAAAAAAGTGTCTGAGTAGCATATTTAGATAATCCTAATATCTATATTTCGTTCATACAAAGTTTTTTGCCACGCCCACTTTTTGGGGGCGTTTTTAGTAAAAAACGCTTTTTGTCCAAATTTTAAAACTTTCGAAAAAAATTTTGATGCAAATACTTCCGAAATGGTAATATAAACATTTTGTATATAGATCATTTTCACCTACGCCCACATTTTGGGGGCGTTTTCTTAAAAAAACCATTTGTATACCCCATCCCAAGGCATTAGCAATAGAAATACGTTGTTATTTTGTCGAACCACACAAGATTTTGAGAAACTGTCAGAGCAATATATTGTGACAATGTCATTTTCTGTATTTCATCGCCATAAGGCCTATATTTTGAGGATATTAATTTAAAGGATGGGATGGGATAGGGTATTCAACGATCCGCATAGCGGATTGTAGCTTCTCATATGTTTATACCCTATCCCATAGGGGTATATTAGTTTTGATACTTAGTTTGTAACATAGAGAAATAATTTTGCTACATATACCTCAAAGTATATGGATAGACTCAGAATCGCTAGCTGAGTCGATTAAGCCATGTCTGTCTGTCCGTCCGTCCGTCCGTCCGTCCATCTGTACGTCACCGATTTTTAGGCCTTAAATTTTGAGCTAGGATAATGAAATTTGGTATATAGGATCCTCATCTCTGCCTACAGAACAAGTGTAAAAATTTTTGAAATCCGCCCACTGCCACGCCCCCTTTTAAGAAAAACTCAGTTTTTGACCAAACCGTAAGGAATTTTAAAAAAGTTTCTGAACAACATATTTAGACAATATTAATATCTATATATCGTCCATATAAAGTTTTTTGCCATGCCCACTTTTTGGGGGCGTTTTCAATAAAAAACTGTTTTCGGTCAAATTTTAAATTTTTCGAAAAAAAATTTGATGCAGAATCATTAACATTATTAATATGAACATTTCGTCCTTATATCATTTTAACCCACGCCCACTTTTTGGGGGCGTTTTTATATAAAAACCATTTTTATACACTACCCCATAACATATGCAAGAGAAAACCTTGTCTTATGTAGAACCGTTAAAGTGTTTTGTAAGCAGTCTGAAGAATTTGTTGTCACTATATCATTTTTTCTATTTATCCACATCGTGTTTTTAGCCATGTCCCCTATTTTGGGGATTTTAGTTTTATGTATAGGATGGGATAGGGTATTCAACGATCCGCACAGCGGATTGTAGCCTTCTCATATGTTTTTGAATAAAATTAAGTAAGCTGCAGGGTTTTGTATTTTCGCTACAAACCGATCTTATGTGTTGTATGTGTGAGAGGGAGAGGTCGGCGGATATAATATGCGTAACCCATGTTGGGTCATGCGTGAAGGTGACATTTGTTAGACATTCGATATTTAGACGCGTGGCTGTTCGGACGTGGTGGCGATTGTAAACCCTTATGGGTGTCAGTTTTATATACGCTATCCCATAGGGGTATATTAGTTTTGATACTTAGTTTGTAACATAGAGAAATAATTTAGCTACATATACCTCAAAGTATATGGATCGACTCAGAATCGCTAGCTGAGTCGAATCAGCCATGTCTGTCTGTCCGTCCGTCCGTCCGTCCGTCCGTCTGTCTGTTCGTCACCGATTTTTGGGCCTTAAATTTTGAGCTAGGATAATGAAATTTGGTATATAGGATCCTTGGCCGAGTCACTAGAACAAGTGTAAACATTTTTAAAATCCGCCTACTGCCACGCCCCCTTTTAGAAAAAAAACGTAGTTTTAAGCCAAACCGTAAGGAATTTCAAAAAAGTGTTTTTGCAACATATTTAGACAATCCTAATATCTATACTTCGTCCATACAAAGTTTTTTGCCACGCCCACTTTTTGGGGGCGTTTTTAGTAAAAAACGTTTTTTGTCCAAATTTTAAAACTTTCGAAAAAAAATTTTGATTCAAATACTTCCGCAATAGTAATATAAACATTTTGTCTATAGATCATTTTCACCTACGCCCACATTTTGGGGGCGTTTTCTTACAAAAACCATTTGTATACCCCATCCCAAGGCATTAGCAATAGAAATACGTTGTTTTTTGTCGAACCACAAAAGATTTTGAGAAACTGTCTGAACAATATATTGTGACAATGTCATTTTCTGTATTTCTTCGTCATAAGGCCTATATTTTGAGGATATTAATTTAAAGGATGGGATGGGATAGGGTATTCAACGATCCGAATAGCGGATTGTAGCCTCTCATATGTTTATACCCTATCCCATAGGGGTATATTAGTTTTGATACTTAGTTTGTAACATGGAGAAATAATTTTGCTACATATACCTCAAAGTATATGGATAGACTCAGAATCGCTGGCTGAGTCGATTAAGCCATGTCTGTCTGTCCGTCCGTCCGTCCGTCTGTACGTCACCGATTTTTAGGCCTTAAATTTTGAGCTAGGATAATGAAATTTGGTATATAGGATCCTCGTCTCTGCCTACAGAACAAGTGTAAAAACTTTTGAAATCCGCCCACTGCCACGCCCCCTTTTTAGGAAAACGTATTTTTTGACCAAACCGTACGGAATTTTAAAAAAGTTTCTGAACAACATATTTAGACAATATTAATATCTATATTTCGTTCCTATAAAGTTTTTTGCCACGCCCACTTTTTGGGGGCGTTTACAATTAAAAACTGTTTCCGGTCAAATTTTAAATTTTTCAAAAAAAATTTTGATGCAGAATCATTAACGTTATTAATATGAACATTTCGTCTATATACCATTTTAACCCACGCCCACTTTTTGGGGGCGTTTTTATATAAAAACCATTTTTATCCACTACCCCATAACATATGCAGGAGAAAACCTTGTCTTTTGTAGAACCGTCAAATTGTTTTGTAAGCAGTCTGAACAATTTGTTGTCACTATATCATTTTTTCTATTTCATCCACATCGTGTTTTTAGCCATGCCCCCTTTTTTGGGGATTTTAGTTTTATGGATAGGATGGGATAGGGTATTCAACGATCCGCACAGCGGATTGTAGCCTTCTCATATGTTTATACCCTATCCCATAGGGGGGTATATTAGTTTTGATACTTAGTTTGTAACATAGAGAAATAATTTTGCTACATATAGCTCAAAGTATATGGATCGGCTCAGAATCGCTAGCTGAGTCTAATTAGCCATGTCTGTCTGTCCGTCCGTCTGTCTGTTCGTCAGCGGTTTTTGGGCCTTAAATTTTGAGCTAGGATAATGAAATTGGGTATATAGGATCCTCGTCCGTGCCACCAGAACAAGTGTAAAAATTTTTGGAATCCGCCCACTGCCACGCCCCCTTTTTAGGAAAAATTATTTTTTGGCCAAACCGTAAGGAATTTCAAAAAATTGTCTGAGCAGCATATTTAGACAATCCTAATATCTATATTTCGTTCATACAAAGTTTTTTGCCACTCCCACTTTTTGGGGGTGTTTTTAGTAAAAAACGCTTTTTGTCCAAATTTTAAAACTATCGAAAAAAAATTTGATGCAAATACTTCCGAAATGGTAATATAAACATTTTATCTATAGATCATTTTCACCTACGCCCACATTTTGGGGTCGTTTTCTTACAAAAACCATTTGTATACCCCATCCCAAGGCATTAGCAATAGAAATACGTTGTTTTTTGTCGAACCACACAAGATTTTGAGAAACTGTCTGAGCCATATATTGTGACAATGTCATTTTCTGTATTTCATCTCCATAAGGCCTATATTTTGAGGATATTAATTTAAAGGATGGGATGGGATAGGGTATTCAACGATCCGCATAGCGGATTGTAGCCTCTCATATGTTTATACCCTATCCCATAGGGGTATATTAGTTTTGATACATAGTTTGTAACATAGAGAAATAATTTAGCTATATATACCTCAAAGTATATCGATCGACTCAGAATCGATAGCTGAGTCGATTTAGCCATGTCTGTCCGTCCGTCCGTACGTCACCAGTTTTTGGGCCTTAAATTTTGAGCTAGAAGGATGAAATTTGGTACACGTGCTCTTTGTTGCTCCCAGCAGAACAAGTGTAAAAATTTTTGAAATCCGCCCACTGCCACGCCCCCTTTTTAGAAAAACGTATTTTTTGGCCAAACCGTAAGGAATTTTGAAAAATATTCTGAACAACATATTTAGACAATCTGAATATCTGTATTTCGTTCATATAAAGTTTTTTGCCACACCCACTTTTTGGGGGCGTTTTTAATAAAAAACGTTTTTCGGTCAAATTTTAAAATTTTCTAAAAAAATTTTGATGCAGAATCATTAGTAATATAAATGTGAACATTTCGTCAATAGACCATTTTAACCCACGCCCACTTTTTGGGGGCGTTTTTATATAAAAACCATTTTTATACCCTACCCCATAACATATGCAGGAGAAAACCTTGTCTTTTGTAGAACCGTAAAAGTTTTTTATAAGCAGTCTGAAGAATTTGTTGTCACCATGTCATATTCTTAATTTTATCCACATCGTGTTTTTAGCCATGTCCACTTTTTAGGGGTTTTAGTTTTACAGATAGGATGGGATAGGGTATTCAACGATCCGCACAGTGGATTGTAGCCTTCTCATATGTTTATACCCTATCCCATAGGGGTATATTAGTTTTGATACATAGTTTGTAACATAGAGAAATAATTTAGCTACATAAACCTCAAAGTATATGGATCGACTCAGAATCGCTAGCTGAGTCGAATTAGCCATGTCTGTCTGTCCGTCCGTCCGTCCGTCCGTCCGTCCGTCTGTCTGTTCGTCACCGATTTTTCGGCCTTAAATTTTGAGCTAAGATAATGAAATTTGGTATATAGGATCCTTGTCCGAGTCACCAAAAACAAGTGTAAAAATTTTTGAAATCCGCCCACTGCCACGCCCCCTTTTTAGAAAAACGTAATTTTTGGCAAAACCGTAAAGAATTTTAAAAAAGTGTCTGAACAGCATATTTACAGAATCGTAATATCTATATTTCGTTCATATAAAGTTTTTTGCCACGCCCACTTTTTGGGGGCGTTTTCAATAAAAAACTGTTTTCGGTCAAATTTTAAATTTTTCGAAAAAATTTTTGATGCAGAATCATTAACATTATTAATATGAACATTTCGTCTTTATACCATTTTAACCCACGCCCACTTTTTGGGGGCGTTTTTATATAAAAACCATTTTTATACACTACCCCATAACATATACAGGAGAAAACCTTGTCTTTTGTAGAACCGTAAAAGTGTTTTGTAAGCAGCCTGAAGAATTTGTTGTCACTATATCATTTTTTTTATTTTATCCACATCGTGTTTTTAGCCATGCCCACTTTTTTGGGGATTCTAGTTTTATGGATAGGATGGGATAGGGTATTCAACGATCCGCACAGCGGATTGTAGCCTTCTCATATGTTTATACCCTATCCCATAGGGGGGTATATTAGTTTTGATACTTAGTTTGTAACATAGAGAAATAATTTTGCTACATATACCTCAAAGTATATGGATCGACTCAGAATCGCTAGCTGAGTCGAATTAGCCATGTCTGTCTGTCCGTCCGTCCGTCCGTCCGTCCGTCCGTCCGTCTGTCTGTTCGTCACCGATTTTTGGGCCTTAAATTTTGAGCTGGGATAATGAAATTTGGTATATAGGATCCTCGTCCGTGCCACCAGAACAAGTGTAAAAATTTTTGAAATCCGCCCACTGCCACGCCCCCTTTTTAGAAAAACTTTTTTTTTGGCCAAACCGTAAGGAATTTCAAAAAAGTGTCTGAGCAGGATATTTAGACAATCCTAATATCTATATTTCGTTCATATAAAGTTTTTTGCCACGCCCACTTTTTGAGGGCGTTTTTAGTAAAAAACGCTTTTTTTCCAAATTTTAAAACATTCGAAAAAAATTTTGATGCGAATACTTCCGCAATGGTAATATAAACATTTTGTCCATAGATCATTTTCACCTACGCCCACATTGTGGGGGCGTTTTCTTACAAAAACCATTTGTAAACCCCATCCCAAGGCATTAGCAATAGAAATACGTGGTTTTTTGTCGAACCACAAACGATTTTGAGAAACTGTCTGAGCAATATATTGTGACAATGTCATTTTCTGTATTTCATCGCCATAAGGCCTATATTTTGAGGATATTAATATAAAGGATGGGATGGGATAGGGTATTCAACGATCCGCATAGCGGATTGTAGCCTCTCATATGTTTATACCCTATCCCATAGGGGTATATTAGTTTTGATACTTAGTTTGTAACATAGAGAAATAATTTTGCTACATATACCTCAAAGTATATGGATCGACTCAGAATCGCTAGCTGAGTCGAATTATCCATGTCTGTCTGTCCGTCCGTCCGTCCGTCCGTCCGTCCGTCCGTCTGTACGTCACCGATTTTTAGGCCTTAAATTTTAAGCTAGGATAATGAAATTTGGTATATAGGATCCTCGTCTCTGCCTACAGAACAAGTGTAAAAATTTTTGAAATCCGCCCACTGCCACGCCCCCTTTTAAGAAAAACTCAGTTTTTGACCAAACCGTAAGGAATTTTAAAAAAGTTTCTGAACAGCATATTTAGACAATATTAATATCTATATTTCGTCTATATAAAGTTTTTTGCCACGCCCACTTTTTGGGGGCGTTTTCAATAAAAAACTGTTTTCGGTCAAATTTTAAATTTTTCGAAAAAAATTTTGATGCAGAATCATTAACATTATTAATATGAACATTTCTTCTATGTACCATTTTAACCCACGCCCACTTTTTGGGGGCGTTTTTATATAAAAACCATTTTTATACACTACCCCATAACATATGCAAGAGAAAACCTTGTCTTTTGTAGAACCGTTAAAGTGTTTTGTAAGCAGTCTGAAGAATTTGTTGTCACTATGTCCCCTTTTTTGGGGATTTTAGTTTTATGGATAGGATGGGATAGGGTATTCAACGATCCGCACAGCGGATTGTAGCCTTCTCATATGTTTTTGATTAGATTTCTTTTCCTTTTTAGTTTTAAGTAAAATTAAGTTAGGGTATTATTATACTCTATCCCATAGGGGGGTATCTTAGTTTTGATACATAGTTTGTAACATAGAGAAATAATTTTGCTACATATACCTCAAAGTATATGGATCGACTCAGAATCGCTAGCTGAGTCGAATTAGCCATGTCTGTCTGTCCGTCCGTCCGTCCGTCCGTCCGTCCGTCCGTCCGTCCGTCCGTGTGTCCGTCCGTCCGTCTGTCTGTTCGTCACCGATTTTTGGGCCTTAAATTTTGAGCTAGGATAATGAAATTTGGTATATAGGATCCTGGTCCGAGTCACCAGAACAAGTGTAAACATTTTTGAAATCCGCCCACTGCCACGCCCCCTTTTTAGAAAAACGTAATTTTTGGCAAAACCGTAAAGAATTTTAAAAAAGTGTCTGAACAGCATATTTAGAGAATGGTAATATCTATATTTTGTTCATATAATGTTTTTTGCCACGCCCACTTTTTGGGGGCGTTTTCAATAAAAAACTGTTTTCGGTCAAATTTTAAATTTTTCGAAAAAAATTTTGATGCAGAATCATTAACGTTATTAATATGAACATTTCGTCTTTATACCATTTTAACCCACGCCCACTTTTTGGGGGCTTTTTTATATAAAAACCATTTTTATACACTACCCCATAACACATGAAGGAGAAAACCTAGTCTTTTGTAGAACCGTAAAAGTGTTTTGTAAGAAGTCTGAAGATTTAGTTGTCACTATATCATTTTTTCTATTTTATCCACATCGTATTTTTAGCCATGCCCACTTTTTTTTTTGGGATTTTAGTTTTATGGATAGGATGGGATAGGGTATTCAACGATCCGCACAGCGGATTGTAGCCTTCTCATATGTTTTTTTTTTTATATTAAATAAAAGGCACCGTTTGTAATGGAATTTTCGGTTTCCTTTAATTTTCTTGTTGGATAAATTTCTACTTTGAGATGAGCGGTTAAATCTTTTAACGCGAACGGTGTGTGTGTTCTTGGGAAGGCCGTCCTTTTCAGATCGACAATGACATAACGTGACGTGACGACTCGTACGTATACGTAATTGTTTTGACTGGGGAGTAAACTCAGGGGCTATCACTCACAATACGGCCAGGGTGATAGCAATCGGTAGTGTCGTGGGAGGGCCATCTCTTGCCATCAACAACATGCATGTTTCGAAGGTCATAGCGAACCTTCCATTGGTGAGAGAGCGAAGCTGGGAACGAGAGTTGCGGATAGGGTACACGCGAATACAAGCATCGTTTGGACACGCGAAGTTTTCCCAGATTTCTCACCGATGGTGGCATCGGTCATGAGTAGTGCCTTTTCCTTTCTTATCTTCTTTTCTATCTTTAGAGGTCCGTCCGCAGTAACGTAGCTTCCTTTTCTCTTATTTGCTTTTTTATACCCTATCCCATAGGGGTATATTAGTTTTGATACTTAGTTTGTAACATAGAGAAATAATTTAGCTACATATACCTCAAAGTATATTGTTTAGTAAAGCGAATGGACTGTATAAAAATTCTATTCGGGTAGAAAAAAATTGAACTTCGAATAAAACTAAGATGTAAAATTATCAAAATCAATATTGAATATATTTGGGTTCAAAATGAAAAGATGCTTACTCTCGGCGGTACGACTGCAAAGTGCTTAAACAAATAATTCTGTAATGCGTATAGCCTAAGTTGAAACATAGTGAAAATGGAACATTGCCAATGTGTTGCTAATGTGTAAAGATTAGTATTATACTTAGACATACTCTTAAACATACCGCCGGGAAAGAACATCTGTTCTTAACATTAGATATTTAAGTAAAGGATACAAACAAAAGATATATACATATTGATTATATGAGCATTTCCTCTCACATATATACAAATAGGATTTCATTTGTTTTTTGACCAGGTTTTAGCGCCTGATACTCGCTATCGATGATGTTGTTTGATGGATACAATCTTATTTAGCGTAAACTGGATTGACCTCTGGGAGTAAACGTAATTTGGTAATTGGCCTTTTGATGATTTTGCCATTAGCATAAAGAGATACTACTCTACACAGATCGTCAGCGCCTGGATGTATTTCGACATCTCTTGCTAATGGCCATTTCGCTGGAGGATATCTTTGGTCAATGATAAGCACTATATCGTTAACTTGGAAATTTCGTTTTGTTGTTGTCCACTTCGGGCGTTGCTGTAGACGAGATAGAAACTCCTTATGCCATCGTTCCCAAAAGTGATGAAACATTTGCTGGATTTGCTTCCATTTTGCTAGCCGATGCGTTTTCATGTCTAGGAGTGATGGCTCTGAGACAATGTTTGTTGGTTCTCCAGTAAGAAAATGGGCAGGTGTAAGTACGCTCAAGTCTGTGGGATCGTCACTCAATGGACACAACGGCCTGGAATTTAAAGAAGATTCAATTTGAACTAGGAGGGTATACATTTCTTCAAATGTAAGAGTGTTATTCAAAAGAATTCGTTTGAGATGGTACTTAAATGATTTGACTCCAGCCTCCCAAAGTCCTCCAAAGTGTGGTGAGGCTGGAGGAATAAAGCTCCATGTGGTTCCATAATTTTCTAACTGGGCACGAACATCTGTAGTTAGTAGATTTAAAAACTGCTGATTAGTCCTTGTGAGTTCCTTGTTGGCTCCCACAAAGTTTGTTCCATTGTCACTATACAAGTGACTGCAACTTCCTCTTCTGGCGATAAACCTACGAAATGCAGCTAGAAATCCTTCTGATGTCATATCAGAGACCAACTCTATATGGATAGCCTTTGTAACGAGACAAATGAATATTGCTATAAAACTCTTGCACGTCTTTGGCGATCTGCCCTTTGACAACTTAAGATCAAATGGGCCAGCGTAGTCCACGCCACTATGCCTAAATGCTCTGCTCTCATTCACTCTTACTTTTGGAAGTGAGCCCATTAGTTGAAACGTTCGTCTATTATTGAAACGAGTGCACAGAACACAAGATCGAAATACTGTTTTTGCCAAATTTCTTAGATTAGTTATCCAATATTTAGTGCGTATAAAGGACATAATTAACTGAGGTCCACCATGTAAGGTTTTAACGTGTGCGTCGAGAACCAGTAGTTTTGAGAGGGAACAAGAGCCAGATAAAATAAGTGGGTGCTTGGAATATTCGTCGATATGCGCAAAACGAAGACGTCCACCGACACGAAGTTGGTTATTGGTATCAATAAATGGATGTAGATTAAGAATCTTGCTTTTTGACTGAAGTTCTTTCTTATTCAAAAGAATTTTGACTTCCTCAGGAAATGATAGTGATTGGGATATGGAAATTACTTTCATTAGTGCCATTTGAATTTCACTGGTTTTTAAATAACCCGTTAATTTGTTGGTGCGTGAATAGAAAAATCTTAATATGTAAGAAGTTACTCTAAGAAGGCGTGTTAGACTACTGAACCTACTTAGAAGATCGATTGTATATTCACTCGACATAATGGCACAGATGATTACTTTTGATTTAAGTTCAAGGTCTGTTTGAAAGGTTGTAGTACCTTGAACAGGCCATTCAGTCCTTGGTTGGCTTAGTCAATAAGGACCACTCCACCAAAGGGGGTGATTTTGTAAATCTTGCGGTTGAACTCCTCGAGACGCACTATCAGCAGGGTTATGTTCTGAGTTCACGTGAAACCATTGATTATTGTTTGTGATTTCTTGAATTTCACTAACCCGATTAGCGACAAAGGTCTTCCAACGGATTGGTAGAGCATGTATCCAACCAAGGACTATAGTCGAATCAGTCCAGAAAAATGATTTTAAATTAGTTGTTCGAGTTTCTGTAGCAGTTACAAATTTTTTGTAGAGTTTAGCTAGCAGAACTGCACCGCACAGCTCTAGTCGTGGTAAAGAAATCTGTTTAATGGGTGCAACCTTTGTTTTTGCTGTTATTATATTAACCTGAATTCGTCCGTCTAGAGTTTTAGTTCTGCAATATAGAACTGCAGCATATGCTTCATTTGAAGCATCGCAAAAACCATGTATTTCGGCAACGGACGAAATTGTGGTACCAACCCATCTGGCAATTCTTATAGCTTGGAGTGATGGAAGATTATTTCTATAATTTTCCCATTGAAATTTCAATTTTGGGGGAAGTGGTTCATCCCACTCAATACCTTTCAACCAAAGCTGTTGGAAATAGATTTTAGCAAGGATTATAGTTGGTGCTAACCAACCAAGTGGATCGAAAAGTTTCGACGCATCAGACAGTAAAGTCCTTTTTGAATAAAAATGACACGAAGGTAGTGATATTTTAAAGAAATAGTTGTCGGATTTTGGGTTCCAATATAAACCTAATGCTTTTACAGAAGACTTTTCAGAGTCGGCAGACTCGAACGAAAATTCACAATCTTCTGGTTGCAAGTCTGAGAGTAAATCTGGGCAATTAGAAGACCATTTTCTCAGATTAAACCCTCCGGAACTTAAAAGCTCCTTTAGTTCCTTTTGAATATTCCTTGCGGTGCTTATATCATCAGCACCTGAAATGATGTCATCTACATATATGTCATTTTTGAGTGCTTGTGCTCCTAGAGGGAACTTATGTGCATTATCAATTGCTAATTGCATAAGTACTCGTATAGATAAATATGGAGCACAGGTTGTTCCATATGTAACAGTTTGAAGTTCAAACAGTTGCAACGAACTAAAAGGCTTTGACCTCCATAGAATCAATTGGAATTGAGTTTCTTCTGGATGTATAACGATTTGTCTAAACATTTTTTCAATGTCTGATGTAAACACAATACAAAAAGTACGCCATTTTAGTATAACCGAGTATAGGTCGTTTTGCAATGTTGGACCTTGAAGAAGCTCTTGATTTAAGGACGATGAATTTAAAGGCTTGGAAGAACCATCGAATACTACTCGCAACTTTGTGGTAGTGCTATCTTCCTTCCATACTCCGTAATGTGGAAGTATAAAGACATTTTCTGATGGCGCTAAGTCTTGAAGATTACATTTAAACCTCATATGATTGAGATTTATATATTCGTTGAGGAATTTTGAATATTCATTTTTAAGAGTTGGATTTTTAGGAAAGACTCTATTTTCCAAATGAATGAAACGTCTCTGTGCGTTTATTAAAGAATTTTGAAAAAAAGGATAGTCTTCTCCTAAGACTTTGGACTTAAATGGAAGTCGAACTATGTATCTTCCACTTATCGAACGTGAATGTGTACGTTCAAAGTATTCTTCGCATGCTATTTCTTCAGGAGTAGCTATTCGAGTAACTGAGACTTCTTCAAGTTCCCAGAACTTTCGGAGAGTGTTATCAATCACATTGATTTGTGTATGGAAGGAACTTGAATTCTGTATGATAACATTTCTACGTAAATTGACAGGCCCAGATAATTTCCATCCCAATTGAGTACATTGGGCTACAGGGCCGTCTTCGGATCTTATAATACCATTAAGGATAATCTCAGGAAAGGTATCCGCCCCTATTAGGATATTGATATTACCTGGTTCGGAGTATAATGGATCAGCCAAAGTAATATTTGCGAATTCACGCGGTAAGGGTGATGATATGGTATGTTTATAAGCATAGTTGCTTATGGATGACATAACTATAGCATTAATAACTGCTTGAAAATTTGTATTCGAGCATGACTTTACTTGAAGTTTTACGAATTTATTGCATATATTGGTACTTGTGGAACATATTCCACTAACTATGCATAGGGTGTTTCGTTAGTTTAAAACGTTGAACGCATCTCTCTGTTATGAAGGAACTTTGAGAACCTTGATCAACAAGAGCTCTAACGATATGATTCCCAGTCAGGGTTACGATTTTTAACCTTGCTGTAGCAAGAAGAATTTGTGGTGAAACGACTACGGGATTGGTACAAAGAAATGAATGAGTCTGTGATGTACTTGGCTGGAGATTATTTATTGCGCTATTCATATTCGAATTGTTATTATTATCTATATGCATGAGAGTATGATGACGTTTGTTGCATTTCTTGCAGTTGAACTTTGTCTTGCATTGAGAAACCGCATGTCCCTGTACCAGACAGTTTAGACAAAGATTATTGTTTCTTACAAATTCAACTTTCATTTCAAAGGAAAGGTTTTTAAATTCTGGACAACTGTATAAATAAACATATGAGAGGCTACAATCCGCTGTGCGGATCGTTGAATACCCTATCCCATCCCATCCTTAAAATAAATATCCTCAAAATATAGGCCTTATGGCGATGAAATACAGAAAATGACATTGTCACAATATATTGCTCAGACAGTTTCTCAAAATCTTGTGTGGTTCGACAAAAAACAACGTATTTCTATTGCTAATGCCTTGGGATGGGGTATACAAATGGTTTTTGTAAGAAAACGCCCCCAAAATGTGGGCGTAGGTGAAAATGATCTTTGGACAAAATGTTTATATTACCATTTCGGAAGTATTTGCATTAAAATTTTTTTAGAAAGTTTTAAAATTTGGACAAGAAAAGTTTTTTACTAAAAACGCCCCCAAAAAGTGGGCGTGGCAAAAAACTTTGTATGAACGAAATATAGATATTAGGATTGTCTAAATATGCTACTCAGACACTTTTTTGAAATTCCATACGGTTGGGCCAAAAAATAAGTTTTCCTAAAAAGGGGCGTGGCAGTAGGCGGATTTCAAAAATTTTTACACTTGTTCTGGTGACTCGGCCAAGGATCCTATCTACCAAATTTCATTATCCTAGCTCAAAATTTAAGGCCCAAAAATCGGTGACGAACAGACAGACGGACGGACGGACGGACAGACAGACATCGCTAATTCGACTCAGCTAGCGATTCTGAGTCGATCCATATACTTTGAGGTATATGTAGCTAAATTATTTCTCTATGTTACAAACTAAGTATCAAAACTAATATACCCCTATGGGATAGGGTATAAAAATCACATCAATGTGTAAACAATGAATGAAAATTTTCATACGCAGTATGCACTGAGCAAAATTATTACAACTGATTAGCACCATTAACTTGCTTCATGCGTAGTTATTTTTGTAGGTTTAAGAAATAAGTAAGTATGTAATTTAATAACGTTATATTGAATATATAACTTTGAACGGGTCAACTGTTCTTATATATACGCAATTTATATGGTTGTGTAGCACTACATACAATTCGCGAACTACGATCTTGCAAGCAATTTCAATTTATAACACACGTTCTTTTTTGCTGTGTAGCACGATCTTTTTTATACCCTATCCCATAGGGGGGTATATTAGTTTTGATACTTAGTTTGTAACATAGAGAAATAATTTTGCTACATATCCCTCAAAGTATATGGATCGACTCAGAATCGCTAGCTGAGTCGATTAAGCCATGTCTGTCTGTCTGTCCGTCCGTCCGTCTGTACGTCACCGATTTTTAGGCCTTAAATTTTGAGCTAGGATAATGAAATTTGGTATATAGGATCCTCGTCTCTGCCTACAGAACAAGTGTAAAAAATTTTGAAATCCGCCCACTGCCACGCCCCCTTTTAAGAAAAACTCAGTTTTTGACCAAACCGTAAGGAATTTTAAAAAAGTTTCTGAACAACATATTTAGACAATATTAATATCTATATTTCTTCCATATAAAGTTTTTTGCTACGCCCACTTTTTGGGGGCGTTTTCAATTAAAAACTGTTTTCGGTCAAATTTTAAATTTTTCGAAAAAAATTTTGATGCAGAATCATTAACATTATTAATATGAACATTTCGTCTATATACCATTTTAACCCACGCCCACTTTTTGGGGGCGTTTTTATATAAAAACCATTTTTATACACTACCCCATAACATATGCAGGAGAAAACCTTGTCTTTTGTAGAACCGCAAAATTGTTTTGTAAGCAGTCTGAAGAACTTGCTGTCACTATATCATTTTTTCTATTTTATCCACATCGTGTTTTTAGCCATGCCCCCTTTTTTGGGGATTTTAGTTTTATGGATAGGATGGGATAGGGTATTCAACGATCCGCACAGCGGATTGTAGCCTTTTCATATGTTTTTATACCCTATCCCATAGGGGTATATTAGTTTTGATACTTAGTTTGTAACATAGAGAAATAATTTTGCTACATATACCTCAAAGTATATGGATCGACTCAGAATCGCTAGCTAAGTCGATTAAGCCATGTCTGTCTGTCCGTCCGTCCGTCCGTCCGTCCGTCTGTACGTCACCGATTTTTAGGCCTTACATTTTGAGCTAGGATAATGAAATTTGGTATATAGGATCCTCGTCTCTGCCTACAGAACAAGTGTAAAATTTTTTGAAATCCGCCCACTGCCACGCCCCCCAAAAACTCAGTTTTTGACCAAACCGTAAGGAATTTTAAAAAAGTTTCTGAACAACATATTTATACAATAAAAATATCTATATTTCGTCCATATAAAGTTTTTTGCCACGCCCACTTTTTGGGGGCGTTTTCAATTAAAAACTGTTTTCGGTCAAATTTTAAATTTTTCGAAAAAAATTTTGATGCAGAATCATTAACATTATTAATATGAACATTTCGTCTATATACCATTTTAACTCACGCCCACTTTTTGGGGGCGTTTTTATATAAAAACCATTTTTATACACTACCCCATAACATATGCAGGAGAAAACCTTGTCTTTTGTAGAACCGTAAAATTGTTTTGTAAGCAGTCTGAAGAATTTGTTGTCACTATATCATTTTTTCTATTTTATCCACATCGTGTTTTTAGCCATGCCCCCTTTTTTTGGGATATTAGTTTTATGGATAGGATGGGATAGGGTATTCAACGATCCGCACAGCGGATTGTAGCCTTCTCATATGTTTTTGTTAGAAATTAATGCATATGTTACTCTGTGCTAAAGAGTATAAGAGCAGCAGAGGAAAACAAAATATGATCTACGTGTAGCTTATGCAGATGCTCAAATAAAACACACTAGGAAAAAAAATTATATAAAAAAAATAAAGTCGGTAATCAAAAAACATATGAGAGGCTACAATCCGCTATGCGGATCGTTGAATACCCTATCCCATCCCATCCTTTAAATTAATATCCTCAAAATATAGGCCTTATGGCGATGAAATACAGAAAATGACATTGTCACAATATATTGCTCAGACAGTTTCTCAAAATCTTGTGTGGTTCGACAAAAAACAACGTATTTCTATTGCTAATGCCTTGTGATGGGGTATTCAAATGGTTTTTGTAAGAAAACGCCCCCAAAATGTGGGCGTAGGTGAAAATGATCTATGGACAAAATGTTTATATTACCATTTCGGAAGTATTTGCATCAAAATTTCATTCGAAAGTTTTAAAAATTGGACGTGGCAAAAAACTTAGTATGAACGAAATATAGATATTAAGATTGTCTAAATATGCTACTCAGACACTTTTTGAAATTCCTTACGGTTTGGCCAAAAAATAAATTTTCCTTAAAAGGGGGCGTGGCAGTTGGCGGATTTCAAAAATTTTTACACTTGTTCTGGTGGCACGGACGAGGATCCTATATACCAAATTTCATTATCCTAGCTCAAAATTTTAGGCCCAAAAACCGCTGACGAACAGACAGACGGACGGACGGACGGACGGACGGACAGACAGACATGGCTAATTCGACTCAGCTAGCGATTCTGAGCCGATCCATATACTTTGAGGTATATGTAGCAAAATTATTTCCCTATGTTACAAACTAAGTATCAAAACTAATATACCCCCCTATGGGATAGGGGATCGACTCAGAATCGCTAGCTGAGTTGAATTAGCCATGTCTGTCTGTCCGTCCGTCCGTCTGTCTGTTCGTCACCGATTTTTGGGCCTTAAATTTTGAGCTAGGATAATGAAATTTGGTATATAGGATCCTTGGCCGAGTCACCAGAACAAGTGTAAAAATTTTTAAAATCCGCCCACTGCCACGCCCCCTTTTAGAAAAAACGTAGTTTTTAGCCAAACCGTAAGGAATTTCAAAAAAGTGTGCTTGCAACATATTTAGAAAATCTTAATATCTATATTTCGTCCATACAAAGTTTTTTGCCACGCCCACTTTTTGGGGGCGTTTTTAGTAAAAAAAGTTTTTTGTCCAAATTTTGAAATTTTCGAAAATAATTTTGATGCAAATACTTCCGCAATGGTAATATAAACATTTTGTCTATAGATCATTTTCACCTACGCCCACATTTTGGGGGCCTTTTTTTACAAAAACCATTTGTATACCCCCTCCCCAGGCATTAGCAATAGAAAACCGTTGTTTTTGTCGAACCACAAAAGATTTTGATAAACTGTCTGAGCAATATATTGTGACAATGAATCATTAACATTATTAATATAAACATTTCGTCTATATACCATTTTCACCCACGCCCACTTTTTGGGGGCGTTTTTATATAAAAACCATTTTTATACACTACCCCATAACATATGCAGGAGAAAACCTTGTATTTTGTAGAACCGTAAAAGTGTTTTGTAAGCAGTCTGAAGAATATTTTGTTGTCACTATATCATTTTTTCTATTTTATCCACATCGTGTTTTTAGCCATGCCCACTTTTTGGGGATTTTAGTTTTATGAATAGGATGGGATAGGGTATTCAACGATCCGCACAGCGGATTGTAGCCTTCTCACATGTTTTTTTTTTGATATTTTTGGCACGAACAAAATGTTTGTCGAGCAGGTGGTGTGTGGTGAGCAGGCAAGAACTACCCCGTCCGACGAGCTTAGCTGAGCAACCACAAGCGTGCCATGCCCTCCTCACCTCCACTGAAGATGCCTCTGTGGCCCGACCCTGACTCACAACAGATTTTGATAAACTGTCTGAGCAATATATTGTGACAATGTCATTTTCTGTATTTCATCCCCATAAAGCCTTTATTTTGAGGATATTTATTTTAAGGATGGGATGGGATAGGGTATTCAACGATCCGCACAGCGGATTGTAGCCTCTCATATGTTTATACCCTATCCCATAGGGGTATATTAGTTTTGATACATAGTTTGTAACATAGAGAAATAATTTAGCTACATATACCTCAAAGTATATGGATCGACTCAGAATCGATAGCTGAGTCGATTTAGCCCTGTCTGTCCGTCCGTCCGTACGTCACCAGTTTTTGGGCCTTAAATTTTGAGCTAGTTGGATGAAATTTGGTACACGTGCTCTCTGTAGCTCCCAGCAGAACAAGTGTAAACATTTTTGAAATCCGCCCACTGCCACGCCCCCTTTTAGGAAAAACGTATTTTTTGGCCAAACCATAAGGAATTTTGAAAAACTTTCTGAACAACATATTTAGACAATCTGAATATCTGTATTTCGTTCATATAAAGTTTTTTGCCACGCCCACTTTTTGGGGGCGTTTTTAATAAAAAACATATGAGAAGGCTACAATCCGCTGTGCGGATCGTTGAATACCCTATCCCATCCTATCCATAAAACTAGAATCCCCAAAAAAGTGGGCATGGCTAAAAACACGATGTGGATAAAATAAAAAAAATGATATAGTGACAACAAATTCTTCAGGCTGCTTACAAAACACTTTTACGGTTCTACAAAAGACAAGGTTTTCTCCTGTATATGTTATGGGGTAGTGTATAAAAATGGTTTTTATATAAAAACGCCCCCAAAAAGTGGGCGTGGGTTAAAATGGTAAAAAGACGAAATGTTCATATTAATAATGTTAATGATTCTGCATCAAAAATTTTTTCGAAAAATTTAAAATTTGACCGAAAACAGTTTTTTATTGAAAACGCCCCCAAAAAGTGGGCGTGGCAAAAAACTTTATATGAACGAAATATAGATATTACGATTCTGTAAATATGCTGTTCAGACACTTTTTAAAAATTCTTTACGGTTTTGCCAAAAATTACGTTTTTCTAAAAAGGGGGCGTGGCAGTGGGCGGATTTCAAAATTTTTTACACTTGTTCTGGTGACTCGGACAAGGATCCTATATACCAAATTTCATTATCCTAGCTCAAAATTTAAGGCCGAAAAATCGGTGACGAACAGACAGACGGACGGACGGACGGACGGACGGACAGACAGACATGGCTAATTCGACTCAGCTAGCGATTCTGAGTCGATCCATATACTTTGAGGTATATGTAGCTAAATTATTTCTCTATGTTACAAACTAAGTATCAAAACTAATATACCCCTATGGGATAGGGTATAATAAATATGAACATTTCGTCAATAGACCATTTTAACCCACGCCCACTTTTTGTGGGCGTTTTTATATAAAAACCATTTTATATACAATGTCATATGCAGGAGAAAACCTTGTCTTTTGTAGAACCGTAAAAGTTTTTTAATAAGCAGTCTGAAGAATTTGTTGTCACCATGTCATTTTCTTTATTTTATCCACATCGTGTTTTTAGCCATGTCCACTTTTTGGGGATTTTAGTTTTACAGATAGGATGGGATAGGGTATTCAACGATCCGCACAGTGGATTGTAGCCTTCTCATATGTTTATACCCTATCCCATAGGGGGGTATATTAGTTTTGATACTTAGTTTTTAACATAGAGAAATAATTTTGCTACATATACCTCAAAGTATATGGATCGACTCAGAATCGCTAGATGAGTCGAATTAGCCATGTCTGTCTGTCCGTCCGTCCGTCCGTCCGTCCGTCCGTCCGTCCGTGTGTCCGTGTGTCCGTCCGTCCGTCTGTCTGTTCGTCACCGATTTTTGGGCCTTAAATTTTGAGCTAGGATAATGAAATTTGGTATATAGGATCCTGGTCCGAGTCACCAGAACAAGTGTAAAAATTTTTGAAATCCGCCCACTGCCACGCCCCCTTTTTAGAAAAACGTAATTTTTGGCAAAACCGTAAAGAATTTTAAAAAAGTGTCTGAACAGCATATTTAGAGAATGGTAATATCTATATTTTGTTCATATAATGTTTTTTGCCACGCCCAATTTTTGGGGGCGTTTTCAATAAAAAACTGTTTTCGGTCAAATTTTAAATTTTTATACCCTATCCCATAGGGGGGTATATTAGTTTTGATACTTAGTTTGTAACATAGAGAAATAATTTTGCTACATATACCTCAAAGTATATGGATCGACTCAGAATCGCTAGCTGAGTCGAATTAGCCATGTCTGTCTGTCCGTCCGTCCGTCCGTCCGTCTGTCTGTTCGTCAGCGGTTTTTGGGCCTTAAATTTTGAGCTAGGATAATGAAATTTGGAATATAGGATCCTCGTCCGTGCCACCAGAACAAGTGTAAAAATTTTTGAAATCCGCCCACTGCCACGCCCCCCTTTTAGGAAAACTTATTTTTTGGCCAAACTGTAAGGAATTTTAAAAAAGTGTCTGAGTAGCATATTTAGACAATCCTAATATCTATATTTCGTTCATACAAAGTTTTTTGCCACGCCCACTTTTTGGGGGCGTTTTTAGTAAAAAAACGCTTTTTGTCCAAATTTTAAAACTTTCGAAAAAAATTTTGATGCAAACACTTCCGAAATGGTAATATAAACATTTTGTCCATAGATCATTTTCACCTACGCCCACATTTTGGGGGCGTTTTCTTACAAAAACCATTTGTATACCCCATCCCAAGGCATTAGCAATAGAAATACGTTGTTTTTTGTCGAACCACACAAGATTTTGAGAAACTGTCTGAGCAATATATTGTGACAATGTCATTTTCTGTATTTCATCGCCATAAGGCCTATATTTTTAGGATATTAATTTAAAGGATGGGATGGGATAGGGTATTCAACGATCCGCATAGCGGATTGTAGCCTCTCATAAGTTTCGAAAAAAATTTTGATGCAGAATCATTAACGTTATTAATATGAACATTTCGTCTTTATACCATTTTAACCCACGCCCACTTTTTGGGGGCTTTTTTATATAAAAACCATTTTTATACACTACCCCATAACACATGAAGGAGAAAACCTAGTCTTTTGTAGAACCGTAAAAGTGTTTTGTAAGCAGTCTGAAGATTTAGTTGTCTCTATATCATTTTTTCTATTTTATCCACATCGTATTTTTAGCCATGCCCACTTTTTTTTTGGGATTTTAGTTTTATGGATAGGATGGGATAGGGTATTCAACGATCCGCACAGCGGATTGTAGCCTTCTCATATGTTTTTTTTTTGTAACAGCAACAAACGGGAATACCTGTATGGTGAAGGATAGCGGCTTCTTATGCGTCGATAACCCACTCCAAGTCAATGAATTCCAACTATTTTCCTTTCTTTTGACGACGTTTGACGAAAATACCTTTTTAGAAATCCTTTGATTTTAAACTTTTTAAATGCCGCAGATAATTAAAACGATTTGGATTATCAATTATTGTAGATGATGACCATGAGGATGATCCCGGTTGAGCCCCCAGAAAATATGTGGGATATCCTCTTGGTTAAAATAATAACGCGGCAATTAATGTAAGCAATAAAATTTAATGAATTCAATGTTGTTTGTATGAATTAAATTTAAATGAATTTAACAAAAAGTATTAAAATTAAAGGAAAGTTATAAAAATACGGATGGGTTCGACTTGACCTCTTTCTTTTCACGGTGGCGGACTACAATTGAAAATCGTCGCTCGCTGAGTGTCATCTGTCATTTTCGTGGTGGGTAGGTATGGTGAGTTCAGAACAGGGTGGTCCTACATGTATAAAAACTAATATACCCCTATGGGATAGGGTATAAACATATGAGAGGCTACAATCCGCTATGCGGATCGTTGAATACCCTATCCCATCCCATCCTTTAAATTAATATCCTCAAAATATAGGCCTTATGGCGATGAAATACAGAAAATGACATTGTCACAATATATTGCTCAGACAGTTTCTCAAAATCTTGTGTGGTTCGACAAAAAACAACGTATTTCTATTGCTAATGCCTTGGGATGGGGTATACAAATGGTTTTTGTAAGAAAACGCCCCCAAAATGTGGGCGTAGGTGAAAATGATCTATGAACAAAATGTTTATATTACCATTTCGGAAGTATTTGCATCAAAATTTTTTTCGAAAGTTTTAAAATTTGGACAAAAAGCGTTTTTTACTAAAAACGCCCCCAAAAAGTGGGCGTGGCAAAAAACTTTGTATGAACGAAATATAGATATTAGGATTGTCTAAATATGCTACTCAGACACTTTTTTGAAATTCCTTACGGTTTGGCCAAAAAATAAGTTTTCCTAAAAAGGGGGCGTGGCAGTGGGCGGATGTCAAAAATTTTTACACTTGTTCTGGTGGCACGGACGAGGATCCTATATACCAAATTTCATTATCCTAGCTCAAAATTTAAGGCCCAAAAACCGCTGACGAACAGACAGACGGACGGACGGACGGACGGACGGACGGACAGACAGACATGGCTAATTCGACTCAGCTAGCGATTCTGAGTCGATCCATATACTTTGAGGTATATGTAGCAAAATTATTTCTCTATGTTACAAACTAAGTATCAAAACTAATATACCCCCCTATGGGATAGGGTATAAAAAGAAGAAGAAAAGGAAAAAATACGGACCGTTCTACTAACACCAACACCAGGTAAACTTTTCTTATTTTCTTTATTCCGCTCGTGCTGCCATCTACCAGTGGATCGCAATACAGAAATAAACCTTTTTTTTCAACGTGATTCACTACCTGTCAACGCTGTCACCCGATTAGAATTTTTAATACAAAATCATAAAACATTCTGTTTAATACAATGGGGAGAAAAGATAAGAAGAATAGCACAGGAATTAATCGTTCGTCGGTCGATTTCTCGGAAGCTATGCGTGAATTTGAGCGCAGCAAAGAATGTTATCAGGCGGAAACTTTGGCTAAGGAAAAGGAGAATTTAGAAAATCAAAAAAGAACAGAAATAGAGTTACTTCGACGGGAGAGTGAGGTTAGGGAGAAGGAGAAGGAGGCGCAGGTCAGACTAGAAATGTCTCTTTTGAAAACATCAATGGAAGAGGAGATCGCAAAATTGAAGAGCAGGAATAGAATGTCATTCGAAGATGTTGCTGCTGTGGTACCAGAGTATAATGGAAGCGACGACTATGATATCCAGAGTTGGGTACAAGATGTCGAAACAGCTTCGGAAATTATGCAATGGACCGAATTGGAATGTGTACTTTTCGGGAAAAGATTGTTGAAGGGGTCTGCGAAATTAGCAATCAGGTCGAAACCAACATTAATGACCTGGGGCGATTTAAAAGGCTTTTTAGTTGAGGAGTTTTCTGACAAAGCTACGACGGCGGATATTCACAGAAAAATGGCACAGAAGAGACAACAGAGAGGAGAGACTGTGAATAATTATTTGTTTTCGATGAGGGAACTGGGGGCGAAAGGTAGGTTGGACGATATGTCTATTATTACATATGTAATTGATGGTATAACTGATTCTCCACAAAATAAAGTTATTCTCTATGGTTCCACTGATATGAAACAATTTAAAGAAAAGTTATCGGTCTACCAACGATATAAAGAGAGTTTGCCCAGTAGTAGCAAGGCAAATGAAGTTCGGCGAACACAAAATTCGGATGTTTTGACACAAGGACGTTGTTATAATTGCGGTCGCAAGGGACATAAAAGTAATGCTTGTACTGAGAAACAACCAAAGTGTTTTGCTTGTAATGAATTTGGACACAAGGCAAACAATTGTCCAAAAAAAGGTGACAAAAAGTCAAACTCTGCAAATACGTCTAGTTTAAATACCTTAAAAACAGTTTTCGTGAATGGTTTCGAATTAGATGGGCTAATTGATACTGGCAGTGATATCACTCTTATTAGGAGCGACATTTTTATTAAAATTGGTGCCCCTCCGATTTCAAAAACATCTATGATGGTACGCGGTCTGTCAGTGAGATCTGTTGAGGCTCTTGGATATTTTGAAGCTAACGTTAAAGTTGACGATTGTTTTTGTCACACTAATGTGTTTGTTATGTCCGATTCAGTCATGCAGATACCATTTATTATCGGAAGAGACGTGCTTGTTGGCAAAAATATTAAACTTATGTCGGATGGTGTATTTGTGTCTGAAACTGAAGAGGTTTTAAGTCAGTTCAACAATATTAGTACCGGAGTCGACCACAAAGCGGCACTACATATTGGAAACCTAAGGTATAAAGACGATATTGAGAATTTAGTAGCTAGGTACAGCCCTAAAGAAGAAAAGTCCACTATGGTTGAAATGAAACTGGTTTTAAGAACAGATGTGCCTATTTCTCAACCACCACGAAGGTTGGCACCCCTTGAAAAAACACTCATTGATAAACAAGTGTCGCAATGGCTGTTAGATGGAATTATACGACAGAGCTCATCTGAATATTCCAGCCCAGTAGTTTTGGCGAACAAAAAAGATGGAACTAAGCGTTTGTGTGTCGATTATCGTCGACTTAATAAGCAGATAGTTAGGGACCATTATCCGCTACCTTTGATCGAAGATCAGATTGATTCGCTTAGTCAGTCGATGGTTTTCTCCACCCTGGATTTGGAAAACGGGTTTTTCCACGTTCGCGTAGCTGAAGATAGTGTGAAGTACACAGCATTTGTCACTCCATCAGGGCAATGGGAATTTTTACGCGTACCCTTCGGATTATGCACTTCACCGACAGTATTTCAAAAATTTATAAATTGCGTGTTTAGGCCACTTGTCGAAAAGGGTTATGTGCTCGTTTACATGGACGATGTTGTAGTTCTGGGGAATAGCGAAGAACAAGCTTTTGAAAGGCTGAAGGAGACGTTGCGAGTAGCGGAGAGTTATGGGCTAAATATTAAATGGGCAAAATGCCAATTTTTATGCGATTCTATAGAATACCTGGGTTTCGAAATTGCCAATGGTACAGTTAAGCCATCTACCCAAAAAACAGTTGCTATCCAAAAGTTTGCGATACCCAATTGCATAAAGAAGGTTCAAAGTTTTCTTGGACTCACGGGCTACTTTCGCCCGTTACTACTACGGGCTACTTTCGCATCGTTCGTCGGTCGATTTCTCGGAAGCTATGCGTGAATTTGAGCGCAGCAAAGAATGTTATCAGGCGGAAACTTTGGCTAAGGAAAAGGAGAATTTAGAAAATCAAAAAAGAACAGAAATAGAGTTACTTCGACGGGAGAGTGAGGTTAGGGAGAAGGAGAAGGAGGCGCAGGTCAGACTAGAAATGTCTCTTTTGAAAACATCAATGGAAGAGGAGATCGCAAAATTGAAGAGCAGGAATAGAATGTCATTCGAAGATGTTGCTGCTGTGGTACCAGAGTATAATGGAAGCGACGACTATGATATCCAGAGTTGGGTACAAGATGTCGAAACAGCTTCGGAAATTATGCAATGGACCGAATTGGAATGTGTACTTTTCGGGAAAAGATTGTTGAAGGGGTCTGCGAAATTAGCAATCAGGTCGAAACCAACATTAATGACCTGGGGCGATTTAAAAGGCTTTTTAGTTGAGGAGTTTTCTGACAAAGCTACGACGGCGGATATTCACAGAAAAATGGCACAGAAGAGACAACAGAGAGGAGAGACTGTGAATAATTATTTGTTTTCGATGAGGGAACTGGGGGCGAAAGGTAGGTTGGACGATATGTCTATTATTACATATGTAATTGATGGTATAACTGATTCTCCACAAAATAAAGTTATTCTCTATGGTTCCACTGATATGAAACAATTTAAAGAAAAGTTATCGGTCTACCAACGATATAAAGAGAGTTTGCCCAGTAGTAGCAAGGCAAATGAAGTTCGGCGAACACAAAATTCGGATGTTTTGACACAAGGACGTTGTTATAATTGCGGTCGCAAGGGACATAAAAGTAATGCTTGTACTGAGAAACAACCAAAGTGTTTTGCTTGTAATGAATTTGGACACAAGGCAAACAATTGTCCAAAAAAAGGTGACAAAAAGTCAAACTCTGCAAATACGTCTAGTTTAAATACCTTAAAAACAGTTTTCGTGAATGGTTTCGAATTAGATGGGCTAATTGATACTGGCAGTGATATCACTCTTATTAGGAGCGACATTTTTATTAAAATTGGTGCCCCTCCGATTTCAAAAACATCTATGATGGTACGCGGTCTGTCAGTGAGATCTGTTGAGGCTCTTGGATATTTTGAAGCTAACGTTAAAGTTGACGATTGTTTTTGTCACACTAATGTGTTTGTTATGTCCGATTCAGTCATGCAGATACCATTTATTATCGGAAGAGACGTGCTTGTTGGCAAAAATATTAAACTTATGTCGGATGGTGTATTTGTGTGTCTGAAACTGAAGAGGTTTTAAGTCAGTTCAACAATATTAGTACCGGAGTCGACCACAAAGCGGCACTACATATTGGAAACCTAAGGTATAAAGACGATATTGAGAATTTAGTAGCTAGGTACAGCCCTAAAGAAGAAAAGTCCACTATGGTTGAAATGAAACTGGTTTTAAGAACAGATGTGCCTATTTCTCAACCACCACGAAGGTTGGCACCCCTTGAAAAAACACTCATTGATAAACAAGTGTCGCAATGGCTGTTAGATGGAATTATACGACAGAGCTCATCTGAATATTCCAGCCCAGTAGTTTTGGCGAACAAAAAAGATGGAACTAAGCGTTTGTGTGTCGATTATCGTCGACTTAATAAGCAGATAGTTAGGGACCATTATCCGCTACCTTTGATCGAAGATCAGATTGATTCGCTTAGTCAGTCGATGGTTTTCTCCACCCTGGATTTGGAAAACGGGTTTTTCCACGTTCGCGTAGCTGAAGATAGTGTGAAGTACACAGCATTTGTCACTCCATCAGGGCAATGGGAATTTTTACGCGTACCCTTCGGATTATGCACTTCACCGACAGTATTTCAAAAATTTATAAATTGCGTGTTTAGGCCACTTGTCGAAAAGGGTTATGTGCTCGTTTACATGGACGATGTTGTAGTTCTGGGGAATAGCGAAGAACAAGCTTTTGAAAGGCTGAAGGAGACGTTGCGAGTAGCGGAGAGTTATGGGCTAAATATTAAATGGGCAAAATGCCAATTTTTATGCGATTCTATAGAATACCTAGGTTTCGAAATTGCCAATGGTACAGTTAAGCCATCTACCCAAAAAACAGTTGCCATCCAAAAGTTTGCGATACCCAATTGCATAAAGAAGGTTCAAAGTTTTCTTGGACTCACGGGCTACTTTCGCAAATTCGTTAACAATTATTCATTAATAGCTCGTCCACTCTTTCAACTTTTGAAAAAGGATGCACCGTTTGAATTCGGCATTGCTCAGAAGATGGCTTTTGAAGAACTAAAGAACTGCCTGTCTTCAAAGCCCGTACTAAGACTTTACAACCCAGAAGCTGAAACTGAACTTCATACAGATGCTTCAAAGTGGGGTTATGGTGCCGTTTTACTTCAAAGGTCGGACGATGGTAAGTTGCATCCTGTATATTTCTACAGTAAAAAGTCCAGTCCAGCAGAAGAGCGCTACTGTAGCTACGAACTCGAAGTGCTAGCTATAGTTTCCGCACTCAAAAAGCTCAGGGTATACCTTCTTGGTCTGAAGTTCAAAATTGTGACAGATTGTGCAGCTTTTAAGGCAACAATGGAAAAGAAAGACATTTTGCCGAGAGTCGCCGGATGGGCTTTATCTCTACAAGATTTTAATTACGATATAGAACATAGACCTGGAGAACGAATGAAACATGTAGATGCTCTCAGCCGCAACCCAGTCAGCATGATAATTTCCAGCGAATTTCTTCACCGAGTAAGAGTAGCACAAAACGACGATGAACACATCAGACTTATCAAGAAACTACTGGAAACAGGCCCGCATGAAGATTATCTAGTCCAGCATGAGCTGCTTTATAAGGATGATGGTAAGGGAAGCAAACTGCTGTACATTCCAAACAACATGGCAAAGGAGGTAATAAAGACTGCACACGAAGAGGGTCATTTTGGTACGAAGAAGCTTGAAGATATACTGTGCCGAGAATATTATATACCAAAAATTAGACCAAAAATTGAGCAAGTGAGGACGAACTGCATCCCTTGCATATTAAGTGACAGGAAGTCAGGAAAACAAGAAGGATTTCTCCATCCAATACCTAAAAATGAATTGCCATTGGATACCTACCATGTTGACCATCTAGGGCCCTTATCGCCAACAAATAAGAAGTATTGCTATATATTTTGCGTCGTAGACGCATTTTCGAAATTTGTTTGGATATACCCTTGTAAATCTACTTCTGCCTCAGAGGTAATAAGTAAGTTGGAGATACAGAAATCCGTTTTCGGAAACCCTGGACGAATAATTTCAGACCGTGGATCCGCTTTCACTTCGACATTGCTTAAAGAATACTGTAAAACGGAGGGCATACAGCACATATTAATTACAACTGGTGTTCCACGTGCTAACGGCCAAGTTGAACGCATCAACAGGATAATTATTTCCGTTCTTACGAAGCTTACCATCAGTGATCCAAGTAAATGGTTTCGTTATGTACCCAGACTCCAGATGTTGTTAAACTCCACATACCAGCGTAGCATAAAAAGAAGTCCCTTCGAAGTGTTGGTGGGGGTTAGAATGAAAAACTCTCAGGATTTATCACTAGCCAATAATATCGACGAGGAGGTTCGTCAAATTTTCGAAAACGAAAGAGACCAATTGAGGGAAGAAACCCGTCTGAACATCGACAAAATACAGAAAGAAAATAGCGTTGAATACAACAAAAAGAGAAAACCCGCTAAAAAGTACCAGTTAAACGAATTAGTAGCTATCCGACGAACACAGTTTGGTAATCTTATTAAGCTCCATCCAAAATTTCTAGGACCATATAGGATAACCAAAATCTCTCCCAATGAACGTTACGAGGTGAGGAAAGTTGGAAGTCAAGAAGGACCTCGAACAACGACCACTAGTGCCGATAACATGAAGCCATGGAAGAATTCGGAAAGCGAATTCGTCGAAAGCGAGGATGAAGAAAGACGTCAAGATAACGAAACATTTCAAGTCAATGATACTATCAACGAAAATCGCTAAGATGCACTCTATAAAAGACGATAAGACGAACAAAATACCTGAAAATAATAAAACAATACCTGCCAAGACAATAAGATGAACAAAATACCTGCCAAGACGATAAGATGAATAAAATACCTGCCAAGACGATAAGACGAACTAAGTACCTGCCAAGACGAACGAAATACTTATGAAGACGAACAAAGACCTGCTAAGACGAAAAATTCCTGATGTTACCACTATTAAGATGATGATGAAGACGCAAAGATGAACTAACTGATGCAATAAGACGATACTAATACCCGAAGTTTCTCGAGGACGAAGAAAGCGAGCAGGAGGGCCGAAGTTGTAGGACCACCCTGTTCTGAACTCACCATACCTACCCACCACGAAAATGACAGATGACACTCAGCGAGCGACGATTTTCAATTGTAGTCCGCCACCGTGAAAAGAAAGAGGTCAAGTCGAACCCATCCGTATTTTTATAACTTTCCTTTAATTTTAATACTTTTTGTTAAATTCATTTAAATTTAATTCATACAAACAACATTGAATTCATTAAATTTTATTGCTTACATTAATTGCCGCGTTATTATTTTAACCAAGAGGATATCCCACATACATAGTTTGTAACATAGAGAAATAATTTAGCTACATATACCTCAAAGTATATGGATCGACTCAGAATCGATAGCTGAGTCGATTTAGCCATGTCTGTCCGTCCGTCCGTCCGTCCGTCCGTACGTCACCAGTTTTTGGGCCTTAAATTTTGAGCTAGAAGGATGAAATTTGGTACACATGCTCTTTGTTGCTCCCAGCAGAACAACTGTAAAAATTTTTGAAATCCGCCCACTGCCACGCCCCCTTTTTAGAAAAACGTACTTTTTGGCCAAACCATAAGGAATTTTGAAAAACTTTCTGAACAACATATTTAGACAATCTGAATATCTGTATTTCGTTCATATAAAGTTTTTTGCCACGCCCACTTTTTGGGGGCGTTTTTAATAAAAAACGTTTTTCGGTCAAATTTTAAAATTTTCTAAAAAACTTTTGATGCAGAATCATTAGTAATATAAATATGAACATTTCGTCAATAGACCATTTTAACCCACGCTTACTTTTTGTAACTTTTTGTACTTTTTAGCGATTCTGAGTCGATCCATATACTTTGAGGTATATGTAGCAAAATTATTTCTCTATATTACAAACAAAGTATCAAAACTAATATACCCCCCTATGGGATAGGGTATAACCATTTTATACCCTACCCTATAACATATGCAGGAGAAAACCTTGTCTTTTGTAGAACCGTAAAAGTTTTTTATAAGCAGTCTGAAGAATTTGTTGTCACCATGTCATTTTTCTTACAAAAACCATTTGTATACCCCATCCCAAGGCATTAGCAATAGAAATACGTTGTTTTTTGTCGAACCACAAAAGATTTTGAGAAACTGTCTGAGCAATATATTGTGACAATGTCATTTTCTGTATTTCATCGCCATAAGGAATATATTTTGAGGATATTAATTGAAAGGATGTAATGGGATAGGGTATTCAACGATCCGCATAGCGGATTGTAGCCTCTCATATGTTTATACCCTATCCCATAGGGGGGTATATTAGTTTTGATACTTAGTTTGTAACATAGAGAAATAATTTTGCTACATATACCTCAAAGTATATGGATCGACTCAGAATCGCTAGCTGAGTCGAATTAGCCATGTCTGTCTGTCCGTCCGTCCGTCTGTCTGTTCGTCAGCGGTTTTTGGGCCTTAAATTTTGAGCTAGGATAATGAAATTTGGTATATAGGATCCTCGTCCGTGCCACCAGAACAAGTGTAAAAATTTTTAAAATCCGCCCACTGCCACGCCCCCTTTTTAGGAAAACTTATTTTTTGGCCAAACCGTAAGGAATTTCAAAAAAGTGTCTGAGTAGCATATTTAGACAATCCTAATATCTATATTTCGTTCATACAAAGTTTTTTGCCACGCCCACTTTTTGGGGGCGTTTTTAGTAAAAAACGCTTTTTGCCCAAATTTTAAAACTTTCGAAAAAAAATTTGATGCAAATACTTCCGAAATGGTAATATAAACATTTTGTCCATAGATCATTTTCACCTACGCCCACATTTTGGGGGCGTTTTCTTACAAAAACCGTTTGTATACCCCATCCCAAGGCATTAGCAATAGAAATACGAACCACACAAGATTTTGAGAAACTGTCTGAGCAATATATTGTGACAATGTCATTTTCTGTATTTCATTGCCATAAGGCCTATATTTTGAGGATATTAATTTAAAGGATAGGATGGGATAGGGTATTCAACGATCCGCATAGCGGATTGTAGCCTCTCATATGTTTATACCCTATCCCATAGGGGGGTATATTAGTTTTGATACTTAGTTTGTAACATAGAGAAATAATTTTGCTACATTTACCTCAAAGTATATGGATCGACTCAGAATCGCTAGCTGAGTCGATTAAGCCATGTCTGTCTGTCCGTCCGTCCGTCCGTCCGTCCGTCCGTCCGTCCGTCCGTCCGTCCGTCCGTCCGTCTGTACGTCACCGATTTTTAGGCCTTAAATTTTGAGCTAGGATAATGAAATTTGGTATATAGGATCCTCGTCTCTGCCTACAGAACAAGTGTAAAAATTTTTGAAATCCGCCCACTGCCACGCCCCCTTTTAAGAAAAACTCAGTTTTTGACCAAACCGTAAGGAATTTTAAAAAAGTTTCTGAACATCATATTTAGACAATATTAATATCTATATTTCGTCCATATAAAGTTTTTTGCCACGCCCACTTTTTGGGGGCGTTTTCAATAAAAAACTGGTTTCGGTCAAATATTAAATTTTTCGAAAAAAATTTTGATGCAGAATCATTAACATTATTAATATGAACATTTCGTCTATATACCATTTTAACCCACGCCCACTTTTTGGGGGCGTTTTTATATAAAAACCATTTTTATACACTACCCCATAACATATGCAAGAGAAAACCTTGTCTTTTGTAGAACCGTTAAAGTGTTTTGTAAGCAGTCTGAAGAATTTGTTGTCACTATATCATTTTTTCTATTTATCCACATCGTGTTTTTAGCCATGTCCCCTTTTTTGGGGATTTTAGTTTTATGGATAGGATGGGATAGGGTATTCAACGATCCGCACAGCGGATTGTAGCCTTCTCATATGTTTTTTAATAAAAATTGCATCAACATTTTTTTCGAAAATTTTAAAATTTGGACAAAAAGCGTTTTTTTTTAAAACGCCCCCAAAAAGTGGGCGTGGCAAAAAACTTTGTATGAACGAAATATAGATATTAGGATTGTCTAAATATGCTACTCAGACACTTTTTTGAAATTCCTTACGGTTTGGCCAAAAAATAAGTTTTCCTAAAAAGGGGGCGTGGCAGTGGGCGGATTCCAAAAATGTTTACACTTGTTCTGGTGGCACGGACGAGGATCCTATATACCAAATTTCATTATCCTAGCTCAAAATTAAAGGCCCAAAAACCGCTGACGAACAGACAGACGGACGGACGGACGGACAGACAGACATGGCTTATTCGACTCAGCTAGCGATTCTGAGTCGATCCATATACTTTGAGGTATATGTAGCAAAATTATTTCTCTATGTTACAAACTAAGTATCAAAACTAATATACCCCCCTATGGGATAGGGTATAATGAGTGCAACCACCCAAAATAACGGAATTTTTTATTAGGACCAAATTTATATTATTTTTTTGACTAGTCTATATTTAAATCCCCATCGTGTTTTAAGCCATGTCCACTTTTTGGGGACTTCAAGGGTAACGAGGTCACCTACATCTGGATCTGAAAATATATGTGTCTCAAGGAGCTCGACAACACCAGAAGTGTCAGCCCACGAAAAACGAGACTCAATGAAAAATAAAAGCCTAAAGGAAGAAAACGACGTTCTTCGAACATGGCTTAACAACGTCGAACTGCTCTGCGAAGAGCTTCGTAACGAAATTCTCCATTTAACGGAAGCAAATATGACTCTGAAGAGTTCATTTAAAATAACTAATGAGCAAAAACCAAGTTTAAACGGCCTCTTGAATTCGGAATACCACACGGATGAAGAAGAACTCAGTCGCGAAACTGACTGGATCTTAAAGAAAAGACCAGTAAAAAAGAGGGAAGCTGTATCCTTTCTTGAAATAATAAACCGCGACAAAGAGATTATTAACACAGCGAAACAGCTAAAACAACGTCCCCCACCGCCAATTAATGTGATCTGTATTGACGACTTTAACAAGTTACATACCTTGATAAAATCGTTGCCATTATCGGGCTACCAAGTAACTTCGCTAAGAAAAAACATATGAGAGGCTACAATCCGCTATGCGGATCGTTGAATACCCTATCCCATCCTATCCTTTAAATTAATATCCTCAAAATATAGGCCTTATGGCAATGAAATACAGAAAATGACATTGTCACAATATATTGCTCAGACAGTTTCTCAAAATCTTGTGTGGTTCGTATTTCTATTGCTAATGCCTTGGGATGGGGTATACAAACGGTTTTTGTAAGAAAACGCCCCCAAAATGTGGGCGTAGGTGAAAATGATCTATGGACAAAATGTTTATATTACCATTTCGGAAGTATTTGCATCAAATTTTTTTTCGAAAGTTTTAAAATTTGGGCAAAAAGCGTTTTTTACTAAAAACGCCCCCAAAAAGTGGGCGTGGCAAAAAACTTTGTATGAACGAAATATAGATATTAGCATTGTCTAAATATGCTACTCAGACACTTTTTTGAAATTCCTTACGGTTTGGCCAAAAAATAAGTTTTCCTAAAAAGGGGGCGTGGCAGTGGGCGGATTTTAAAAATTTTTCCACTTGTTCTGGTGGCACGGACGAGGATCCTATATACCAAATTTCATTATCCTAGCTCAAAATTTAAGGCCCAAAAACCGCTGACGAACAGACAGACGGACGGACGGACGGACAGACAGACATGGCTAATTCGACTCAGCTAGCGATTCTGAGTCGATCCATATACTTTGAGGTATATGTAGCAAAATTATTTCTCTATGTTACAAACTAAGTATCAAAACTAATATACCCCCCTATGGGATAGGGTATAAACATATGAGAAGGCTACAATCCACTGTGCGGATCGTTGAATACCCTATCCCATCCTATCTGTAAAACTAAAATCCCCAAAAAGTGGACATGGCTAAAAACACGATGTGGATAAAATAAAGGAAATGACATGGTGACAACAAATTCTTCAGACTGCTTATAAAATACTTTTACGGTTCTACAAAAGACAAGGTTTTCTGCTGCATATGTTATGGGGTAGTGTATAAAAATGGTTTTTATATAAAAACGCCCTCAAAAAGTGGGCGTGGGTTAAAATGGTATATAGACGAAATGTTCATATTAATATTGTCAATGATTCTGCATCAAAATATTTTTCGAAAAATTTAAAATTTGACCGAAAACAGTTTTTAATTGAAAACGCCCCCAAAAAGTGGGCGTGGCAAAAAACTTTATATGAACGAAATATAGATATTAGGATTGTCTAAATATGCTACTCAGACACTTTTTTGAAATTCCTTACGGTTTGGTCAAAAACTGAGTTTTTCTTAAAAGGGGGCGTGGCAGTGGGCGGATTTCAAAAATGTTTACATTTGTTCTATAGGCAGAGACGACGATCCTATATACCAAATTTTATTATCCTAGCTCAAAATTTAAGGCCTACAAATCGGTGACGTACAGACAGACGGACGGACGGACGGACGGACGGACAGACAGACATGGCTAAATCGACTCAGCTAGCGATTCTGAGTCGATCCATATACTTTGAGGTATATGTAGCAAAATTATTTCTCTATGTTACAAACTAAGTATCAAAACTAATATACCCCTATGGGATAGGGTATAAACATATGAGAGGCTACAATCCGCTATGCGGATCGTTGAATACCCTATCCCATCCCATCCTTTAAATTAATATCCTCAAAATATAGGCCTTATGGCGATGAAATACAGAAAATGACATTGTCACAATATATTGCTCAGACAGTTTCTCAAATCTTTTGTGGTTCGACAAATAACAACGTATTTCTATTGCTAATGCCTTGGAATGGGGTATACAAATGGTTTTTGTAAGAAAACGCCCCCAAAATGTGGGCGTAGGTGAAAATGATCTATAGACAAAATGTTTATATTACCATTTCGGAAGTATTTGCATCAACATTTTTTTCGAAAGTTTTAAAATTTGGACAAAAAGCGTTTTTTACTAAAAACGCCCCCAAAAAGTGGGCGTGGCAAAAAACTTTGTAGGAACGAAATATAGATATTAGGATTGTCTAAATATGCTACTCAGACACTTTTTTGAAATTCCTTACGGTTTGGCCAAAAAATAAGTTTTCCTAAAAAGGGGGCGTGGCAGTGGGCGGATTTCGAAAATTTTTACACTTGTTCTGGTGGCACGGACGAGGATCCTATATACCAAATTTCATTATCCTAGCTCAAATTTAAGGCCCAAAAACCGCTGACGAACAGACAGACGGACGGACGGACGGACAGACAGACATGGCTAATTCGACTCAGCTAGCGATTCTGAGTCGATCCATATACTTTGAGGTATATGTAGCAAAATTATTTCTCTATGTTACAAACTAAGTATCAAAACTAATATACCCCCCTATGGGATAGGGTATAAATACATGGAAAGTCTGCGTTGAAGACCCTGAAAGTTACCGTCTATTATCTCGCAAGCTTAATACCGATAAAATAGAATGGTATTCTTTTGAAAATAAATCTGAAAGGCCTTAACGCGGTGTAGCTAGAGGGTTACATGCGTCGTGCTTAAAGGATGACATTGCAAACGATCTGAAAAACATATGAGAAGGCTACAATCCGCTGTGCGGATCGTTGAATACCCTATCCCATCCTATCCATAAAACTAGAATCCCCAAAAAAGTGGGCATGGCTAAAAACACGATGTGGATAAAATAAAAAAAAATGATATAGTGACAACAAATTCTTCAGGCTGCTTACAAAACACTTTTACGGTTCTACAAAAGACAAGGTTTTCTCCTGTATATGTTATGGGGTAGTGTATAAAAATGGTTTTTATATAAAAACGCCCCAAAAAGTGGGCGTGGGTTAAAATGGTATATAGACAAAATGTTCATATTAATAATGTTAATGATTCTGCATCAAAATTTTTTTCGAAAAATTTAAAATTTGACCGAAAACAGTTTTTAATTGAAAACGCCCCCAAAAAGTGGGCGTGGCAAAAAACTTTGTATTGACGAAATACAGATATTACGATTCTCTAAATATGCTTTCCAGACACTTTTTTAAAATTCCATACGGTTTGGCCAAAAACTGAGTTTATCTTAAGAGGGGGCGTGGCAGTGTTCGGATTTCAAAAATTTTTACACTTGTTCTGTAGGCACGGGCCAGGATCCTATATACCAAATTTCATTATCCTAGCTCAAATTTAAGGCCCAAAAACCGCTGACGAACAGACAGACGGACGGACGGACGGACAGACAGACATGGCTAATTCGACTCAGCTAGCGATTCTGAGTCGATCCATATACTTTGAGGTATATGTAGCTAAATTATTTCTCTATGTATCAAAACTAATATACCCCCCTATGGGATAGGGTACAAAATCTTTTACGGTTCTACAAAAGACAATATTTTCTCCTGCATATGTATGGGGTAGTGTATAAAAATGGTTTTTATATAAAAACGCCCTAAAAAAGTGGGCGGGGGTTAAAATAGTCTGTAGACGAAATGTTCATATGTATATAACTAATGATTCTGCATCAAAAGTTTTTTCGAAAATTTTAAAATTTGACCGAAAAACGTTTTTTTATTAAAAACGCCCCCAAAAAGTGGGCGTGGCAAAAAACTTTATATGAACGAAATACAGATATTCAGATTGTCTAAATATGTTGCTCAGAAAGTTTTTCAAAACTCCTTATGGTTTGGCCAAAAACAACGTTTTTCTAAAAAAGGGGCGTGGCAGTGGGCGGATTTCAAAAATGGTTACACTTGTTCTGCTGGGAGCAACAAAGAGCACGTGTACCAAATTTCATCCTTCTAGCTCAAAATTTAAGGCCCAAAAACTGGTAACGTACGGACGGACGGACGGACAGACATGGCTTAATCGACTCAGCTTTCGATTCTGAGTCGATCCATATACTTTGAGGTATATGTAGCTAAATTATTTCTCTATGTTACAAACTATGTATCAAAACTAATATACCCTTATGGGATAGGGTATAAACAATGCAAGTTAGCTCTATACAAGTCAAAAGCAGACAATCCTTTCTGAAGATATCGTCTATTTACTGCCCACCACGATGCAAGGTTGAGAATATTGACTTTGAAAACTTGCTTAATTCCCTTGGACAACGTTTTGTCATCGGAGGGGACTTTAAAGCGGTGAATACACATGACACCGGTGTGCCACACTTGTGTCAGTGTGCTTGAATGTGTTCTGTGTGTTGGGCTGTGTGCACACCGATTTTCGGTGTCACACACGGTGTGCACAAAATCAAAATGTTTTGATTTTTAGTGTCGGTGTGGCAAAATGTGTTGTGTGTGTGGTGGAATGGATATTTCCTTTCATCACACCGGTGTGCACACCAGTGTCATGTGTATTCACCGCTTAATGCAAAACATACATTCTGGGGATCTAGATGCATATCACAGAAAGGTAGGATGCTTTATGATGTAGGTAGAAAGTACAATACCGAATTTCATTCTACGGGAAAACCAACTTACTGGCCAACTGATGTTAGAAACATATGAGAAGGCTACAATCCGCTGTGCGAATCGTTGAATACCCTATCCCATCCTATCCATAAAACTAGAATCCCCAAAAAAGTGGGCATGGCTAAAAACACGATGTGGATAAAATAAAAAAAATGATATAGTGACAACAAATTCTTCAGGCTGCTTACAAAACACTTTTACGGTTCTACAAAAGACAAAGTTTTCTCCTATATATGTTATGGGGTAGTGTATAAAAATGGTTTTTATATAAAAACGGCCCCAAAAAGTGGGCGTGGGTTAAAATGGTATAAAGACGAAATGTTCATATTAATAATGTTAATGATTCTGCATCAAAAATTTTTTCGAAAAATTCAAAATTTGACCGAAAACAGTTTTTTTATTGAAAACGCCCCCAAAAAGTGGGCGTGGCAAAGAACTTTGTATGAACGAAATATAGATATTACGATTCTGTAAATATGCTGTTCAGACACTTTTTTAAAATTCTTTACGGTTTTGCCAAAAATTACGTTTTTCTAAAAAGGGGGCGTGGCAGTGGTCGGATTTCAAAAATTTTTACACTTGTTCTGGTGACTCGGACAAGGATCCTATATACCAAATTTCATTATCCTAGCTGAAAATTTAAGGCCCAAAAATCGGTGACGAACAGACAGACGGACGGACGGACGGACGGACGGACGGACAGACAGACATGGCTAATTTGACTCAGCTAGCGATTCTGAGTCGATCCATATACTTTGAGGTATACAAAATTATTTCTCTATGTTTCAAACTATGTATCAAAACTAATATACCCCCCTATGGGATAGGGTATAAAAATACCGGATTTGATCGATTTTTTCATTGTAAAAGGTCTGCCGTCCAATCGAATCAAAGTAGAAGAATGCTTTGATCTTTCCTCTGATCATTCTCCAGTCATTTTAACAACGAGCGAGTCACTGATTATAAATGAAAAACCACCCAGATTAACAAACGCGAAAACCAACTGGGAAGGTTTCAAAAACGATATTGAAAATAATATCCGACTGGGTGTATCGCTTAGAACCCCATTGGAACTCGAAGTCGCTGTTGACTCATTTATCAATACCATCCAAAAAGCAGCATGGAATAATACTCCTCAACAGAACAAAATTGTGAGCTATAGTAAAATTAAGTACCCCCGAGAAATACAAGATTTAGTAGGACAAAAAAGAAAAGCTCGTAAAAGATGGCACCAAACTCGTGCCCCGCAATATAAAACACATCTCAATCGGTTGAGTAATTTGCTATCAAATTCGATTTACAATTTTAAAAACCATGCAGTAGAAACTTATCTGCAAAGCCTAACCGCTGGGAAGGAATCGAATTATTCGCCCTGGAAAGCAATTAGAGTCATAAAACGGCCAAAAATCGCTGTGCCGCCGATAAGGGAAAAGCTGACGTTTTTGCCTCACATCTTGAGGAAACATTTAAGCCATTTGATGGTCCAGCGCAAAATGAAAACATTAATATGTTCGAGAGTACAACAGATAATAATATAGTGCATAATATATATGCAAGTATTGCCGAGCTTAAACGGGAAATACAGAAACTAAAGCCTAAAAAAGCTTCGGGTTATGACCTGATTACAGGAGAACTTTTTAATATGTTACCTCGAAAAGCATTAACTAAGCTTCTTTATACCCTATCCCATAGGGGGGTATATTAGTTTTGACATTAAGTTTGTAACATAGAGAAATAATTTCGATACATATACCTCAAAGTATATGGATCGATTCAGAATCGCTAGCTGGGTCGATTAAGCCATGTCTGTCTGTCCGTCCGACCGTCCGTCTGTGTGTCACCGATTTTTGGGCCTGAAATTTTGAGCTAGAGTGTTGAAATTTGGTATATAGACTCTCTGGCCGACGAAGCAGAACAAGTGTAAAAATTTTTGAAATCCGCCCACTGCCACGCCCCTGTTTTGAAAAACGTAGTTTATAGCCAAACCGTAAGGAATTTCAAAAAGTGTCTGAGCAGCATATTTAGACAATCCTAATATCTATATTTCGTTCATACAAAGTTTTTTGCCACGCCCACTTTTTGGGGGCGTTTTTAGTAAAAAAAACCCTTTTTGTCCAAATTTTAAAACTTTCGATGCAAATACTTCCGCAATGGTAATATAAACATTTTGTCCATAGATCATTTTCACCTGCGCCCACATTTTGGGGGCGTTTTCTTACAAAAACCATTTGTATACCCCATCCCAAGGCATTACCAATAGAAATACGTTGGTTTTTGTCGAACCACAAAAGATTTTGATAAACTGTCTGAGCAATATATTGTGACAATGTCATTTTCTATATTTCATCGCCATAAGGCCTATATTTTGAGGATATTAATTTTAAGGATGGGATGGGATAGGGTATTCAACGATCCGCACAGCGGGTTGTAGCCTCTCATATGTTCTTATTATAAATGCAGCAATCATATTAGAATACATACCAAGACAGTGGAAAGTCGCGGAACTGATTATGGCTCTAAAACCAGGAAAATCAACGAATGAAAAAAAATCTTACAGGCCTATTTCACTTCTTCCAATAATTTCAAAAGTTTTTGAACGGATACTACTCGGTCGCTTACACCCCATAATTAAAAAGAAAATTTGCTCAGCCGTATTTCTTGACGTGTCGCAAGCTTTTGACAAGGTGTGGCACAAAGGCCTTACGTATGAACTAAGTCAAGTTCTGCCAGAACAATTATATAAAACGCTCGTGTCGTATCTTGAGCATAGACTCTTCCGTGTGAAACTTGGAAGCGAATATTCCGAGTTCAAAGAAATAATGGCAGGTGTACCGCAAATAAGCGTCCTTGGACCGATCCTGTACCTCCTATGCACTCGTGATATCCCACAAACAAACGATACAATAGTTGCACAACAATAGAGGAAACAAATATCAAATTACAAAGCGCTCTTAACGAGGTTAATGAATGGACTAAATCCTGGCGGATTGCACTTAATGAGAGCAAATCGACCCATGTAGATTTTTCGTATAAAAGGACAAACAATTTACCTGTATTTCTAAGTACGGTTCGAGTCCCATTTGCAAATGAAGCGAAATATCTCGGTATGACACTCGATGCAAAATTAAAATGGAAGTCGCATGTAAAAAAGAAATGCGAAGCACTTAAGAATAAATACAGAGAACTATACTGGTTGCTTGGAAAATATTCGAAGCTTAACCTTGATAACAAGCTGATATTATACAAGCAAGTTCTAAAACCGGTTTGGACATATGGTATACAACAATGGGGTTGTACCAGTGAAACGAATCTAAATATTTTACAAACTTTTGAAAACAATATGTTAAGATCATTCGTCAATGCGCCGTGGTACGTAAGGAACGAAGATCTACGCAGAGATCTGGGTATTCCCGCGGTTAAAGATGAAACAAAAAATTTTGCACGAAAACATAAAAAACGTTTATTAGGACACGTTAACACAACAGTCCTAAAAATTCTTGACGAAACAAATATATTGCGGCGTCTTCAAAGAACTAAACCCTTAGATTTGGCCCGATGATAACAAACCGTGCTATAAATTGCGGAAAAGGCAGGAACTCTCAAAGGAGAGCTACCTGCCAAACATATTATAAACTCTTGATAAAAACATATGAGAAGGCTACAATCCGCTGTGCGGATCGTTGAATACCCTATCCCATCCTATCCATAAAACTAAAATACCCAAAAAAGTGGACATGGCTAAAAACACGATGTGGATAAATAGAAAAAATGATATAGTGACAACAAATTCTTCAGACTGCTTACAAAACACTTTAACGGTTCTACAAAAGACAAGGTTTTCTCTTGCATATGTTATGGGGTAGTGTATAAAAATGGTTTTTATATAAAAACGCCCCCAAAAAGTGGGCGTGGGTTAAAATGATATATAGAAGAAATGTTCATATTAATAATGTTAATGATTCTGCATCAAAATTTTTTTCGAAAAATTTAAAATTTGACCGAAAACAGTTTTTTATTGAAAACGCCCCCAAAAAGTGGGCGTGGCAAAAAACTTTATATGGACGAAATATAGATATTAATATTGTCTAAATATGTTGTTCAGAAACTTTTTTAAAATTCCTTACGGTTTGGTCAAAAACTGAGTTTTTCTTAAAAGGGGGCGTGGCAGTGGGCGGATTTCAAAAATTTTTACACTTGTTCTGTAGGCAGAGACGAGGATCCTATATACCAAATTTCATTATCCTAGCTCAAAATTTAAGGCCTAAAAATCGGTGACGTACAGACGGACGGACGGACGGACGGACGGACGGACAGACAGACATGGCTTAATCGACTCAGCTAGCGATTCTGAGTCGATCCATATACTTTGAGGTATATGTAGCAAAATTATTTCTCTATGTTACAAACTAAGTATCAAAACTAATATACCCCTATGGGATAGGGTATAAAAATTGCTGGATAAGTCGAATACTTAGTTGCAATAGAAAAACAAAATGGGTGGTGGTTTTAGTGAGTAAAAATCTCACACTACTTTCGATCTGTCATCCGTCTTGATCACACGTCCTGTCTCTATGTTCTCAAAGTCTAGCAGTTTAATCGTCTATTGTCTTCCGTCCAACATAACAAATTTAAAATACATAAACTTAATAATAACCGTCGGCTACCACCCCCCTCAGTAATAAAAAAAAAAATCCCCAAATAAAATAATTATTAAACTAATAATACCAGAAGCCCTTCCGCGCGCGAATCTGTTAAAAAATCCATCAGTGAATGTGTAGTGCAGTGGTGCAGTGGAAGAAAGTCGCACAAAAGAAAATAAACAAAAACAAACAACAACAACATCAGACAACGTGTGGTAATCCCTCCCGCCCCATTCCATCTCGTTAGCTGTTGACTGTGCTTGGCTAATGCAAGTGCCGTATGATTCTATTTTCATGCGTGCACTTGCATTGGCGGAGCATAAGCATCATCAGGCGAATAGCGGGTCGTGAGTGAATATTTAGTTGGGTGACCAAAGCAAATTGTCATACGGGCATAACACCTATAACAAATTGTTATTGGAATCCAAACGTTACAATTTCACTTCACGGCTTTGCTTAGTTGGCGTCGGAGTTGTGCTTTATATATTTTTGAAAATTGTAATGGATAGGAATTTTAGAGTAGACGTTATCAATATTCGTGGGTAAAGGTCGAATCTCTTTTCGGCTTACGTCCACATTTCAAAATATAAACCAGCTGTTTTGGCGCTTTGTGAAACACAGGTGGGCGAAAACTCTGATACTTCAGATCTTAGTCTACCTGGATATAACTTAGTGCCATTATTCTTCTCTCATCGCGGCCTCGCCATTTATATACGTAGTGATGTAGCCTACCAACTTCAACAGCAATACGGCCAATGTTCCAATCCGGAATTTAATTTTATATGGCTGAAATTCCATGTCCGTAGACAATTAATTCACTACTGTTTCATTTATAGAAGCCCAAACCTGGATAGCAAATCAACTTTTAACGAGTTTGATGCGCTATCTGACTCCATCTCAAGAATTGTATCCCTACACCCTCGCACTGAAATCGTCATTACGGGCGATTTCAATGTACACAATTCTTCGTGGCTTCGACACTCTGGACAGTCAACACCCGAAGGAAGGTATGTCGAGATCTTTGCTGACATAAATAACTTAACTCAGCTTGTAAATGAGCCAACGCGCATTCCTGATATCGATGGTCAAGCCGCCAACACCCTGGACTTGTTTTTAACATCTCACCCTGACAAATACACCATAAATGTATTATCGCCTCTAGGCACGTCAGACCACTGTATCGTATCAGCTAATTTCTCGTACTCCAACCACATAGTTAAAGAACAAATTCCTAAAAGAACTGTATGGCATTACGAGAAAGCCAACTGGGAAGCTCTAAACGGTTTCTTTAAGAATTTTAACTGGTCATTATGCTTCCTCGATAATGACGTGGATGCTACGGCTGATGCGATAACTAACATCATTCTCCTGGGTATGAAAACCTATATCCCTCACCGGATAAAGAGTATCAAACCGAAGGTAAACGGGTGGTATGACTCGAGCTGTAAAGAGGTTGTTAGGGTGAAAGAGTTATGTTTTCGGTCATATAAAGCCAACCCAACTGAGGATAACCGTTTAAAATTCAAACGAGCCAGAAATGACTGCAATGCCCACATTAAGCGTGTCAAATTCTTCCACGACCAAAAGTTGAGGCAAAAAATTCTACTATGTCCCAAAGGTAGTAAAAACTTTTGGTCGTTTGTAAAAAACATTAAGAATTCGACCTCATCTTCCATCCCAACGCTCATTTACAATGACATTCCAGCTGTCACCTCTCTAGACAAAGCCAATCTGCTCGCTGCTCATTTTGCAGCCAATTCAACGCTGCCAGATTGTGCCCAGTCTCCCCCTGTACTAGAGAACGTAGAACATTCTATGGGACCAATCCACTTTCGTACTCGTACAGTCGCAAGAGTATTAATCGATCTTGACATACACAAATCGTCTGGTCCAGATGGTATCTCCCCCATAATTCTGAAGAGGTGTTCTTCAACGCTGGCAAAACCACTGCGTAAGCTTTTCCATCTTTCCTATTCATCAGGACTCTTTCCGAGTCGATGGAAAACTGCATTTGTACAGCCCGTTCCCAAAAAAGGCGAATCTTCTTCTCTCTCCAACTACCGACCAATTGCACTTACCTCCCTTCTTTCTAAGGTCATGGAAACGCTGATAAACCGTCAGCTTATGAAATATCTTGAATCACGAAAACTCCTCAATGACCGACAATTTGGTTTTCGTAGCAACAGGTCCACTGGTGATTTGATGTCATATCTCACCGAAAAGTGGAACCAATCAATCCACCTTGGTGGCGAAAACAAGATCGTTGCAGTTGATATTTCAAAGGCATTTGACAGGGTTTGGCATCAAGCCCTTTTGTCGAAAATGCGTGCTTTTGGTATCGATGATACTCTTCTTCAATGGATTATAAAATACCTCTCGAAACGTTCAATTCAAGTAGTTTTGGACGGTTTCAAGTCTGCTACTCACCAAATAAATGCTGGTGTTCCCCAAGGCTCAGCTTTGTCTCCGACACTCTTCCTCACTTTTATTAATGACCCATTGTCTGCAACTTCTAATCCAATCCATTCCTTCGCTGATGACAAATATGGTCTTTATGGTCATAAAGTATTGAAAATGACGTTGTTACAACACATTGTTCCGAAGGTTAATCAAATTCTTTTATGGTTCGACAAAAAACAACGTTTTTCCTTGCAATGCCTTGGGGTATTGCATACGAATGGTTTTTGTAAGAAAACGCCCCAAAAAGTGGGCGTGGCTTAAAATGGTCTATTGACGAAATGTTGGTATTAATACTGCCAATAATTGTGAATAAAAATTTTTTTCGAAAATTTTAAAATTTGACCAAAAAATATTTTTTATAAAAAACGGACCCAAAAAGTGGGCATGGCAAAAAACTTTATACTGACGAAATATAGATATTACGATTCTCTAAAACTGCTCCTCAGACACTTTTTTCAAATTCCTTACGGTTCAAAAAAAAATTTGATGTACAATCATTGGTAGTATTAATATGAACATTTCGTCCATAGACCATTTTAACCCACGCCCACTTTTTGGGGGCGTTTTCTTACAAAAGAACATATGAGAGGCTACAATCCGCTGTGCGGATCGTTGAATACCCTATCCCATCCCATCTTTAAAATAATACCCTCAAAATGTGGACTTTATGGCGATAAAATACAGAAAATGACATTGTCACAATATATTGCTCAGAGAGTTTAGCAAAACCTTTTGTGGTTCGACAAAAAACAACGTTTTTATACCCTATCCCATAGGGGTATATTAGTTTTGATACTTAGTTTGTAACATAGAGAAATAATTTAGCTACATATACCTCAAAGTATATGGATCGACTCAGAATCGCTAGCTGAGTCGAATTAGCCATGTCTGTCTGTCCGTCCGTCCGTCCGTCCGTCTGTCTGTTCGTCACCGATTTTTGGGCCTTAAATTTTGAGCTAGGATAATGAAATTTGGTATATAGGATCCTTGTGCGAGTCACCAGAACAAGTGTAAAATTTTTTGAAATCCGCCCACTGCCACGCCCCCTTTTTAGAAAAACTTATTTTTTGGCCAAACCGTAAGGAATTTCAAAAAAGTGTCTGAGCAGGATATTTAGACAATCCTAATATCTATATTTCGTTTATACAAAGTTTTTTGCCACGCCCACTTTTTGGGGGCGTTTTTAGTAAAAAACGCTTATTGTCCAAATTTTAAAACTTTCGAAAAAATTTTTGATGCAAATACTTCCGCAATGGTAATATAAACATTTTGTCCATAGATCATTTTCACCTACGCCCACATTTTGGGGGCGTTTTCTTACAAAAACCATTTGTGTACCCCATCCCAAGGCATTAGCAATAGAAATACGTTGTTTTTTGTCGAACCACAAAAGATTTTGAGAAACTGTCTGAGCAATATATTGTGACAATGTCATTTTCTGTATTTCATCGCCATAAAGCCTATATTTTGAGGATATTAATTTAAAGGATGGGATGGGATAGGGTATTCAACGATCCGCATAGCGGATTGTAGCCTCTCATATGTTCATTATTTATGATCGTGTAATACAGTCGAACTAGGTAAAAGATCTTTATATTTATACCCTATCCCATAGGGGGTTATATTAGTTTTGATACTTAGTTTGTAACATAGAGAAATAATTTTGCTACATATACCTCAAAGTATATGGATCGACTCAGAATCGCTAGCTGAGTCGAATTAGCCATGTCTGTCTGTCCGTCCGTCCGTCCGTCTGTCTGTTCGTCACCGATTTTTGGGCCTTAAATTTTAAGCTAGGATAATGAAATTTGGTATAAAGGATCCTCGTCCGTGCCACCAGAACAAGTGTAAAAATTTTTGAAATCCGCCCACTGCCACGCCCCCTTTTTAGAAAAACGTATTTTTTGGCCAAACCATAAGGAATTTTGAAAAACTTTCTGAACAACATATTTAGACAATCTGAATATCTGTATTTCGTTCATACAAAGTTTTTTGCCACGCCCACTTTTTGGGGGCGTTTTTAATTATAAACGTTTTTCGGTCAAATTTTAAAATTTTCGAAAAAACTTTTGATGCAGAATCATTAGTAATATAAATATGAACATTTCGTCCATAGACCATTTTAACCCACCCCCACTTTTTGGGGTCGTTTTTTATAAAAAACATATGAGAGGCTACAATCCGCTGTGCGGGTCGTTGAATACCCTATCCCATCCCACCTTAAAATTAATATCCTCAAAATATAGGCCTCATGGCGACGAAATACATAAAATGACATTGTCACAATATATTGCTCAGACAGTTTATCAAAATCTTTTGTGTTTCGACAAAAAACAACGTATTTCTATTGCTAATGCCTTGGGATGGGGCAATCAAATGGTTTTTGTAAGAAAACGCCCCCAAAATGTGGGCGTAGCTGAAAATGATCTATAGACAAAATGTTTATATTACCATTGCGGAAGTATTTGCATCAAAAATTTTTTCGAAAGTTTTAAAATTTGGACGAAAAGCGTTTTTTGCTAAAAACGCCCCCAAAAAGTGGGCGTGGCAAAAAACCTTGTATGAACGAAATATAGATATTAGGATTGTCTAAATATGCTGCTCAGACACTTTTTTGAAATTCCTTACCGTTTGGCTTTTAACTACGTTTTTCTAAAAGGGGGCGTGGCAGTGGGCGGATTTCAAAAATGTTTACACTTGTTCTGCTTCGTCAGCCAAAGAGTCTATATACCAAATTTCAACACTCTAGCTCAAAATTTAAGGCCCAAAAATCGGTGACACACAGACGGACGGACGGACAGACAGACATGGCTTAATCGACTTAGGTAGCGATTCTGAATCGATCCATATACTTTGAGGTATATGTATCGAAATTATTTCTCTATGTTACAAACTTAATGTCAAAACTAATATACCCCCCTATGGGATAGGGTATAAAAAAAATTTGTCAAGGGAAAAAGAGGATCCCACTTCACATGAAGATATATTGGCCTTCAGATGGCTTGACAATGCAGTTGTTACTGTCCTTACAAATTGCATTCCACTTGAGCCAGGCAAAACAAGCACCAGGTATTCAAGAGCTGATAAAAAGATTGTGCAACTTAACTTACCGGGGCCGATAGCAGCATATAATCAATATATGGGAGGTGTCGACATCTGTGATCAATTCCTGTCAACTTACAGAACACATATAAGAACAAAAAAGTGGTGGTGGCCTTTCTTTGGATGGGCTATAGATATATCTTGTGTTCAAGGTTGGCTTTTGTATAGAAGATTGGGTAACAACATTCCATTGCTGGAATTCAGACGACAGTGTGCACTATATATATTGCAGAGCTTCGCTATACCAAAAAATCGAAATGGACCTAGCACTTCCACGGCACCAAACTCAGTTTTGAATTTCATCAGAACAGACAGGAAGGATCATGTTGTTACAAGGGGCGATTCCAAAAACAGGCGCTGTAAGAAATGTTCAAAACGGACTATTTTTCTTTGCAAAAAATGCAATGTTCCATTGCACACGACTGATTGTTTTGAAGAATTTCATAGTTCTAATTAAATCGTTCCATTTCATTACTACTTAATTTTATGATAACTCCGTAAAAAATAAAGATTGGTACAGTTATAACGTTTTTATACCCTATCCCATAGGGGGGTATATTAGTTTTGATACTTAGTTTGTAACATAGAGAAATAATTTTGCTACATATACCTCAAAGTATATGGATCGACTCAGAATCGCTAGCTGAGTCGAATTAGCCATGTCTGTCTGTCCGTCCGTCCGTCCGTCCGTCCGTCTGTCTGTTCGTCAGCGGTTTTTGGGCCTTAAATTTTGAGCTAGGATAATGAAATTTGGTATATAGGATCCTCGTCCGTGCCTCCAGAACAAGTGTAAAAATTTTTGAAATCCGTCCACTGCCACGCCCCCTTTTTAGGAAAACTTATTTTTTGGCCAAACTGTAAGGAATATCAAAAAAGTGTCTGAGTAGCATATTTAGACAATCCTAATATCTATATTTCGTTCATACAAAGTTTTTTGCCACGCCCACTTTTTGGGGGCGTTTTTAGTAAAAAACGCTTTTTGTCCAAATTTTAAAACTTTCGAAAAAAATTTTGATGCAAATACTTCCGAAATGGTAATATAAACATTTTGTACAAGATCATTTTCACCTACGCCTACATTTTGGGGGCGTTTTCTTACAAAAACCATTTGTATACCCCATCCCAAGGCATTAGCAATAGAAATACGTTGTTTTTTGTCGAACCACACAAGATTTTGAGAAACTGTCTGAGCAATATATTGTGAGAATGTCATTTTCTGTATTTCATCGCCATAAGGCCTATATTTTGAGGATATTAATTTAAAGGATGGGATGGGATAGGGTATTCAACGATCCGCATAGCGGATTGTAGCCTCTCATATGTTTGTATTGCATAATATGCCTTGGGGTAGGGCAAACAAATGGTTTTTGTAGGAAAACGCCCCCAAAATGTGGGCGTAGGTGAAAATGACCAACAGACAAAATGTTTATATTACAATTGCGGAAGCATTTGCATCAAACATTTTTTCGAAAGTTTTAAAATTTGGACAAAAAGCGTTTTTTTACTAAAAACGCCCCCAAAAAGTGGGCGTGGCAAATTTATGGACGAAATTTAGATATTAGGATTCTCTAAATATGCTGCTAAGACAGTTTTTCAAAATTCCTTACGGTTTGGCTTAAAACTACGTTTTTCTAAAAGGGGGCGTGGCAGTGGGCGGATTTCAAAAATGTTATCCATATACATTGAGGTATATGTATCGAAATTATTTCTCTATGTTACAAACTTAATGTCAAAACTAATATACCCCCCTATGGGATAGGATATTAACATATGAGATGCTACAACCCGCTGTGCGGATCGTTGATCATCCTATCCCATCCCATCCTTAAAATTAATATCCTCAAAATATAGGCCTTATGGCGATGAAATACAGAAAATGACATTGTCACAATATATTGCTCAGACAGTTTATCAAAATCTTTTGTGGTTCGACAAAAAACCAACGTATTTCTATTGCTAATGCCTTGGGATGGGGTATACAAATGGGTTTTGTAAGAAAACGCCTCCAAACTGTGGGCGTAGGTGAAAATGATCTATTAACAAAATGTTTATATTGCCATTGCGGAAGTATTTGCATCAACATTTTTTTCGAAAGTTTTAAAATTTGGTCAAAAAACGTTTTTTACTAAAACGTCCCCAAAAAGTGGGCAAAAAACTTTGTATTGACGAAATATAGATATTAGGAGTGTCTAAATATGCTACTCAGACACTTTTTTGAAATTCCTTACGGTTTGGCCTAAAACTACGTGTTTCAGAATAATGGGTTGTATTTATTTTCAAATGGTTAAGTAACCAGGTAAAAAAGGCAATTACTATTTTAATTGTAATTTAATTTAATGTAATGTAATAGTGCTTACACACCGAATCATAAACTGAGTTTTCGGCGAAAAGTTTACGTAAACCACTGGATGCTTTCACACCGACTCTGACCAAGTTTCGTTTGACATTTCAATCAGCTATGAATTGTGATACTAGCTGCAACATTTGTGTATGAAAATATTGTAATTGAATAATAAAATGAATTCTAATATAATCAAACTAATATTAGCATTTGAAGTTCAAAATGAAACAAATCTAAAGATTTTGACAGCAGTTTTTGACTCTCAAGCCCGCCGCTTGTTTTGTTTATACCCTATCCCATAGGGGGGTATATTAGTTTTGATACTTAGTTTGTAACATAGAGAAATAATTTTGCAACACTTACCTCAAAGTATATGGATCGACTCAGAATCGCTAGCTGAGGCGAATTAGCCATGTCTGTCTGTCCGTCCGTCCGTCCGTCCGTCTGTCTGTTCGTCAGCGGTTTTTGGGCCTTAAATTTTGAGCTAGGATAATGAAATTTGGTATATAGGATCCTCGTCCGTGCCACCAGAACAAGTGTAAAAATTTTTGAAATCCGCCCACTGCCACGCCCCCTTTTTAGGAAAACTTATTTTTTGGCCAAACCGTACGGAAATTCAAAAAAGTGTCTGAGTAGCATATTTAGACAATCCTAATATCTATATTTCGTTCATACAAAGTTTTTTGCTTTTTTTTGTTTTTTACAAAGCTTTTTGGGGGCGTTTTTAGTAAAAAACTCATTTTGTCCAAATTTTAAAACTTTCGAAAAAAATTTTGATGCAAATACTTCCGAAATGGTAATATAAACATTTTGTCCATAGATCATTTTCACCTACGCCCACATTTTGGGGGCGTTTTCTTACAAAAACCATTTGTATACCCCATCCCAAGGCATTAGCAATAGAAATACGTTGTTTTTTGTCGAACCACACAAGATTTTGAGAAACTGTCTGAGCAATATATTGTGACAATGTCATTTTCTGTATTTCATCGCCATAAGGCCTATATTTTGAGGATATTAATTTAAAGAATGGGATGGGATAGGGTATTCAACGATCCGCATAGCGGATTGTAGCCTCTCATATTATTTCATCTGGTGTGTAAATTTCTGAAAAAAAAACATTTGTTTTGACAGCGAGTTCATCAGCTGTTTTGTGGGACGTGTGGAACACGTGTAGAATGTATGAAAAGGTGTGTTCTTTCCAACAACCTGCAACGTGATGACGTCTGCGAAGTGGTTATGAGAAGGTTACGTCGTAACCGACTAGGTTTTGAGAACTGACAATGTATGGGAAAACTCGGTTTTCGATGAAGGTTTCAGGTGTTTTTGCGAAAACTCAGTTTATGATTCGGTGTGTAAGTACTATAATTTAATACAATTTAATGATATACAATGATTTTTTTACCAATTGTTAACTCAAGATGTGTACTGCTTAACGATTCGATTCCAAGAGAACAGCTTTAACAAAAAATTTTAGCAGCAAGCGTAACGAAAGTGAGCACAAAAAGGAATGGTATCAAACACGAGTGAAAATTGGTAACTGTGTTAACAATAGGTTTTGTGCATACTACTAACAACATATCTATATATAACTGCATGGATTTCAGCTATTGAGTTAAAGCAAAACATAGTGTATGATTTTCATGTTTTCGGTTGAGAATTAAGGTTGATTAATCCTGAACAGCCCGCCCCGCCTGGAACGGGTTTCAGGACATGGGTACTAGTGCCAGTTTGGTAATTGGACGAACAAAGCTTCCACCGCTCGTATTTACTGTTGCAACTCGTACTCGACCATCGGCTCCTTGAGTTTTTGCTTCGATCTTTCCAAGTAGCCGCTTTGTTGGCGGAAGATTTGGCTCCTTAACAATGACAAGGTCTCCTGGCTTAAGATTTAAGGTTGGCCGTTTTCATTTTGGACGTTCTTGAAGTGTTGTGATGTATTCCATATGCCACCGTTTCCAAAATCCTTGGACCATATTTTGGAGGTGATTCCAGTGACCGAGTCGGTTGCCTGGAGTGTTTAAAGTGGTTGGCTCTGGCACAGCAATAAATGGTTCACCTATAATGAAATGAGCTGGCGTTAGAGGGTTTAAGTCATGATCTGATATAACACAAAGATTTCCTGAAACGATATATAAACCATGCTTTTGGTTAGCTGTGATCAACAACGTACCGGTTTGGCTGTACAATTTCGCCTGGTCGCGTTGAATACGACCTTGATGCTGTTACCTGTCGCTTTGCTTACCGAGATGAGGTTTTCATTTAAGTCGGGTATATACAGTGTGCTGAATGATTTTATTTCTTTTCCCACATTGCTAAGGTACGATGGCAATACTGCGGTTCCGATTCCTACAATTTTCACTTGCTGACCATTACCTAAAGTCACGTAGGCATCCTTTTTCCACATTTCAAGTTCTTCAAACGAAGACTTCGTCGAGCACATATGCGAAGTAGCTCCGGAATCAAGGCACCAGGCTATGTCGTCAGTTGACACCTTGAGTACAGACTCTTCTGTTATTGTGAACCCATATTCCGCTCCGTCTGTGGTACTCGATTGTGCTGTTTTTGCCTTTTCTTTATTCTGGAAACAATCTTTCGCCATATGACCTTTTTCCCCACACACGCGGCAATTAAATGGAAACGATCTACTGGTGTTATTATAGTTCGTCGTTTTTTTCGATTTATTTTTACATTTACTATACAACGCTGTGCTTGGTTATCCGTTTGCTTCTTTCTTCCTATCGCTTACTTCCAAAAGTCTTGTGCACACAACATCAACCTCCGGGTATTTGCTTTGGGTGTCGAATGCAGCTTGAACATCTTTGTACTCGTCAGACAGTCCGTCAAGGAGTACAACCACTAACAAATCCTTATCTAGCGTCGCCTCCATTTCCTGTAGTTTATTGACGGTTGTCTTAAATTCACGAATGAATTCGTCCATGCTCTGGTTCATTTCCATCTTCATATTGATGAGACGCCTGAATTCTTCCGCCTTTTGTCTGGGTCCCTTGCGATCGTGGGTTTCACCTAGGAATTTCCAAATGTCTTTAGACAGTTTTTTGTCTTTTACGAGTGAAACAATACTCGGCTCTATTGCTAGAAGCAGCTCCGCCCTTGCGTCCATATCTTCGTCGTCCCAAGTTTGTTGTTCAGTTTCATCTTCCGGTCTTTCTATTTTTCCGTGGACGTAACCAGCAAGTCTCGCTTTGTGAAGAATTGCTTCCATTTGTGGCTTCCAAGAAGCGAAGTTTTCTCCATTGAAGAGTTGAATGCGACCTAGCATGTTCGTGCTCATTGTTTGAGGTTATAAATTGGGGAATCCACGATTAATGAACTGGAGAATATCCTTGATATATTGTTTGAAGTTTAATGAAGTCTGGGCCCATTACCTGTAGAGAAAAACGAGCGATTTAAATAATATTTTAGAATTACTTTATTTAGACTTCCTTAGTCTCCAGAATGCAAAAACGAATAGAGTGAAGAAGTGCTGCGACATTTGACAGGAGGAAAACAATTCATGAAGTTGACAGCTGTGAGTTAAGGTATAGCTACATTGACTCTTATATCATCAACAAAAACCAAATGTACAAACGTATGCTCAAGCTACAGTATCCAATAACGCCCAAAAAAATATCTCACCTGACCCAGTTTCAAATGTATTTTTGATTATCCTTTCAAAACTTGAGGAACAAAGCATAACGAATAAACTTATTTTTGACAGGCTCGTTAAGCTCGAAAATAGTATTCGCAATAGCAGAACCCCAACTTTAACATGAATAGATTGCTTAAAATTCTTACGTGGAATGCCAATGGCCTTTGGCAAAAACTTGGAGAACTTGAATCATTTATGCAGGAATAAGATATAGACATCTGTTTAATATCCGAAACTCACGAAAAGAGTAATTCGAACTTAAAAATTAAAGGTTACCCCGACTATCATGCTCTACATCCATCGAATAAGGCTAGAGGTGGAGCCTCACTATATATAAAAGAGTGTATCGAACATTCGATTGATCTTAAATTAGAAATCGAAACATATGAGATGGCTACAATCCGCTGTGCGGATCGTTGAATACCCTATCCCATCCTATCTGTAAAACTAAAATCCCCAAAAAGTGGACATGGCTAAAAACACGATGTGGATAAAATAAAGAAAAACATATGAGAGGCTACAATCCGCTATGCGGATCGTTGAATACCCTATCCCATCCCATCCTTTAAATTAATATCCTCAAAATATAGGCCTTATGGCGATGAAAAACAGAAAATGACATTGTCACAATATATTGCTCAGACAGTTTCTCAAAATCTTTTGTGGTTCGACAAAAAACAACGTATTTCTATTGCTAATGCCTTGGGATGGGGTATACAAATGGTTTTTGTAAGAAAACGCCCCCTAAATGTGCGCGTAGGTGAAAATGATCTATAGACAAAATGTTTATATTACCATTGCGGAAGTATTTGCATCAAAATTTTTTTCGAAAGTTTTAAAATTTGGACAAAAAACGCTTTTTACTAAAAACGCCCCCAAAAAGTGGGCGTGGCGAAAAACTTTGTATGGACGAAATATAGATATAAGGGATTGTCTAAATATGTTGCAAACACACTTTTTTTGAAATTCCTTACGGTTTGGCTTAAAACAACGTTTTTTCTAAAAGGGGGCGTGGCAGTGGGCGGATTTTAAAAATTTTTACACTTGTTCTGGTGACTCGGCCAAGGATCCTATATACCAAATTTCATTATCCTAGCTCAAAATTTAAGGCCCAAAAATCGGTGACGAATAGACAGACGGACGGACGGACGGACGGACAGACAGACATGGCTAATTCGACTCAGCTAGCGATTCTGAGTCGATTCATATACTTTGAGGTATATGTAGCTAAATTATTTCTCTATGTTACAAACTAAGTATCAAAACTAATATACCCCTATGGGATAGGGTATAATGACATGGTGACAACAAATTCTTCAGACTGCTTATAAAACATATTAGAGGGTACAATCCGCTATGCGGATCGTTGAATACCCTATCCCATCCCATCCTTTAAATAAATATCCTCAAAATATAGGCCTTACGGCGATGAAATACAGAAAATGACATTGTCACAATATATTGCTCAGACAGTTTCTCAAAATCTTTTTTGGTTCGACAAAAAACAACGGTTTTCTATTGCTTATGCCTTGGGATGGGGTATACAAATGGTTTTTGTAAGAAAACGCCCCCAAAATGTGGGCGTAGGTGAAAATGATCTATAGACAAAATGTTTATATTACTATTGCGGAAGTATTTGCATCAAAAATTTTTTCGAAAGTTTTAAAATTTGGACATAAAGCGTTTTTTACTAAAAACGCCCCCAAAAAGTGGGCGTGGCAAAAAACTTTGTATGAACGAAATATAGATATTAGGATTGTCTAAATATGCTGCTCAGACACTTTTTGAAATTTCTTACGGTTCGGCCAAAAAATAAGTTTTCCTAAAAAGGGGGCGTGGCAGTGGGCGGATTTCAAGAATGTTTACACTTGTTCTGGTGGCACGGACGAGGATCCTATATACCAAATTTCATTATCCTAGCTCAAAATTTAAGGCCCAAAAATCGGTGACGAATAGACAGACGGACGGACGGACGGACGGACAGACAGACATGGCTAATTCGACTCAGCTAGCGATTCTGAGTCGATCCATATACTTTGAGGTATATGTAGCTAAATTATTTCTCTATGTTACAAACTAAGTATCAAAACTAATATACCCCCCTATGGGATAGGGTATAATAACTTTTACGGTTCTACAAAAGACAATATTTATACCCTATCCCATATGGGTATATTAGTTTTGATACTTAGTTTGTAACATAGAGAAATAATTTTGCTACATATACCTCAAAGTATATGGATCGACCCAGAATCGCTAGCTGAGTCGATTAAGCCATGTCTGTCTGTCCGTCCGTCCGTCTGTACGTCACCGATTTTTAGGCCTTAAATTTTGAGCTAGGATAATGTAATTTGGTATATAGGATCCTCGTCTCTGCCTACAGAACAAGTGTAAAAATTTTTGAAATCCGCCCACTGCCACGCCCCCTTTTAAGAAAAACTCAGTTTTTGACCAAACCGTAAGGAATTTCAAAAAAGTTTCTGAACATTATATTTAGACAATATTAATATCTATATTTCGTCCATATAAAGTTTTTTGCCACGCGCAATTTTTGGGGGCGTTTTCAATAAAAAACTGTTTTCGGTCAAATTTTAAATTTTTCAAAAAAAATTTTGATGCAGAATCATTAACATTATTAATATGAACATTTCGTCTATATACCATTTTAACTCACGCCCACTTTTTGGGGGCGTTTTTATATATAAAACATATGAGAAGGCTACAATCCGCTGTGCGGATCGTTGAATACCCTATCCCATCCTATCCATAAAACTAAAATCCCCAAAAAAGGGGGCATGGCTAAAAACACGATGTGGATAAAATAGAAAAAATGATATAGTGACAACAAGTTCTTCAGACTGCTTACAAAACAATTTTGCGGTTCTACAAAAGACAAGGTTTTCTCCTGCATATGTAATGGGGTAGTGTATAAAAATGGTTTTTATATAAAAACGCCCCCAAAAAGTGGGCGTGGGTTAAAATGGTATATAGACGAAATGTTCATATTAATAATGTTAATGATTCTGCATCAAAATTTTTTTCGAAAAATTTAAAATTTGACCGAAAACAGTTTTTTATTGAAAACGCCCCAAAAAGTGGGCGTGGCAAAAAACTTTATATGGAAGAAATATAGATATTAATATTGTCTAAATATGTTGTTCAGAAACTTTTTTAAAATTCCTTACGGTTTGGTCAAAAACTGAGTTTTTCTTAAAAGGGGGCGTGGCAGTGGGCGGATTTCAAAAATTTGTACACTTGTTCTGTAGGCAGAGACGAGGATCCTATATACCAAATTTCATTATCCTAGCTCAAAATTTAAGGTCTAAAAATCGGTGACGTACAGACGGACGGACGGACGGACGGGCGGACGGACAGACAGACATGGCTTAATCGACTCAGCTAGCGATTCTGAGTCGATCCATATACTTTGAGGTATATGTAGCTAAATTATTTCTCTATGTTACAAACTAAGTATCAAAACTTATATACCCCCCTATGGGATAGGGTATAACCATTTTTATGCAAGAGAAAACCTTGTCTTTTGTAGAACCGTTAAAGTGTTTTGTAAGCAGTCTGAAGAATTTGTTGTCACTATATCATTTTTTCTATTTATCCACATCGTGTTTTTAGCCATGCCCCCTTTTTTGGGGATTTTAGTTTTATGGATAGGATGGGATAGGGTATTCAACGATCCGCACAGCGGATTGTAGCCTTCTCGTATGTTTTCTCCTGCATATGTTATGGGGTAGTGTATAAAAACAGAATCCGTCTGTACGTCACCGATTTTTAGGCCTTAAATTTTGAGCTAGGATAATGAAATTTGGTATATAGGATCCTCGTCTCTGCCTACAGAACAAGTGTAAAAATTTTTGAAATCCGCCCACTGCCACGCCCCCTTTTAAGAAAAACTCAGTTTTTGACCAAACCGTAAGGAATTTCAAAAAAGTTTCTGAACATTATATTTAGACAATATTAATATCTATATTTCGTCCATATAAAGTTTTTTGCCACGCGCAATTTTTGGGGGCGTTTTCAATAAAAAACTGTTTTCGGTCAAATTTTAAATTTTTCAAACAAAATTTTGATGCAGAATCATTAACATTATTAATATGAACATTTCGTCTATATACCATTTTAACTCACGCCCACTTTTTGGGGGCGTTTTTATATATAAAACATATGAGAAGGCTACAATCCGCTGTGCGGATCGTTGAATACCCTATCCCATCCTATCCATAAAACTAAAATCCCCAAAAAAGGGGGCATGGCTAAAAACACGATGTGGATAAAATAGAAAAAATGATATAGTGACAACAAGTTCTTCAGACTGCTTACAAAACAATTTTGCGGTTCTACAAAAGACAAGGTTTTCTCCTGCATATGTAATGGGGTAGTGTATAAAAATGGTTTTTATATAAAAACGCCCCCAAAAAGTGGGCGTGGGTTAAAATGGTATATAGACGAAATGTTCATATTAATAATGTTAATGATTCTGCATCAAAATTTTTTTCGAAAAATTTAAAATTTGACCGAAAACAGTTTTTTATTGAAAACGCCCCAAAAAGTGGGCGTGGCAAAAAACTTTATATGGAAGAAATATAGATATTAATATTGTCTAAATATGTTGTTCAGAAACTTTTTTAAAATTCCTTACGGTTTGGTCAAAAACTGAGTTTTTCTTAAAAGGGGGCGTGGCAGTGGGCGGATTTCAAAAATTTGTACACTTGTTCTGTAGGCAGAGACGAGGATCCTATATACCAAATTTCATTATCCTAGCTCAAAATTTAAGGTCTAAAAATCGGTGACGTACAGACGGACGGACGGACGGACGGGCGGACGGACAGACAGACATGGCTTAATCGACTCAGCTAGCGATTCTGAGTCGATCCATATACTTTGAGGTATATGTAGCTAAATTATTTCTCTATGTTACAAACTAAGTATCAAAACTTATATACCCCCCTATGGGATAGGGTATAACCATTTTTATGCAAGAGAAAACCTTGTCTTTTGTAGAACCGTTAAAGTGTTTTGTAAGCAGTCTGAAGAATTTGTTGTCACTATATCATTTTTTCTATTTATCCACATCGTGTTTTTAGCCATGCCCCCTTTTTTGGGGATTTTAGTTTTATGGATAGGATGGGATAGGGTATTCAACGATCCGCACAGCGGATTGTAGCCTTCTCGTATGTTTTCTCCTGCATATGTTATGGGGTAGTGTATAAAAATGGTTATACCCTATCCCATAGGGGTATATTAGTTTTGATACATAGTTTGTAACATAGAGAAATAATTTAGCTACATATACCTCAAAGTATATGGATCGACTCAGAATCGGTAGCTGAGTCGATTAAGCCATGTCTGTCCGTCCGTCCGTCCGTACGTCACCAGTTTTTGGGCCTTAAATTTTGAGCTAGAAAGATGAACTTTGGTACACGTGCTCTTTGTTGCTCCCAGCAGAACAAGTGTAAACATTTTTGAAATCCGCCCACTGCCACGCCCCCTTTTTAGAAAAACGTATTTTTTGGCCAAACTATAAGGAATTTTGAAAAAGTGTCTGAAAAGCGTAGTTAGACAATCGTAATATCTATATTTCGCTCATATAAAGTTTTTTGCCACGCCCACTTTTTGGGGGCGGTTTTAATAAAAAACATATGAGAAGGCTACAATCCGCTGTGCGGATCGTTGAATACCCTATCCCATCCTATCCATAAAACTAAAATACCCAAAAAAGTGGACATGGCTAAAAACACGATGTGGATAAATAGAAAAAATGATATAGTGACAACAAATTCTTCAGACTGCTTACAAAACACTTTAACGGTTCTACAAAAGACAAGGTTTTCTCTTGCATATGTTATGGGGTAGTGTATAAAAATGGTTTTTATATAAAAACGCCCCCAAAAAGTGGGCGTGGGTTAAAATGATATATAGAAGAAATGTTCATATTAATAATGTTAATGATTCTGCATCAAAATTTTTTTCGAAAAATTTAAAATTTGACCGAAAACAGTTTTTTATTGAAAACGCCCCCAAAAAGTGGGCGTGGCAAAAAACTTTATATGGACGAAATATAGATATTAATATTGTCTAAATATGTTGTTCAGAAACTTTTTTAAAATTCCTTACGGTTTGGTCAAAAACTGAGTTTTTCTTAAAAGGGGGCGTGGCAGTGGGCGGATTTCAAAAATTTTTACACTTGTTCTGTAGGCAGAGACGAGGATCCTATATACCAAATTTCATTATCCTAGCTCAAAATTTAAGGCCTAAAAATCGGTGACGTACAGACGGACGGACGGACGGACGGACGGACGGACGGACGGACGGACGGACAGACAGACATGGCTTAATCGACTCAGCTAGCGATTCTGAGTCGATCCATATACTTTGAGGTATATGTAGCAAAATTATTTCTCTATGTTACAAACTAAGTATCAAAACTAATATACCCCTATGGGATAGGGTATAAACATTTTACGGTCAAATTTTAAAATTTTCGAAAAAAATTTTGATGCAGAATAATTAGTAATATTAATATAAACATTTCATCTAAAGATCATTTTAGCCCCATTTTAGTATATGGATCGACCCAGAATCGCTAGCTGAGTCGATTAAGCCATGTCTGTCTGTCCGTCCGTCCGTCTGTACGTCACCGATTTTTAGGCCTTAAATTTTGAGCTAGGATAATGAAATTTGGTATATAGGATCCTCGTCTCTGCCTACAGAACAAGTGTAAAAATTTTTGAAATCCGCCCACTGCCACGCCCCCTTTTAAGAAAAACTCAGTTTTTGACCAAACCGTAAGGAATTTCAAAAAAGTTTCTGAACATTATATTTAGACAATATTAATATCTATATTTCGTCCATATAAAGTTTTTTGCCACGCGCAATTTTTGGGGGCGTTTTCAATAAAAAACTGTTTTCGGTCAAATTTTAAATTTTTCAAAAAAAATTTTGATGCAGAATCATTAACATTATTAATATGAACATTTCGTCTATATACCATTTTAACTCACGCCCACTTTTTGGGGGCGTTTTTATATATAAAACATATGAGAAGGCTACAATCCGCTGTGCGGATCGTTGAATACCCTATCCCATCCTATCCATAAAACTAAAATCCCCAAAAAAGGGGGCATGGCTAAAAACACGATGTGGATAAAATAGAAAAAATGATATAGTGACAACAAGTTCTTCAGACTGCTTACAAAACAATTTTGCGGTTCTACAAAAGACAAGGTTTTCTCCTGCATATGTAATGGGGTAGTGTATAAAAATGGTTTTTATATAAAAACGCCCCCAAAAAGTGGGCGTGGGTTAAAATGGTATATAGACGAAATGTTCATATTAATAATGTTAATGATTCTGCATCAAAATTTTTTTCGAAAAATTTAAAATTTGACCGAAAACAGTTTTTTATTGAAAACGCCCCAAAAAGTGGGCGTGGCAAAAAACTTTATATGGAAGAAATATAGATATTAATATTGTCTAAATATGTTGTTCAGAAACTTTTTTAAAATTCCTTACGGTTTGGTCAAAAACTGAGTTTTTCTTAAAAGGGGGCGTGGCAGTGGGCGGATTTCAAAAATTTGTACACTTGTTCTGTAGGCAGAGACGAGGATCCTATATACCAAATTTCATTATCCTAGCTCAAAATTTAAGGTCTAAAAATCGGTGACGTACAGACGGACGGACGGACGGACGGGCGGACGGACAGACAGACATGGCTTAATCGACTCAGCTAGCGATTCTGAGTCGATCCATATACTTTGAGGTATATGTAGCTAAATTATTTCTCTATGTTACAAACTAAGTATCAAAACTTATATACCCCCCTATGGGATAGGGTATAACCATTTTTATGCAAGAGAAAACCTTGTCTTTTGTAGAACCGTTAAAGTGTTTTGTAAGCAGTCTGAAGAATTTGTTGTCACTATATCATTTTTTCTATTTATCCACATCGTGTTTTTAGCCATGCCCCCTTTTTTGGGGATTTTAGTTTTATGGATAGGATGGGATAGGGTATTCAACGATCCGCACAGCGGATTGTAGCCTTCTCGTATGTTTTCTCCTGCATATGTTATGGGGTAGTGTATAAAAATGGTTATACCCTATCCCATAGGGGTATATTAGTTTTGATACATAGTTTGTAACATAGAGAAATAATTTAGCTACATATACCTCAAAGTATATGGATCGACTCAGAATCGGTAGCTGAGTCGATTAAGCCATGTCTGTCCGTCCGTCCGTCCGTACGTCACCAGTTTTTGGGCCTTAAATTTTGAGCTAGAAAGATGAAATTTGGTACACGTGCTCTTTGTTGCTCCCAGCAGAACAAGTGTAAACATTTTTGAAATCCGCCCACTGCCACGCCCCCTTTTTAGAAAAACGTATTTTTTGGCCAAACTATAAGGAATTTTGAAAAAGTGTCTGAAAAGCGTAGTTAGACAATCGTAATATCTATATTTCGCTCATATAAAGTTTTTTGCCACGCCCACTTTTTGGGGGCGGTTTTAATAAAAAACATTTTACGGTCAAATTTTAAAATTTTCGAAAAAAATTTTGATGCAGAATAATTAGTAATATTAATATAAACATTTCATCTAAAGATCATTTTAGCCCACGACCACTTTTTGGGGGCGTTTTCATACAAAAACCGTTTGTAAACCCTAACCCATAGCATATGCAGGAGGAAAACGATGTGTTTTGTCAAACAACAAAATATTCTGATAAACTGTTTGAACAATATATTGTTGTGACAATGTCATTTTCTATGTTAAAGGCTTATAAAGCCCACTTTTTGGAGATATTAATTTTAAGGATGGGATGGGATAGGGTATTCAACGATCCGCACAGCGGATTGAAGCCTTCTCATATGTTTATACCCTATCCCATAGGGGGGTATATTAGTTTTGATACATAGTTTGTAACATAGAGAAATAATTTTGCTACATATACCTCAAAGTATATGGATCGACTCAGAATCGCTAGCTGAGTCGAATTAGCCATGTCTGTCTGTCCGTCCGTCCGTCCGTCCGTCCGTGTGTCCGTCCGTCCGTCTGTCTGTTCGTCACCGATTTTTGGGCCTTAAATTTTGAGCTAGGATAATGAAATTTGGTATATAGGATCCTTGTCCGAGTCACCAGAACAAGTGTAAAAATTTTTGAAATCCGCCCACTGCCACGCCCCCTTTTTAGAAAAACGTAATTTTTAGCAAAACCGTAAAGAATTTTAAAAAAGTGTCTGAACAGCATATTTACAAAATCGTAATATCTATATTTCGTTCATATAAAGTTTTTTGCCACGCCCACTTTTTGGGGGCGTTTTCAATAAAAAAACTGTTTTCGGTCAAATTTTAAATTTTTCGAAAAAAATTTTGATGCAGAATCATTAACATTATTAATATGAACATTTCGTCTATATACCATTTTAACTCACGCCCACTTTTTGGGGGCGTTTTTATATATAAAACATATGAGAAGGCTACAATCCGCTGTGCGGATCGTTGAATACCCTATCCCATCCTATCCATAAAACTAGAATCCCCAAAAAAGTGGGCATGGCTAAAAACACGATGTGGATAAAATAAAAAAAATGATTTAGTGACAACAAATTCTTCAGGCTGCTTACAAAACACTTTTACGGTTCTACAAAAGACAAGGTTTTCTCCTGTATATGTTATGGGGGTAGTGTATAAAAATGGTTTTTATATAAAAACGCCCCCAAAAAGTGGGCGTGGGTTAAAATGGTATAAAGACGAAATGTTCATATTAATAATGTTAATGATTCTGCATCAAAATTTTTTTCGAAAAATTTAAAATTTGACCGAAAACAGTTTTTTTATTGAAAACGCCCCCAAAAAGTGGGCGTGGCAAAAAACTTTATATGAACGAAATATAGATATTACGATTTTGTAAATATGCTGTTCAGACACTTTTTTAAAATTCTTTACGGTTTTGCTAAAAATTACGTTTTTCTAAAAAGGGGGCGTGGCAGTGGGCGGATTTCAAAAATGTTTACACTTGTTCTGGTGACTCGGACAAGGATCCTATATACCAAATTTCATTATCCTAGCTCAAAATTTAAGGCCCAAAAATCGGTGACGAACAGACAGACGGACGGACGGACACACGGACGGACGGACGGACGGACGGACGGACGGACGGACGGACGGACGGACGGACGGACAGACAGACATGGCTAATTCGACTCAGCTAGCGATTCTGAGTCGATCCATATACTTTGAGGTATATGTAGCAAAATTATTTCTCTATGTTACAAACTATGTATCAAAACTAATATACCCCCCTATGGGATAGGGTATAAAAAAAAGTGTATGAATGCAAATTCATGGATTTGCAATAAAACAGTGTCTGTCGGGATTGATTCGCGAGTGAAAATTTTCGTGTAGAATTGCGTTCGTCGTGTGGTGGTGCACCGTCGTATCGGTGCAGTGAAAGCCATCTGCTTGTCTGGTAGCTGCACATAGGAAAGAACACGTACACAGCCTGCGTGAGTCTGGTGAGTCTGGTTCTTTATTTTAGTATAAGTGAGCAGTAAGCGAATGCAAGAGAGACCGATTTTTGGTAAAGTAGCCAAGCCAAAAATGACAGACAAGGAAGGATTACCGTTTGTTACGGATGATGGGGGATCGGTTGAAGCTGAAGGTGGCCGAAAGTCAAATCAAAGTGAACACCCCATCATCACTGTAGACGCGCTTAATGCATTACTGAATCTGGTCACGAGAAAAGAAAACAACGTTCGTGACTTGGCCGGATTTCCAAACTTTGATCCAGATCATTCCCGTGTTGATATTGTTCAGTGGTGTTCTGATATCAACACAAGGGTGGAAAGGGACAGTTTAAGGGATTTTGACATTGTTCCTCGCATAAGTGCGGCGTTGTTAGGACGGGCAAAGACATGGTACGAGAAATATGGCTACCAACACTATAGTTGGAATGATTTGCGACTATCATTGACACATGCTTTTTCAAGTGGCTCCGATATTATTGGTCAGCTTAGACAGGTGGCAAATACAGAGAGTAACAATTTCGACTCTTACACTGACTTTGTTATGGAGAAAGTGTCACAGATAAATCGTCTGCCCTTTGACATTCCCGAAGACAAGATCATTAAAATTGTGATTGGTTGTATAACGGATGTAAGTCTTCGTAATTCACTTACATTCGTTATGCCTCCAACTGTTCAGAGTCTGGTTAATAATTTGTCGTCGATTCTTGAGTCACCCAGACGTATAAGAGAATTTCAGAATCATCACGGTGATAATAAGCAAGGGGGAATAAAAATACCAAATTATAAAAGAATAAGTGCTGCTTCCTCATTCCCGTCCAAGCGACCAAGATTAGATTCGGAAAAGAAATGTTTTTGTTGTGGAACGTTGGGTCATATAAAAGCTAATTGTCCACAGTTAGGTCGTTCTTCTTCTACGATTAACGCTTCACAGAAAGCAAGGGCACAGACTGAAACAACTCCTGATTTAAAAAAGTGTACATTTTGTGGTAAGGCGGGTCATGATGAGAAAACATGCTGGGCGAAACAACGTGCGGAGAGGAAAACAGTGAATTTGTGCAAGGACGTTATGGCTCATGATAATGCTACGGTTGTTGTTATTAATGGTACTGTTCATCGATGCTTGCTAGACACGGGTTCAGATTGTTCTCTTATTCGTGCTGACGTTGCTTCAAAGCAAATGGCTCCTAGAACGACTCACCTGTTGTCGGTACAAGGTGTTGGTAAAGAACCAATTTTACTAACAGAGAAAATGGATCTTCTTGTAGAATTTGAAGAGATTATCGTGGAAGTAACTTTTCACATAATAGATCCCATTTATTTACGAAACGAACTGATAATTGGTAGGGATGTTTTGGATGACTCCAGTTTGGAAATCAAAGTAGACAGCGAAGGTTCCACAATTCAACGGAAGAAAATAACACCATGCTTTACATATTTAGTTACACCATATAACGAGTCAAGCGTACCAAAATCCTATACTATTAGTACAGATGTTAATAAATTGTTGGAAAAATATGATCAATTTATTGTCAAGGGAAAGGAGTTCCCCACAGCTGAAGTTAAGTGTGGAACACTTGAGATACGGCTTACGCATGAGGTGAATGTGAACTACAAACCATACCGGTTGTCAATTTCTGAGCGACAGGTCGTAAGTGAGTTAATAAATGACTTATTAAAGCACAAAATCATTCAAGAGAGTCAATCGCCTTATGCTAGCCCAATAATACTGGTACGAAAGAAAAACGGACAAAATCGCTTATGTGTTGATTATAGGGCCTTAAACCGAGCTACAAAGAGAATGCGTTTCCCGATGCCAAGAATTGATGACCAACTCGATCGGCTAGCAGGAAATAAATACTATACCTCATTGGACATGGCATCCGGGTTTTATCAAATACCAGTATCAAAACAATCCGTAGAGAAAACAGCCTTTATTACACCAGATGGCCACTGGGAATTCTTGCGTATGCCGTTTGGTTTGGCTGATGCTCCAGCAGTCTTTCAAAGGTGTATCGATAAAGCACTAGGAGCACTTAAAAACAGCGTAGCTTTGGTATATGTTGATGATTTGCTCATACCATCAAAGACTGTAGAGGAGGGTATTGAAAAGCTCGATTTAGTTCTGAAGGCCCTTACGGTAAATGGGTTTTCCATTAATATTGATAAGTGCAAATTTTTGCAGGAAAATATCGAATACTTGGGACGCGAGATATCAATCAACGGGGTACGACCAGCTAAAGCAAAGATAGATGCTCTTGTAAGATCCCCCGCACCAACAAACGTAAGAGAAGTCCGACAATTCATGGGACTAGCGAATTATTTTCGTAAATTTGTGGCCGAGTTTTCTGCAAAGACAGGATGTATAACAGCTCTGACAAAGCAAAATGTCAAATTTGAATGGACTCAAGAGCGGGAAGAGGCTCGACAGCACATAATCGAACAGTTAACTGCAAGACCGATACTCGTGATTTTTGATCCAGAACGTGAAACAGAGCTTCACACAGACGCGAGCTCGATTGGTTATGGCGCCATCTTATTTCAAAATGTAAACGGTCATCAACATGTTGTCGCGTACTACAGCCAGGCAACCAGGCGGTATGAATCAAAATACCATAGCTATGAATTAGAGACGTTGGCTGTTGTGAACGCAGTGAAGCATTTTCGCACCTATCTTATCGGTGTTCATTTTGTTATAGTAACTGACTGTAACGCTCTGAGATCCACAAAAAATAAAAAAGATTTACTGCCCCGAATTGCAAGATGGTGGATCTATTTACAAGACTTCGATTTTGAGATACGATACCGGAAAGGAAAAACAATGCAGCATGCGGATTATCTTAGTCGCAACCCACCAGTTCGAATGTGTTACCAACTCAACAGCTTAACCGAAAACTGGTTGAATATAGAACAAGACAAAGATTCTCAGGTACTGGAAATTATCGAACAAGTAAGGTGTGGTGAAACGAATGCAACATCTCAATATGTTCAGAAAGGAGGATTGCTCTATAAAAGGATGAAGGAAGGAGACAGGTTATTCGTACCCCAAAATTGTCGATTATCACTCATAAGACGATTCCACGAAGATAATTGTCATATCGGCTGGGAAAAAACGTTGTCGAAAATACAGGAATATTTTTGGATGCCATCAATAACAAGAAACGTTAGAAAATTTGTTGAGTCGTGTCTTATTTGTTTAGTTGCAAAAAGACCGTCAGGTAAAAAACAATGTGAGCTGCACCCGATTGACAAAAAACCGATACCCTTTCATACGATTCACGCCGACTGTATGGGACCAATTTCTGGTCAGACGAAAGAAGATCATCGACATCTACTTTTACTTATCGATTCATTTACCAAATTTGTAAGGCTTCTACCCTGCAAAACCTTGCAAGCCTCTGAGACAGTTCGTCATTTTCAAGATTTTGTCATGCTGTTTGGAGTACCGTGTCGGATAGTCACTGATAAGGGTACTAATTTTACCAGCCACGAGTTTCAGAATTTTTGTAAAGTACATGGTATAGAACATCACACTATAGCACCAGGGGCAAGCCGAGCCAACGGCCAAGTAGAGCGCTACGTAGACACGGTGGCAAACTTACTAAGGACAAATATTGAAGTAAATCTGGAATGGACAACTTATGTGAGTCGTATACAACTAGCACTCAATACGACAAAAAATAAAACAACGGGCTTGTCTCCACTCAAAGTTTTGACCGGAGTTGAGGGCCGTACACCAGAGATTAGTGCATTGCTGACGGATCTAAACATTGAACCTACCTATGACGATGTCGAGGCAATACGAGCATTAGCAGAGGAACGCATACGAGAGAATGCAGGAAGAATGAAAACCCGATTCGACAAGGGGAAGACTAAACCAACGAGACTGGAAATTGGCACGAAAGTGGTCTATAAAAGCAATCAAATACGAAAATCTAAGCTGGATGTCCAGTACCGCGGACCATATGAAGTAGTGGGAATACTACATGGAGACAGGTACAGACTCAAGAAAAAGGATTCGAATGTGGTTGTTGTTGCAGCTAGAGAAGTTTTACGGCCGATCATGGAGGCATCGTGTGAGTACAAAAAAAAAAAAAAAAAAAAATATATATAAGCAATTATTATAATTTTCAGTTTGTTTGTACAGAATTGGGGTTTATAGAGTTGTCCTTTTAAAATCAGATTGTATTCATATTTATTTGATTTGTGATATTGGTTGCTGAGGGCAAGTTTAAAAGAGCCTTGAGATATTTTTCTCTGAGGGCAAGTTAAAAGCCTTGAGATATTTTTCTCTGAGGGCAAGTTAAAAGCCTTGAGATTTTTTTTTTCTGAGGGCAAGTTTTAAAAAGGCTTGAGATCTTCTTCTCTGAGGGCAAGTTTAAAAGAGCCTTGAGATATTTTTCTCTGAGGGCAAGTTAAAAGCCTTGAGATATTTTTCTCTGAGGCCAAGTTAAAAGCCTTGAGATATTTTTCTCTGAGGGCAAGTTAAAAGGCTTGAGATATTTTTTCTGAGGGCAAGTTTAAAAGAGCCTTGAGATATTTTTCTCTGAGGGCAAGTTAAAAGGCTTGAGATATCTTTCTCTGAGGGCAAGTTTTAAAAAAAAAAAAAAAAACATATGAGAAGGCTACAATCCGCTGTGCGGATCGTTGAATACCCTATCCCATCCTATCCATAAAACTAGAATCCCCAAAAAAGTGGGCATGGCTAAAAACACGATGTGGATAAAATAAAAAAAATGATATAGTGACAACAAATTCTTCAGGCTGCTTACAAAACACTTTTACGGTTCTACAAAAGACAAGGTTTTCTCCTGTATATGTTATGGGGGTAGTGTATAAAAATGGTTTTTATATAAAAACGCCCCCAAAAAGTGGGCGTGGGTTAAAATGGTATAAAGACGAAATGTTCATATTAATAATGTTAATGATTCTGCATCAAAATTTTTTTCGAAAAATTTAAAATTTGACCGAAAACAGTTTTTTTATTGAAAACGCCCCCAAAAAGTGGGCGTGGCAAAAAACTTTATATGAACGAAATATAGATATTACGATTTTGTAAATATGCTGTTCAGACACTTTTTTAAAATTCTTTACTGTTTTGCGGTTTATTTTGATACAAAGAGAGAGAGAGAGAATTGAGTGGAATCTGCGCTTGGGTAGTCATTCTTGGAAGGACGGTACACCAAGAAGGACGCAGAATCGTGTGACTTGAAAAGATATATCATGTATATAACTAATGATTCTGCATCAAAAGTTTTTTCGAAAATTTTAAAATTTTACCGAAAAACGTTTTTTATTAAAAACGCCCCCAAAAAGAGGGCGTGGCAAAAAACTTTATATGAACGAAATACAGATATTCAGATTGTCTAAATATGTTGCCCAGAAAATTTTCAAAATTCCTTATGGTTTGGCCAAAAACAACGTTTTTCTAAAAAAGGGGCGTGGCAGTGGGCGGATTTCAAAAATGTTTACACTTGTTCTGCTGGGAGCAACAAAGAGCACGTGTACCAAATTTCATCCTTCTAGCTCAAAATTTAAGGCCCAAAAACTGGTGACGTACGGACGGACGGACGGACGGACGGACAGACATGGCTTAATCGACTCAGCTTTCGATTCTGAGTCGATCCATATACTTTGAGGTATATGTAGCTAAATTATTTCTCTATGTTACAAACTATGTATCAAAACTAATATACCCCTATGGGATAGGGTATAAACAATGCAAGTTAGCTCTATACAAGTCAAAAGCAGACAATCCTTTCTGAAGGTATCGTCTATTTACTGCCCACCACGATGCAAGGTTGAGAAAATTGACTTTGAAAACGTTTTGTCATCGGAGGGGACTTTAAAGCGGTGAATACACATGACACCGGTGTGCCACACTTGTGTCAGTGTGCTTGAATGTGTTCTGTGTGTCGGGCTGTGTGCACACCGATTTTTGGTGTCACACACGGTGTGCACAAAATCAAAATGTTTTGATTTTTAGTGTCGGTGTGGCAAAATGTGTTGTGTGTGTGGTGGAATGGATATTTCCTTTCATCACACCGGTGTGCACACCAGTGTCATGTGTATTCACCGCTTAATGCAAAACATACATTCTGGGGATCTAGATGCATATCACAGAAAGGTAGGATGCTTTATGATTTAGGTAGAAAGTACAATACCGAATTTCATTCTACGGGAAAACCAACTTACTGGCCAACTGATGTTAGAAAAATACCGGATTTGATCGATTTTTTCATTGTAAAAGGTCTGCCGTCCAATCGAATCAAAGTAGAAGAATGCTTTGATCTTTCCTCTGATCATTCTCCAGTCATTTTAACAACGTGCGAGTCACTGATTATAAATGAAAAACCACCCAGATTAACAAACGCGAAAACCAACTGGGAAGGTTTCAAAAACGATATTGAAAATAATATCCGACTGGGTGTATCGCTTAGAACCCCATTGGAACTCGAAGTCGCTGTTGACTCATTTATCAATACCATCCAAAAAGCAGCATGGAATAATACTCCTCAACAGAACAAAATTGTGAGCTATAGTAAAATTAAGTACCCCCGAGAAATACAAGATTTAGTAGGACAAAAAAGAAAAGCTCGTAAAAGATGGCACCAAACTCGTGCCCCGCAATATAAAACACATCTCAATCGGTTGAGTAATTTGCTATCAAATTCGATTAACAATTTTAAAAATCATGCAGTAGAAACTTATCTGCAAAGCCTAACCGCTGGGAAGGAATCGAATTATTCGCCCTGGAAAGCAATTAGAGTCATAAAACGGCCAAAAATCGCTGTGCCGCCAATAAGGGTAACTCAAGACGTTTGGGCAAAAAGCGATAAGGGAAAAGCTGACGTTTTTGCCTCACATCTTGAGGAAACATTTAAGCCATTTGATGGTCCAGCGCAAAATGAAAACATTAATATGTTCGAGAGTACAACAGATAATAATATAGTAAGATATGCAAGTATTGCCGAGCTTAAACGGGAAATACAGAAACTAAAGCCTAAAAAAGCTTCGGGTTATGACCTGATTACAGGAGAACTTTTTAATATGTTACCTCGAAAAGCATTAACTAAGCTTCTTTATACCCTATCCCATAGGGGGGTATATTAGTTTTGACATTAAGTTTGTAACATAGAGAAATAATTTCGATACATATACCTCAAAGTATATGGATCGATTCAGAATCGCTAGCTGGGTCGATTAAGCCATGTCTGTCTGTCCGTCCGACCGTCCGTCTGTGTGTCACCGATTTTTGGGCCTGAAATTTTGAGCTAGAGTGTTGAAATTTGGTATATAGACTCTCTGGCCGACGAAGCAGAACAAGTGTAAAAATTTTTGAAATCCGCCCACTGCCACGCCCCTGTTTTGAAAAACGTAGTTTATAGCCAAACCGTAAGGAATTTCAAAAAGTGTCTGAGCAGCATATTTAGACAATCCTAATATCTATATTTCGTTCATACAAAGTTTTTTGCCACGCCCACTTTTTGGGGGCGTTTTTAGTAAAAAAAACCCTTTTTGTCCAAATTTTAAAACTTTCGATGCAAATACTTCCGCAATGGTAATATAAACATTTTGTCCATAGATCATTTTCACCTGCGCCCACATTTTGGGGGCGTTTTCTTACAAAAACCATTTGTATACCCCATCCCAAGGCATTACCAATAGAAATACGTTGGTTTTTGTCGAACCACAAAAGATTTTGATAAACTGTCTGAGCAATATATTGTGACAATGTCATTTTCTATATTTCATCGCCATAAGGCCTATATTTTGAGGATATTAATTTTAAGGATGGGATGGGATAGGGTATTCAACGATCCGCACAGCGGGTTGTAGCCTCTCATATGTTCTTATTATAAATGCAGCAATCATATTAGAATACATACCAAGACAGTGGAAAGTCGCGGAACTGATTATGGCTCTAAAACCAGGAAAATCAACGAATGAAAAAAAATCTTACAGGCCTATTTCACTTCTTCCAATAATTTCAAAAGTTTTTGAACGGATACTACTCGGTCGCTTACACCCCATAATTAAAAAGAAAATTTGCTCAGCCGTATTTCTTGACGTGTCGCAAGCTTTTGACAAGGTGTGGCACAAAGGCCTTACGTATGAACTAAGTCAAGTTCTGCCAGAACAATTATATAAAACGCTCGTGTCGTATCTTGAGCATAGACTCTTCCGTGTGAAACTTGGAAGCGAATATTCCGAGTTCAAAGAAATAATGGCAGGTGTACCGCAAATAAGCGTCCTTGGACCGATCCTGTACCTCCTATTCACTCGTGATATCCCACAAACAAACGATACAATAGTTGCACAACAATAGAGGAAACAAATATCAAATTACAAAGCGCTCTTAACGAGGTTAATGAATGGACTAAATCCTGGCGGATTGCACTTAATGAGAGCAAATCGACCCATGTAGATTTTTCGTATAAAAGGACAAACAATTTACCTGTATTTCTAAGTACGGTTCGAGTCCCATTTGCAAATGAAGCGAAATATCTCGGTATGACACTCGATGCAAAATTAAAATGGAAGTCGCATGTAAAAAAGAAATGCGAAGCACTTAAGAATAAATACAGAGAACTATACTGGTTGCTTGGAAAATATTCGAAGCTTAACCTTGATAACAAGCTGATATTATACAAGCAAGTTCTAAAACCGGTTTGGACATATGGTATACAACAATGGGGTTGTACCAGTGAAACGAATCTAAATATTTTACAAACTTTTGAAAACAATATGTTAAGATCATTCATCAATGCGCCGTGGTACGTAAGGAACGAAGATCTACGCAGAGATCTGGGTATTCCCGCGGTTAAAGATGAAACAAAAAATTTTGCACGAAAACATAAAAAACGTTTATTAGGACACGTTAACACAACAGTCCTAAAAATTCTTGACGAAACAAATATATTGCGGCGTCTTCAAAGAACTAAACCCTTAGATTTGGCCCGATGATAACAAACCGTGCTATAAATTGCGGAAAAGGCAGGAACTCTCAAAGGAGAGCTACCTGCCAAACATATTATAAACTCTTGATAAAAAAATTGCTGGATAAGTCGAATACTTAGTTGCAATAGAAAAACAAAATGGGTGGTGGTTTTAGTGAGTAAAAATCTCACACTACTTTCGATCTGTCATCCGTCTTGATCACACGTCCTGTCTCTATGTTCTCAAAGTCTAGCAGTTTAATCGTCTATTGTCTTCCGTCCAACATAACAAATTTAAAATACATAAACTTAATAATAACCGTCGGCTACCACCCCCCTCAGTAATAAAAAAAAAATCCCCAAATAAAATAATTATTAAACTAATAATACCAGAAGCCCTTCCGCGCGAGTAACATACCCAGATACAACGGTCATTCCCCCAAAACCAAACAGAGCAACAACACCAAAAGCGAATGTCAACAATCAACCACAAAATGCAAGCCAAGCATACCGATCAGCAATTACTTTTCCAATCGATGACAAACACTAGGAATATAGGTCAAGTCGACTACGCAGTGTCATCAGAAAATCAATATAAAAAGGAAAACCAATGCGGAAACCAGCGACCAGTAATACGTATTCCATTACCGACAACTGCAGCGACGCTAAGGACGGCGGGTTGTCGCTAATGTAGATAGAATTAAGTTATCTAGTTGTTATAAATACGTAAGGTCCACAGTGACCAAACCAATAAAGCGAGTATATTAATAAAAAATAATAATAAAGTGTTTTTTTTTAATCTCGCTCGGCGCGGTTTACATTTCTGGCGCAGTCGGTATTCCTCTATTCGGTCGAAAGAGAGGAAAGTGAAACACGAAGTAAAATATTTTTTTGGTTTAAGAACTAAGCAAAAGTGACAGTTCAATAAAAACTCAAAGAAACAGGAGCACAATAAGTGAATCATAAGTGAATAATTGCTTAAATCACAGTGCAAGTGAAATCTATAAAGTGAAAACAAAAATATATAAAATTCACGAAAACTCACAACGTTCATAAGGTGGTAAAACAAAGTGTTTTGAAGAAAAATTTAGCAAGTACACGTAGAAACAAACCAAAGAACAGTGATATAAATCATCATGGCTCAACAGCAAGCATCTGTGGAACAGTGTCTCATAACACTAACAGAAATAATGGCACGGCAAAATCAACCACAAAACTGGAGGACAGTGATAGAAAAACAAATCAAGTTCATGCAACCATTTAACGGTGAACCAGGAACTTTACCTTCTTTTATTGCCACAGTGGATCAAGTTATGACGGAGTACGGCAATAACCCAGAACTTATTTTCAACATCATCTACAATGAAAAAATAACTGGAGCGGCGAAAAACTACCTAGCCACAGAAACACCAGCAACATGGGACGAATGTAAGCAGAAGTTAAAAATACACTACAGGCCGACTAAGGATCCAAACACAATAAACAGGGAGATAAACAACCTCAAGGTATTTACAATAAGTCAATTACTTGATAAAATCCAAGAAATCGTTAACTATATTACTGAATGTGCAGCCTTTAATGAAAATGGCTTAGATATAGCTTCTTGCCTTAATAGCTCATTAATCTTAAGAATTAAACAAATTACTGCAGGTTCTTTAGCAGCTGAAATACACGATAAATACTCGTTATCAGGTATAAGAACAACCTTATACAAATATGTAGGACAAGACAAATTTAATCTTCAATTTGAAAAAACATATACAAACCCTAACAAAAACAATCATCAAAATTATCCTAACAACAATAGGTACACTACTACTAACCTAAATCAGCACCCGAATTCAAGACGAGAATCAGGTCAAGTTAGACAAAATTTTAACCAATTCAACAATCCCCCGAATAGGCAAAATAATAACTTCAGAAATTCTGTACAATATAGATCAGGTCAGAGTAGAGCAGAACCTATGGACGTAGATGCCCTGGGTAATGAACAAGACGTTAACCAAATAGAAAGTCACGAGTTTTTTATAAACTAGCCTCGGACAACAATAAAATATGCATAAAACTAACATTAGAACAAACAGACTATATAGCAATGATCGATACAGGATCCACTATAAGTCTCTTAAATCCAAGGCGAGTATCTTCAAATCTTTACGAAAGAATTGAAGAAGCCCCGATACAAATAAATACCATTCAAGGTATTGTTCAAAATAAAACCGAACAAGTCAAAACAAAATGCCCTAGCCAATTTGGTCAGCCTTGCAACGCAAGAATGAAATGGACCAAGATTCCAATAAACAAACCTTACGATTTTCTTATCGGAATGGATTGGATTGGAAAAAATACAAAAAGTATAGATGTACAAAATGAGGAAATTATTTTAACGAATGGTATGCGTCTTCCGTTCCTAACCAAATCACTGAACGAAGTAAACGTGTTAGATGTAAGCGAAGTAGGCAACATTCAAACAAACCACCTCAACGAATTAGAAAACCAATCTATTAGAAAGCTTTTAGGCAAATATAAAAAACTTATATTCAAGGAAGGAGATGAATTAACAAATACTAATGCAGTAGTGCATGAAATAAACACCACCACAGATCAACAAATTAATTCAAAATTATATAGATATCCTCCCAAACATGAAGCTGAAGTACGCAAACAAATGGAAGAAATGGAAAAACAAGGGATTATCAGAAAAAGCAATAGTCGATACAGCTCACCAATAATAGTTATCCCAAAGAAAAAAGATAACTCAGGAAAACAAAAATATAGAATTGTAGTAGACTACAGAAAATTAAATCAAGTGACTATTGACGACAAATATCCACTTCCGAATATTGACAGCATTTTGGACAAATTAGGCAAATCTCAGTACTTTAGTACTCTGGATTTAGCAAAAGGATATCACCAAATCCTGGTAGCAGCAAAAGATATAGAAAAAACTGCTTTTGTAACACCAGCGGGTTTATATGAATACGTAAGGATGCCGTTCGGACTTAAGAACGCACCTGCGACGTTCCAAAGATTAATGAACAATATATTACGTGAATATATTAACAAAATATGTGTGGTCTACTTAGACGACATATTAATATTTTCCACAACACTTGAAGAACATATAGAATCCTTAGAAAAAGTGTTTAGAAAAATTCAAGAGCACAATCTAAAAATACAAGCAGACAAGTGTAGCTTCATGAAAAGAAACACAGAATTTTTAGGACACATACTAAGCAACGAAGGTATAAAACCTAATCCAAATAAAATTAAAGATATAGAAAACTTAAGTTTGCCAAAAACCGAAAGACAGCTTAAAGGATTTTTAGGTATGACAGGATATTATCGTAAATTCATAAAAGATTATTCGAAGATAGCATATCCTATGATTAGATATCTAAAAAAAGATGAAAAAATTAATGTACACGACCCACAATACATATCAGCCTTTGAAAACCTTAAAGCATTAATTACAGCACATCCAATATTAAAGTACCCAGAATATGATAAACAATTCGAACTAACAACAGACGCAAGCAATCATGCTATAGGTGCAGTATTATCACAAAACGGACACCCAGTTTGTTTTGTATCTAGAACCTTAAATAACCACGAGCAAAATTACAGTGTCACTAACAAGGAATTTTTAGCCATTGTTTATGCAGTTAATTATTTCCGTCCATATCTTTATGGAAACAGATTTAAAATTATAACAGATCACGTACCAATTAAATACTTAAACAACAAATATAAAGGAAAAGAATTTTCACCAAGAAATCAAAGATGGATTCTTAAACTCCAAGAATACAACTTTGAAATAGAATACTTAAAAGGAAAAGAAAACAAAGTAGCAGATTTTCTTAGTAGGATGGAAAACACACCCAAGATTAAAGAAGATAACGATGTAGAATCAAATATGGCACTAACAGAAACCATACATTCTGCAGAAGAACAACAATTAGACCACATAGGTATAAAAGAAGAAAACGTAAATAGATACAAGACACAGTTGATATTAACATATAACATTGACAAAGAAATAGAAGTTTTACATGGACGAAGAATTATATCATTGAATCCACTTGAAGGAATAGATAAAATAAAAGATGTACTAATTAGGTTTATAAAAAAGGGAATAATAGGAATATATTCAGAAGTAACAGATCATGACTATAACAAAGTTCAACAAGTAATAATTCAATTATTTTCACAAGACGAACGCATTAAATTCATAAGATGTTCACAGAGAGTAACCGAAATCAAAACCGAGGAGGAGGCACATCGACAAATATCAATGTACCATACTAAAGAATCAATGCACAGTGGAATAAATGAAACATATTACACACTTAAAAACAAAATATATTTCCCAAAACTTCATGAACAGATACAGTTAGTTATTAACAATTGCAAAAAGTGTCAAGAAATTAAATACGACAGGAACCCAATCAAACCAAAATTCCACATAACAGAAACCCCAACAAACAAAAATCAAATCGTGCATTTAGACATATTTCATATCGAAAAAAAATCGTTTGTAACCATCATAGACAAACTAACCAAATTCGCGGTAGGTTATACAATTACGGACAGAAATTGGAGAAGCAAAAAGGCAATACTAATAGAACATTTTTCCAAGTTTGGAAAACCAGAAAAATTAATTACAGATAACGAATTTAAATCAGAACACATTATACATTTTTTGAACGAGAACGAAGTCGAAGTACATTGGACAAAGCCCAACAGCCATACAGGTAATTCAGATGTGGAACGATTACATTCCACAATTTTAGAAAAAATAACAGGAATCGAAGGACACGAGCTGTCAACTGAAATGAAAATACAGCTAGTCCTAAACAACTATAATAACCGCTATCATTCAACCATTAGAACTACCCCTAGAAAAGCTAAAGAAGAAATAGACAAAGAAGTATTATATAATAGAATCCAAGAGACAAAAGAACACAAAATTAGTAAACAAAACGAAAAACGTGAGGATTACACAGAAAATAGAAAAGAAGGAGCAATTAAGAATTACAAACATCTTAGGCATAAGGAAGAAACTAGATATAAAATTAAGAATCTCAGTAGGGTACATCCAACTAACACTAAAAGACCTTATAAATTTACAGGTAACACTTCTTATAACACTACTATGGATACCAATAATACACGCAACACTACACACAACACCAATTAACGAACAGACAGGTTATTTGAAAGTAAAAGTAAAAGAGGTACAAATAACTAACCAAACAGACACTATTTTACACTTAATTGACCCAGAAGAAATACTAAACACTATTTCATTTATACAAGTCAGTATAAAGCACTTACAAATTGAAAATGAAGATTTAACTAATAACGAGATAGAAACTTTAAAAGCAAAAATTAGATCAATAATGCCTAATCCAAAAAAGAGACAAAGACGAGGTTTAATAAATCTAGTAGGAAATGTACAGAACTGGCTATTTGGAACCATGGATAATAATGATAGGCAAGATATTTTAACTCATTTAGATATTGCAGGAAAAAATAGTCACAATGCAATACAAGCAATAAATAAACAGATAAAAATAAACAATCACTTTAACGAATCAATAGAAGCACTTAAAACAATTGTAGAAAATGATAGAAAAACTATATTAAATAATTTCAATAAAGTAGAGAGTTCTATTACAGACGTAATGAAACAACAAATGTACTTAGATCAAATAACAAAACTAAGATTTATAGACAATAAAATAAACCAAATACAAGACAATATAGTATCAGCAAAACATAATATAATACACCCCAGCATTCTTACATCAAAAGAAATAAATGAATATAAAATTGACTTTTATAAACTTAAATTAATAAAAATGGGCGTTTTAGAATATAAAAATAAATTTATTGTAATTGCCATACAAATTCCAAAATATTATATTTCAGTAGAACAAACACTTATTATTCCACTACCAAATAAAGAGTATCTTGAAATAGATAGCGAAGAGGAATACATTGTAGAAATTAATAATCAAAGTTATAAATACCAACCAGATGTTACACTTAAGGAATTAAAACTAAGTAAACATTGTGTAATAACAAGTAGTTGTAAATTAAGATACAATAATATAACGCAAATACAGATTATAGATGACGAAACTATTGTTATTAAAAACGCATATGAAGAAGAAATTAAACAGAATTGTGACAATAGAAAAATAATTTTAAACAAAAATCATCTCATTAATTTCTTTAACTGCCAAATACATTTGTTAAGAGAAACATTTTACAATCAGCAAAAGATCATACAAGAAAAATTCTTCTACCCCGAGAATAGTTGGAATTCTACATTTGTAAAAGCTATTACTTTTGATGAGATTGTTTCAAACAATTTTGAAAATATAAAAGAAATAAAAGAACTACAATTACATAAAGTGATTTCATATAGCATAAACGTAATCACAGTAATTATAATAATAAGTATATCAATATTGTTAACATACTTTTGTCATAAACACTACAAATTATCAAGAAACTTAAACAATAGAATTCAGGAGAATTCTTATCTAAACCGAGGAGGAGTAACATACCCAGATACAACGGTCATTCCCCCAAAACCAAACAGAGCAACAACACCAAAAGCGAATGTCAACAATCAACCACAAAATGCAAGCCAAGCATACCGATCAGCAATTACTTTTCCAATCGATGACAAACACTAGGAATATAGGTCAAGTCGACTACGCAGTGTCATCAGAAAATCAATATAAAAAGGAAAACCAATGCGGAAACCAGCGACCAGTAATACGTATTCCATTACCGACAACTGCAGCGACGCTAAGGACGGCGGGTTGTCGCTAATGTAGATAGAATTAAGTTATCTAGTTGTTATAAATACGTAAGGTCCACAGTGACCAAACCAATAAAGCGAGTATATTAATAAAAAATAATAATAAAGTGTTTTTTTTTAATCTCGCTCGGCGCGGTTTACATTTCTCGCGCGAATCTGTTAAAAAATCCATCAGTGAATGTGTAGTGCAGTGGTGCAGTGGAAGAAAGTCGCACAAAAGAAAATAAACAAAAACAAACAACAACAACATCAGACAACGTGTGGTAATCCCTCCCGCCCCATTCCATCTCGTTAGCTGTTGACTGTGCTTGGCTAATGCAAGTGCCGTATGATTCTATTTTCATGCGTGCACTTGCATTGGCGGAGCATAAGCATCATCAGGCGAATAGCGGGTCGTGAGTGAATATTTAGTTGGGTGACCAAAGCAAATTGTCATACGGGCATAACACCTATAACAAATTGTTATTGTAATCCAAACGTTACAATTTCACTTCACGGCTTTGCTTAGTTGGCGTCGGAGTTGTGCTTTATATATTTTTGAAAATTGTAATGGATAGGAATTTTAGAGTAGACGTTACCAATATTCGTGGGTAAAGGTCGAATCTCTTTTCGGCTTACGTCCACATTTCAAAATATAAACCAGCTGTTTTGGCGCTTTTTGAAACTTCAGATCTTAGTCTACCTGGATATAACTTAGTGCCATTATTCTTCTCTCATCGTGGCCTCGCCATTTATATACGTAGTGATGTAGCCTACCAACTTCAACAGCAATACGGCCAATGTTCCAATCCGGAATTTAATTTTATATGGCTGAAATTCCATGTCCGTAGACAATTAATTCACTACTGTTTCATTTATAGAAGCCCAAACCTGGATAGCAAATCAACTTTTAACGAGTTTGATGCGCTATCTGACTCCATCTCAAGAATTGTATCCCTACACCCTCGCACTGAAATCGTCATTACGGGCGATTTCAATGTACACAATTCTTCGTGGCTTCGACACTCTGGACAGTCAACACCCGAAGGAAGGTATGTCGAGATCTTTGCTGACATAAATAACTTAACTCAGCTTGTAAATGAGCCAACGCGCATTCCTGATATCGATAGTCAAGCCGCCAACACCCTGGACTTGTTTTTAACATCTCACCCTGACAAATACACCATAAATGTATTATCGCCTCTAGGCACGTCAGACCACTGTATCGTATCAGCTAATTTCTCGTACTCCAACCACATAGTTAAAGAACAAATTCCTAAAAGAACTGTATGGCATTACGAGAAAGCCAACTGGGAAGCTCTAAACGGTTTCTTTAAGAATTTTAACTGGCCATTATGCTTCCTCGATAATGACGTGGATGCTACGGCTGATGCGATAACTAACATCATTCTCCTGGGTATGAAAACCTATATCCCTCACCGGATAAAGAGTATCAAACCGAAGGTAAACGGGTGGTATGACTCGAGCTGTAAAGAGGTTGTTAGGGTGAAAGAGTTATGTTTTCGGTCATATAAAGCCAACCCAACTGAGGATAACCGTTTAAAATTCAAACGAGCCAGAAATGACTGCAATGCCCACATTAAGCGTGTCAAATTCTTCCACGACCAAAAGTTGAGGCAAAAAATTCTACTATGTCCCAAAGGTAGTAAAAACTTTTGGTCGTTTGTAAAAAACATTAAGAATTCGACCTCATCTTCCATCCCAACGCTCATTTACAATGACATTCCAGCTGTCACCTCTCTAGACAAAGCCAATCTGCTCGCTGCTCATTTTGCAGCCAATTCAACGCTGCCAGATTGTGCCCAGTCTCCCCCTGTACTAGAGAACGTAGAACATTCTATGGGACCAATCCACTTTCGTACTCGTACAGTCGCAAGAGTATTAATCGATCGTGACATACACAAATCGTCTGGTCCAGATGGTATCTCCCCATAATTCTGAAGAGGTGTTCTTCAACGCTGGCAAAACCACTGCGTAAGCTTTTCCATCTTTCCTATTCATCAGGACTCTTTCCGAGTCGATGGAAAACTGCATTTGTACAGCCCATTCCCAAAAAAGGCGAATCTTCTTCTCTCTCCAACTACCGACCAATTGCACTTAGCTCCCTTCTTTCTAAGGTCATGGAAACGCTGATAAACCGTCAGCTTATGAAATATCTTGAATCACGAAAACTCCTCAATGACCGACAATATGGTTTTCGTAGCAACAGGTCCACTGGTGATTTGATGTCATATCTCACCGAAAAGTGGAACCAATCAATCCACCTTGGTGGCGAAAACAAGATCGTTGCAGTTGATATTTCAAAGGCATTTGACAGGGTTTGGCATCAAGCCCTTTTGTCGAAAATGCGTGCTTTTGGTATCGATGATACTCTTCTTCAATGGATTAGAAAATACCTCTCGAAACGTTCAATTCAAGTAGTTTTGGACGGTTTCAAGTCTGCTACTCACCAAATAAATGCTGGTGTTCCCCAAGGCTCAGCTTTGTCTCCGACACTCTTCCTCATTTTTATTAATGACCCATTGTCTGCAACTTCTAATCCAATCCATTCCTTCGCTGATGACAAATATGGTCTTTATGGTCATAAAGTATTGAAAATGACGTTGTTACAACATATTGTTCCGAAGGTTAATCAAATTCTTTTATGGTTCGACAAAAAACAACGTTTTTCCTTGCAATGCCTTGGGGTATTGCATACGAATGGTTTTTGTAAGAAAACGCCCCAAAAAGTGGGCGTGGGTTAAAATGGTCTATTGACGAAATGTTGGTATTAATACTGCCAATGATTGTGAATCAAAATTTTTTTCGAAAATTTTAAAATTTGACCAAAAAATATTTTTTATAAAAAACGGACCCAAAAAGTGGGCGTGGCAAAAAACTTTATACTGACGAAATATAGATATTACGATTCTCTAAAACTGCTCCTCAGACACTTTTTTCAAATTCCTTACGGTTCAAAAAAAAATTTGATGTACAATCATTGGTAGTATTAATATGAACATTTCGTCCATAGACCATTTTAACCCACGCCCACTTTTTGGGGGCGTTTTCTTACAAAAAAACATATGAGAGGCTACAATCCGCTGTGCGGATCGTTGAATACCCTATCCCATCCCATCTTTAAAATAATATCCTCAAAATATAGGCCTTATGGCGATGAAATACAGAAAATGACATTGTCACAATATATTGCTCAGACAGTTTATCAAAATCTTTTGTGGTTCGACAAAAAACCAACGTATTTCTATTGCTAATGCCTTGGGATGGGGTATACAAATGGGTTTTGTAAGAAAACGCCTCCAAACTGTGGGCGTAGGTGAAAATGATCTATTAACAAAATGTTTATATTACCATTGCGGAAGTATTTGCATCAACATTTTTTTCGAAAGTTTTAAAATTTGGTCAAAAAACGTTTTTTTCTAAAACGTCCCCAAAAAGTGGGCGTGGCAACGGGAACGGGTTTCAGGACATGGGTACTAGTACCAGTTTGGTAATTGGACGAACAAAGCTTCCACCGCTCGTATTTACTGTTGCAACTCGTACTCGACCATCGGCTCCTTGAGTTTTTGCTTCGATCTTTCCAAGTAGCCGCTTTGTTGGCGGAAGATTTGGCTCCTTAACAATGACAAGGTCTCCTGGCTTAAGATTTAAGGTTGGCCGTTTTCATTTTGGATGTTCTTGAAGTGTTGTGATGTATTCCATATGCCACCGTTTCCAAAATCCTTGGACCATATTTTGGAGGTGATTCCAGTGACCGAGTCGGTTGCCTGGAGTGTTTAAAGTGGTTGGCTCTGGCACAGCAATAAATGGTTCACCTATAATGAAATGAGCTGGCGTTAGAGGGTTTAAGTCATGATCTGATATAACACAAAGAGGACGAGAATTAAAAACAGCTTCGATCTGAGTGAGTACTGTGTACATTTCTTCGAATGTAAGTATTGAGGCTCCAATAACTCGACGTAAATAGAACTTCACGGCTTCCCAAAGACCGCCAAAGTGCGGGGCCGATGGGGGGATAAAGTGCCATGTGACGTTGTCCTTGGCAAGTGATGCAGCAACAGCTTCGTTGTAAGTTTCTGATAGTACCAACTTATGCATCTCATTCAGACATCGACGTGCACCTTGGAAGTTGGTTCCATTGTCCGAATAAACGTTCGAAGATAGTCCACGTCTAGACACGAATCGACGAAACGCAGCGAGAAATGCGTCAGAGGTAAGATCAGTCACTAACTCGAGTTGGATAGCCTTTGTAGCCATACACACAAACAGGCATATGTAGGACTTTGACGTTTTAGGATTGCGACCTCGGGAGAACTTTATGCAAAATGGTCCAGCATAATCACAACCCGTATGCGAAACATATGAGAAGGCTACAATCCACTGTGCGGATCGTTGAATACCCTATCCCATCCTATCTGTAAAACTAAAATCCAAAAAAAGTGGACATGGCTATCCTAGCTCAAAATTTAAGGCCCAAAAACTGGTGACGTACGGACGGACGGACGGACGGACAGACAGACATGGCTAATTCGACTCAGCTATCGATTCTGAGTCGATCCATATACTTTGAGGTATATGTAGCTAAATTATTTCTCTATGTTACAAACTATGTATCAAAACTAATATACCCCTATGAGTAGCATATTTAGACAATCCTAATATCTATATTTCGTTCATACAAAGTTTTTTGCCACGCCCACTTTTTGGGGGCGTTTTTAGTAAAAAACGCTTTTTGTCCAAATTTTAAAACTTTCGAAAAAAAATTTTGATGCAAATACTTCCGAAATGGTAATATAAACATTTTGTCCATAGATCATTTTCACCTACGCCTACATTTTGGGGGCGTTTTCCTACAAAAACCATTTGTATACCCCATCGCAAGGCATTAGCAATAGAAATACGTTGTTTTTTGTCGAACCACACAAGATTTTGAGAAACTGTCTGAGCAATATATTGTGACCATGTCATTTTCTGTATTTCATCGCCATAAGGCCTATATATTGAGGATATTAATTTAAAGGATGGGATGGGATAGGGTATTCAACGATCCGCATAGCGGATTGTAGCCTCTCATATGTTTTTTGTTTGTTTGATTTTTAGAGGTTTTGAATGTACGTTTTGTGGATTTTCCTACCGTTAGATGTGACAACTGTCACTTTATTATTATACCCTATCCCATAGGGGTATATTAGTTTTGATACTTAGTTTGTAACAAAGAGAAATAATTTAGCTACATATACCTCAACGTATATGGATCGACTTAGAATCGATAGCTGAGTCGATTTAGCCATGTCTGTCCGTCCGTCCGTCCGTCACCGATTTTTAGGCCTTCAATTTTGAGCTAGGATAATGAAATTTGGTACATAGGGTCCACGTCCGTGCCTACAGAACAAGTGTACAAATTTTTTGAAATCCGCCCACTGCCACGCCCCCTTTTAAGAAAAACTCAGTTTTTGGCCAAACCGTAAGGAATTTTAAAAAAGTAGACAATCTTAATATCAATATTTCGTCTGTATAAAGTTTTAAGCCACGCCCACTTTTTGGGGGCGTTTTCAATAAAAAACTGTTTTCGGTCAAATTTTCAATTTATCGAAAAAAATTTTGATGCAGAATCATTAACATTATTAATATGAACATTTCGTCTATATACCATTTTAACCCACGCCCACTTTTTGGGGGCGTTTTAATATAAAAACCATTTTTATACACTACCCCATAACATATGCAGGAGAAAACCTTGTATCTTGTAGAACCGTAAAAGAGTTTTGTCTGTCTGTCCGTCCGTCCGTTCGTCCGTCCGTGTGTGTCACCGATTTTTGGGCCTTAAATTTTGAGCTGTAGTATTAAAATTTGGTATATAGACTGTCTGGCCAACGAAGCAGAACAGGTGTAAAATTTTTTTGAAATCCGCCCACTGCCACGCCCCCTTTAAGAAAAACGTAGTTTAAAGCCAAATCGTAAGGAATTTCAAAAAAGTGTCTGAGCAGCATATTTAGACAATCCTAATATCTATATTTCGTAGATACAAAGTTTTTTGCCACGCCCGCATTTTGGGGGCGTTTTTAGTAAAAAACGCTTTTTGTCCAAATTTTAAAACTTTAGAAAAAATTATTGATGCAAATACTTTCGCAATGGTAATATAAACATTTTGTCCATAGGTCATTTTCACCTACACCCACATATTGGAGCGTTTTCTTACAAAAACCATTTGTATACCCCATCCCAAGGCATTAGCAATAGAAATACGTTGTTTTTTGTCGAACCACAAAAGATTTTGATAAACTGTCTGAGCAATACATTGTGACAATGTCATTTTCTTATTTCATCACCATAAGGCCTATATTTTGAGGATATTAATTTTATGGATGTCAAGGGATAGGGTATTCAACGATCCGCACAGCGGATTGTAGCCTTCTCATATGTTTTTTTTTGATATTTTTGGCACGAACAAAATGTTTGTCGAGCAGGTGGTGTGTGGTGACGGGCAAGAACTACCCCGTCCGACGAGCTTAGCTGAGCAACCACAAGCGTGCCATGCCCTCTTCACCTCCACTGAAGATTCCTCTGTGGCCCGACCCTGACTCACAATAGATTTTGATAAACTGTCTGAGCAATATATTGTGACAATGTCATTTTCTGTATTTCATCCCCATAAAGCCTTTATTTTGAGGATATTTATTTTAAGGATGGGATGGGATAGGGTATTCAACGATCCGCACAGCGGATTGTAGCCTCTCATATGTTTATACCATATCCCATAGGGGTATATAAGTTATGATACTTAGTTTGTACCATAGAGAAATAATTTAGCTACATATACCTCAAAGTATATGGATCGACTTAGAATCGCTAGCTGAGTCGATTAAGCCATGTCTGTCTGTCCGTCCGTCCGTCTGTACGTCACCGATTTTTAAGCTTTAAATTTTGAGCTAGGATATTGAAATTTGGTACATAGGGTCCACGTCCGTGCCTACAGAACAAGTGTACAAATTTTTTGAAATCCGCCCACTGCCACGCCCCCTTTTAAGAAAAACTCAGTTTTTGGCCAAACCGTAAGGAATTTTAAAAAAGTAGACAATCTTAATATCAATATTTCGTCTGTATAAAGTTTTAAGCCACGCCCACTTTTTGGGGGCGTTTTCAATAAAAAACTGTTTTCGGTCAAATTTCGTCCGTGTGTGTCACCGATTTTTGGGCCTTAAATTTTGAGCTAGAGTATTAAAATTTGGTATATAGACTGTCTGGCCAACGACGCAGAACAGGTGTAAAATTTTTTGAAATCCGCCCACTGCCGCGCCCCCTTTAAGAAAAACGTAGTTTAAAGCCAAATCGTATGGAATTTCAAAAAAGTGTCTGAGCAGCATATTTAGACAATCCTAATATCTATATTTCATAGATACAAAGTTTTTTGCCACGCCCGCATTTTGGGGGCGTTTTTAGTAAAAAACGCTTTTTGTCCAAATTTTAAAACTTTAGAAAAAATTGTTGATGCAAATACTTTCGCAATGGTAATATAAACATTTTGTCCATAGGTCATTTTCACCTACACCCTCATTTTGGAGCGTTTTCTTACAAAAACCATTTGTATACCCCATCCCAAGGCATTAGCAATAGAAATACGTTGTTTTTTGTCGAACCACAAAAGATTTTGATAAACTGTCTGAGCAATATATTGTGACAATGTCATTTTCTTATTTCATCGCCATAAGGCCTATATTTTGAGGATATTAATTTTATGGATGTCAAGGGATAGGGTATTCAACGATCCGCACAGCGGATTGTAGCCTTCTCATATGTTTTTTTTTGATATTTTTGGCACGAACAAAATGTTTGTCGAGCAGGTGGTGTGTGGTGAGCGGGCAAGAACTACCCCGTCCGACGAGCTTAGCTGAGCAACCACAAGCGTGCCATGCCCTCCTCACCTCCACTGAAGATGCCTCTGTGGCCCGACCCTGACTCACAACAGATTTTGATAAACTGTCTGAGCAATATATTGTGACAATGTCATTTTCTGTATTTCATCCCCATAAAGCCTTTATTTTGAGGATATTTATTTTAAGGATGGGATGGGATAGGGTATTCAACGATCCGCACAGCGGATTGTAGCCTCTCATATGTTTATACCATATCCCATAGGGGTATATAAGTTTTGATACTTAGTTTGTACCATAGAGAAATAATTTAGCTACATATACCTCAAAGTATATGGATCGACTTAGAATCGCTAGCTGAGTCGATTAAGCCATGTCTGTCTGTCCGTCCGTCCGTCCGTCCGTCCGTCCGTCTGTACGTCACCGATTTTTAGGCCTTAAATTTTGAGCTAGGATATTGAAATTTGGTACATAGGGTCCACGTCCGTGCCTACAGTACAAGTGTAAATTTTTTGGCCAAACCGTAAGGAATTTTAAAAAAGTTTCTTAACAACATATGTAGACAATCTTAATATCTGTATTTCATCTGTATAAAGTTTTTAGCCAAGCCCACTTTTTTGGGGCGTTTTCAATAAAAAACTGCTTTCGGTCAAATTTTAAATTTATCGAAAAAATTTTTGATGCAGAATCATTAACATTATTAATATGAACATTTCGTCTATATACCATTTTACCCCACGCCCACTTTTTGGGGGCGTTTTTATATAAAAACCATTTTTATACACTAACCCATAACATATGCAGGAGAAAACCTTGTCTCTTGTAGAACCGTAAAAGAGTTTTGTAAGCAGTCTGAAGAATTTGTTGTCACTATATCATTTTTTCTATTTTATCCACAGCGTGCTTTTAGCAATGCCCACTTTTTTGGGGATTTTAGTTTTATGGATAGGATGGTAGGGTATTCAACGATCCGCACAGCGGATTGTAGCCTTCTCATATGTTTTAATGATGGGATCGGATAGGGTATTCAACGATCCGCACAGCGGATTGTAGCCTTCTCATATGTTTATTCCCTATCCCATAGCCGTATATTAGTTTTGATACATAGTTTGTAACATAGAGAAATAATTTAGCTACATATACCACAAAGCATTTGGATCGACTCAGAATCGTAAGCTGAGTCGAATTAGCCATGTCTGTCTGTCCGTCCGTCGTACGTCACCAGTTTTTGGGCCTTAAATTTTGAGCTAGAAGGATGAAATTTGGTACACGTGCTCTTTGTTGCTCCCAGCAGAACAAGTGTAAAAATTTTTGAAATCAGCCCACTGCCACGCTCCCATTTATAAAAACGTATTTTTTGACCAAACCACAAGGAAAATTGAAAAAGTGTCTGAAAAACGTAGGTAGACAATCGTAATATCTATATTTCGTTCATATAAAGTTTTTTGCCACGCCCACTTTTTGGGGGCGTTTTTAATAAAAAAACATATGAGAAGGCTACAATCCGCTGTGCGGATCGTTGAATACCCTATCCCATCCTATCCATAAAACTAAAATCCCAAAAAAAAAGTGGGCATGGCTAAAAATACGATGTGGATAAAATAGAAAAAATGATATAGTGACAACTAAATCTTCAGACTTCTTACAAAACACTTTTACGGTTCTACAAAAGACTAGGTTTTCTCCTTCATGTGTTATGGGGTAGTGTATAAAAATGGTTTTTATATAAAAAAGCCCCAAAAAGTGGGCGTGGGTTAAAATGGTATAAAGACGAAATGTTCATATTAATAACGTTAATGATTCTGCATCAAAATTTTTTTCGAAAAATTTAAAATTTGACCGAAAACAGTTTTTTATTGAAAACGCCCCCAAAAAGTGGGCGTGGCAAAAAACATTATATGAACAAAATATAGATATTACCATTCTCTAAATATGCTGTTCAGACACTTTTTTAAAATTCTTTACGGTTTTGCCAAAAATTACGTTTTTCTAAAAAGGGGGCGTGGCAGTGGGCGGATTTCAAAAATGTTTACACTTGTTCTGGTGACTCGGACCAGGATCCTATATACCAAATTTCATTATCCTAGCTCAAAATTTAAGGCCCAAAAATCGGTGACGAACAGACAGACGGACGGACGGACGGACGGACGGACGGACAGACAGACATGGCTAATTCGACTCAGCTAGCGATTCTGAGTCGATCCATATACTTTGAGGTATATGTAGCAAAATTATTTCTCTATGTTACAAACTATGTATCAAAACTAAGATACCCCCCTATGGGATAGGGTATAATAATACCCTAACTTAATTTTACTTAAAACTAAAAAGGAAAAGAAATCTAATCAAAAACATATGAGAGGCTACAATCCGCTATGCGGATCGTTGAATACCCTATCCCATCCCATCCTTTAAATTAATATCCTCAAAATATAGGCTTTATGGCGATGAAATACAGAAAATGACATTGTCACAATATATTGCTCAGACAGTTTCTCAAAATCTTTTGTGGTTCGACAAAAAACAACGTATTTCTATTGCTAACCCTTGATGGTTGGGTGTTGTAGAACGAGGGTAGACTCTGATTGGCGTTAACTTGGCAATGCCCAGTGTTGCAACTCTGACTACACATCAAATGTGCTTATCTTTACCTCCAAGTGGTAACCATCGGGTACTGGTCTCATCCAACCGGATTTGACTTGCTAAACGATAAGTGCGAGTGTTGATAACACGACGAAAAACAGCAACACTATAAACACCCTGGTGAGAATGGCACGGATGAATACCCGGCCTGCTGTCCCAGGCGAACCTAGATGAGCTGCTCTGACATATTCGGACAACAGGTTGTCTAGGAATTTCAAGGGTTAGTCAGGCCCCTTGAACAGAGATGGTGGCGGATGAACCGAAAGGCCAACGGCAGCGCTCAATCCCGTAGTGGATACTGATGGCCCCGTGTCCTAGGGGTATCTAATAAATTGGAACTGGCCCTCCAGGTTGCAGGCGAACAACTAGCGGAAGCCCTAAACTGCTACAAAGCAGACATTACTGCCATCCAGGAAATACGATGGGATGGGCCGGGCAAAAAGAGGATGAAAAACTGTGACATATACTACGGACCGTGTTATAGTGAGCAGAAACAGCGACTATTCGGATGCGGATTTGTTATAAGTGCCAGACTTCGGCAAGAAGTCTTATGTTTCCAAGACATTAGCGAACGCATAGTAACGATCCGCATCAAGGCCAAATTCGCCAACATAAGCCTTATATGCGCTCACGCTCCGACGGAAGAAAAAGATGATATAGCTAAGGATTGCTTCTACGAGCTCCTCGACAAAACCTATGAGCGACTACCGAAGTACGATGTTAAAATCGTGCTGGGAGATTTTAACGCAAAGGTAGGAAGAGAAGACATCTTTAGAAGTATTGTCGGAAAACATAGCCTACACGACAACACGTCTGGTAACGGACTTAGGCTAATTGATTTCGCTACGGAACGAAATGCCACTATAGCCAGCACACGGTTTCCTCACCTCGATATCCATAAGGGGACATGGCGGTCTCCAGATCAACGAACGGTCAACCAAATTGATCACATTGCGATAGATAAGAGGCACGCATCCAGTATTTTGGATGTCCGAACATTCCGAGGAGCTAACATCGACTCGGATCACTACCTTGTAGCAGCCAAGGTAAGAATGCGGATATCCACCACGCCACAACAATCCAGAAATACTGTGAAAAAATTTAATGTCGGAAGACTGCAATCGCAAGAGACCGCCAAGACCTTCGCACAACGCGTATCCCTTAACCTCTCGATTAACACCATACCACCAGCATCGAATGTCGAAGAGCAATGGCAACGATGCCAACAGGCCATTAGATCAGCCGCAACTGATGTGCTAGGTTTCTCGCGCCCACCAGCAAGAAACCCCTGGTTTGATGAGGAATGCCGACAGATGCTCGCAGCCAAGAACGAGGCCTACAAGGCTAAGCTGCAGGTGAAGACGAGAGCTGCCATTGAGCTCTATAGGCAAAGAAGAAGGGAAGAACATCGGCTTTTCAGCAAGAAGAAAAAAGAGCAAGAAAAGCGCGCGATCGAGGATATAGAGAGGTGCCACTCCAGGAACGATGTTCGCAAGTTTTACCAAAGTGTAAAACGTCAAAGCCAAGGATACAAGGCTCGAACAGAATCCTGTCGAGATGAACAAGGAAATATTGTAGTTGAGACACAGTCGATGCTGAGGATATGGAAGAACCACTTCTGCAGACTGTTAAACGGCGATGACGAACAACATTCCGCTGTCAGGCAGAACGAACCATTCAATATTGGCAACGACAGCGAAAACTGCCAACCACCCGACTTGAGTGAAGTGAGGATAGCAATATCTAAACTCAAGCTTAATAAGGCTGCCGGAAATGACGGCCTTCCCGCTGAGCTCTATAAGGCCGGCGGAGATGACTTGGTAAGTAACATCCACCAACTCATAAGCCAAATATGGTCGGATGAAAATATGCCTGAAGAATGGAACCTCAGCATCGTTTGCCCGATCCACAAAAAAGGAGACCCTCTGAACTGCGCCAACTACAGAGGCATAAGTCTCCTCAACATCGCCTACAAGATCCTATCTGCCGTAATATGTGAACGCCTGAAACCGTTTACCAACAACCTGATTGGCCCTTATCAGTGTGCTTTTAGGCCAGGAAAGTCCACAACCGATCAAATTTTCACACTTCGGCAGATCCTGGAAAAAACTCAAGAAGTCCAAATCGATACCCACCACCTATTCATCGATTTCAAAGCCGCATATGACAGCATTTATAGAGACGAACTGTATAGAGCCATGTCCAGTTTTGGTATACCGCCCAAACTCGTCCGTTTGTGTAGGATGACGATAGAGAATTCTCGCTGCTCCATCAGGGTCGGAAACGACCTCACCGACACATTCGATACCAAAAAAGGATTTAGGCAAGGCGATGCGCTGTCATGTGACTTCTTTAATCTGATTCTTGAGAGAATTGTGCAAAACTCCAAAGCCAACACCAGAGGCACAATTTTCCAAAAGTCGGTGCAACTACTAGCATACGCTGACGATATTGACATCATTGGTAGGACTCAACGTGATGTCATAGCCACGTTTGCTAGTATAGAGAAGGAAGCGGCGAAAATGGGTTTAGCAGTAAATGAGGGTAAGACTAAGTATATGCTGTCATCACGAAAGGACTCACAACATCGACGAATTGGACAGAACGTCACCATTGACAGATATAACTTTGAGGTAGTACGGGACTTTGTCTACCTCGGCTCCGCTATTAGCTCTGACAACAACATCTCGTCAGAAATTAAACGAAGAATTACTCTTGCCAACCGCTGTTTCTTCGGGCTAAGAAGGCAATTTAGTAGTAAAGCCCTCACTCGAACTACTAAGGAAACCCTATATAAGACCCTGATCATCCCAGTCCTGCTCTACGGCGCTGAAGCATGGACCGTATCAAAAGCGGATGAAGAAATCCTTGGTAGATTCGAGAGGAAAATTCTTCGAAAAATCTTCGGTCCCGTTTGCGTTGACGGGCTATGGAGACGAAGATTCAACCAAGAACTATACGAGCTGTACAGCGACATGCCCCTGGTCAAAAAACTCCGCATTGGACGTTTACGATGTCTAGGACATGTAGAACGAATGGACACCAATACTCCGGCTCGCAGAGTCTTCGATTCCCAGCCAGACGTCGGACGCAGTAGAGGAAGACCTCGCCTTAAGTGGCGCGCACAAGTGGAAACCGACCTCAACCAACTTGGAGTGCGCAACTGGAGGCAGTTAGCTAAGGACCGGGCTAATTGGAGAGGCATGTTGGTTGAGGCCCAGGTTCATTCCGGACTGTAGCGCCACTTAAGTAAGTAAGTAATGCCTTGGGATGGGGTACACAAATGGTTTTTGTAAGAAAACGCCCCCAAACTGTGGGCGTAGGTGAAAATGATCTATGGACAAAATGTTTATATTACCATTGCGGAAGTATTTGCATCAAAAATTTTTTCGAAAGTTTTAAAATTTGGACAAAAAGCGTTTTTTACTAAAAACGCCCCCAAAAAGTGGGCGTGGCAAAAAACTTTGTATGAACGAAATATAGATATTAGGATTGTCTAAATATCCTGCTCAGACACTTTTTTGAAATTCCTTACGGTTTGGCCAAAAAGTAAGTTTTTCTAAAAAGGGGGCGTGGCAGTGGGCGGATTTCAAAAATTTTTACACTTGTTCTGGTGACTCGCACAAGGATCCTATATACCAAATTTCATTATCCTAGCTCAAAATTTAAGGCCCAAAAATCGGTGACGAACAGACAGACGGTTCTACAAAAGACAAGGTTTTCTCTTGCATATGTTATGGGGTAGTGTATAAAAATGGTTTTTATATAAAAACGCCCCCAAAAAGTGGGCGTGGGTTAAAATGGTACATAGAAGAAATGTTCATATTAATAATGTTAATGATTCTGCATCAAATTTTTTTTCGAAAAATTTAAAATTTGACCGAAAACAGTTTTTTATTGAAAACGCCCCCAAAAAGTGGGCGTGGCAAAAAACTTTATATAGACGAAATATAGATATTAATATTGTCTAAATATGCTGTTCAGAAACTTTTTTAAAATTCCTTACGGTTTGGTCAAAAACTGAGTTTTTCTTAAAAGGGGGCGTGGCAGTGGGCGGATTTCAAAAATTTTTACACTTGTTCTGTAGGCAGAGACGAGGATCCTATATACCAAATTTCATTATCCTAGCTCAAAATTTAAGGCCTAAAAATCGGTGACGTACAGACGGAAGGACGGACGGACGGACGGACGGACGGACAGACAGACATGGATAATTCGACTCAGCTAGCGATTCTGAGTCGATCCATATACTTTGAGGTATATGTAGCAAAATTATTTCTCTATGTTACAAACTAAGTATCAAAACTAATATACCCCTATGGGATAGGGTATAAACATATGAGAGGCTACAATCCGCTCTGCGGATCGTTGAATACCCTATCCCATCCCATCCTTTAAATTAATATCCTCAAAATATAGGCCTTATGGCGATGAAATACAGAAAATGACGTTGTCACAATATATTGCTCAGACAGTTTCTCAAAATCTTTTGTGGTTCGACAAAAAACAACGTATTTTTATTGCTAATGCCTTGGGATGGGGTATACAAATGGTTTTTGTAAGAAAACGCCCCCAAAGTGTGGGCGTAGGTGAAAATGATCTATGGACAAAATGTTTATATTACCATTGCGGAAGTATTTGCATCAAAAGTTTTTTCGAAAGTGTTAAAATTTGGACAAAAAGTGTTTTTTTACTAAAAACGCCCCCAAAAAGTGGGCGTGGCAAAAAACTTTGTATTAACGAAATATAGATATTAGGATTGTCTAAATATGCTGCTCAGACTTATTTTTGAAATTCCTTACAGTTTGGCCAAAAAATAAGTTTTTCTAAAAAGGGGGCGTGGCAGTGGGCGGATTTCAAAAATTTTTACACTTGTTCTGGTGGCACGGACGAGGATCCTATATACCAAATTTCATTATCCTAGCTCAAAATTTAAGGCCAAAAATCGGTGACGAACAGACAGACGGACGGACAGACAGACATGGCTAATTCGACTCAGCTAGCGATTCTGAGTCGATCCATATACTTTGAGGTATATGTAGCTAAATTATTTCTCTATGTTACAAACAAAGTATCAAAACTAATATACCCCTATGGGATAGGGTATAAACATATGAGAGGCTACAATCCGCTATGCGGATCGTTGAATACCCTATCTCATCTCATCCTTAAATTAATTTTCCCAAAAATGTGGTCTTTATGGGCATAAAGTATTATAAATGACGTTGTCACAACATAATGTTCAGAAGGTTTATCAAATTCTTTTATGGTTCTACAAAAAACAACGTATTTCTATTGCATATGCCTTGGGGTAGGGCATACAAATGGTTTTATGTAAGAAAAAGCCCCCAAAAAGTGGGCGTGGGTTAAAATGGTCTATTGACGAAATGTTCAAATTAATACTACAAATGATAGTGCATCAACACTTTTTCCGAAAATTTTAAAATTTGACCGAAAAAAGTTTTTTATAAAAAACGCCCCTAAAAAGTTGGCGTGGCAAAAAACTTTATATTGACGAAATATAGATATTACCATTCTCTAAATATGCTGCTCAGACTCTTTTTTAAAATTCATTACGGTTTGGTCAAAAAATACGTTTTCCTTAAAGGTGGCGTGGCAGTGGGCGGATGCCAAAAATTTTTACACTTGTTTTGGTGGCACGGACGATGATCCTATATACCAAATTTTATTATCCTAGCTCAAAATGTAAGGCCCAAAAATCAGTGACGAACAGACAGACGGACGGACGGACGGACAGACAGACATGGCTAAATCGACTCAGCTAGCGATTCTGAGTCGATCCATATACTTTGAGGTATATGTAGCAAAATTATTTCTCTATGTTACAAACTATGTATCAAAACTAATATACCCCGATGGGATAGGGTATAAACATATGAGAGGCTACAATCCGCTATGCGGATCGTTGAAAACCCTATCCCATCCCATCCTTAAAATTAATATCCTAAAAATTTAGGCTTTATGGCGATGAAATACAGAAAATGACATTGTCACAATATATTGCTCAGACTGTTTATCAAAATCTTTTGTGGTTCGACAAAAAACAACGTTTTTCTATTGCATATGCCTTGGGGTAAGGCATACAAATGGTTTTTGTAAGAAACCGCCCCCAAAAAGTGGGTGTAGGTGAAAATGATATGAAGACAAAATGTTTATTTTATCATTACGGAAGCATTTGCACCAAACGTTTTTTCGAATTTTTTTAAAATTTGGACAAAAAGCGTTTTTTACTAAAAACGCCCCCAAAAAGTGGGCGTGGTAAAAAACTTTGTATGGACGAAATATAGATATTAAGATTGTCTAAATATGTTGCTAACACCCTCTTTTGAAATCTCTATGGTTTGGCTTTAAACAACGTTTTTCTAAAAGTTGGCGTGGCAGTAGGCGGATTTTAAAAATTTTTACACTTGTTCTGGTGACACGGCCAAGGATCCTATATACCAAATTTCATTATCCTAGCTCAAAATTTAAGGCCCAAAAATAGGTGACGAACAGACAGACGGACGGACGGACGGACAGACAGACATGGCTAATTCGACTCAGCTAGCGATTCTGAGTCGATCCATATACTTTTAGGTATATGTAGCTAAATTAGTTCTCTATGTTACAAACTATGTATCAAAACTAATATACCCCTATGGGATAGGGTATAAATATGAGAAGGCTACAATCCGCTATGCGGATCGTTGAATACCCTATCCCATCCCATCCTTTAAATTAATATCCTCAAAATATAGGCCTTATGGCGATGAAATACAGAAAATGACATTGTCACAATATATTGCTCAGACAGTTTCTCAAAATCTTTTGTGGTTCGACAAAAAACAACGTATTTCTATTGCTAATGCCTTGGGATGGGGTATACAAATGGTTTTTGTAAGAAAACGCCCCCAAAATGTGGGCGTAGGTGAAAATGATCTATTGCCAAAATGCTTATATTACCGTTGCGCAAGTATTTGCATACCAAAATTTTTTTTCGAAAGTTTTAAAAGTTGGACAAAAAGCGTTTTTTACTAAAAACGCCCCCAAAAAGTGGGCGTGGCAAAAAACTTTGTATGAACGAAATATAGATATTACCATTCTCTAAATATGCTGCTCAGACACTTCTTTGAAATTCCTTACGGTTTGGCCAAAAAATAAGTTTTCCTAAAAAGGGGGCGTGTCAGTAGGCGGATTTCAAAATTTTTTACACTTGTTCTGGTGGCACGGACGATGATCCTATATACCAAATTTCATTAACCCAGCTCAAAATTTAAGGCCCAAAAATCGGTGACGAACAGACAGACGGACTGACGGACAGACAGACATGGCTAATTCGACTCAGCTAGCGATTCTGAGTCGATCCATATACTTTGAGGTATATGTAGCAAAATTATTTCTCTATGTTACAAACTAAGTATCAAAACTAATATACCCTCCTATGGGATAGGGTATAAACATAGAGAAGGCTACAATCCGCTGTGCGGATCGTTGAATACCCTATCCCATCCCATCCTTAAAATTAATATCTCCAAAAAGTGGGCTTTATTAGCCCATAATATAGAAAAACATATGAGAAGGCTACAATCCGCTGTGCGGATCGTTGAATACCCTATCCCATCCTATCCATAAAACTAAAATCCCCAAAAAAGGGGACATGGCTAAAAACACGATGTGGATAAATAGAAAAAATGATATAGTGACAACAAATTCTTCAGACTGCTTACAAAACGCTTTAACGGTTCTACAAAAGACAAGGTTTTCTCTTGCATATGTTATGGGGTAGTGTATAAAAATGGTTTTTATATAAAAACGCCCCCAAAAAGTGGGCGTGGGTTAAAATGGTATATAGAAGAAATGTTCATATTAATAATGTTAATGATTCTGCATCAAAATTTTTTTTCGAAAAATTTAAAATTTGACCGAAAACAGTTTTTTATTGAAAACGCCCCCAAAAAGTGGGCGTGGCAAAAAACTTTATATAGACGAAATATAGATATTAATATTGTCTAAATATGTTGTTCAGAAACTATTTTAAAATTCCTTACGGTTTGGTCAAAAACTGAGTTTTTCTTAAAAGGGGGCGTGGCAGTGGGCGGATTTCAAAAATTTTTACACTTGTTCTGTAGGCAGAGACGAGGATCCTATATACCAAATTTCATTATCCTAGCTCAAAATTTAAGGCCTAAAAATCGGTGACGTACAGACGGACGGACGGACGGACGGACGGACGGACGGACGGACGGACGGACGGACAGACAGACATGGCTTAATCGACTCAGCTAGCGATTCTGAGTCGATCCATATACTTTGAGGTATATGTAGCAAAATTATTTATCTATGTTACAAACTAAGTATCAAAACTAATATACCCCTATGGGATAGGGTATAAAAACATATGAGAAGGCTACAATCCGCTGTGCGGATCGTTGAATACCCTATCCCATCCTATCCATAAAACTAAAATCCCCAAAAAAGGGGGCATGGCTAAAAACACGATGTGGATAAATAGAAAAAATGATATAGTGACAACAAATTCTTCAGACTGCTTACAAAACACTTAAACGGTTCTACAAAAGACAAGGTTTTCTCTTGCATATGTTATGGGGTAGTGTATAAAAATGGTTTTTATATAAAAACGCCCCCAAAAAGTGGGCGTGGGTTAAAATGGTATATAGACGAAATGTTCATATTAATAATGTTAATGATTCTGCATCAAAATTTTTTTCGAAAAATTAAAAATTTGACCGAAAACAGTTTTTTATTGAAAACGCCCCCAAAAAGTGGGCGTGGCAAAAAACTTTATATGGACGAAATATAGATATTAATATTGTCTAAATATGTTGTTCAGAAACTTTTTTAAAATTCCCTACGGTTTGGTCAAAAACTGAGTTTTTCTGAAAAGGGGGCGTGGCAGTGGGCGGATTTCAAAAATTTTTACACTTGTTCTGTAGGCAGAGACAAGGATCCTATAAACCAAATTTCATTATCCTAGCTCAAAATTTAAGGCCTAAAAATCGGTGACGTACAGACGGACGGACGGACGGACGGACGGACGGACGGACAGACAGACATGGCTTAATCGACTCAGCTAGCGATTCTGAGTCGATCCATATACTTTGAGGTATATGTAGCAAAATTATTTCTCTATGTTACAAACTAAGTATCAAAACTAATATACCCCTATGGGATAGGGTATAAAGACATTGTCACAACAATATATTGCTCAAACAGTTTATCAGAATATTTTGTGGTTTGACAAAACACATCGTTTTCCTCCTGAATATGCTATGGGGTAGAGTATACAAAAGGTTTTTGTAAGAAAACGCCCCCAAAAAGTGGGCGTGGGCTAAAATGATCAATGGGCGAAATGTTTACATTAATATTACTAATTATTCTGCATCAAAATTTTTTCGAAAATTTAAAAATTTGACCGTAAAACGTTTTTTATAAAAAACGCCCCCAAAAAGTGGGCGTTGCAAAAATATTTATATAAACGAAATATAGATATTACGATTGTCTAATTACGTTTCTTAGAGACCTTTTTAAAATTCCTTATGATTTGGCCAAAAAATACGTTTTTCAAAAAAGGGGGCGTGGCAGTGGGCGGATTTCAAAAAATTTTACACTTGTTCTGCTGGGAGCAACAAAGAGCACGTGTACCAAAGCTCATCCTTCTAGCTCAAAATTTAAGGCCCAAAAACTGGTGACGTACGGACGGACGGTCGGACGGACGGACAGACATGGCTAAATCGACTCAGCTAGCGATTCTGAGTCGATCCATATACTTTGAGGTATATGTAGCTTAATTATTTCTCTATGTAACAAAATATGTATCAAAACTAATATACCCCTATGGGATGGGTATAAACATATGATAAGGTTAAAATCCGCTGTGCGGATCGTTTAATACCCTATCCCATCCCATCCTTAAAATTGATATCCCCAAAATATGGTCTTTATGGCCATAAAGTATTGAAAATGACGTTTTTACAACATATTGTTCCGAAGTGTAATCAAATTCTTTTATGGTTCGACAAAAAACAACGTTTTTCTTTGCAATGCCTTGGGGTAGGGCATACGAATGGTTTTTATAAGAAAACGCCCCCAAAAAGTTTGCGTGGGTTAAAATAGTCTATTGACGAAATGTTGGTATTAATACTGCCAATGATTGTAAATCAAATTTTTTTTCGAAAATTTTAAAATTTGACCAAAAAATATTTTTTTATAAAAATCGCCCCCAAAAAGTGGGCGTGGCAAAAAACTTTATATTGACGAAATATAGATATTATGAATCTCTAAAAATGCTCCTCAGACACTTTTTTAAAGTTCCTTACGGTTTACACAAAAAATACGTTTTCCTAAAAAGGGGCGTGGCAGTAGGCGGATTTTAAAAATTTTTACACTTGTTCTGGTGACTCGGACAAGGATCCAATATACCAAATTTCATTATCCAAGCTCAAAATTTAAGGCCCAAAAATCGGTGACGAACAGACAGACGGACGGACGGACGGACGAACAGACATGGCTAATTCGATCCATTTATTTTGAGTTATATGTAGCTAAATTATTTCTCTATGTTACAAACTAAGTATCTTAACTAATATACCCCTATGGGATAGGGTATAAACATATGAGAAGGCTACAATCCGCTGTGCGGATCGTTGAATACCCTATCCCATCCTGTCCATATAACTAAAATCCCCAAAAAAGTGGGCATGTGGATAAAATAGAAAAAATGATATAGTGACAACAAATTCTTCAGACTGCTTACAAAACACTTTTACGGTTCTACAAAAGACAAGGTTTTCTCCTGCATATGTTATGGGGTAGTGTATAAAAATGGTTTTTATATAAAAACGCCCCCAAAAAGTGGGTGTGGCAAAAAACTTTATATAAACGAAATATAGATATTACGATTCTCTAAATATGCTCTTTAGACACTTTTTTAAAATTCTTTACGGTTTTGCCAAAAATTACGTTTTTCTAAAAAGGGGGCGTGGCAGTGGGCGGATTTAAAAAATTTTTACACTTGTTCTGGTGACTCGGACAAGGATCCTATATACCAAATTTCATTATCCTAGCTCAAAATTTAAGTCCGAAAAATCGGTGACGAACAGACAGACGGACGGACGGACACACGGACGGACGGACGGACGGACAGACAGACATGGCTAATTCGACTCAGCTAGCGATTCTGAGTTGATCCATATACTTTGAGGTATATGTAGCAACATTATTTCTCTATGTTACAAACTATGTATCAAAACTAATATACCCCCCTATGGGATAGGGTATAAACATATGAGAAGGCTACAATCCACTGTGCGGATCGTTGAATACCCTATCCCATCCTATCTGTAAAACTTAAATCCCCAAAAAGTGGACATGGCTAAGCACACGATGTGGATAAAATAAAGAAAATGTCATGGTGACAACAAATTCATCAGACTGCTTATAAAAAACTTTAACGGTTCTACAAAATACAAGGTTTTCTCCTGCATATGTTATGGGGTAGTGTATAAACATATGAGAAGGCTACAATCCGCTGTGCGGATCGTTGAATACCCTATCCCATCCTATCCATAAAACTAAAATCCCAAAAAAAAAAGTGGGCATGGCTAAAAATACGATGTGGATAAAATAGAAAAAATGATATAGTGACAACTAAATCTTCAGACTTCTTACAAAACACTTTTACGGTTCTACAAAAGACTAGGTTTTCTCCTTCATGTGTTATGGGGTAGTGTATAAAAATGGTTTTTATATAAAAAAGCCCCCAAAAAGTGGGCGTGGGTTAAAATGGTATAAAGACGAAATGTTCATATTAATAACGTTAATGATTCTGCATCAAAATTTTTTTCGAAAAATTTAAAATTTGACCGAAAACAGTTTTTTATTGAAAACGCCCCCAAAAAGTGGGCGTGGCAAAAAACATTATATGAACAAAATATAGATATTACCATTCTCTAAATATACTGTTCAGACACTTTTTTAAAATTCTTTACGGTTTTGCCAAAAATTACGTTTTTCTAAAAAGGGGGCGTGGCAGTGGGCGGATTTCAAAAATTTTTACACTTGTTCTGGTGACTCGGACCAGGATCCTATATACCAAATTTCATTATCCTAGCTCAAAATTTAAGGCCCAAAAATCGGTGACGAACAGACAGACGGACGGACGGACGGACAGACAGACATGGCTAATTCGACTCAGCTAGCGATTCTGAGTCGATCCATATACTTTGAGGTATATGTAGCAAAATTATTTCTCTATGTTACAAACTATGTATCAAAACTAAGATACCCCCCTATGGGATAGGGTATAAAAATGGTTTTTATATAAAAACGCCCCCAAAAAGTGGGCGTGGGTTAAAATGGTCTATGGACGATATGTTCATATTTATATTACTAATGATTCTGCATCAAAATTTTTTTCGAAAATTTTCAAATTTGGCCAAAAAAGGTTTTTTATAGAAAACGCCCCCAAAAAGTGGGCGTGGCAAAAAACTTTGTATGAACGAAATATAGATATAAGGATTGTCTAAATATGCTACTCAGACACTTTTTTGAAATTCCTTACGGTTTGGCCAAAAAATAAGTTTTCCTAAAAAGGGGGCGTGGCAGTAAGCGGATTTCAAAAATTTTTACACTAGTTCTGAAGGCAGATACGAGGATCCAATATACCAAATTTCATTATCCAAGCTCAAAATTTAAGGCCCAAAAATCGGTGACGTACAGACGGACGGACGGACGGACGGACGGACGGACGGACAGACAGACATGGCTTAATCGACTCAGCTAGCGATTCTAAGTCGATCCATATACTTTGAGGTATATGTAGCTAAATTATTTCTCTATGGTACAAACTAAGTATCTTAACTAATATACCCCTATGGGATAGGGTATACACATATGAGAAGGCTACAATCCGCTGTGCGGATCGTTGAATACCCTATCATGTAACTAAAATCCCCAAAAAAGTGGGCATGTGGATAAAATAGAAAAAATTATATAGTGACAACAAATTCTTCAGACTGCTTACAAAACACTTTTACGGTTCTACAAAAGACAAGGTTTTCTCCTGCATATGTTATGGGGTAGTGTATAAAAATGGTTTTTATATAAAAACGCCCCCAAAAAGTAGGTGTGGCAAAAAACTTTATATAAACGAAATATAGATATTACGATTCTCTAAATATGCTCTTTAGACACTTTTTTAAAATTCTTTACGGTTTGGCCAAAAAATAAGTTTTTCGAAAAAGGGGGCATGGCAGTGGGCGGATTTCAAAAAATTGTACACTAGTTCTGAAGGCAGATACGAGGATCCTATATACCAAATTTCATTATCCTAGCTCAAAATTTAAGGCCCAAAAATCGGTGACGTACAGACGGATGGACGGACGGACGGACGGACAGACAGACATGGCTTAATCGACTCAGCTAGCGATTCTGAGTCGATCCGTATACTTTGAGGTACATGTAGCAAAACTATTTCTCTATGTTACAAACTAAGTATCAAAACTAATATACCCCTATGGGATAGGGTATAAACATATGAGAAGGCTACAATCCACTGTGCGGATCGTTGAATACCCTATCCCATCCTATCTGTAAAACTAAAATCCCCAAAAAGTGGACATGGCTAAAAACACGATGTGGATAAAATAAAGAAAATGACATGGTGACAACAAATTCTTCAGACTGCTTATAAAAAACTTTTACGGTTCTACAAAAGACAAGGTTTTCTGCTGCATATGTTATGGGGTAGTGTATAAAAATGGTTCTTATATAAAAACGCCCCAAAAAAGTGGGCGGGGTAAAAATGGTCTATTTACGAAATGTTCATATTTATATTACTAATGATTCTGCATCAAAAGTTTTTTCGAAAATATTAAAATTTGACCGAAAACCGTTTTTTTTTTAAAAAGGCCCCCAAAAAGTGGGCGTGACAAAAAACTTTATATGAACAAAATACAGATATTCTGATTGTCTAAATATGATGTTCAGAAAATGTTTCAAAATTCCTTATGGTTTGGCCAAAAAAACGATTTTCTAAAAAGGGGGCGTGGCAGTGGGCGGATTTCAAAAATTTTTACACTTGTTCTGCTGGGAGCAACAAAGAGCACGTGTACCAAATTTCATCCTTCTAGCTCAAAAATTAAGGCCCAAAAACTGGTGACGTACGGACGGACGGACGGACGGACAGACATGGCTAAATCGACTCAGCTATCGATTCTGAGTCGATATGTTACAAACTATGTATCAAAACTAATATACCGCTATGGGATAGGGTATAAAAACGCTTTTTGTCCAAATTTTAATACTTTCGAAAAAACTTTTGATGCAAATACTTCCGTAATGGTAATATAAACATTTTTTCCATGGATCATTTTCACCTACAACCACATTTTGGGGGCGTTTCTTACAAAAACCATTTGTATACCCCATCCCAAGGCATTAGCAATAGAAATACGTTTTTTTTTGTCGATCCACAAAAGATTTTGAGAAACTGTCTGAGCAATATATTGTGACAATGTCATTTTCTGGTTTTGATAAACAGTCTGAACAATAGCTATGTTGCGACAATGTCATTTTCTGTATTTCATCGCCATAAAGCCAACATTTTGAGGATATTAATTTTAAGGATGGGATGGGATAGGGTATTCAGCGATCCGCACAGCGAATTGTAGGTTTCTGATATGTTCATAAAACTTACATTTTGGGAATATTTATTTTAAGGATGGGATGGGATAGGGTATTAAACAATAATCACAGCGAATTGTAGAATTCTCATATGTTTATATCCTATCCCATAGGGATATATTAGTTTTGATACATAGTTTGTTACATGGAGAATTAGAGAAATAATTTAGCTACATATACCTCAAAGTATATGGATCGATTCAGAATCACTAGCTGAGTCTATTTAGTGCGTCCGTCCGTCCTTCCATCTGTATGTCATCGATTTTTAGGCTCTTATATAGGATCCTCGTCCGTGCCAACAAGTGTAAACATTTTCATAATCCGCCCACTGCCACAACCTTAGAAAAACTTAGTTTTTGGCAAAACCGTAAGGAATTTTGAAAAAGTTTTTCAACAACATATTAAGACAATCTTAATATCTATATCACGTCTCTATTAAGTTTTTTGCCACGCCCACTTTTTGGGGGCGTTTGCAGTAAAAAAACTGTTTTCGTCAAATTTGTAATTTTTCGAAATTTCGGATATTAGTTTTACAGATGGGATGGGATAGGGTATTCAACGATCCGCACAGCGATTGTAGCCTTCTCACGTGTTTATACCCTATCCCATAGGGGGGTATATTGGTTTTGATACTTAGTTTGTAACATAGAGAAATAATTTAGCTACATATACCTCAAAGTATATGGATCGACTCAGAATCGCTAGCTGAGTCGAATTAGCCATGTCTGTCTGTCCGTCCGTCCGTCCGTCCGTGTGTCCGCCCGTCCGTCTGTCTGTTCGTCCCCGATTTTTGGGCCTTAAATTTTGAGATAGGATAATGAAATTTGGTATATAGGATCCTTGGCCGAGTCACCAGAACAAGTGTAAAAAATTTTAAAATCCGCCCACTGCCACGCCCCCTTTTAGAAAAAACGTAGTTTTAAGCCAAACCGTAAGGAATTTCAAAAAAGTGTGTTTGCAACATATTTAGACAATCCTAATATCTATATTTCGTCCATACAAAGTTTTTTGCCACGCCCACTTTTTGGGGGCGTTTTTAGTACAAAACGCTTTTTGTCCAAATTTTAAAACTTTCGAAAAAATGTTTGATGCCACTACTTCCGCAAAAAAAAAAGAAAATCCTAATATCTATATTTCGTTCATACGAAGTTTTTTGCCACGCCCACTTTTAGGGGCGCTTTTAGTAAAAAAACGCTTTTTGTCCGAATTTTAAAACTTTCGAACAAATTTTTGATGCAAATACTTCCGCAATGGTAATATAAACATTTTGTCCATAGATCATTTTCACCTACGCCCACATTTTGGGGGCGTTTTCTTACAAAAACCATTTGTATACCCCATCCCAAGGTATTAGCAATAGAAATACGTTGTTTTTTGTCGAACCACAAAAGATTTTGAGAAACTGTCTGAGCAATATATTGTGACAATGTCATTTTCTCTATTTTATCGCCATAAGGCCTATATTTTGAGGATATTAATTTAAAGGATGGGATGGGATATGGTATTCAACGATCCGCATAGCGGATTGTAGCCTCTCATATGTTTATACCCTATCCCATAGGGGTATATTAGTTTTGATACTTAGTTTGTAACATAGAGAAATAATTTAGCTACATATACCTCAAAGTATATGGATCGACTCAGAATCGCTAGCTGAGTTGAATTAGCCATATCTGTCTGTCCGTCCGTCCGTGTGTCCGTCCGTCCGTCTGTCTGTTCGTCACCGATTTTTGGGCCTTAAATTTTGAGCTAGGATAATGAAATTTGGTACATAGGATCTGTAATGACTCGTAGTCTATCCAAATCTAATTAGACACTTAACTCAATAGTTCAAAACAATTATTTATTTCATATACTTTTATTCACATTTCTGACACAATAACTCAAGCGTGTTGCTACCTTCCCGGTCACTCTGCGACTGCCCCAGCAAGTGTGTACATGTCAAGTGCCTGTGACAAGTGTCCGTGTGTGTGTTTCAAGTGTGTGCATGATCAGTGTGTGTACCTGCAGCTGGCTGGTCATCATTCGGAGTTACCGATCTCCACATCCCTCCCATGTTTTTAAGCTTCAGCTTCAACTGTGGACCGCTTGCTTCGCCTAGTGATGTTCCCTGATGTTGTGGGAGATTAATATCTATGTCATCGACGACCGCTGGAAAAGCTGTACCTTCGCCTGGAAAACTAGAGGAACTCAGAATAGGTTTAGTAGTTAAAATTTGATCTGATCCCGGAGAAACCGGTATTCTTTTAAGATGAGAAATGTTTCTCCTTTTCGCTCAATTACTTCGAACACTTGTGGGTCAAAAGCAGGTGTTAGTTTATTCGCGAAGATGACATTTCGAAGGACCACTTTGTCTCCCACCCCTATCTCAGAGACCTTGGCTCTTCGATCTCTGTCTGCTCTCTCTTTCCCCTTCTGCTTGTTCATAAGGTCCAAATCTCGTGCTTCAGAGTCTAAAATATCTTCGTTGATGTCCTGGATCGAAGGTATTTTGTCTCGGATGGTGCGATTAAACAACAGCTCTGACGGAGTCTTCCCGGTTGTCCCGTGCGGAGTAACGTTGTACATTAGAATAAACTTTTGGATCTCTTTTTTGTAGTCGGTTCCTTTCGAGTTTGCTATTTGTAGCCGCTTTAATATCGAACGATTCATGTTTTCTACCTCCCCATTAGCTTGTGGCCAATAGGGTGGTGACGTCATAAGCTGCACATCATTGTTTGCACAATATTGCTTAAACTCCTCGCTCACAAACTGACGTCCGTTGTCGGCTGTTATCGATTTCGGATATCCTAACCTTGAAAACATTTCCTCCAAACTCTCAATGATGACGCTTGACGTTATCCTTTTAAGGAACTTCACTTCATGATACCTCGAATAATAATCGATGACTACGAAAATGTGCTCATGGTTCGGTAATGGTCCCATCAAATCTATTGCCAAACATAGCCATGGTCCATTGGGGAATTCGCGTCGGTTCATAGGGGTTGGTTTTACTGGTCTTGATACCAGTAAACAATCACTGCAATTCTTCACAAATTTTTCCACGTCTCTGTCAATTAACGGCCACCATACTTTCGAACGAACCCTACGTTTCATTACTGTCTCACCTGGGTGTCCCTCATGTGCCAGATCTGAAACTCTTGACCTCAAGGGATTAGGTATAACGATTTTCGTTCCACGTAGCAGAATGTTCCCCAATGTACACAATTCAAGGCGGAATGGAAAAAATCGACTGCTGTTACTCGAATTCCAGGAATTATTTTTCACATTATCCACTGCCTCCATCAATTCCGCATCTGAACCAGCATTCTCTACTACTTCAGCTATGGTTAGTGCTTTTGGTATAGCTCTTTCGATTATTGCGCAAATGTTCCGCTCACATTGTTCGTCAAAAGTCTCAGGATGTTCCCCTCTACATAATCTCGAAAACGAATCTGCAATGTTGAATTTCCCAGGTTGATATACAACCTTAAATTTAAAGGACTGCAACCTCAAGACCCATCGTTCGATGCGGGCTGGAGGCCTCGACGTTGGCTTAAAAATTGCCTCTAACGGTTTATGGTCTGTGACCAATTCGAATTCTATACCAGCCAAATAATAATAAAACCGTTCCACTGACCAAACCAACGCAAGGCTCTCCTTTTCTGTTTGTGAATATCTCCTTTCGACCTCAGACAAGCTTTTACTCGCAAATGATATAACATGGGGGATGTCACCCTCAAATTGTAAGAGCACAGCTCCTAACGCTACTGGGCTAGCATCTGCTATTAATCGAATTCGCTTCTTTGGATCGAAATACGTTAAAGTCGGTATTCTTGCCAACTGTCCTTTTAATTTATGAAAAGAATCGTTCTGACTCTGTCCCCATTCGAATTTCACATCTTTCTTTGTCAGTTTCCGGAGCGGTTCTGTTATATCCCCGAGATCAGGGATAAATTTACCAAGGTATGTCACTAGGCCTAGGAAAATCCTTATCTCTTCTTTGCTGGATGGTGGTCGGAATTCTAGGACATTCTTAACCTTCTCAGGATCTGGATTTATCCCGTCTGTGGACAAAATATGTCCTAAGAACTTCATGTTCTTAACTTTCCAGACACACTTATCCTCGTTTTACACCACATTATACTCTTTGAAGACTTCCAACACAGCCTTAAAGTTAGCGTCATGTTCATCCTCAGTTAGACCAAAAACTACAATGTCGTCTATAAAATTTAAGGCATTCTTACACCCAGCCAAGATACTTTCCATCTGCCTCTGAAAAATCTCTGGGGCCGAATTAACTCCAAATAACAATCGTTTGTATCTGAATATTCCTTTCGACGTGATAAATGTTGTTATTTCGCGACTTCGTTCGTCCAATTCAAACTGGTGGTAAGCGCTTTCCAAATCTAACCTCGAAAACCATTTTGCACCCTTTGGTCTGGTCATAAACGAGTCAAAAGTTGGCAGTGGGTAATTTTCTCTTAATATAGCGATGTTAGCCCGCCTCATGTCAATACATAACCTTATGTCCCCGGTTTCTTTAAAAACGATTACAATTGGAGATATCCAGGGACTCGGTCCGGAGACCCGTTCTATAATATCCCGAGCAACTGCCTCCGTCAATTTAGCCTCCACCTTTTCTTCTAGAGCAGCTGGAACCCTTCGCAACGGCTGTTGAACCGGCTTCACTGACTCATTGATAGATAGAGAAATGGTAATGCCTTTAATTTTCGGAAATGGTTGCAGGTTATCGACTCGATTGACATCCAGTCCTAACTTCAGGATGTTCAATTTAATGGCAGTATCACGACCCAAAAGCGATTGTCTTCCGTTCTCAATTACATAGAACGAAGAAATCAAGTCAGTGCTCCTATCGACCCCTATTGTCGCTTCAAAAACCGTTTTTACCTTAAGCAAGTCATTTCCGGCATACGCTCGAAATTGGTTTTCCGATTTCGTCCGAAGATTCCATATGGCAGCCCTTTCCCTACAAAGGTGCTCCCAATCCTTCTCGCTAAGAAGGTTATGACGAGACCCTGAATCTATCAGCATCGGAACTATACGACCTCCGATAAAGCAATTAGTTATCTCCCCCATTTCACCTGCAAGATCTTCCCCTTCAGATATTTTGAAGCAGTTGTGTTCCTGAAATCTGTCAAACTTATCAACAGTAGTGTCATCACTCCTTTCTTCGCCCACAAAACGAACCTTTGAAGTCTGGATCCTGCGATGTTTTGCATCTGTGTTGTAAAATTCGGTTTGTTTGCGTTTATTGGCCTTAGTTTTGCATTTTAACGCAAAATGTCCTATAAAATTGCACTTGTTGCATTTAGCGTTTTTAGCAGGGCAAACTTGGCTACTTGCTAAATGCTTGCGAGACCCACATCTGCTGCATTCTCCTGTGAACTTATTTTCACCATTGGAAACAACACGGTTGATGCTCATGGAAGTAGTGGGCAGCATCATGGCCTCCGACTCGTTGTTAATCTCTTCATATACATGACACATTCCAATGATCTCTGCTAATGTATACTCTTTTTCTAATAGACGTTTTTTTAGGTATCTAGGTGCCCACGCATCTATCAGTTTGTCCTTTATGTTTATTTCCAAAATTTGTTCCTTTGTTTCCCCAAATTGGCACTTCGCTGCCTGATTTCGCAATTTCAAAACAAATTTATTCAATCCCTCTCCTTGGTCAGGTTTCAGCGAGCGAAATAAATGCCTCTCAAACGTGGAGTTTCTTGTAGGAGAGAAATAAATATTCAGCTTGCCCACGAGGACCCTAAAGACATCGGTGTGCGCTTCTACATCCTGTGGTTGACATAGTGCCCCTGGAATGTTATAGATTACCTCCTGAAGTTGTGTACCACCCAAGTGTAATAATTTGTTCTTCTTCTTTGTTGGATCAGTGATCTCTTCTGCTTCCAGATATAGAGTAAATGCCCGGAGCCACTTTTCCCACTCCGACCGAACCAAGGCTTTCTCGATAACCTCGCAGAGAAATGGTGCTATTCCTGAGCCACTCATTTCAACACGCCTGTCCTGCAATACAATAATTACACATTTTTATTCGCAATTTAATGCCTGACAATCTAATGTCTCACCCCGTTTTCTTCTAGCAATTTAATGCGTGACAGGGCTTATTTTCCCTTTTCCTCTCGCGCAATTTAATGCTTGACAATTGAATGTCTCTGTCCCTTCCGTTTTCTTCTCACAATTCAATGCGAGACAGGTCTCCCTTTTTTTCCTCGCAATTAAATGCACTGTTCGGAAATACCAATTAAATGGCAGCTGCACGCTTTATGATTTATCTATTTTCCCCAAAGTTATACTGACTGTAATATTTACTTATTTATATATATATTTATAACATAAATTTACCTCGTCGCCAATGTAATGACTCGTGCTCTATCCAAATCTAATTAGACACTTAACTCAATAGTTCAAAACAATTATTTATTTCATATACTTTTATTCACATTTCTGACACAATAACTCAAGCGTGTTGCTACCTTCCCGGTCACTCTGCGACTGCCCCAGCAAGTGTGTACATGTCAAGTGCCTGTGACAAGTGTCCGTGTGTGTGTTTCAAGTGTGTGCATGATCAGTGTGTGTACCTGCAGCTGGCTGGTCATCATTCGGAGTTACCGATCTCCACAGGATCCTTGGCAGAGTCACCAGAACAAGTGTAAAAAATTTTAAAATCCGCCCACTGCCACGCCCCTTTTAGAAAAAAAACGTAGTTTTAAGCCAAACCGTAAGGAATTTCAAATAAGTGTGTTTGCAACATATTTAGACAATCTTAATATTTATATAAATAATACTATTTAAATTTATACAAAGTTTTTTGCCACGCCCACTATTTGGGGGCGTTTTTATTAAAAAAAATTTTTTGTCCAAATTTTGAAACTTTCGAAAAAAAATTTGATGCAAATACTTCCGCAATGGTAATATAAACATTTTGTCTATAGATCATTTTCACCTACGCCCACATTTTGGGGGCGTTTTCTTACAAAAACCATCTGTATACCCCCTCCCAAGGCATTAGCAATAGAAAACCGTTGTTTTTTGTCGAACCACAAAAGATTTTGATAAACTGTCTGAGCAATATATTGTGACAATGAATCATTAACATTATTAATATAAACATTTCGTCTATATACCATTTTCACCCACGCCCACTTTTTGGGGGCGTTTTTATATAAAAACCATTTTTATACACTACCCCATAACATATGCAGGAGAAAACCTTGTATTTTGTAGAACCGTAAAAGTGTTTTGTAAGCAGTCTGAAGAATTTGTTGTCACTATATCATTTTTTCTATTTTGTCCACATCGTGATTTTAGCCATGCCCACTTTTTTGGGGATTTTAGTTTTATGGATAGGATGGGATAGGGTATTCAACGATCCGCACAGCGGATTGTAGCCTTCTCATATGTTTTTTTGTTAAAAACGCCCCCAAAAAGTGGGCGTGGCAAAAAACTTTATATGGACGAAATATAGATATTAATATTGTCTAAATATAATGTTCAGAAACTTTTTTAAAATTCCTTACGGTTTGGTCAAAAACTGAGTTTTTCTTAAAAGGGGGAGTGGCAGTGGGCGGATTTCAAAAATTTTTACACTTGTTCTGTAGGCAGAGACGAGGATCCTATATACCAAATTTCATTATCCTAGCTCAAAATTTAAGGCCTAAAAATCGGTGACGTACAGACGGACGGACGGACGGACAGACAGACATGGCTTAATCGACTCAGCTAGCGATTCTGAGTCGATCCATATACTTTGAGGTATATGTAGCAAAATTATTTCTCTATGTTACAAACTAAGTATCAAAACTAATATACCCCCCTATGGGATAGGGTATAAACTTGTTATGAGAAGGCTACAATCCCCTGTGCGGATCGTTTAATACCCTATCCCATCCCATCCTTAAAATTGATATCCCCAAAATATGGTCTTTATGGTCATAAAGTATTGAAAATGACGTTGTTACAACATACTGTTCCGAAGGATTATCAAATTCTTTTATGGTTCGACAAAAAACCACGTTTTTGTATTGAATATGCCTTGGGATAGGGTTTTTGTAGGAAAACGCCCCCAAAAAGTTGGCGTGGGTTAAAATGGTCTACTCATGAAATGTTCATATTAATACTACCAATGATTTTGCATCAAAACTTTTTTCGAAAATTTTCAAATTTGGCCAAAAAAGGTTTTTTATAGAAAACGCCCCCAAAAAGTGGGCTTGGCAAAAAACTTTGTATTGACGAAATACAGATATTACGATTCTCTAAATATGCTTTCCAGACACTTTTTTAAAATTCCATACGGTTTGGCCAAAAACTGAGTTTATCTTAAGAGGGGGCGTGGCAGTGTTCGGATTTCAAAAATTTTTACACTTGTTCTGTAGGCACGGGCCAGGATCCCATATACTAAATTTCATTATCCTAGCTCAAAGTTTAAGGCCTAAAAATCGGTGACGTACAGACGGACGGACGGACGGACAGCCAGACATGGCTTAATCGACTCAGCTAGCGATTCTGAGTCGATCCATATACTTTAAGGTATATGTAGCTAAATTATTTCTCTATGTTACAAACTAAGTATCAAAAACATATGAGAGGCTACAATCCGCTGTGCGGCTCGTTGAATACCCTATCCCATCCCACCTTAAATTTAATATCCTCAAAATATAGGCCTCATGGCGATGAAATACAGAAAATGACATTGTCACAATATATTGCTCAGACAGTTTATCAAAATCTTTTGTGGTTCGACAAAAAACAACGTATTTCTATTGCTAATGCCTTGGGATGGGGAAATCAAATGGTTTTTGTAAGAAAACGCCCCCAAAATGTGGGCGTAGGTGAAAATGATCTATTGACAAAATGTTTATATTACCATTGCGGAAGTATTTGCATCAAAAATTTTTTCGAAAGTTTTAAAATTTGGACGAAAAGCGTTTTTTACTAAAAACGCCCCCAAAAAGTGGGCGTGGCAAAAAACTCAGTATGGACGAAATATAGATATTAGGATTGTCTAAATATGCTGCTCAGACACTTTTTTGAAATTCCTTACCGTTTGGCTTTTAACTACGTTTTTCTAAAAGGGGGCGTGGCAGTGGGCGGATTTCAAAAATGTTTACACTTGTTCTGCTTCGTCGGCCAAGGAGTCTATATACCAAATTTCAACACTCTAGCTCAAAATTTAAGGCCCAAAAATCGGTGACACACAGACGGACGGACGGACGGACGGACAGACAGACATGGCTAAATCGACTCAGCTAGCGATTCTGAATCGATCCATATACTTTGAGGTATATGTATCGAAATTATTTCTCTATGTTACAAACTTAATATCAAAACTAATATATCCCCCTATGGGATAGGGTATAATAATATACCCCTATGGGATAGGGTATAAACATTTTGTCTTTTGTAGAAACCGTAAAATTTCTATATTTAAATCCCCATCGTGTTTTATGCCATGTCCACTTTTTGGGGATATTTGTTATACAGATGGGATGGGATAGGGTATTCAACGATCCGCACAGTGGATTGTAGCCTTCTCATATGTTTTTATACCCTATCCCATAGGGGTATATTAGTTTTGATACTTAGTTTGTAACATAGAGAAATAATTTTGCTACATATACCTCAAAGTATATGGATCGACTCAGAATCGCTAGCTGAGTCGATTAAGCCATGTCTGTCTGTCCGTCCGTCCGTCCGTCTTTACGTCACCGATTTTTAGGACTTAAATTTTGAGCTAGGATAATGAAATTTGGTATATAGGATCCTCGTCCGTGCCACCAGAACAAGTGTAAACATTTTTGAAATCCGCCCACTGCCACGCCCCCTTTTTAGAAAAACTTATTTTTTGGCCAAACCGTAAGGAATTTCAAAAAAGTGTCTGAGCAACATATTTAGACAATCCTAATATCTATATTTCGTTCATACAAAGTTTTTTTGCCACGCCCACTTTTTGGGGGCGTTTTTAGTAAAAAACGCTTTTTGTCCAAATTTTAAAACTTTCGAAAAAATTTTTGATGCAAATACTTCCGCAATGGTAATATAAACATTTAGTCCATAGATCATTTTCACCTACGCCCACATTTTGGGGGCGTTTTCTTACGAAAACCATTTGTATACCCCATCCCAAGGTATTAGCAATAGAAATACGTTGTTTTTTGTCGAACCACAAAAGATTTTGAGAAACTGTCTGAGCAATATATTGTGACAATGTCATTTGCTCTATTTTATCGCCATAAGGCCTATATTTTGAGGATATTAATTTAAAGGATGGGATGGGATATGGTATTCAACGATCCGCATAGCGGATTGTAGCCTCTCATATGTTTATACCCTATCCCATAGGGGTATATTAGTTTTGATACTTAGTTTGTAACATAGAGAAATAATTTAGCTACATATACCTCAAAGTATATGGATCGACTCAGAATCGCTAGCTGAGTTGAATTAGCCATGTCTAGCTGTCCGTCCGTCCGTGTGTCCGTCCGTCCGTCTGTCTGTTCGTCACCGATTTTTGGGCCTTAAATTTTGAGCTAGGATAATGAAATTTGGTACATAGGATCTGTAATGACTCGTGGTCTATCCAAATCTAATTAGACACTTAACTCAATAGTTCAAAACAATTATTTATTTCATATACTTTTATTCACATTTCTGACACAATAACTCAAGCGTGTTGCTACCTTCCCGGTCACTCTGCGACTGCCCCAGCAAGTGTGTACATGTCAAGTGCCTGTGACAAGTGTCCGTGTGTGTGTTTCAAGTGTGTGCATGATCAGTGTGTGTACCTGCAGCTGGCTGGTCATCATTCGGAGTTACCGATCTCCACATCCCTCCCATGTTTTTAAGCTTCAGCTTCAACTGTGGACCGCTTGCTTCGCCTAGTGATGTTCCCTGATGTTGTGGGAGATTAATATCTATGTCATCGACGACCGCTGGAAAAGCTGTACCTTCGCCTGGAAAACTAGAGGAACTCAGAATAGGTTTAGTAGTTAAAATTTGATCTGATCCCGGAGAAACCGGTATTCTTTTAAGATGAGAAATGTTTCTCCTTTTCGCTCAATTACTTCGAACACTTGTGGGTCAAAAGCAGGTGTTAGTTTATTCGCGAAGATGACATTTCGAAGGACCACTTTGTCTCCCACCCCTATCTCAGAGACCTTGGCTCTTCGATCTCTGTCTGCTCTCTCTTTCCCCTTCTGCTTGTTCATAAGGTCCAAATCTCGTGCTTCAGAGTCTAAAATATCTTCGTTGATGTCCTGGATCGAAGGTATTTTGTCTCGGATGGTGCGATTAAACAACAGCTCTGACGGAGTCTTCCCGGTTGTCCCGTGCGGAGTAACGTTGTACATTAGAATAAACTTTTGGATCTCTTTTTTGTAGTCGGTTCCTTTCGAGTTTGCTATTTGTAGCCGCTTTAATATCGAACGATTCATGTTTTCTACCTCCCCATTAGCTTGTGGCCAATAGGGTGGTGACGTCATAAGCTGCACATCATTGTTTGCACAATATTGCTTAAACTCCTCGCTCACAAACTGACGTCCGTTGTCGGCTGTTATCGATTTCGGATATCCTAACCTTGAAAACATTTCCTCCAAACTCTCAATGATGACGCTTGACGTTATCCTTTTAAGGAACTTCACTTCATGATACCTCGAATAATAATCGATGACTACGAAAATGTGCTCATGGTTCGGTAATGGTCCCATCAAATCTATTGCCAAACATAGCCATGGTCCATCGGGGAATTCGCGTCGGTTCATAGGGGTTGGTTTTACTGGTCTTGATACCAGTAAACAATCACTGCAATTCTTCACAAATTTTTCCACGTCTCTGTCAATTAACGGCCACCATACTTTCGAACGAACCCTACGTTTCATTACTGTCTCACCTGGGTGTCCCTCATGTGCCAGATCTGAAACTCTTGACCTCAAGGGATTAGGTATAACGATTTTCGTTCCACGTAGCAGAATGTTCCCCAATGTACACAATTCAAGGCGGAATGGAAAAAATCGACTGCTGTTACTCGAATTCCAGGAATTATTTTTCACATTATCCACTGCCTCCATCAATTCCGCATCTGAACCAGCATTCTCTACTACTTCAGCTATGGTTAGTGCTTTTGGTATAGCTCTTTCGATTATTGCGCAAATGTTCCGCTCACATTGTTCGTCAAAAGTCTCAGGATGTTCCCCTCTACATAATCTCGAAAACGAATCTGCAATGTTGAATTTCCCAGGTTGATATACAACCTTAAATTTAAAGGACTGCAACCTCAAGACCCATCGTTCGATGCGGGCTGGAGGCCTCGACGTTGGCTTAAAAATTGCCTCTAACGGTTTATGGTCTGTGACCAATTCGAATTCTATACCAGCCAAATAATAATAAAACCGTTCCACTGACCAAACCAACGCAAGGCTCTCCTTTTCTGTTTGTGAATATCTCCTTTCGACCTCAGACAAGCTTTTACTCGCAAATGATATAAAATGGGGGATGTCACCCTCAAATTGTAAGAGCACAGCTCCTAACGCTACTGGGCTAGCATCTGCTATTAATCGAATTCGCTTCTTTGGATCGAAATACGTTAAAGTCGGTATTCTTGCCAACTGTCCTTTTAATTTATGAAAAGAATCGTTCTGACTCTGTCCCCATTCGAATTTCACATCTTTCTTTGTCAGTTTCCGGAGCGGTTCTGTTATATCCCCGAGATCAGGGATAAATTTACCAAGGTATGTCACTAGGCCTAGGAAAATCCTTATCTCTTCTTTGCTGGATGGTGGTCGGAATTCTAGGACATTCTTAACCTTCTCAGGATCTGGATTTATCCCGTCTGTGGACAAAATATGTCCCAAGAACTTCATGTTCTTAACTTTCCAGACACACTTATCCTCGTTTTACACCACATTATACTCTTTGAAGACTTCCAACACAGCCTTAAAGTTAGCGTCATGTTCATCCTCAGTTAGACCAAAAACTACAATGTCGTCTATAAAATTTAAGGCATTCTTACACCCAGCCAAGATACTTTCCATCTGCCTCTGAAAAATCTCTGGGGCCGAATTAACTCCAAATAACAATCGTTTGTATCTGAATATTCCTTTCGACGTGATAAATGTTGTTATTTCGCGACTTCGTTCGTCCAATTCAAACTGGTGGTAAGCGCTTTCCAAATCTAACCTCGAAAACCATTTTGCACCCTTTAGTCTGGTCATAAACGAGTCAAAAGTTGGCAGTGGGTAATTTTCTCTTAATATAGCGAGGTTAGCCCGCCTCATGTCAATACATAACCTTATGTCCCCGGTTTCTTTAAAAACGATTACAATTGGAGATATCCAGGGACTCGGTCCGGAGACCCGTTCTATAATATCCCGAGCAACTGCCTCCGTCAATTTAGCCTCCACCTTTTCTTCTAGAGCAGCTGGAACCCTTCGCAACGGCTGTTGAACCGGCTTCACTGACTCATTGATAGATAGAGAAATGGTAATGCCTTTAATTTTCGGAAATGGTTGCAGGTTATCGACTCGATTGACATCCAGTCCTAACTTCAGGATGTTCAATTTAATGGCAGTATCACGACCCAAAAGCGATTGTCTTCCGTTCTCAATTACATAGAACGAAGAAATCAAGTCAGTGCTCCTATCGACCCCTATTGTCGCTTCAAAAACCGTTTTTACCTTAAGCAAGTCATTTCCGGCATACGCTCGAAATTGGTTTTCCGATTTCGTCCGAAGATTCCATATGGCAGCCCTTTCCCTACAAAGGTGCTCCCAATCCTTCTCGCTAAGAAGGTTATGACGAGACCCTGAATCTATCAGCATCGGAACTATACGACCTCCGATAAAGCAATTAGTTATCTCCCCCATTTCACCTGCAAGATCTTCCCCTTCAGATATTTTGAAGCAGTTGTGTTCCTGAAATCTGTCAAACTTATCAACAGTAGTGTCATCACTCCTTTCTTCGCCCACAAAACGAACCTTTGAAGTCTGGATCCTGCGATGTTTTGCATCTGTGTTGTAAAATTCGGTTTGTTTGCGTTTATTGGCCTTAGTTTTGCATTTTAACGCAAAATGTCCTATAAAATTGCACTTGTTGCATTTAGCGTTTTTAGCAGGGCAAACTTGGCTACTTGCTAAATGCTTGCGAGACCCACATCTGCTGCATTCTCCTGTGAACTTATTTTCACCATTGGAAACAACACGGTTGATGCTCATGGAAGTAGTGGGCAGCATCATGGCCTCCGACTCGTTGTTAATCTCTTCATATACATGACACATTCCAATGATCTCTGCTAATGTATACTCTTTTTCTAATAGACGTTTTTTTAGGTATCTAGGTGCCCACGCATCTATCAGTTTGTCCTTTATGTTTATTTCCAAAATTTGTTCCTTTGTTTCCCCAAATTGGCACTTCGCTGCCTGATTTCGCAATTTCAAAACAAATTTATTCAATCCCTCTCCTTGGTCAGGTTTCAGCGAGCGAAATAAATGCCTCTCAAACGTGGAGTTTCTTGTAGGAGAGAAATAAATATTCAGCTTGCCCACGAGGACCCTAAAGACATCGGTGTGCGCTTCTACATCCTGTGGTTGACATAGTGCCCCTGGAATGTTATAGATTACCTCCTGAAGTTGTGTACCACCCAAGTGTAATAATTTGTTCTTCTTCTTTGTTGGATCAGTGATCTCTTCTGCTTCCAGATATAGAGTAAATGCCCGGAGCCACTTTTCCCACTCCGACCGAACCAAGGCTTTCTCGATAACCTCGCAGAGAAATGGTGCTATTCCTGAGCCACTCATTTCAACACGCCTGTCCTGCAATACAATAATTACACATTTTTATTCGCAATTTAATGCCTGACAATCTAATGTCTCACCCCGTTTTCTTCTAGCAATTTAATGCGTGACAGGGCTTATTTTCCCTTTTCCTCTCGCGCAATTTAATGCTTGACAATTGAATGTCTCTGTCCCTTCCGTTTTTATACCCTATCCCATAGGGGTATATTAGTTTTGATACTTAGTTTGTAACATAGAGAAATAATTTTGCTACATATACCTCAAAGTATATGGATCGACTCAGAATCGCTAGCTGAGTCGAATTAGCCATGTCTGTCTGTCCGTCCGTCCGTCCGTCCGTCCGTCCGTCTGTCTGTTCGTCAGCGGTTTTTGGGCCTTAAATTTTGAGCTAGGATAATGAAATTTGGTATATAGGATCCTCGTCCGTGCCACCAGAACAAGTGTAAAAATTTTTGAAATCCGCCCACTGCCACGCCCCCTTTTTTAGGAAAACTTATTTTTTGGCCAAACCGTAAGGAATTTCAAAAAAGTGTCTGAGTAGCATATTTAGACAATCCTAATATCTATATTTCGTTCATACAAAGTTTTTTGCCAATCCCACTTTTTGGGGGCGTTTTTAGTAAAAAACGCTTTTTGTCAAAATTTTAAAACTTTCGAAAAAATGTTTGATGCAAATACTTCCGCAATGGTAATATAAACATTTTCCCCATAGATCATTTTCATCTACGCCCACATTTTGGGGGCGTTTTCTTACAAAAACCATTTGTATACCCCATCCCAAGGCATTAGCAATAGAAATACGTTGTTTTTTGTCGAACCACACAAGGTTTTGAGAAACTGTCTGAGCAATATATTGTGACAATGTCCTTTTCTGTATTTCATCGCCATAAGGCCTATATTTTGAGGATATTAATTTAAAGGATGGGATGGGATAGGGTATTCAACGATCCGCATAGCGGATTGTAGCCTCTCATATGTTCTTCTCACAATTCAATGCGAGACAGGTCTCCCTTTTTTTCCTCGCAATTAAATGCACTGTTCGGAAATACCAATTAAATGGCAGCTGCACGCTTTATGATTTATCTATTTTCCCCAAAGTTATACTGACTGTAATATTTACTTATTTATATATATATTTATAACATAAATTTACCTCGTCGCCAATGTAATGACTCGTGGTCTATCCAAATCTAATTAGACACTTAACTCAATAGTTCAAAACAATTATTTATTTCATATACTTTTATTCACATTTCTGACACAATAACTCAAGCGTGTTGCTACCTTCCCGGTCACTCTGCGACTGCCCCAGCAAGTGTGTACATGTCAAGTGCCTGTGACAAGTGTCCGTGTGTGTGTTTCAAGTGTGTGCATGATCAGTGTGTGTACCTGCAGCTGGCTGGTCATCATTCGGAGTTACCGATCTCCACAGGATCCTTGGCAGAGTCACCAGAACAAGTGTAAAAAATTTTAAAATCCGCCCACTGCCACGCCCCTTTTAGAAAAAAAACGTAGTTTTAAGCCAAACCGTAAGGAATTTCAAATAAGTGTGTTTGCAACATATTTAGACAATCTTAATATATATATAAATAATACTATTTAAATTTATACAAAGTTTTTTGCCACGCCCACTATTTGGGGGCGTTTTTATTAAAAAAAAATTTTTTGTCCAAATTTTGAAACTTTCGAAAAAAATTTGATGCAAATACTTCCGCAATGGTAATATAAACATTTTGTCTATAGATCATTTTCACCTACGCCCACATTTTGGGGGCGTTTTCTTACAAAAACCATCTGTATACCCCCTCCCAAGGCATTAGCAATAGAAAACCGTTGTTTTTTGTCGAACCACAAAAGATTTTGATAAACTGTCTGAGCAATATATTGTGACAATGAATCATTAACATTATTAATATAAACATTTCGTCTATATACCATTTTCACCCACGCCCACTTTTTGGGGGCGTTTTTATATAAAAACCATTTTTATACACTACCCCATAACATATGCAGGAGAAAACCTTGTATTTTGTAGAACCGTAAAAGTGTTTTGTAAGCAGTCTGAAGAATTTGTTGTCACTATATCATTTTTTCTATTTTGTCCACATCGTGATTTTAGCCATGCCCACTTTTTTGGGGATTTTAGTTTTATGGATAGGATGGGATAGGGTATTCAACGATCCGCACAGCGGATTGTAGCCTTCTCATATGTTTTTTTGTTAAAAACGCCCCCAAAAAGTGGGCGTGGCAAAAAACTTTATATGGACGAAATATAGATATTAATATTGTCTAAATATAATGTTCAGAAACTTTTTTAAAATTCCTTACGGTTTGGTCAAAAACTGAGTTTTTCTTAAAAGGGGGAGTGGCAGTGGGCGGATTTCAAAAATTTTTACACTTGTTCTGTAGGCAGAGACGAGGATCCTATATACCAAATTTCATTATCCTAGCTCAAAATTTAAGGCCTAAAAATCGGTGACGTACAGACGGACGGACGGACGGACAGACAGACATGGCTTAATCGACTCAGCTAGCGATTCTGGGTCGATCCATATACTTTGAGGTATATGTAGCAAAATTATTTCTCTATGTTACAAACTAAGTATCAAAACTAATATACCCCTATGGGATAGGGTATAAACATATGAGAGGCTACAATCCGCTGTGCGGATCGTTGAATACCCTATCCCATCCCATCCTTTAAATTAATATCCTCAAAATATAGGCCTTTTGGCGATGAAATACAGAAAATGACATTGTCACAATATATTGCTCAGACAGTTTCTCAAAATCTTTTGTGGTTCGACAGAAAACAACGTATTTCTATTGCTAATGCCTTGGGATGGGCTATACAAATGGTTTTTGTAAGAAAACGCCCCCAAAATGTGGGCGTAGGTGAAAATGATCTATAGACAAAATGTTTATATTACCATTGCGGAAGTATTTCAGTTTCAAAATTTGGACAAAAAATTTTTTTAATAAAAACGCCCCCAAAGTTTTAAAATTTGGACAAAAAGCGTTTTTTACTAAAAACGCCCCCAAAAAATGGGCGTGGCAAAAAACTTTGTATGAACGAAATATAGATATTAGGATTGTCTAAATATGCTGCTCAGATACTTTTTTGAAATTCCTTACGGTTTTGCCAAAAAATAAGTTTTCCTAAAAAGGGGGCGTGGCAGTGGGCGGATTTCAAAAATGTTTACACTTGTTCTGGTGGCACGGACGAGGATCCTATGTACCAAATTTCATTATCCTAGCTCAAAATTTAAGGCCCAAAAATCGGTGACGAACAGACAGACGGACGGACGGACGGACGGACGGACAGACAGAAATGGCTTTATCGACTCAGCTAGCGATTCTGAGTCGATCCATATACTTTGAGGTATATGCAGTAAAATTATTTCTCTATGTTACAAACTAAGTATCAAAACTAATATACCCCCCTATGGGATAGGGTATAAACTTGTTATGAGAAGGCTACAATCCCCTGTGCGGATCGTTTAATACCCTATCCCATCCCATCCTTAAAATTGATATCCCCAAAATATGGTCTTTATGGTCATAAAGTATTGAAAATGACGTTGTTACAACATACTGTTCCGAAGGATTATCAAATTCTTTTATGGTTCGACAAAAAACCACGTTTTTGTATTGAATATGCCTTGGGATAGGGTTTTTGTAGGAAAACGCCCCCAAAAAGTTGGCGTGGGTTAAAATGGTCTACTCATGAAATGTTCATATTAATACTACCAATGATTTTGCATCAAAACTTTTTTCGATAATTTTCAAATTTGGCCAAAAAAGGTTTTTTATAGAAAACGCCCCCAAAAAGTGGGCTTGGCAAAAAACTTTGTATTGACGAAATACAGATATTACGATTCTCTAAATATGCTTTCCAGACACTTTTTTAAAATTCCATACGGTTTGGCCAAAAACTGAGTTTATCTTAAGAGGGGGCGTGGCAGTGTTCGGATTTCAAAAATTTTTACACTTGTTCTGTAGGCACGGGCCAGGATCCCATATACTAAATTTCATTATCCTAGCTCAAAGTTTAAGGCCTAAAAATCGGTGACGTACAGACGGACGGACGGACGGACAGCCAGACATGGCTTAATCGACTCAGCTAGCGATTCTGAGTCGATCCATATACTTTAAGGTATATGTAGCTAAATTATTTCTCTATGTTACAAACTAAGTATCAAAAACATATGAGAGGCTACAATCCGCTGTGCGGCTCGTTGAATACCCTATCCCATCCCACCTTAAATTTAATATCCTCAAAATATAGGCCTCATGGCGATGAAATACAGAAAATGACATTGTCACAATATATTGCTCAGACAGTTTATCAAAATCTTTTGTGGTTCGACAAAAAACAACGTATTTCTATTGCTAATGCCTTGGGATGGGGAAATCAAATGGTTTTTGTAAGAAAACGCCCCCAAAATGTGGGCGTAGGTGAAAATGATCTATTGACAAAATGTTTATATTACCATTGCGGAAGTATTTGCATCAAAAATTTTTTCGAAAGTTTTAAAATTTGGACGAAAAGCGTTTTTTACTAAAAACGCCCCCAAAAAGTGGGCGTGGCAAAAAACTCAGTATGGACGAAATATAGATATTAGGATTGTCTAAATATGCTGCTCAGACACTTTTTTGAAATTCCTTACCGTTTGGCTTTTAACTACGTTTTTCTAAAAGGGGGCGTGGCAGTGGGCGGATTTCAAAAATGTTTACACTTGTTCTGCTTCGTCGGCCAAGGAGTCTATATACCAAATTTCAACACTCTAGCTCAAAATTTAAGGCCCAAAAATCGGTGACACACAGACGGACGGACGGACGGACGGACAGACAGACATGGCTAAATCGACTCAGCTAGCGATTCTGAATCGATCCATATACTTTGAGGTATATGTATCGAAATTATTTCTCTATGTTACAAACTTAATATCAAAACTAATATACCCCCCTATGGGATAGGGTATAATAATATACCCCTATGGGATAGGGTATAAACATTTTGTCTTTTGTAGAAACCGTAAAATTTGTTCTGACAATGTCATTTTCTATATTTAAATCCCCATCGTGTTTTATGCCATGTCCACTTTTTGGGGATATTTGTTATACAGATGGGATGGGATAGGGTATTCAACGATCCGCACAGTGGATTGTAGCCTTCTCATATGTTTTTATACCCTATCCCATAGGGGTATATTAGTTTTGATACTTAGTTTGTAACATAGAGAAATAATTTTGCTACATATACCTCAAAGTATATGGATCGACTCAGAATCGCTAGCTGAGTCGATTAAGCCATGTCTGTCTGTCCGTCCGTCCGTCCGTCTTTACGTCACCGATTTTTAGGACTTAAATTTTGAGCTAGGATAATGAAATTTGGTATATAGGATCCTCGTCCGTGCCACCAGAACAAGTGTAAAAATTTTTGAAATCCGCCCACTGCCACGCCCCCTTTTTAGAAAAACTTATTTTTTGGCCAAACCGTAAGGAATTTCAAAAAAGTGTCTGAGCAACATATTTAGACAATCCTAATATCTATATTTCGTTCATACAAAGTTTTTTTGCCACGCCCACTTTTTGGGGGCGTTTTTAGTAAAAAACGCTTTTTGTCCAAATTTTAAAACTTTCGAAAAAATTTTTGATGCAAATACTTCCGCAATGGTAATATAAACATTTAGTCCATAGATCATTTTCACCTACGCCCACATTTTGGGGGCGTTTTCTTACGAAAACCATTTGTATACCCCATCCCAAGGCATTAGCAATAGAAATACGTTGTTTTTTGTCGAACCACAAAAGATTTTGAGAAACTGTCTGAGCAATATATTGTGACAATGTCATTTTCTGTATTTCATCGCCATAAAGCCTATATTTTGAGGATATTAATTTTAAGGATGGGATGGGATAGGGTATTCAACGATCCGCACAGCGGATTGTAGCCTCTCATATGTTTATACCCTATCCCATAGGGGTATATTAGTTTTGATACATAGTTTGTAACATAGAGAAATAATTTAGCTACATATACCTCAAAGTATATGGATCGACTCAGAATCGATAGCTGAGTCGATTTAGCCATGTCTGTCCGTCCGTCCGTCCGTCCGTACGTCACCAGTTTTTGGGCCTTAAATTTTGAGCTAGAAGGATGAAATTTGGTACACGTGCTCTTTGTTGCTCCCAGCAGAACAAGTGTAAAAATTTTTGAAATCCGCCCACTGCCACGCCCCCTTTTTAGAAAAACGTATTTTTTGGCCAAACCATAAGGAATTTTGAAAAACTTTCTGAACAACATATTTAGACAATCTGAATATCTGTATTTCGTTCATATAAAGTTTTTTGCCACGCCCACTTTTTGGGGGCGTTTTTAATAAAAAACGTTTTTCGGTCAAATTTTAAAATTTTCGAAAAAACTTTGGATGCAGAATCATTAGTAGTATAAATATGAACATTTCGTCCGTAGACTATTTCAACCCACGCCCACTTTTTGGGGGCGTTTTTATATAAAAACCATTTTTACACACTACCCCATAACATATGCAGGAGAAAACCTTGTCTTTTGTAGAATCGTCAAAGTTTTTTGTAAACAGTCTGAACAATTTGTTGTCACCATGTCATTTTCTTTATTTTATCCACATCGTGTTTTTAGCCATGTCCACTTTTTGGGGATTTTAGTTTTACAGATAGGATGGGATAGGGTATTCAACGATCCGCACAGTGGATTGTAGCCTTCTCATATGTTTATACCCTATCCCATAGGGGGGTATATTAGTTTTGATACTTAGTTTGTAACATAGAGAAATAATTTTGCTACATATACCTCAAAGTATATGGATCGACTCAGAATCGCTAGCTGAGTCGATTAAGCCATGTCTGTCTGTCCGTCCGTCCGTCCGTCCGTCTGTACGTCACCGATTTTTAGGCCTTAAATTTTGAGCTAGGATAATGAAATTTGGTATATAGGATCCTCGTCTCTGCCTACAGAACAAGTGTAAAAATTTTTGAAATCCGCCCACTGCCACGCCCCCTTTTAAGAAAAACTCAGTTTTTGACCAAACCGTAAGGAATTTTAAAATAGTTTCTGAACAACATATTTAGACAATATTAATATCTATATTTCGTCTATATAAAGTTTTTTGCCACGCCCACTTTTTGGGGGCGTTTTCAATAAAAAACTGTTTTCGGTCAAATTTTAAATTTTTCGAAAAAAATTTTGATGCAGAATCATTAACATTATTAATATGAACATTTCTTCTATATACCATTTTAACCCACGCCCACTTTTTGGGGGCGTTTTTATATAAAAACCATTTTTATACACTACCCCATAACATATGCAAGAGAAAACCTTGTCTTTTGTAGAACCGTTAAAGCGTTTTGTAAGCAGTCTGAAGAATTTGTTGTCACTATATCATTTTTTCTATTTATCCACATCGTGTTTTTAGCCATGTCCCCTTTTTTGGGGATTTTAGTTTTATGGATAGGATGGGATAGGGTATTCAACGATCCGCACAGCGGATTGTAGCCTTCTCATATGTTTATACCCTATCCCATAGGGGTATATTAGTTTTGATACTTAGTTTGTAACATAGAGAAATAATTTTGCTACATATACCTCAAAGTATATGGATCGACTCAGAATCGCTAGCTGAGTCGATTAAGCCATGTCTGTCTGTCCGTCCGTCCGTCCGTCCGTCCGTCTGTACGTCACCGATTTTTAGGCCTTAAATTTTGAGCTAGGATAATGAAATTTGGTATATAGGATCCTCGTCTCTGCCTACAGAACAAGTGTAAAAAATTTTGAAATCCGCCCACTGCCACGCCCCCTTTTAAGAAAAACTCATTTTTTGACCAAACCGTAAGGAATTTTAAAAAAGTTTCTGAACAACATATTTCGACAATATTAATATCTATATTTCGTCTATATAACGTTTTTTGCCACGCCCACTTTTTGGGGGCGTTTTCAATAAAAAACTGTTTTCGGTCAAATTTTAAATTTTTCGAAAAAAATTTTGATGCAGAATCATTAACATTATTAATATGAACATTTCTTATATATACCATTTTAACCCACGCCCACTTTTTGGGGGCGTTTTTATATAAAAACCATTTTTATACACTACCCCATAACATATGCAAGAGAAAACCTTGTCTTTTGTAGAACCGTTAAAGTGTTTTGTAAGCAGTCTGAAGAATTTGTTGTCACTATATCATTTTTTCTAATTATCCACATCGTGTTTTTAGCCATGTCCCCTTTTTTGGGGATTTTAGTTTTATGGATAGGATGGGATAGGGTATTCAACGATCCGCACAGCGGATTGTAGCCTTCTCATATGTTTATACCCTATCCCATAGGGGGGTATATTAGTTTTGATACTTAGTTTGTAACATAGAGAAATAATTTTGCTACATTTACCTCAAAGTATATGGATCGACTCAGAATCGCTAGCTGAGTCGATTAAGCCATGTCTGTCTGTCCGTCCGTCCGTCCGTCCGTCCGTCCGTCCGTCTGTACGTCACCGATTTTTAGGCCTTAAATTTTGAGCTAGGATAATGAAATTTGGTATATAGGATCCTCGTCTCTGCCTACAGAACAAGTGTAAAAATTTTTGAAATCCGCCCACTGCCACGCCCCCTTTTAAGAAAAACTCAGTTTTTGACCAAACCGTAAGGAATTTTAAAAAAGTTTCTGAACATCATATTTAGACAATTATAATATCTATATTTCGTCCATATAAAGTTTTTTGCCACGCCCACTTTTTGGGGGCGTTTTCAATAAAAAACTGGTTTCGGTCAAATATTAAATTTTTCGAAAAAAATTTTGATGCAGAATCATTAACATTATTAATATGAACATTTCGTCTATATACCATTTTAACCCACGCCCACTTTTTGGGGGCGTTTTTATATAAAAACCATTTTTATACACTACCCCATAACATATGCAAGAGAAAACCTTGTCTTTTGTAGAACCGTTAAAGTGTTTTGTAAGCAGTCTGAGGAATTTGTTGTCACTATATCATTTTTTCTATTTATCCACATCGTGTTTTTAGCCATGTCCCCTTTTTTGGGGATTTTAGTTTTATGGATAGGATGGGATAGGGTATTCAACGATCCGCACAGCGGATTGTAGCCTTCTCATATGTTTATACCCTATCCCATAGGGGGGTATATTAGTTTTGACATTAAGTTTGTAACATAGAGAAATAATTTCGATACATATACCTCAAAGTATATGGATCGATTCAGAATCGCTAGCTGAGTCGATTAAGCCATGTCTGTCTGTCCGTCCGTCCGTCCGTCCGTCCGTCCGTCTGTGTGTCACCGATTTTTGGGCCTTAAATTTTGAACTAGAGTGTTGAAATTTGGTATATAGACTCTCTGGCCGACGAAGCAGAACAAGTGTAAAAATTTTTGAAATCCGCCCACTGCCACGCCCCCTTTTTGAAAAACGTAGTTTAAAGCCAAACCGTAAGGAATTTCAAAAAAGTGTCCGAGCAGCATATTTAGACAATCCTAATATCTATATTTCGTTCATACAAAGTTTTTTGCCACGCCCACTTTTTGGGGGCGTTTTTAGTAAAAAACGCTTTTTGTCCAAATTTTAAAACTTTCGAAAAAAAATTTGATGCAAATACTTTCGCAATGGTAATATAAACATTTTGTCCATAGATCATTTTCACCTGCGCCCACATTTTGGGGGCGTTTTCTTACAAAAACCATTTGTATACCCCATCCCAAGGCATTACCAATAGAAATACGTTGGTTTTTGTCGAACCACAAAAGATTTTGATAAACTGTCTGTGCAATATATTGTGACAATGTCATTTTCTGTATTTCATCGCCATAAGGCCTATATTTTGAGGATATTAATTTTAAGGATGGGATGGGATAGGGTATTCAACGATCCGCACAGCGGGTTGTAGCCTCTCATATGTTTTTTTTTTAATTTGAATACATCGGTAACCCCTTGGTCTTTCATCTCTTCATAGTTACGTTTTCGGTACATTTATTAAGTACGGTGCGTATACGGTACCCTTCGAACATATTAATTGACTATGAAGAGAAACTGATATTGGGCAAATATTTAATAAACTCTTTTTCGAATGAAACAGATTTGCAATGTGTTGGAATTTGACGAGAATTAATAAATTACCATCTCTGAGTTGGGTGATTTGTTCGTATAAGAGGTACTAATACCATCAATAGCCTTTGAAGGGTCTGTTGGGGATATGACTATAATTTTTTAAAATTTTAGAAGTTGAATGGGAGGGAAGGTTAATATTGCAGTCAATTGAAAAATATGTATTCTTTTTCATTATACCCTATCCCATAGGGGGGTATATTAGTTTTGACATTAAGTTTATAACATAGAGAAATAATTTCGATACATATACCTCAAAGTATATGGATCGATTCAGAATCGCTGGCTGAGTCGATTAAGCCATGTCTGTCTGTCCGTCCGTCCGTCCGTCTGTGTGTCACCGATTTTTGGGCCTTATATTTTGAGCTAGAGTGTTGAAATTTGGAATATAGACTCTCTGGCCGACGAAGCAGAACAAGTGTAAACATTTTTGAAATCCGCCCACTGCCACGCCCCCTTTAAGAAAAACCTAGTTTTAAGCCAAACCGTAAGGAATTTCAAAAAATAGTCTGAGCAGCATATTTAGACAATACTAATATCTATATTTCGTTCATACCAAGTTTTTTGCCACGCCCACTTTTTGGGGGCGTTTTCAATAAAAAAACCTTTTAGGGTCAAATTTTATAATATTCGAAAAAAATTTTGATGAAGATTCATTTTTAGGACTTAAATTTTGAGCTAGGATAATGAAATTTGGTATATAGGATCCTCGTTTCTGCCTACAGAACAAGTGTAAAAATTTTTGAAATGCGCCCACTACCACGCCCAATTTTAAGATAAACTCAGTTTTTGGCCAAACCATAAGAAAATTTAAAAAAATGTATGAAAAGCATATTTAGAGAATCGTAATATCTATATTTCGTTCATACAAAGTTTTTTGCCACGCCCACTTTTTGGGGGCGTTTTTTATAAAAAACCTTTTTTGGCCAAATTTGAAAATTTTCGAAAAAAAATTTTATGCAAAATCATTGGTAGTATTAATGTGAACATTTCGTCAGTAGACCATTTTCACCCACGCCCACTTTTTGGGGGCGTTTTCCTACAAAAATCATTTGTATGCCTTAGCCCAATGCATATGCAATACAAAAACGTGGTTTTTTGTCGAACCATAAAAGAATTTGATAATCCTTCAGAACAATATGTTGTAACAACGTCATTTTCAATACTTTATGACCATAAAGACCATATATTGGGGATATCAATTTTAAGGATGGGATGGGATAGGGTATTAAACGATCCGCAAAGCGGATTGTAGCCTTCTCATATGTTTATCTTTAAATATCAAACTTGTTAATTTTCTTGAAATAATAATTTTCTTCAATATATATTTCAGATTTGCCAGAGGTAGTTGAAAAAGTAATCACATGTCTGAAAGAAAGCGATAGCGAACATCATACTAACTTGAATCCAATTGAAATTCTAAGTTCGTTGAATTCAGTAGCCAACGATAATAAATGTATTGTTGATACAGGCAGCGAAAATTCAGCACAGGGAGTTGTGCAAGGTTATTTTGTGGACAATCTCTCTATTATTTCAACGAAATCTGTACACGATGGTATGGAAGAACTATGGAAATTAGATAACAAAGGTCCTACTAAATCAGCTGATAAAGACAGTTTAAGGACTTCGTCGCCAGAATCAGAGATCGAAGAAGTTCTAGCAAAGAGTACTGCTTCAAATCCTCCTTCACCAGAACCAACATTTTCCGAACTTCAAGATTTAGAAATATCACCAATTAAAATGACCAATGAACTCGTAAATCTTAATGCCGATGATTTAATTAACAAAGTTAGTGGGAATACGAAAATAGTAAATTATTCCTTAAATAAGTAAGTAAAGATTTAAATATTTTATGTTTTGTGTACATATTATTATAACATTAATTATTAAGTAATGTAAATATATACAATTTTAATTTGTTACTATAATAAAGAAAACACGGGTTAAATATTGTGTGTGTATTTCAATTTATTATTTATTATTTTTTATTTATCTATTGAATACCCAAATGCTGTATATACAACTTAGCATTGAATTTGCAATAATTCAAAGCGTTTTCTGGACTTAAATATAACGTAAGTTAAAAAATAACAATTTCTATAATTTCTGTTAATACAATTTATAAATATAATGCACAAATATTTTTAACTTTCTCTTACAAAGAGAAAGATATTGTTTTCGTGAAAATTTTCGACCGCGAGATTTTGATTGATTCTAACATTACGATGATAGCGGAGCCTAAAAAAGTGGTTTTTGGAATTCCGTCCGTCGGTCCGTCGGTCCGTCGGTCCGTCGGTCCGTCGGTCCGTCTGTCCGTGACAGCCTCCCCAGCCTAAACGGCTTGACCGATTTTCTTCAAACTTCGTATCCAAGCTTGTTTTGGTCATAATTCTAGGCCATTTTTTTTGTTTGCTTTTAGCCATGTTAAAACTGGTACCTGCCATATAAAAATTACACATAACCTCAATTTTCTCGAAAACGGCTCTAACGATTTTGATTAAACTTTATATATACTATAACCATATTAGTTCCAACAAAACTGCATACCCAGTTTTCTCGAGAAAATCCATATAACGGATTTTGTCATTTAGGCCATATAAAGAAAATTGTTAATATCTCGCAAACTATTCTGTCAAATTGAATGAAATTTAAAACATATACTACTATAACAGCTTGAAGCAATTCCACATAATTAGTTTTAGCCCAACTATTACTAAACGGAATTTTCAGTTTTGGCCATAAACGGAAAATCATTATTTTTCACATTGACATCGATTCCTTCAAATTTTGGAGTAAAAATTCGTATAAATACATTTCGACATTATTTCTATCATTTTAGCATCAATAATCAAAATGCTTATGATTAGATCTTACGCCCAACTTGCTGTGAAAGAGAAAGTTGCGTACGACCCAGTCGTGCACCCACCACTCGTTTTATATAGGTACATTGTAAGTCATACACATTTTTTATTATTTGATGTTTGCTTTTAGTTGGGTGAAATTGACGATTTCCACAGCCATAGTATTCAAACAGATATTATAGTTTACATAGATATCGCACGCCGAAGGAAACAATTGTGCACATTTTCTTTCGTTTGGGATTTACTAGTATGTCCCAGTTCTAACCTTTTGTTCGAAACAAACCAGTCGAACTACTCATGTGGTTTTGCTTGCGGTGAGTCGGTGGTATGATGTTGATTGTAGATGTATGTGCATGCAAACGTTTGCACAAGAACAAAACATATGAGAAGGCTACAATCCGCTGTGCGGATCGTTTAATACCCTATCCCATCCCATCCTTAAAATTAATATCCCCAAAATATGGTCTTTATGGTCATAAAGTATTGAAAATGACGTTGTTACAACATATTGTTCCGAAGGATTATCAAATTCTTTTATGGTTCGACAAAAAACCACGTTTTTGTATTGCATATGCCTTGGGGTAGGGCATACAAATGGTTTTTGTAGGAAAACGCCCCCAAAAAGTGGGCGTGGGTTAAAATGGTCTACTGACGAAATGTTCATATTAATAATACCAATGATTTTGCATCAAAATTTTATGCATCCAATTCCTGTGAGAAAATTCCGATATTGTTGGAAAAGATTATCACGTCGTAATTTTATCACGTTTACAACATTTACGACGACTTTCCGACGTTGCATGAATACCCCTATTAAATTTGTAACATAGAGAAAAAATTTCGTTAAATATACCTCAACTTATATTGATCGATTCAGAATTATTAACCCTAGAGAGATAATCAACGTCTGCCAGACGTATCGCCCGCAAAAAAATGTAGGTAATATTTTTTTATTGCACTGTAAACCGCACCGGGTTGGCTGCCTCGGTATGCTCAATCATACCGCCTGCCAGTGACGATATTGGTGCAATGGTAAGTACCTGTGGTGACAAGTTATAGCTTGCCATACGTCTGGGAGACTTATGATTATCTCTTTAAAAAATATATAAAATTCAAAATACGTATGACTTTTTTCTATAAGTACTAAGACTTATTTTTAACCAAAAAATTCTTAAAGTCTATTTAAATATTCCTTTAAACATATGAGAAGGCTACAATCCGCTGTGCGGATCGTTGAATACCCTATCCCATCCCATACTTAAAAACATAACGTATGAGAAGGCTACAATCCGCTGTGCGGATCGTTTAATACCCTATCCCATCCGATCCTTAAAATTAATATCCCCAAAATATGGTCTTTATGGTATTGAAAATGACGTTGTTACAACATATTGTTCCGAAGGTTTATCAAATTCTTTTATGGTTCGACAAAAAACAACGTTTTACTTTGCATATGCCTTGGGGTAGGACATTCAAATGGTTTTTGTAAGAAAACGCCCCCAAAAAGTGGGCGTGGGTTAAAATGGTCTATTGACGAAATGTTGGTATTAAAATTGCCAATGATTGTGCATCAAAATTTTTTTCGAAAGTTTTAAAATTTGACCAAAAAACATTTTTTATAAAAAACGCCCCCAAAAAGTGGGCGTGGCAAAAATTCTCTAAAAATGCTTCTCAGACACTTTTTTAAAATTCTTTACGGTTTGCCCAAAAAATACCTTTTCCTAAAAAGTGGGCGTGGCAGTGGGCGGATTTCAAAAATTTTTACACTTGTTCTGGTGGCACGGACAAGGATCCTATATACTAAATTTCACTATCCTAGCTCAAAATTTAAGGCCCAAAAATCGGTGACGAACAGACAGACGGACGGACGGACAGACAGACATGGCTTAATCGACTCAGCTAGCGATTCTGAGTCGATCCATATACTTTGAGGCACATTTAGCTAAATTATTTTTCTATGTTACAAACTAAGTATCCACTGTGCGGATCGTGGAATACCCTATCCCATCCTATCTGTAAGACTAAATTCCCCAAAAAGTGGACATGGCTTAAAACACGATGTGAATAAAATAAAGAAAATGACATGGTGACAACAAATTTTTCAGACTGCTATTAAAAAACTTTCACGGTTCTACAAAAGACAAGGTTTTCTCCTGCATATGTTATGGGGTAGTGTATAAAAATTGATTTTAAATAAAAACGCCCCCAAAAAGTAGGCCTATGTTAAAATGGTCTATGGAAGAAATGTTCATATTGCATATGTTATGGGGTACTAATGAATCTGCATCAAAATTTTTTTCGAATATTATAAAATTTGACCCTAAAAGGTTTTTTTATTGAAAACGCCCCCAAAAAGTGGGCGTGGCAAAAAACTTGGTATGAACGAAATATAGATATTAGTATTGTCTAAATATGCTGCTCAGACTATTTTTTGAAATTCCTTGCGGTTTGGCTTAAAACTAGGTTTTTCTAAAAGGGGGCGTGGCAGTGGGCGGATTTCAAAAATGTTTACACTTGTTCTGCTTCGTCGGCCAGAGAGTCTATATTCCAAATTTCAACACTCTAGCTCAAAATATAAGGCCCAAAAATCGGTGACACACAGACGGACGGACGGACGGACAGACAGACATGGCTTAATCGACTCAGCCAGCGATTCTGAATCGATCCATATACTTTGAGGTATATGTATCGAAATTATTTCTCTATGTTATAAACTTAATGTCAAAACTAATATACCCCCCTATGGGATAGGGTATAATGAAAAAGAATACATATTTTTCAATTGACTGCAATATTAACCTTCCCTCCCATTCAACTTCTAAAATTTTAAAAAATTATAGTCATATCCCCAACAGACCCTTCAAAGGCTATTGATGGTATTAGTACCTCTTATACGAACAAATCACCCAACTCAGAGATGGTAATTTATTAATTTTCGTCAAATTCCAACACATTGCAAATCTGTTTCATTCGAAAAAGAGTTTATTAAATATTTGCCCAATATCAGTTTCTCTTCATAGTCAATTAATATGTTCGAAGGGTACCGTATACGCACCGTACTTAATAAATGTACCGAAAACGTAACTATGAAGAGATGAAAGACCAAGGGGTTACCGATGTATTCAAATTAAAAAAAAATATGAGAGGCTACAATCCGCTATGCGGATCGTTGAATACCCTATCCCATCCCACCCTTTAAATTAATATCCTCAAAATATAGGCCTTATGGCGATGAAATACAGAAAATGACATTCTGACAATATATTGCTCAGACAGTTTCTCAAAATCTTGTGTGGTTCGACAAAAAACAACGTATTTCTATTGGTAATGCCTTGGGATGGGGTATACAAATGGTTTTTGTAAGAAAACGCCCCCAAAATGTGGGCGTAGGTGAAAATGATCTATGGACAAAATGTTTATATTACCATTTCGTAAGTATTTGCATCAAAATTTTTTTCGAAAGTTTTAAAATTTGGACAAAAAGCGTTTTTTACTAAAAACGCCCCCAAAAAGTGGGCGTGGCAAAAAACTTTGTATGAACGAAATATAGATATTAGGATTGTCTAAATATGCTACTCAGACACTTTTTTGAAATTCCTTACGGTTTGGCCAAAAAATAAGTTTTCCTAAAAAGGGGGCGTGGCAGTGGGCGGATTTCAAAAATTTTTACACTTGTTCTGGTGGCACGGACGAGGATCCTATATACCAAATTTCATTATCCTAGCTCAAAAGTTAAGGCCCAAAAACCGCTGACGAACAGACAGACGGACGGACGGACGGACGGACGGACGGACGGACGGACGGACGGACGGACAGACAGACATGGCTAATTCGACTCAGCTAGCGATTCTGAGTCGATCCATATACTTTGAGGTATATGTAGCAAAATTATTTCTCTATGTTACAAACTAAGTATCAAAACTAATATACCCCCCTATGGGATAGGGTATAAACATATGAGAAGGCTACAATCCGCTGTGCGGATCGTTGAATACCCTATCCCATCCTATCCATAAAACTAAAATACCCAAAAAAGTGGACATGGCTACAAACACGATGTGGATAAATAGAAAAAATGATATAGTGACAACAAATTCTTCAGACTGCTTACAAAACACTTTAACGGTTCTACAAAAGACAAGGTTTTCTCTTGCATATGTTATGGGGTAGTGTATAAAAATGGTTTTTATATAAAAACGCCCCCAAAAAGTGGGCGTGGGTTAAAATGATATATAGAAGAAATGTTTATATTAATAATGTTAATGATTCTGCATCAAAATTTTTTTCGAAAAATTTAAAATTTGACCGAAAACAGTTTTTTATTGAAAACGCCCCCAAAAAGTGGGCGTGGCAAAAAACTTTATATGGACGAAATATAGATATTAATATTGTCTAAATATGTTGTTCAGAAACTTTTTTAAAATTCCTTACGGTTTGGTCAAAAACTGAGTTTTTCTTAAAAGGGGGCGTGGCAGTGGGCGGATTTCAAAAATTTTTACACTTGTTCTGTAGGCAGAGACGAGGATCCTATATACCAAATTTCATTATCCTAGCTCAAAATATAAGGCCTAAAAATCGGTGACGTACAGACGGACGGACGGACGGACGGACGGACGGACGGACGGACGGACGGACAGACAGACATGGCTTAATCGACTCAGCTAGCGATTCTGAGTCGATCCATATACTTTGAGGTATATGTAGCAAAATTATTTCTCTATGTTACAAACTAAGTATCAAAACTAATATACCCCTATGGGATAGGGTATAAACATATGAGAAGGCTACAATCCGCTGTGCGGATCGTTGAATACCCTATCCCATCCTATCCATAAAACTAAAATCCCCAAAAAAGGGGACATAGTGACAACAAATTCTTCAGACTGCTTACAAAACACTTTAACGGTTCTACAAAAGACAAGGTTTTCTCTTGCATATGTTATGGGGTAGTGTATAAAAATGGTTTTTATATAAAAACGCCCCCAAAAAGTGGGCGTGGGTTAAAATGGTACATTGAAGAAGTGTTCATATTAATAATGTTAATGATTCTGCATCAAAATTTTTTTCGAAAAATTTAAAATTTGACCGAAAACAGTTTTTTATTGAAAACGCCCCCAAAAAGTGGGCGTGGCAAAAAACTTTATATAGACGAAATATAGATATTAATATTGTCTAAATATGCTGTTCAGAAACTTTTTTAAAATTCCTTACGGTTTGGTCAAAAACTGAGTTTTTCTTAAAAGGGGGCGTGGCAGTGGGCGGATTTCAAAAATTTTTACACTTGTTCTGTAGGCAGAGACGAGGATCCTATATACCAAATTTCATTATCCTAGCTCAAAATTTAAGGCCTAAAAATCGGTGACGTACAGACGGACGGACGGACGGACGGACGGACGGACGGACAGACAGACATGGATAATTCGACTCAGCTAGCGATTCTGAGTCGATCCATATACTTTGAGGTATATGTAGCAAAATTATTTCTCTATGTTACAAACTAAGTATCAAAACTAATATACCCCTATGGGATAGGGTATAACTAACATAAAAGATTATTGTTTCCCCATAGGAAACCTCTGGTCCCACGATGCGAAGTGCTGATACGTCCAAATAGCTCGCACCACACGTATCCGGTGGCGACGGCATATATGCAACACGATCCTAATGCACCTGGACTGTGGGAACATGATAACATGAAAATGATGTGTCAGCGAATCTGGTATGGTTCGCTGGCATCCACTTATCTCGTGGGCCAAGTGCGTCGTGTTAACTCCTCCCTTCCTTAAAATCTACGTCCCGTAGATCCGCTGACCTATGGCTGGTCAACGACCGGACGTTGGTTGCCGACCGGAAGCGACCCTTGTAGATGAAGGTTTAGTCTTGGGATCTTTGACCCAGCATTGAAATTCCGTAACGCCCTCCAGGCAAGGATTAGAATAAGGAGGAGCATGCCAATGTCTGCTAGTAGAGAAATGTTTATCTTATTACTTAAGTTACCCAGGCGTTGTATATTCTTGACGCTTAGGCCATGTACGTATCCCAGGTCGATCATATGTCCTTTAGTGGTGATATTTGACATCGCTGAAGGGAGAGCTTGAAGATGGCTAAATATGGAGCTTGAAAACGTTCTGTCCTGGAGCTGGATCGTCTCATTGTTCAGCTGGATGATGTAAGTTCCTGATAAAGAGCTTGAAATATTGTTATGGATTAAAGAACCGTTAAAATTTGTTAGAAAAATAGTGTCGTCTTTGATGAGTTCTATGACCTCATCGCTGTTCGAATGAGAGGTACACTCCGCTTGTCCACCTTTCAGCAGCCTGGATACGCAGTCGTCTTCCGGAACTCTCTTCAGTGCTTTGCAGACCGTCGAATTACCTTTGGGTGAACACTTGCCAATCAGGCCAAACGTTTCCCTATAGTTGATGAGCATCCTGTCAAATTCCAGGTTGACCTGCCTCCCTTCAACAATCGATGACCTCGTCAGCAACAGGTTGTAGTCTTCGTTTCTCACCTTGGGAATTAAGAGAACGTATAATAGGATCGATGGTGTTCCGTGCTTTATAGCTTCGACTTCATTATTGTAGGGTAGGGTTTCGAGTTCGCTGATTATCCTACTTATTTCTTCTCCATCTAGAATGTTTGTATTTATCACGCAATTTTTTGCCATTTGGCAAGCTCGTACAATTTCATATATTTCTTCTTTCAGGATCAGAACCTCGTTTAGTAAGCCCTGTTCGTAATGTCCTTCGATTTTGTCTCTAATACCCGTGTTGACCCGATCGATCACCTGGTTAATTTTTTGGGTAAAGTTGTCCATGCTTCTGAAGAGTTCATCGTTGACCTGTATTGGTGGTTGTTTCTCTCTATTATATTCTCCTGGCTTCGAAGAATGTTGTTCCAGTCGGTTGCGTCAGGATTACCTGCTACCCATTTCCACGCGGAGCCAATCCAATCAATAGACCTGGTCCTCCTTGGAGATCTGCCTTTCAGTATGTCAATGCGTTCCTTTGACTTTCGTAGGTGAAGTTGAATGATCGATTTATTTTCTCCTCCAGCAGTAAGGTTCACTGTCGCGTCTGTGATTAGGTTCAGCACGTTCTCAAATTTCTCCAGATCAATCACATGCACGAGTTTGAAATACCCGTCGATTATCCAACCCTTTCCGTCTTTTATGGAAACTATTGGTGCCTTGTAGTTGTAGATTTGGAAACCCTGGGCGGTCGTCATCAGCAAGCAAATCTTAATTCTATGGATACAAGGTTTGACTAATTACTATAATTTTAAAATGAATGAACAAATGTTTTCCCAACATACGTGTGTATGAATAATTCTAATTTGTCTTAAGTCTATGATAAAATTAGGAATAGATTTATTTCACATTTTTGATGTGGCTCTTATGGATCTTTCGTCCAGTAGAGGTGACAACCTTCTTGCCACAATTTCCTTGTACTTTTTTATATGCGGTATACACCACATCCCCTTTCTTAAATTTTTGGGGTGATTTTTGCTTTTTATTTAGCCACATATTGTTTGCCTTTTGCTTTCTCTCTATTCACCCTAGCACGAAAGTTAACCAAGTTCTGATAATTGATTCTCGCGGTTCTGTTGAAGAATATATCGGACGGTTTCCTCTTAGTGACAGAGTGTACCGTATTATTATATCTGTCGACGGCTACGAATAGTATCTCCTTCGTTCGCAAGTCCCTATACTCTGCTTTCAGACATCGGTATATCTCTAAAATTGTGGAGTGTAGTCTTTCTACTTGCCCATTTACCTCACTGCGGTTAACAGGCGTTAAATATAGTTTTATACCTAGCATTTGAATGAAGTTCTGTATTATAGGGCTGAGAATACTACGCTCATTGTCAGTTACTAATATTCTGGGGACCGTAAAATAATGTAGGATTTTGGTAATCTTGTCTCGTAGGTAAAGCGAAGACTTATTCTTAATGTGAAAGAGCTTGGCGAATTTCGAAAACTTGTCTATGCAGCTGATAAATTTCTCGTTCTGGACCTCCACGATATCCACGTGAAGTATTTCGCATGGGTATGATGGTACGGGAGTTGACTGAAGTTCAGGTTTGATAGGGTGTCTATCATATTTATTCGTCAAGCAGATTTCACATGTCCTGGTAAACTTTGTTACTAAACTATTCATCCTAGGGAAGTAATACCGTTCTAAAAGTTGCAGCTTGTTTTCCCTAGCGTTTCTATGCGCCCTTCTGTGTTCCTTACTAATCAATTGCCATATCCTTTCTTCATTTTTGACGTCCTCCACTATTCTCTGGGTGATGCGAATTTTGTAGCTGACGAAGTTGTTTAAATAAACTCTCTGCAGCATGCCTATATATGCTTCGGGTATTTTAAAACCATTAATCAAGTTCGGCCTTAGCTTTTCCTTGAGGATTCGTATTAATTTTGGCTCATCTAAGTTTGGCTCAGCGATGTAATGTCGAGACCCTTGTCTGCCCTCGAAATTATTTGATTCCGGAACACATTGAGAGGCACACATTGGTCTGTCGTTGCCAGGTTCGCCCTGGGACAGTACTGCTCCTATCGCATAGTCAGAGGCGTCGGTGGTAAGACTGAATGGTTTCCTGAAGTCGGGGAAAGCCAGTACTTCTGATGAGGTCAGTAACGTTTTAAGATTGCTAAACGCCCTTGTTTCTTTTTCATTCAGATTTATCGGGATGTTTTTAGACTGGTTAGCTTTAATTTGGGAATTTTCCCCTCTCTTAAGATTGGTTAGAGGTTTAGCCACGTTGGCGTAGTCGCGAATAAACTTCCTGTAATAGGACGTCAGGCCAAGGAACGACTTAAGTTCTTTGAGGTTTCTAGGGGGCAGAAGTTCTTGAATGGCTGAGACCTTTTTTATATCCGGTCGAATGCCATCCGGGGTTATGATGTAACCTCGGAAGTCAACCTGTGTTTTCATAAAATGTGTTTTTTCTAAATTTACCTTGATGTTGGCTTCCTGTAGGTTGGCCAGAACGGTTTCGATGTTTTTTAGATGGCTTTCCTCGATATACCCAAAAATGATGATATCATCTATCCATTCTTTCGTGTGGCTTAGGGCCACTCGGCCTTGGAGGTTTACCGTTCTCGCGATAGGGAGCGGGATATGGTGGCTGATTAAACCTATTGAAATTGGGTTGCGGCAATACAGGCCTCGTGTCCTGCTTGAAGGTTCGATTAATCGGTGCGGATATTGTATTTGATTTTGAAGGGGCGTGTATCGTATTGTTGCGGTAGTTCAAATTCTGAATCTCCAGGCATGCCATAACCAACATCTTTGAAATCTCGCCGTTTAGGCCCCGAATAAAGACGTCTAGAGCTCTGTTTCGGTAGGTTTCGACTAAAGCAGTTACCGTTTCTTGACTGAAGGCCTCCGTTTTGATCTTGTTGATCATCAGCGACAGTTGGTGGTTAACTGCCGCACAAAATTCATCCAGTTTTAAGCTTCCTTGGGTTAATTGGTTGAGCTGATGCTCTAAAGTTCTCATGTCCCTCTTATCTGCGTAGTGCAGCGAAAGACATTGCTTAATAGTCTGCCAATGGTTATCGAAAATATTGTATGAGATAAGGGCAGCGTCGGCAGAGCCCCTAATCTTTTGTCTAATGTGCTGAAGTATTGCACGATATAAGGGTTTTGCTTTTACTATTTCGTAGTCCCTCAAAATGGCCTCGACGACATGGACCCACGATATGTACTGGGTCGGGTCGCCTTCGAATGTCTGTAACTCCATGACACAGTCAGGGAGCCGACTGATTTCTCTCAAATCTGATTCATTTTGGGGTCCGCAAATTTCAACTTGATCGTTGATTGGGATTACTTCCCGCACCTGCCCGTCCTCGAGCGCTTTGAGGCGTGTCTCAAACGCTTTGAGTTGGGCAAGGATAGAGTTCACCGCGCCTGTCAACTCAGTTAGGGACCTACTTACAGCATCCATGTCTTACAAAAGTACAGGTAATAGTAATAGATAAAATGGAGAAAATTAAATGGTACTTATCTGCCTTCCTTGGTTAACTTTCCGGTGCCAATCACTTCCCTTTTTATGCTTCCATAATTGTAGGCTCACAATTTCAATTGCACGGCTTTTCTTTTCAAATTGCACAGTATTATATATTTTTTATTTTTTTCCTTTGAAATTGCACGCTATTTTTTAGCCTATACTTAACAGTAGATAACACTTTTGCGTGTATACTTTAGCACTTAAGGTTGAGCACCTATGATTTCTTTTAATTAAATCGATTATAGTCACTCACATCACACAAATCATTGTTCTCTAATATTGTCTTTTATTTCATTTTATGATGCACGAATTCTGTAATAATGAAAAAAAATTTAATATAAATTATTTCGCGTTTCGATACGCGGGGTTAAAGGAGCCGGCTTCGGAAGGATGGTGTTTTTCCCGTTTAGTCGCGAACGTTTATTCTTGCAAGCGACCTACTAATGGCACGATTAACTTCACAATCCCATCCTTTGGTCCTCTAGTGATCTTCGTCATGTTCCCATGGGTATGACAAAAGTTGCAGTGATTAAGATTACAATAGTTATTGTGTTCCCATGGGTACAGCAATTTGCACTCGATAATCTATAGTCCTGTATCAAAGGACGCTGCTATCACACAGATCAAGGATGAGGTTTTTTGAAGCCGGTCCCTGCTCGGGCGCCAGTTAAGGATGTCCTTTAAGAGGACTCCAAAAAAATGCGAACGCGTGCCCGAAGGCACGCCAACAGTTCGACTTACAAATGAAAATCGGTTAACTTAGATACACGTTTATTCTACTATCGTACCGCCGTGTTATAGTTATAAGGTCAACTTAAAAACTAACTTAAAAGATTATTGTTTCCCCATAGGAAACCTCTGGTCTCACGATGCGAAGTGCTGACACGTCCAAATAGCTCGCACCACACGTATCCGGTGGCGATGGCATATATGCAACACGATCCTAATGCACCTGGACTGTGGGAACATGTTGAAACATGAAAATGATGTGTCAGCGAATCTGGTATGGTTCGCTGGCATCCACTTATCTCGTGGGCCAAGTGCGTCGTGTTAACTACTCCCTTCCTTAAAATCTACGTCCCGTAGATCCGCTGACCTATGGCTGGTCAACGACCGGACGTTGGTTGCCGACCGGAAGCGACCCTTGTAGATGAAGGTATAGTCTTGGGATCTTTGACCCAGCATTGAAATTCCGTAACGCCCTCCAGGCAAGGATTAGAATAAGGAGGAGCATGCCAATGTCTGCTAGTAGAGAAATGTTTATCTTATTACTTAAGTTACCCAGGCGTTGTATATTCTTGACGCTTAGGCCATGTACGTATCCCAGGTCGATCATATGTCCTTTAGTGGTGATATTTGACATCGCTGAAGGGAGAGCTTGAAGATGGCTAAATATGGAGCTTGAAAACGTTCTGTCCTGGAGCTGGATCGTCTCATTGTTCAGCTGGATGATGTAAGTTCCTGATAAAGAGCTTGAAATATTGTTATGGATTAAAGAACCGTTAAAATTTGTTAGAAAAATAGTGTCGTCTTTGATGAGTTCTATGACCTCATCGCTGTTCGAATGAGAGGTACACTCCGCTTGTCCACCTTTCAGCAGCCTGGATACGCAGTCGTCTTCCGGAACTCTCTTCAGTGCTTCGTCTTTGCAGACCGTCGAATTACCTATGGGTGAACACTTGCCAATCAGGCCAAACGTTTCCCTATAGTTGATGAGCATCCTGTCAAATTCCAGGTTGACCTGCCTCCCTTCAACAATCGATGACCTCGTCAGCAACAGGTTGTAGTCTTCGTTTCTCACCTTGGGAATTGAGAGAACGTATAATAGGATCGATGGTGTTCCGTGCTTTATAGCTTCGACTTCATTATTGTAGGGTAGGGTTTCGAGTTCGCTGATTATCCTACTTATTTCTTCTCCATCTAGAATGTTTGTATTGATCACGCCATTTTTTGCCATTTGGCAAGCTCGTACAATTTCATATATTTCTTCTTTCAGGATCAGAACCTCGTTTAGTAAGCCCTGTTCGTAATGTCCTTCGATTTTGTCTCTAATACCCGTGTTGACCCGATCGATCACCTGGTTAATTTTTTGGGTAAAGTTGTCCATGCTTCTGAAGAGTTCATCGTTGACCTGTATTGGTGGTTGTTTCTCTCTATTATATTCTCCTGGCTTCGAAGAATGTTGTTCCAGTCGGTTGCGTCAGGATTACCTGCTACCCATTTCCACGCGGAGCCAATCCAATCAATAGACCTGGTCCTCCTTGGAGATCTGCCTTTCAGTATGTCAATGCGTTCCTTTGACTTTCGTAGGTGAAGTTGAATGATCGATTTATTTTCTCCTCCAGCAGTAAGGTTCACTGTCGCGTCTGTGATTAGGTTCAGCACGTTCTCAAATTTCTCCAGATCAATCACATGCACGAGTTTGAAATACCCGTCGATTATCCAACCCTTTCCGTCTTTTATGGAAACTATTGGTGCCTTGTAGTTGTAGATTTGGAAACCCTGGGCGGTCGTCATCAGCAAGCAAATCTTAATTCTATGGATACAAGGTTTGACTAATTACTATAATTTTAAAATGAATGAACAAATGTTTTCTCAACATACGTGTGTATGAATAATTCTAATTTGTCTTAAGTCTATGATAAAATTAGGAATAGATTTATTTCACATTTTTGATGTGGCTCTTATGGATCTTTCGTCCAGTAGAGGTGACAACCTTCTTGCCACAATTTCCTTGTACTTTTTTATATGCGGTATACACCACATCCCCTTTCTTAAATTTTTGGGGTGATTTTTGCTTTTTATTTAGCCACATATTGTTTTCCTTTTGCTTTCTCTCTATTTCCCCTCTCAACTCGTGATTCACCCTAGCACGAAAGTTAACCAAGTTCTGATAATTGATTCTCGCGGTTCTGTTGAAGAATATATCGGACGGTTTCCTCTTAGTGACAGAGTGTACCGTATTATTATATCTGTCGACGGCTACGTATAGTATCTCCTTCGTTCGCAAGTCCCTATACTCTGCTTTCGGACATCGGTATATCTCTAAAATTGTGGAGTGTAGTCTTTCTACTTGCCCATTTACCTCACTGCGGTTAACAGGCGTTAAATATAGTTTTATACCTAGCATTTGAATGAAGTTCTGTATTATAGGGCTGAGAATACTACGCTCATTGTCAGTTACTAATATTCTGGGGACCGTAAAATAATGTAGGATTTTGGTAATCTTGTCTCGTAGGTAAAGCGAAGACTTATTCTTAATGTGAAAGAGCTTGGCGAATTTCGAAAACTTGTCTATGCAGCTGATAAATTTCTCGTTCTGGACCTCCACGATATCCATGTGAAGTATTTCGCATGGGTATGATGGTACGGGAGTTGACTGAAGTTCAGGTTTGATAGGGTGTCTATCATATTTATTCGTCAAGCGGATTTCACATGTCCTGGTGTTGTGTCTGAACACGACCTTCGTTCAGCTAACAGCTAATAGCTAACGTCAGTAATTGACAACTCCATCGTCTACTAACATTTTCACCTGATCTGTCACTTTTGCTGACACACTTAAAGGGATAAGACCTGGAACATTATTTTACTTAATATAAAATTGTATCTATTTTTTTCTTTGCCTTTTTTATATTCTCATAATTAGTTTAATAAAATATTATCTGAAATCTAAACAACAATATTTTATACTGGCGACGAGGATGGGATTGATGTTGAAGGATTAAATTACGCTGTGCCGACCGATAAACTTTATGTGTGATAAAGAGGAGCCCGCGGCCTCACTGAAAGAAGAAAAGAAGGAGACATTTTATATTCCTACGGTAGCTGTCAAATTTGAGCAGCAGACGCCAAAGATGACTTCTATTGGTTCGATCGAGTCTTTTGATATAGCCAACCCCATGGCTTGGAGTGCATACAAACGCCGGTTTGAGATGTTCTTGGTCGCCAACGCCATTAGCGACAAAGTGCTGCAAAAGGCAACGTTTTTGACGATCTGTGGTCCGGCGTGTTTTGATTTAGTTGAAACGCTGATCGCACCAAGGAAAGTAGATCAGGTCGATTATCCCACGATTTTTGAAGTGCTGTCGACACATTTCACCCCGACTCCTTCTGAAATTGCGGCGTTTTTTAAGTTCTTCAAGAGGGACCAGCAGCGCAACGAGACAGTTGCTGAATACATTGCGGATCTTCGCCGGTTAATCATTGATTGCAATTTCCATGGTGATTTTATAGACCGCATGCTGCGAGACCGATTGGTTTGTGGACTCACGAATACACACTTGCAGCAGAGTCTTCTATCAGAGAATACAATTACGCTACAGACAGTTCAGGAGAAAGCAGTGGCTGCAGAGGCAGCAGCAAAAAATCAGCAAGTGATCCAGGCAAATTTGGCACCTGCAGAAATTCATTCAATTCGCGCAAAGAGTAAGAGGAGCACAGGGGATAGTAAGTTTCACAATACCAAGTCAGACAACTCAGCGAATTGTTACGGATGTGGCAACAGGCATTCTAGAATAGATTGCCCATTCAAAACGGCGAAGTGTCATAACTGCGGTCGAGTCGGACACATCAAACGAGTTTGTCAAGCGAAGCAAAAACATAGCGGGGCAACCTTCAAGAGCAAATACAACAAGCAGCAGCACGTGAATTCTATTCACCCAGCAAGTGCGAAGAAGGTGGCTACAGTAAAGATAAACAATATCAACAGCGAGTTTGAAGTGGATAGCGGATCTGCCTACACAATCATGTCTGAATCAGAGGCTAACAAAATTTGGAAACAGAAATTACCGAAAATTAAGGAGTCAGGTTTGTGTCTTTTCGACTACGGTAATAATCGTATTCCAATTATAGGTGTGACGAATGTTAATATTGTTTACAACAAAAAGCTTATTTCAAACCTTCCACTGCATATCACCGCTGGTCGTCGAACAAGTGTTCTGGGTTGTAATTGGTTCGAACAGCTCGGTATTGTTGTGCAGGGCGTACACAATATTCGTTCACCACTGACTGAGCTGCTGGACAAGTATTCATCGCTCTTCTCGGAGCAACTGGGAACATATGCGGGTGAGGAGATAAAGCTTACGCTCGACCCCAATGTTCGTTCGGTCAAGTAACCTGCCAGGAAGATACCATATGCTCAAAGGAAATCGATTGAGGATGAGATCGACAAGCAAATCCAGCAGGGGATTCTTGAGCCTACGAAATACAGTGATTGGTTGACACTAATTGTACCGGTTTCGAAGCCCGATGGTTCCGTGCGCATTTGTGGGGACTTTAGGTGTACTGTCAATAAGGCACTTACTTCCCATTGTTTCCAAACACCGTCGATCGCAGACATTTTGGCGTCTATTCCTAAAGGAAAAAGTTTCGCTAAAATCGATTTAGCCCAGGCATACCAGCAAATGGTCATGGACGAAGAGTCATCAAAGGTTCTAACCCTTATTACGCATAAAGGTGCTTTTAGAGTGAAAAGATTGCCATTCGGAATCTCAACTGCTCCGGGGATATTTCAGAAGCGGATTGAGGGGCTTCTTCGAGGGATTCCTGGAGTTACTGTGTACTTTGATGACATGTTTATTATTAGCCAGGATTCTCCACAGTTGGTAAAAACATTGGAAGAGGTTTTCAGTCGTTTAAGCGCTGCTGGGTTACGGCTGCGAAAGGACAAGTGCCAGTTTAACTTGTATTCTACCTCATTCTTAGGATAAGATATCGACCATCGTGGAATCCGTCCATCAGAGGATAAAGTCCGTGCCATCCAGGGAACACCTCCTCCGTCCGACAAGAAACAGTTGCAAGCATTTCTTGGACTCATTAATTTTTACCACGCATTTTTGAGGGATAAGGCAAACATCGCTGAACCACTTCATAGGCTATTGGATAAAAACGTCAACTGGCATTGGAACTCGGCACATGAAAAGGCATTCACAAGGCTTAAGAACTTACTAGCAGGTGAGAATATTCTTATTAATTACAACGAGAAGCTTCCAATTGCACTTGTTTGCGACGCTTCTCCATATGGAATTGGGGTAGTACTTACACATGTAATGGCCAATGGTTTGGAACGCCCTATCTCGTTTTATTCGCGTACGTTAACAACAACGGAAAGGAACTACGCACAGATAGACAAAGAGGTACTTGCGATCATCGCGGGTGTTAAGAAGTTCCATAATTTTCTATATGGTAGAAAATTCTTGATCATAACTGACCATAAGCCGTTAATTGGATTGTTCAATCCAGACAAACCAACGCCGGTGATACTTTCACCTAGGATGCTCAGGTGGAGTATTTTTTTAAACGGATACGATTTCAAAATTCAACATCGACCTGGAGAAAAGAACTGCAACGCTGATGCACTCAGCCGTTTACCGAATACGTCAACAGAACGTGTGAGTGATATTCATATTAACATGATCGACGAATCCGACGCAGCTATTCTACAATCCGCTGACATCGCCAAGATGACATCTAAGGACAAAGTTCTTCAACAAGTCCGTAATTGGGTGCTGAGGGGATGGCCAGATCGTCGGATGGATAATGAGCTCAGCCCGTATCAACGACACCAGAAGGAGATAACAGTAAATAAAAATTGCTTACTATATGGTTCTCGTCTTATAATTCCAGAGTCCGCACAAATAGACATTTTAAGAACTCTTCATGCTGGTCATCCGGGAGTTGTCAAGATGAAAGCTCTTGCTAGAAGTTACCTCTGGTGGCCAAAACTAGACGCGGACATCGAAGTAGTTCATAGTAGTTCATCCGTGGGAAGAGACATCTAAACCATGGTCTCGGCTCCATGTGGATTTCATCGGCCCTTTTCAGGGCCAATATTTTTTCATACTTGTAGATTCATATTCTAAGTGGACTGAGGTTAAGGCTGTATCAACGACAAGCGCGGCATGTGCGATCAATAGTTTGCGTTCCATCTTCGCAACTAATGGGTTACCAGACTCCATCGTATCTGATAATGGGACAGCATTCACATTTGATGAATTTAATAAATTTTGTAGTCATAACCTAATATCTCACATTCTGACAGCACCATTTCATCCATCTAGCAACGGGCAGACTTGCAAGATTTCTTCTTCAGCAACATATATTACCTTCATCAACTACCGGTAAGTCCCCAGCCGAACTGCTTCTTAAAAGAATTCCATCTACATACTTTGACAAATTACATCCGGACAACAACCCATTGCGGTTTACTAAGAAGAGTACTGAAACATCGCCTGTCACACACCTTCGAGCTAATGATCAGGTATGGGCAAGGAATTACTCTAATGGACCTGTATGGATTCCGGCTACAGTTACAAATAAAAGTGGTCCTGTATCATATACAGTGACTACTGATGAAGGCAAAACAGTTCGAAGGCACTTAGACCAACTTCGTAGTAGATGCCAAGACAACTCTAGAGATGTATCCGAAGCAGAAAGTGTTGGACTAGCAACAGATATTCAATCAGGAGAGCCACTAGAGATAGCAGGATCATCGGATCAACATGATCCTCCAACAATGGAACTGAGGCGCTCCGAAAGAATTCGCAGCAGGAAGGGTAGTTCAAGCTAAGGGGTTGAGGGGTGTTGTGTCTGAACACGACCTTCGTTCAGCTAACAGCTAATAGCTAAAGTCAGTAATTGACAACTCCATCGTCTACTAACATTTTCACCTGATCTGCCACTTTTGCTGACACACTTAAAGGGATAAGACCAGGAACATTATTTTACTTAATATAAAATTGTATCTATTTTTTTCTTTGCCTTTTTTATATTCTCATAATTAGTTTAATAAAATATTATCTGAAATCTAAACAACAATATTTTATACCTGGTAAACTTGGTTACTAAACTATTCATCCTAGGGAAGTAATACCGTTCTAAAAGTTGCAGCTTGTTTTCCCTAGCGTTTCTATGCGCCCTTCTGTGTTCCTTACTAATCAATTGCCATATCCTTTCTTCATTTTTGACGTCCTCCAATATTCTCTCGGTGATGCGAATTTTGTAGCTGACGAAGTTGTTTAAATAAACTCTCTGCAGCATGCCTATATATGCTTCGGGTATTTTAATACCATTGATCAAGTTCGGCCTTAGCTTTTCCTTGAGGATTCGTATTAGTTTTGGCTCATCTATGTTTGGCTCAGCGATGTAATGTCGAGAATAGCCGGGATGAGGCTCTTCGTATATTTCTAGACCCTTGTCTGCCCTCACAATTATTTGATTCCGGAACACATTGAGAGGCGCTTCGACGTGGCCCATTAACAATCTTAGGATGCATTATACAAAACGACGCAGGATTTACGAAACAACTCTGACTTTTTAGTAGAGCGATGATTCTGTTGGCAGATTATTTTCGGCAAACATTCCTATTAATTCTATGGTCAACACTCAACGCCAGCCGATGAACTTAATGCATGTTTCTAGTCGTACGTTTTGTGGAAACACTTCAGGAAAATCAAAATAATTACGAACATCAGAATCTCTGTCGCTTTCTGTCAGCTTACCGAATACAATAAAAGTTATGCCAATAGCTATAAAACTTATGCCAATACTAATAATAGCTTTATTTAATTATTTATATTATATTCTGTAAAAATAATTATAATTGTAATTAAATATGTATGTTGCGAAGATGAATTTTTTCAAACTTTATTATAAAACCCATTGTTTATACCCTTTCCCATAGGGGTATATTAACATAGAGAAATAATTTAGCTACATATACCTCAAAGTATATGGATCGACTCAGAATCGCTAGCTGAGTCGATTAAACCATGTCTGTCTGTCCGTCCGTCTGTACTTCACCGATTTTTAGATTTTGAGCCAGGATAATGAAATTTTGTTTTTGCCACGCCCACTTTTTGGGGGTGTTTTCAATAAAAAACTGTTTTCGGTCAAATTTTAAATTTTTCGTATTTTTCGTATTGTATTGTTTTTGTAGGAAAACGCCCCCAAAAAGTAGGCGTGGGTTAAAATGGTCTACTGACGAAATGTTCATATTAATACTACCAACGATTTTGCATCAAAATTTTTTTCGAAAATTTTCAAATTTGGCCAAAAAAGGTTTTTTTATGGAAAACGCCCCCAAAAAGTGGGCGTGGCAAAAAACTTTGTATTGACGAAATATAGATATTACGATTTTCTAAATATGCTACTCAGAAACTGAGTTTATCTTTAAAGGGGGCGTGGCAGTGGGCGGATTTCAAAAATTTTTACATTTGTTCTGTACGCACGGGCGAGGATCCCATATACCAAATTTCATTATCCTAGCTCAAAATTTAAGGCCTAAAAATCGGTGACGTACAGACGGACGGACAGACAGACAGACATGGCTTAATCGACTCAGCTAGCGATTCTGAGTCGATCCATATACTTTGAGGTATATGTAGCTAAATTATTTCTCTATGTTACAAACTAAGTATCAAAACTAATATACCCCTATGGGATAGGGTATAACCAGTTTTATACACTACCCCATAACATATGCAGGAGAAAACCTTGTCTTTTGTAGAACCGTAAAAGTATTTTATAAGCAGTCTGAAGAATTTGTTGTCACTATATATTTTTTTCTATTCTATCCACATCATGTTTTTAGCCGTGCCCACTTTTTTTTGGGGATTTTAGTTTTATGGATAGGATGGGATAGGGTATTCAACGATCCGTACAGGGGATTGTACTATTCTCATATGTTTATACCCTATCCCATAGGGGGGTATATTAGTTTTGATACTTAGTTTGTAACATAGAGAAATAATTTTGCTACATATACCTCAAAGTATATGGATCGACTCAGAATCGCTAGCTGAGTCGAATTAGCCATGTCTGGCTGTCCGTCCGTCCGTCTGTCTGTTCGTCATCGATTTTTGGGCCTTAAATTTTGAGCTAGGATAATGAAATTTGGTATATAGGATCCTCGTCCGTGCCACCAGAACAAGTGTAAAAATTTTTGAAATCCGCCCACTGCCACGCCCCCTTATTAGGAAAACTTATTTTTTGGCCAAACCGTAAGGAATTTCAAAAAAGTGTCTGAGCAGCATATTTAGACCATCCTAATATCTATATTTCGTTCTTACAAAGTTTTTTGCCACGCCCACTTTTTGGGGGCGTTTTTGGTAAAAAACTCGTTTTGTCCAAATTTTTAAACTTTCGAAAAAATGTTTGATGCAAATACTTCCGCAATGGTAATATAAACATTTTGTCAATAGATCATTTTCACCTACGCCCACATTTTGGGTGCGTTTTCTTACAAAAACCATTTGTATACCCCATCCCAAGGCATTAGCAATAGAAATACGTTGTTTTTTTGTCGAACCACAAAATATTTTGAGAAACTTTTGAGGATATTAATTTAAAGGATGGGATGGGATAGGGTATTCAACGATCCTCATAGCGGATTGTAGCCTCTCATATGTTTTTTTTTGCAAATATATGGAAGACTTAGACCCAGTTTTGTCAGACCGAGTTTGGCGTTTGCCGGCTTCTTAAATTGATCAATTTTGAAACAGTTTTTTATACCCTATCCCGTAGGGGTATATTAGTTTTGATACTTAGTTTGTAACATAGAGAAATAATTTAGCTACATATACCTCAAAGTATATGGATCGACTCAGAATCGCTAGCTGAGTTGAATTAGCCATGTCTGTCTGTCTGTCCGTCCGTCCGTCCGTCCGTCCGTGTGTCCGTCCGTCCGTCTGTCTGTCCGTCACCGATTTTTGGGCCTTAAATTTTGAGCTAGGATAATGAAATTTGGTATATAGGATCCTTGGCCGAGTCACCAGAACAAGTGTAAAAATTTTTAAAATCCGCCCACTGCCACGCCCCCTTTTAGAAAAAAACGTAGTTTTAAGCCAAACCGTAAGGAATTTCAAAAAAGTGTGCTTGCAAGATATTTAGAAAATCTTAATATCTATATTTCGTCCATACAAAGTTTTTTGCCACGCCTACTTTTTGGGGGCGTTTTTAGTAAAAAAAGTTGTTTGTCCTAATTTTGAAACTTTCGAAAAAATGTTGATGCAAATACTTCCGCAATGGTAATATAAACATTTTGTCTATAGATCATTTTCACCTACGCCCACATTTTGGGGGCGTTTTCTTACAAAAACCATTTGTACACCCCCTCCCAAGGCATTAGCAATAGAAAACCGTTGTTTTTGTCGAACCACAAAAGATTTTGATAAACTGTCTGAGCAATATATTGTGACAATGAATCATTAACATTATTAATATAAACATTTCGTCTATATACCATTTTCACCCACGCCCACTTTTTGGGGGCGTTTTTATATAAAAACCATTTTTATACACTACCCCATAACATATGCAGGTGAAAACCTTGTATTTTGTAGAACCGTAAAAGTGTTTTGTAAGCAGTCTGAAGAATTTGTTGTCACTATATCATTTTTAACTTTCTCTTACAAAGAGAAAGATATTGTTTTCGTGAAAATTTTCGACCTCCAGATTTTAATTGATTCTAACATTACGATGATAGCGGAGCCTAAAAAAGTGGTTTTTGGAATTCCGTCCGTCGGTCCGTAATGGTCTCCCCAGCCTAAACGGCTAGACCGATTTTCTTCAAACTTCGTATCCAAGCTTATTTTAGTCATAATTCTAGGCCATTTTTTTTGTTTGCTTTTAGCCATGTTAATAACGGTACCTGCCATATAAAAATTACACATAACCTCAATTTTCTCGAAAACGGCTCTAACAATTTTGATTAAACTTTATATATACTATAACCATATTAGCTCCAACAAAACTGCATACCCAGTTTTTTCGAGAAAATCCATATAACGGATTTTGTCATATAGGCCATATAAGGAAAATTGACCATTTCTCGCAAACTATTATGTCAAATTGAATGAAATTTAATATATATATACTACTATTACTAGTTGAAGCAATTTCACATAATTAGTTTTAGCCCAACTATCACTAAACGGAATTTTCAGTTTTGGCCAATAACGAAAAATCATTATTATTCCCATAGACACCGATTCCTTCAAATTTCGTAGTAAACGTTCGTATAACCATATTTCGACATTATTCATATCATTTTAAGCATTAATAATCAAAATGCGTTCTATTTGATCTAACACCCAACTCGCTGTGAAAGAGAAAGTTGCGTACAACCCAGTCGTGCACCCACCACTCGTTTCTATTTTATCCACATGGTGTTTTTTAGCCATGCCCACTTTTTGGGGATTTTAGTTTTATGAATAGGATGGGATAGGGTATTCAACGATCCGCACAGCGGATTGTAGCCTTCTCATATGTTTTTAAATGCAGGTCCTCTAATCCCTGCCGTTATATATATAATATAATAAAATAATAATAATATAATATAAATATTAATTAATTTTTTTAGAATAAATTACATAAATTACACATATCTATATTTTCTTTCCAAACAATGAATTATATTTTTTTTTTGAAAAGGTCCAAGAACAATGTATCAGTAGATGGTAAACAAGCCACCGAATGGGAAATTCAAGCTGACATGTTAGCAAATACGCAGAAGTACAATCCAATTGAGGCTTTGCGAAAAATAAGAAAGGAAAACAGGTCAAACAGCAGTATGTCTAGTAGAGTTGACCATAAGTCGAAGATTCAAACATGTATTGAAGAGGATTTGAGTGACTTTTTTGCAATCCAAAGCCCTATTCGAGCCCTATCTAGTGCAATTAGCGAAAGGACATCTGAGGCTAACTCAGTTGAGCTTGTTTCCAATTTCGATAATTCAAATGTAAAAAGAAATGTAGTTCCAGAAGTACTAATAAAAAGACTTCCCAGTACTAATAATAAACAAAAAGAAGCTCATTTATCGGTATTAAAAAATAGACGAACAATTCCATCACCAAGCCTTTATAAAGTAAGAGAACGCTGTGCAGGGTGCTGTAATAAATATAAATCTTAGCATCGCATCACCCCCCACAAAAAAATACAGTATTATATTAAAAAATATACATAAAATAAATGGCAATAATAACAAATGTTGTTTTTTCAAGAAGAATGTTGTAATTTGTTTTATTTTCTATTATGTTATGAATGCGGCCTAAATGTATTTGGTCGAACACATCACTCTTAACAAAATAAGAATATAGCATCCTAACTAGAAATTCAAAAACTACGTTGGGGTGCAGAATTGATCCCGGTGAGTCTATGAACAGTGAAATAAAATATATAGACGAATTGTGTCGTTACAATTAAACTTTATTTTGATAAGATACGTGTCGATACAGTATATCATAAGATTAAAAGCAGATAAGAGTTAAAGGTGTTTGGCTTAAACATTGCAACCCGCCTTGCAGGAATATGATCTGCAAATAACCAGAATCGAGGCTTAATTTGATCTATTTAATCCTATTACCTGAACAGTCAGATTGAGAACAGTTGTAGTATTGGAAGGGGTTAGACTCACAGAGAGAAGAATGTTAGTTGGGAATATCTTACTTCTCTATATATATAACTAAAACTGCGGATACATTTGAAATATAAAAGAATTCATTATCTTTCTTTCTTTCTTTCTTTCTTAAACGAAATAAATAAATAAATAAATAAATAAATAACTAGTTAAGGATGTCCTTTAAGAGGACTCCAAAAAAATGCGAACGCGTGCCCGAAGGCACGCCAACAGTTCGACTTACAAATGAAAATCGGTTAACTTAGATACACGTTTATTCTACTATCGTAACGCCGTGTTATAGTTATAAGGTCAACTTAAAAACTAACTTAAAAGATTATTGTTTCCCCATAGGAAACCTCTGGTCTCACGATGCGAAGTGCTGACACGTCCAAATAGCTCGCACCACACGTATCCGGTGGCGATGGCATATATGCAACACGATCCTAATGCACCTGGACTGTGGGAACATGTTGAAACATGAAAATGATGTGTCAGCGAATCTGGTATGGTTCGCTGGCATCCACTTATCTCGTGGGCCAAGTGCGTCGTGTTAACTACTCCCTTCCTTAAAATCTACGTCCCGTAGATCCGCTGACCTATGGCTGGTCAACGACCGGACGTTGGTTGCCGACCGGAAGCGACCCTTGTAGATGAAGGTATAGTCTTGGGATCTTTGACCCAGCATTGAAATTCCGTAACGCCCTCCAGGCAAGGATTAGAATAAGGAGGAGCATGCCAATGTCTGCTAGTAGAGAAATGTTTATCTTATTACTTAAGTTACCCAGGCGTTGTATATTCTTGACGCTTAGGCCATGTACGTATCCCAGGTCGATCATATGTCCTTTAGTGGTGATATTTGACATCGCTGAAGGGAGAGCTTGAAGATGGCTAAATATGGAGCTTGAAAACGTTCTGTCCTGGAGCTGGATCGTCTCATTGTTCAGCTGGATGATGTAAGTTCCTGATAAAGAGCTTGAAATATTGTTATGGATTAAAGAACCGTTAAAATTTGTTAGAAAAATAGTGTCGTCTTTGATGAGTTCTATGACCTCATCGCTGTTCGAATGAGAGGTACACTCCGCTTGTCCACCTTTCAGCAGCCTGGATACGCAGTCGTCTTCCGGAACTCTCTTCAGTGCTTCGTCTTTGCAGACCGTCGAATTACCTATGGGTGAACACTTGCCAATCAGGCCAAACGTTTCCCTATAGTTGATGAGCATCCTGTCAAATTCCAGGTTGACCTGCCTCCCTTCAACAATCGATGACCTCGTCAGCAACAGGTTGTAGTCTTCGTTTCTCACCTTGGGAATTGAGAGAACGTATAATAGGATCGATGGTGTTCCGTGCTTTATAGCTTCGACTTCATTATTGTAGGGTAGGGTTTCGAGTTCGCTGATTATCCTACTTATTTCTTCTCCATCTAGAATGTTTGTATTGATCACGCCATTTTTTGCCATTTGGCAAGCTCGTACAATTTCATATATTTCTTCTTTCAGGATCAGAACCTCGTTTAGTAAGCCTTGTTCGTAATGTCCTTCGATTTTGTCTCTAATACCCGTGTTGACCCGATCGATCACCTGGTTAATTTTTTGGGTAAAGTTGTCCATGCTTCTGAAGAGTTCATCGTTGACCTGTATTGGTGGTTGTTTCTCTCTATTATATTCTCCTGGCTTCGAAGAATGTTGTTCCAGTCGGTTGCGTCAGGATTACCTGCTACCCATTTCCACGCGGAGCCAATCCAATCAATAGACCTGGTCCTCCTTGGAGATCTGCCTTTCAGTATGTCAATGCGTTCCTTTGACTTTCGTAGGTGAAGTTGAATGATCGATTTATTTTCTCCTCCAGCAGTAAGGTTCACTGTCGCGTCTGTGATTAGGTTCAGCACGTTCTCAAATTTCTCCAGATCAATCACATGCACGAGTTTGAAATACCCGTCGATTATCCAACCCTTTCCGTCTTTTATGGAAACTATTGGTGCCTTGTAGTTGTAGATTTGGAAACCCTGGGCGGTCGTCATCAGCAAGCAAATCTTAATTCTATGGATACAAGGTTTGACTAATTACTATAATTTTAAAATGAATGAACAAATGTTTTCCCAACATACGTGTGTATGAATAATTCTAATTTGTCTTAAGTCTATGATAAAATTAGGAATAGATTTATTTCACATTTTTGATGTGGCTCTTATGGATCTTTCGTCCAGTAGAGGTGACAACCTTCTTGCCACAATTTCCTTGTACTTTTTTATATGCGGTATACACCACATCCCCTTTCTTAAATTTTTGGGGTGATTTTTGCTTTTTATTTAGCCACATATTGTTTGCCTTTTGCTTTCTCTCTATTTCCCCTCTCAACTCGTGATTCACCCTAGCACGAAAGTTAACCAAGTTCTGATAATTGATTCTCGCGGTTCTGTTGAAGAATATATCGGACGGTTTCCTCTTAGTGACAGAGTGTACCGTATTATTATATCTGTCGACGGCTACGTATAGTATCTCCTTCGTTCGCAAGTCCCTATACTCTGCTTTCGGACATCGGTATATCTCTAAAATTGTGGAGTGTAGTCTTTCTACTTGCCCATTTACCTCACTGCGGTTAACAGGCGTTAAATATAGTTTTATACCTAGCATTTGAATGAAGTTCTGTATTATAGGGCTGAGAATACTACGCTCATTGTCCGTTACTAATATTCTGGGGACCGTAAAATAATGTAGGATTTTGGTAATCTTGTCTCGTAGGTAAAGCGAAGACTTATTCTTAATGTGAAAGAGCTTGGCGAATTTCGAAAACTTGTCTATGCAGCTGATAAATTTCTCGTTCTGGACCTCCACGATATCCATGTGAAGTATTTCGCATGGGTATGATGGTACGGGAGTTGACTGAAGTTCAGGTTTGATAGGGTGTCTATCATATTTATTCGTCAAGCGGATTTCACATGTCCTGGTGTTGTGTCTGAACACGACCTTCGTTCAGCTAACAGCTAATAGCTAACTTCAGTAATTGACAACTCCATCGTCTACTAACATTTTCACCTGATCTGTCACTTTTGCTGACACACTTAAAGGGATAAGACCAGGAACATTATTTTACTTAATATAAAATTGTATCTATTTTTTTCTTTGCCTTTTTTATATTCTCATAATTAGTTTAATAAAATATTTTCTGAAATCTTAACAACAATATTTTATACTGGCGACGAGGATGGGATTGATGTTGAAGGATTAAATTACGCTGTGCCGACCGATAAACTTTATGTGTGATAAAGAGGAGCCCGCGGCCTCACTGAAAGAAGAAAAGAAGGAGACATTTTATATTCCTACGGTAGCTGTCAAATTTGAGCAGCAGACGCCAAAGATGACTTCTATTGGTTCGATCGAGTCTTTTGATATAGCCAACCCCATGGCTTGGAGTGCATACAAACGCCGGTTTGAGATGTTCTTGGTCGCCAACGCCATTAGCGACAAAGTGCTGCAAAAGGCAACGTTTTTGACGATCTGTGGTCCGGCGTGTTTTGATTTAGTTGAAACGCTGATCGCACCAAGGAAAGTAGATCAGGTCGATTATCCCACGATTTTTGAAGTGCTGTCGACACATTTCACCCCGACTCCTTCTGAAATTGCGGCGTTTTTTAAGTTCTTCAAGAGGGACCAGCAGCGCAACGAGACAGTTGCTGAATACATTGCGGATCTTCGCCGGTTAATCATTGATTGCAATTTCCATGGTGATTTTATAGACCGCATGCTGCGAGACCGATTGGTTTGTGGACTCACGAATACACACTTGCAGCAGAGTCTTCTATCAGAGAATACAATTACGCTACAGACAGTTCAGGAGAAAGCAGTGGCTGCAGAGGCAGCAGCAAAAAATCAGCAAGTGATCCAGGCAAATTTGGCACCTGCAGAAATTCATTCAATTCGCGCAAAGAGTAAGAGGAGCACAGGGGATAGTAAGTTTCACAATACCAAGTCAGACAACTCAGCGAATTGTTACGGATGTGGCAACAGGCATTCTAGAATAGATTGCCCATTCAAAACGGCGAAGTGTCATAACTGCGGTCGAGTCGGACACATCAAACGAGTTTGTCAAGCGAAGCAAAAACATAGCGGGGCAACCTTCAAGAGCAAATACAACAAGCAGCAGCACGTGAATTCTATTCACCCAGCAAGTGCGAAGAAGGTGGCTACAGTAAAGATAAACAATATCAACAGCGAGTTTGAAGTGGATAGCGGATCTGCCTACACAATCATGTCTGAATCAGAGGCTAACAAAATTTGGAAACAGAAATTACCGAAAATTAAGGAGTCAGGTTTGTGTCTTTTCGACTACGGTAATAATCGTATTCCAATTATAGGTGTGACGAATGTTAATATTGTTTACAACAAAAAGCTTATTTCAAACCTTCCACTGCATATCACCGCTGGTCGTCGAACAAGTGTTCTGGGTTGTAATTGGTTCGAACAGCTCGGTATTGTTGTGCAGGGCGTACACAATATTCGTTCACCACTGACTGAGCTGCTGGACAAGTATTCATCGCTCTTCTCGGAGCAACTGGGAACATATGCGGGTGAGGAGATAAAGCTTACGCTCGACCCCAATGTTCGTTCGGTCAAGTAACCTGCCAGGAAGATACCATATGCTCAAAGGAAATCGATTGAGGATGAGATCGACAAGCAAATCCAGCAGGGGATTCTTGAGCCTACGAAATACAGTGATTGGTTGACACTAATTGTACCGGTTTCGAAGCCCGATGGTTCCGTGCGCATTTGTGGGGACTTTAGGTGTACTGTCAATAAGGCACTTACTTCCCATTGTTTCCAAACACCGTCGATCGCAGACATTTTGGCGTCTATTCCTAAAGGAAAAAGTTTCGCTAAAATCGATTTAGCCCAGGCATACCAGCAAATGGTCATGGACGAAGAGTCATCAAAGGTTCTAACCCTTATAACGCATAAAGGTGCTTTTAGGGTGAAAAGATTGCCATTCGGAATCTCAACTGCTCCGGGGATATTTCAGAAGCGGATTGAGGGGCTTCTTCGAGGGATTCCTGGAGTTACTGTGTACTTTGATGACATGTTTATTATTAGCCAGGATTCTCCACAGTTGGTAAAAACATTGGAAGAGGTTTTCAGTCGTTTAAGCGCTGCTGGGTTACGGCTGCGAAAGGACAAGTGCCAGTTTAACTTGTATTCTACCTCATTCTTAGGATAAGATATCGACCATCGTGGAATCCGTCCATCAGAGGATAAAGTCCGTGCCATCCAGGGAACACCTCCTCCGTCCGACAAGAAACAGTTGCAAGCATTTCTTGGACTCATTAATTTTTACCACGCATTTTTGAGGGATAAGGCAAACATCGCTGAACCACTTCATAGGCTATTGGATAAAAACGTCAACTGGCATTGGAACTCGGCACATGAAAAGGCATTCACAAGGCTTAAGAACTTACTAGCAGGTGAGAATATTCTTATTAATTACAACGAGAAGCTTCCAATTGCACTTGTTTGCGACGCTTCTCCATATGGAATTGGGGTAGTACTTACACATGTAATGGCCAATGGTTTGGAACGCCCTATCTCGTTTTATTCGCGTACGTTAACAACAACGGAAAGGAACTACGCACAGATAGACAAAGAGGTACTTGCGATCATCGCGGGTGTTAAGAAGTTCCATAATTTTCTATATGGTAGAAAATTCTTGATCATAACTGACCATAAGCCGTTAATTGGATTGTTCAATCCAGACAAACCAACGCCGGTGATACTTTCACCTAGGATGCTCAGGTGGAGTATTTTTTTAAACGGATACGATTTCAAAATTCAACATCGACCTGGAGAAAAGAACTGCAACGCTGATGCACTCAGCCGTTTACCGAATACGTCAACAGAACGTGTGAGTGATATTCATATTAACATGATCGACGAATCCGACGCAGCTATTCTACAATCCGCTGACATCGCCAAGATGACATCTAAGGACAAAGTTCTTCAACAAGTCCGTAATTGGGTGCTGAGGGGATGGCCAGATCGTCGGATGGATAATGAGCTCAGCCCGTATCAACGACACCAGAAGGAGATAACAGTAAATAAAAATTGCTTACTATATGGTTCTCGTCTTATAATTCCAGAGTCCGCACAAATAGACATTTTAAGAACTCTTCATGCTGGTCATCCGGGAGTTGTCAAGATGAAAGCTCTTGCTAGAAGTTACCTCTGGTGGCCAAAACTAGACGCGGACATCGAAGATGTAGTAAAACGATGTACAACATGTCAGCAGTCACGTCCAGAAAAACAAAAAGCAGTAGTTCATCCGTGGGAAGAGACATCTAAACCATGGTCTCGGCTCCATGTGGATTTCATCGGCCCTTTTCAGGGCCAATATTTTTTCATACTTGTAGATTCATATTCTAAGTGGACTGAGGTTAAGGCTGTATCAACGACAAGCGCGGCATGTGCGATCAATAGTTTGCGTTCCATCTTCGCAACTAATGGGTTACCAGACTCCATCGTATCTGATAATGGGACAGCATTCACATCTGATGAATTTAATAAATTTTGTAGTCATAACCTAATATCTCACATTCTGACAGCACCATTTCATCCATCTAGCAACGGGCAGACTTGCAAGATTTCTTCTTCAGCAACATATATTACCTTCATCAACTACCGGTAAGTCCCCAGCCGAACTGCTTCTTAAAAGAATTCCATTGCGGTTTACTAAGAAGAGTACTGAAACATCGCCTGTCACACACCTTCGAGCTAATGATCAGGTATGGGCAAGGAATTACTCTAATGGACCTATATGGATTCCGGCTACAGTTACAAATAAAAGTGGTCCTGTATCATATACAGTGACTACTGATGAAGGCAAAACAGTTCGAAGGCACTTAGACCAACTTCGTAGTAGATGCCAAGACAACTCTAGAGATGTATCCGAAGCAGAAAGTGTTGGACTAGCAACAGATATTCAATCAGGAGAGCCACTAGAGATAGCAGGATCATCGGATCAACATGATCCTCCAACAATGGAACTGAGGCGCTCCGAAAGAATTCGCAGCAGGAAGGGTAGTTCAAGCTAAGGGGTTGAGGGGTGTTGTGTCTGAACACGACCTTCGTTCAGCTAACAGCTAATAGCTAAAGTCAGTCATTGACAACTCCATCGTCTACTAACATTTTCACCTGATCTGCCACTTTTGCTGACACACTTAAAGGGATAAGACCAGGAACATTATTTTACTTAATATAAAATTGTATCTATTTTTTTCTTTGCCTTTTTTATATTCTCATAATTAGTTTAATAAAATATTATCTGAAATCTAAACAACAATATTTTATACCTGGTAAACTTGGTTACTAAACTATTCATCCTAGGGAAGTAATACCGTTCTAAAAGTTGCAGCTTGTTTTCCCTAGCGTTTCTATGCGCCCTTCTGTGTTCCTTACTAATCAATTGCCATATCCTTTCTTCATTTTTGACGTCCTCCAATATTCTCTCGGTGATGCGAATTTTGTAGCTGACGAAGTTGTTTAAATAAACTCTCTGCAGCATGCCTATATATGCTTCGGGTATTTTAATACCATTGATCAAGTTCGGCCTTAGCTTTTCCTTGAGGATTCGTATTAGTTTTGGCTCATCTATGTTTGGCTCAGCGATGTAATGTCGAGAATAGCCGGGATGAGGCTCTTCGTATATTTCTAGACCCTTGTCTGCCCTCACAATTATTTGATTCCGGAACACATTGAGAGGCGCTTCGACGTGGCCCATTAACAATCTTAGGATGCATTATACAAAACGACGCAGGATTTACGAAACAACTCTGACTTTTTAGTAGAGCGATGATTCTGTTGGCAGATTATTTTCGGCAAACATTCCTATTAATTCTATGGTCAACACTCAACGCCAGCCGATGAACTTAATGCATGTTTCTAGTCGTACGTTTTGTGGAAACACTTCAGGAAAATCAAAATAATTACGAACATCAGAATCTCTGTCGCTTTCTGTCAGCTTACCGAATACAATAAAAGTTATGCCAATAGCTATAAAACTTATGCCAATACTAATAATAGCTTTATTTAATTATTTATATTATATTCTGTAAAAATAATTATAATTGTAATTAAATATGTATGTTGCGAAGATGAATTTTTTCAAACTTTATTATAAAACCCATTGTTTATACCCTTTCCCATAGGGGTATATTAACATAGAGAAATAATTTAGCTACATATACCTCAAAGTATATGGATCGACTCAGAATCGCTAGCTGAGTCGATTAAACCATGTCTGTCTGTCCGTCCGTCTGTACTTCACCGATTTTTAGATTTTGAGCCAGGATAATGAAATTTTGTTTTTGCCACGCCCACTTTTTGGGGGTGTTTTCAATAAAAAACTGTTTTCGGTCAAATTTTAAATTTTTCGTATTTTTCGTATTGTATTGTTTTTGTAGGAAAACGCCCCCAAAAAGTAGGCGTGGGTTAAAATGGTCTACTGACGAAATGTTCATATTAATACTACCAACGATTTTGCATCAAAATTTTTTTCGAAAATTTTCAAATTTGGCCAAAAAAGGTTTTTTTATGGAAAACGCCCCCAAAAAGTGGGCGTGGCAAAAAACTTTGTATTGACGAAATATAGATATTACGATTTTCTAAATATGCTACTCAGAAACTGAGTTTATCTTTAAAGGGGGCGTGGCAGTGGGCGGATTTCAAAAATTTTTACATTTGTTCTGTACGCACGGGCGAGGATCCCATATACCAAATTTCATTATCCTAGCTCAAAATTTAAGGCCTAAAAATCGGTGACGTACAGACGGACGGACAGACAGACAGACATGGCTTAATCGACTCAGCTAGCGATTCTGAGTCGATCCATATACTTTGAGGTATATGTAGCTAAATTATTTCTCTATGTTACAAACTAAGTATCAAAACTAATATACCCCTATGGGATAGGGTATAACCAGTTTTATACACTACCCCATAACATATGCAGGAGAAAACCTTGTCTTTTGTAGAACCGTAAAAGTGTTTTATAAGCAGTCTGAAGAATTTGTTGTCACTATATATTTTTTTCTATTCTATCCACATCATGTTTTTAGCCGTGCCCACTTTTTTTGGGGATTTTAGTTTTATGGATAGGATGGGATAGGGTATTCAACGATCCGCACAGGGGATTGTACTATTCTCATATGTTTATACCCTATCCCAGGGGGGTATATTAGTTTTGATACTTAGTTTGTAACATAAAGAAATAATTTTGCTACATATACCTCAAAGTATATGGATCGACTCAGAATCGCTAGCTGAGTCGAATTAGCCATGTCTGTCTGTCCGTCCGTCCGTCTGTCTGTTCGTCATAGATTTTTGGGCCTTAAATTTTGAGCTAGGATAATGAAATTTGGTATATAGGATCCTCGTCCGTGCCACCAGAACAAGTGTAAAAATTTTTGAAATCCGCCCACTGCCACGCCCCCTTATTAGGAAAACTTATTTTTTGGCCAAACCGTAAGGAATTTCAAAAAAGTGTCTGAGCAGCATATTTAGACCATCCTAATATCTATATTTCGTTCTTACAAAGTTTTTTGCCACGCCCACTTTTTGGGGGCGTTTTTGGTAAAAAACTCGTTTTGTCCAAATTTTTAAACTTTCGAAAAAATGTTTGATGCAAATACTTCCGCAATGGTAATATAAACATTTTGTCCATAGATCATTTTCACCTACGCCCACATTTTGGGTGCGTTTTCTTACAAAAACCATTTGTATACCCCATCCCAAGGCATTAGCAATAGAAATACGTTGTTTTTTTGTCGAACCACAAAAGATTTTGAGAAACTTTTGAGGATATTAATTTAAAGGATGGGATGGGATAGGGTATTCAACGATCCGCATAGCGGATTGTAGCCTCTCATATGTTTTTTTTTGCAAATATATGGAAGACTTAGACCCAGTTTTGTCAGACCGAGTTTGGCGTTTGCCGGCTTCTTAAATTGATCAATTTTGAAACAGTTTTTTATACCCTATCCCGTAGGGGTATATTAGTTTTGATACTTAGTTTGTAACATATAGAAATAATTTAGCTACATATACCTCAAAGTATATGGATCGACTCAGAATCGCTAGCTGAGTTGAATTAGCCATGTCTGTCTGTCTGTCCGTCCGTCCGTCCGTCCGTCCGTCCGTGTGTCCGTCCGTCCGTCTGTCTGTCCGTCACCGATTTTTGGGCCTTCAATTTTGAGCTAGGATAATGAAATTTGGTATATAGGATCCTTGGCCGAGTCACCAGAACAAGTGTAAAAATTTTTAAAATCCGCCCACTGCCACGCCCCCTTTTAGAAAAAAACGTAGTTTTAAGCCAAACCGTAAGGAATTTCAAAAAAGTGTGCTTGCAAGATATTTAGAAAATCTTAATATCTATATTTCGTCCATACAAAGTTTTTTGCCACGCATACTTTTTGAGGGCGTTTTTAGTAAAAAAAGTTGTTTGTCCTAATTTTGAAACTTTCGAAAAAATTTTGATGCAAATACTTCCGCAATGGTAATATAAACATTTTGTCTATAGATCATTTTCACCTACGCCTACATTTTGGGGGCGTTTTCTTACAAAAACCATTTGTATACCCCCTCCCAAGGCATTAGCAATAGAAAACCGTTGTTTTTGTCGAACCACAAAAGATTTTGATAAACTGTCTGAGCAATATATTGTGACAATGAATCATTAACATTATTAATATAAACATTTCGTCTATATACCATTTTCACCCACGCCCACTTTTTGGGGGCGTTTTTATATAAAAACCATTTTTATACACTACCCCATAACATATGCAGGTGAAAACCTTGTATTTTGTAGAACCGTAAAAGTGTTTTGTAAGCAGTCTGAAGAATTTGTTGTCACTATATCATTTTTAACTTTCTCTTACAAAGAGAAAGATATTGTTTTCGTGAAAATTTTCGACCTCCAGATTTTAATTGATTCTAACATTACGATGATAGCGGAGCCTAAAAAAGTGGTTTTTGGAATTCCGTCCGTCGGTCCGTAATGGTCTCCCCAGCCTAAACGGCTAGACCGATTTTCTTCAAACTTCGTATCCAAGCTTATTTTAGTCATAATTCTAGGCCATTTTTTTTGTTTGCTTTTAGCCATGTTAATAACGGTACCTGCCATATAAAAATTACACATAACCTCAATTTTCTCGAAAACGGCTCTAACAATTTTGATTAAACTTTATATATACTATAACCATATTAGCTCCAACAAAACTGCATACCCAGTTTTTTCGAGAAAATCCATATAACGGATTTTGTCATTTAGGCCATATAAGGAAAATTGACCATTTCTCGCAAATTATTATGTCAAATTGAATGAAATTTAATACATATATACTACTATTACTAGTTGAAGCAATTTCACATAATTAGTTTTAGCCCAACTATCACTAAACGGAATTTTCAGTTTTGGCCAATAACGAAAAATCATTATTATTCCCATAGACACCGATTCCTTCAAATTTCGTAGTAAACGTTCGTATAACCATATTTCGACATTATTCATATCATTTTAAGCATTAATAATCAAAATGCGTTCTATTTGATCTAACACCCAACTCGCTGTGAAAGAGAAAGTTGCGTACGACCCAGTCGTGCACCCACCACTCGTTTCTATTTTATCCACATGGTGTTTTTAGCCATGCCCACTTTTTGGGGATTTTAGTTTTATGAATAGGATGGGATAGGGTATTCAACGATCCGCACAGCGGATTGTAGCCTTCTCATATGTTTTTAAATGCAGGTCCTCTAATCCCTGCCGTTATATATATAATATAATAAAATAATAATAATATAATATAAATATTAATTAATTTTTTTAGAATAAATTACATAAATTACACATATCTATATTTGCTTTCCAAACAATGAATTATATTTTTTTTTGAAAAGGTCCAAGAAGAATGTATCAGTAGATGGTAAACAAGCCACCGAATGGGAAATTCAAGCTGACATGTTAGCAAATACGCAGAAGTACAATCCAATTGAGGCTTTGCGAAAAATAAGAAAGGAAAACAGGTCAAACAGCAGTATGTCTAGTAGAGTTGACCATAAGTCGAAGATTCAAACATGTATTGAAGAGGATTTGAGTGACTTTTTTGCAATCCAAAGCCCTATCCGAGCCCTATCTAGTGCAATTAGCGAAAGGACATCTGAGGCTAACTCAGTTGAGCTTGTTTCCAATTTCGATAATTCAAATGTAAAAAGAAATGTAGTTCCAGAAGTACTAATAAAAAGACTTCCCAGTACTAATAATAAACAAAAAGAAGCTCATTTATCGGTATTAAAAAATAGACGAACAATTCCATCACCAAGCCTTTATAAAGTAAGAGAACGCTGTGCAGGGTGCTGTAATAAATATAAATCTTAGCATCGCATCACCCCCCACAAAAAAATACAGTATTATATTAAAAAATATACATAAAATAAATGGCAATAATAACAAATGTTGTTTTTTCAAGAAGAATGTTGTAATTTGTTTTATTTTCTATTATGTTATGAATGCGGCCTAAATGTATTTGCTCGAACACATCACTCTTAACAAAATAAGAATATAGCATCCTAACTAGAAATTCAAAAACTACGTTGGGGTGCAGAATTGATCCCGGTGAGTCTATGAACAGTGAAATAAAATATATAGACGAATTGTGTCGTTACAATTAAACTTTATTTTGATAAGATACGTGTCGATACAGTATATCATAAGATTAAAAGCAGATAAGAGTTAAAGGTGTTTGGCTTAAACATTGCAACCCGCCTTGCAGGAATATGATCTGCAAATAACCAGAATCGAGGCTTAATTTGATCTATTTAATTCTATTACCTGAACAGTCAGATTGAGAACAGTTGTAGTATTGGAAGGGGTTAGACTCACAGAGAGAAGAATGTTAGTTGGGAATATCTTACTTCTCTATATACATAACTAAAACTGCGGATACATTTGAAATATAAAAGAATTCATTATCTTTCTTTCTTTCTTTCTTTCTTAAACGAAATAAATAAATAAATAAATAAATAAATAACTAGTTAAGGATGTCCTTTAAGAGGACTCCAAAAAAATGCGAACGCGTGCCCGAAGGCACGCCAACAGTTCGACTTACAAATGAAAATCGGTTAACTTAGATACACGTTTATTCTACTATCGTACCGCCGTGTTATAGTTATAAGGTCAACTTAAAAACTAACTTAAAAGATTATTGTTTCCCCATAGGAAACCTCTGGTCTCACGATGCGAAGTGCTGACACGTCCAAATAGCTCGCACCACACGTATCCGGTGGCGATGGCATATATGCAACACGATCCTAATGCACCTGGACTGTGGGAACATGTTGAAACATGAAAATGATGTGTCAGCGAATCTGGTATGGTTCGCTGGCATCCACTTATCTCGTGGGCCAAGTGCGTCGTGTTAACTACTCCCTTCCTTAAAATCTACGTCCCGTAGATCCGCTGACCTATGGCTGGTCAACGACCGGACGTTGGTTGCCGACCGGAAGCGACCCTTGTAGATGAAGGTATAGTCTTGGGATCTTTGACCCAGCATTGAAATTCCGTAACGCCCTCCAGGCAAGGATTAGAATAAGGAGGAGCATGCCAATGTCTGCTAGTAGAGAAATGTTTATCTTATTACTTAAGTTACCCAGGCGTTGTATATTCTTGACGCTTAGGCCATGTACGTATCCCAGGTCGATCATATGTCCTTTAGTGGTGATATTTGACATCGCTGAAGGGAGAGCTTGAAGATGGCTAAATATGGAGCTTGAAAACGTTCTGTCCTGGAGCTGGATCGTCTCATTGTTCAGCTGGATGATGTAAGTTCCTGATAAAGAGCTTGAAATATTGTTATGGATTAAAGAACCGTTAAAATTTGTTAGAAAAATAGTGTCGTCTTTGATGAGTTCTATGACCTCATCGCTGTTCGAATGAGAGGTACACTCCGCTTGTCCACCTTTCAGCAGCCTGGATACGCAGTCGTCTTCCGGAACTCTCTTCAGTGCTTCGTCTTTGCAGACCGTCGAATTACCTATGGGTGAACACTTGCCAATCAGGCCAAACGTTTCCCTATAGTTGATGAGCATCCTGTCAAATTCCAGGTTGACCTGCCTCCCTTCAACAATCGATGACCTCGTCAGCAACAGGTTGTAGTCTTCGTTTCTCACCTTGGGAATTGAGAGAACGTATAATAGGATCGATGGTGTTCCGTGCTTTATAGCTTCGACTTCATTATTGTAGGGTAGGGTTTCGAGTTCGCTGATTATCCTACTTATTTCTTCTCCATCTAGAATGTTTGTATTGATCACGCCATTTTTTGCCATTTGGCAAGCTCGTACAATTTCATATATTTCTTCTTTCAGGATCAGAACCTCGTTTAGTAAGCCCTGTTCGTAATGTCCTTCGATTTTGTCTCTAATACCCGTGTTGACCCGATCGATCACCTGGTTAATTTTTTGGGTAAAGTTGTCCATGCTTCTGAAGAGTTCATCGTTGACCTTGTATTGGTGGTTGTTTCTCTCTATTATATTCTCCTGGCTTCGAAGAATGTTGTTCCAGTCGGTTGCGTCAGGATTACCTGCTACCCATTTCCACGCGGAGCCAATCCAATCAATAGACCTGGTCCTCCTTGGAGATCTGCCTTTCAGTATGTCAATGCGTTCCTTTGACTTTCGTAGGTGAAGTTGAATGATCGATTTATTTTCTCCTCCAGCAGTAAGGTTCACTGTCGCGTCTGTGATTAGGTTCAGCACGTTCTCAAATTTCTCCAGATCAATCACATGCACGAGTTTGAAATACCCGTCGATTATCCAACCCTTTCCGTCTTTTATGGAAACTATTGGTGCCTTGTAGTTGTAGATTTGGAAACCCTGGGCGGTCGTCATCAGCAAGCAAATCTTAATTCTATGGATACAAGGTTTGACTAATTACTATAATTTTAAAATGAATGAACAAATGTTTTCCCAACATACGTGTGTATGAATAATTCTAATTTTTCTTAAGTCTATGATAAAATTAGGAATAGATTTATTTCACATTTTTGATGTGGCTCTTATGGATCTTTCGTCCAGTAGAGGTGACAACCTTCTTGCCACAATTTCCTTGTACTTTTTTATATGCGGTATACACCACATCCCCTTTCTTAAATTTTTGGGGTGATTTTTGCTTTTTATTTAGCCACATATTGTTTGCCTTTTGCTTTCTCTCTATTTCCCCTCTCAACTCGTGATTCACCCTAGCACGAAAGTTAACCAAGTTCTGATAATTGATTCTCGCGGTTCTGTTGAAGAATATATCGGACGGTTTCCTCTTAGTGACAGAGTGTACCGTATTATTATATCTGTCGACGGCTACGTATAGTATCTCCTTCGTTCGCAAGTCCCTATACTCTGCTTTCGGACATCGGTATATCTCTAAAATTGTGGAGTGTAGTCTTTCTACTTGCCCATTTACCTCACTGCGGTTAACAGGCGTTAAATATAGTTTTATACCTAGCATTTGAATGAAGTTCTGTATTATAGGGCTGAGAATACTACGCTCATTGTCCGTTACTAATATTCTGGGGACCGTAAAATAATGTAGGATTTTGGTAATCTTGTCTCGTAGGTAAAGCGAAGACTTATTCTTAATGTGAAAGAGCTTGGCGAATTTCGAAAACTTGTCTATGCAGCTGATAAATTTCTCGTTCTGGACCTCCACGATATCCATGTGAAGTATTTCGCATGGGTATGATGGTACGGGAGTTGACTGAAGTTCAGGTTTGATAGGGTGTCTATCATATTTATTCGTCAAGCGGATTTCACATGTCCTGGTGTTGTGTCTGAACACGACCTTCGTTCAGCTAACAGCTAATAGCTAACGTCAGTAATTGACAACTCCATCGTCTACTAACATTTTCACCTGATCTGTCACTTTTGCTGACACACTTAAAGGGATAAGACCTGGAACATTATTTTACTTAATATAAAATTGTATCTATTTTTTTCTTTGCCTTTTTTATATTCTCATAATTAGTTTAATAAAATATTATCTGAAATCTAAACAACAATATTTTATACTGGCGACGAGGATGGGATTGATGTTGAAGGATTAAATTACGCTGTGCCGACCGATAAACTTTATGTGTGATAAAGAGGAGCCCGCGGCCTCACTGAAAGAAGAAAAGAAGGAGACATTTTATATTCCTACGGTAGCTGTCAAATTTGAGCAGCAGACGCCAAAGATGACTTCTATTGGTTCGATCGAGTCTTTTGATATAGCCAACCCCATGGCTTGGAGTGCATACAAACGCCGGTTTGAGATGTTCTTGGTCGCCAACGCCATTAGCGACAAAGTGCTGCAAAAGGCAACGTTTTTGACGATCTGTGGTCCGGCGTGTTTTGATTTAGTTGAAACGCTGATCGCACCAAGGAAAGTAGATCAGGTCGATTATCCCACGATTTTTGAAGTGCTGTCGACACATTTCACCCCGACTCCTTCTGAAATTGCGGCGTTTTTTAAGTTCTTCAAGAGGGACCAGCAGCGCAACGAGACAGTTGCTGAATACATTGCGGATCTTCGCCGGTTAATCATTGATTGCAATTTCCATGGTGATTTTATAGACCGCATGCTGCGAGACCGATTGGTTTGTGGACTCACGAATACACACTTGCAGCAGAGTCTTCTATCAGAGAATACAATTACGCTACAGACAGTTCAGGAGAAAGCAGTGGCTGCAGAGGCAGCAGCAAAAAATCAGCAAGTGATCCAGGCAAATTTGGCACCTGCAGAAATTCATTCAATTCGCGCAAAGAGTAAGAGGAGCACAGGGGATAGTAAGTTTCACAATACCAAGTCAGACAACTCAGCGAATTGTTACGGATGTGGCAACAGGCATTCTAGAATAGATTGCCCATTCAAAACGGCGAAGTGTCATAACTGCGGTCGAGTCGGACACATCAAACGAGTTTGTCAAGCGAAGCAAAAACATAGCGGGGCAACCTTCAAGAGCAAATACAACAAGCAGCAGCACGTGAATTCTATTCACCCAGCAAGTGCGAAGAAGGTGGCTACAGTAAAGATAAACAATATCAACAGCGAGTTTTAAGTGGATAGCGGATCTGCCTACACAATCATGTCTGAATCAGAGGCTAACAAAATTTGGAAACAGAAATTACCGAAAATTAAGGAGTCAGGTTTGTGTCTTTTCGACTACGGTAATAATCGTATTCCAATTATAGGTGTGACGAATGTTAATATTGTTTACAACAAAAAGCTTATTTCAAACCTTCCACTGCATATCACCGCTGGTCGTCGAACAAGTGTTCTGGGTTGTAATTGGTTCGAACAGCTCGGTATTGTTGTGCAGGGCGTACACAATATTCGTTCACCACTGACTGAGCTGCTGGACAAGTATTCATCGCTCTTCTCGGAGCAACTGGGAACATATGCGGGTGAGGAGATAAAGCTTACGCTCGACCCCAATGTTCGTTCGGTCAAGTAACCTGCCAGGAAGATACCATATGCTCAAAGGAAATCGATTGAGGATGAGATCGACAAGCAAATCCAGCAGGGGATTCTTGAGCCTACGAAATACAGTGATTGGTTGACACTAATTGTACCGGTTTCGAAGCCCGATGGTTCCGTGCGCATTTGTGGGGACTTTAGGTGTACTGTCAATAAGGCACTTACTTCCCATTGTTTCCAAACACCGTCGATCGCAGACATTTTGGCGTCTATTCCTAAAGGAAAAAGTTTCGCTAAAATCGATTTAGCCCAGGCATACCAGCAAATGGTCATGGACGAAGAGTCATCAAAGGTTCTAACCCTTATTACGCATAAAGGTGCTTTTAGGGTGAAAAGATTGCCATTCGGAATCTCAACTGCTCCGGGGATATTTCAGAAGCGGATTGAGGGGCTTCTTCGAGGGATTCCTGGAGTTACTGTGTACTTTGATGACATGTTTATTATTAGCCAGGATTCTCCACAGTTGGTAAAAACATTGGAAGAGGTTTTCAGTCGTTTAAGCGCTGCTGGGTTACGGCTGCGAAAGGACAAGTGCCAGTTTAACTTGTATTCTACCTCATTCTTAGGATAAGATATCGACCATCGTGGAATCCGTCCATCAGAGGATAAAGTCCGTGCCATCCAGGGAACACCTCCTCCGTCCGACAAGAAACAGTTGCAAGCATTTCTTGGACTCATTAATTTTTACCACGCATTTTTGAGGGATAAGGCAAACATCGCTGAACCACTTCATAGGCTATTGGATAAAAACGTCAACTGGCATTGGAACTCGGCACATGAAAAGGCATTCACAAGGCTTAAGAACTTACTAGCAGGTGAGAATATTCTTATTAATTACAACGAGAAGCTTCCAATTGCACTTGTTTGCGACGCTTCTCCATATGGAATTGGGGTAGTACTTACACATGTAATGGCCAATGGTTTGGAACGCCCTATCTCGTTTTATTCGCGTACGTTAACAACAACGGAAAGGAACTACGCACAGATAGACAAAGAGGTACTTGCGATCATCGCGGGTGTTAAGAAGTTCCATAATTTTCTATATGGTAGAAAATTCTTGATCATAACTGACCATAAGCCGTTAATTGGATTGTTCAATCCAGACAAACCAACGCCGGTGATACTTTCACCTAGGATGCTCAGGTGGAGTATTTTTTTAAACGGATACGATTTCAAAATTCAACATCGACCTGGAGAAAAGAACTGCAACGCTGATGCACTCAGCCGTTTACCGAATACGTCAACAGAACGTGTGAGTGATATTCATATTAACATGATCGACGAATCCGACGCAGCTATTCTACAATCCGCTGACATCGCCAAGATGACATCTAAGGACAAAGTTCTTCAACAAGTCCGTAATTGGGTGCTGAGGGGATGGCCAGATCGTCGGATGGATAATGAGCTCAGCCCGTATCAACGACACCAGAAGGAGATAACAGTAAATAAAAATTGCTTACTATATGGTTCTCGTCTTATAATTCCAGAGTCCGCACAAATAGACATTTTAAGAACTCTTCATGCTGGTCATCCGGGAGTTGTCAAGATGAAAGCTCTTGCTAGAAGTTACCTCTGGTGGCCAAAACTAGACGCGGACATCGAAGATGTAGTAAAACGATGTACAACATGTCAGCAGTCACGTCCAGAAAAACAAAAAGCAGTAGTTCATCCGTGGGAAGAGACATCTAAACCATGGTCTCGGCTCCATGTGGATTTCATCGGCCCTTTTCAGGGCCAATATTTTTTCATACTTGTAGATTCATATTCTAAGTGGACTGAGGTTAAGGCTGTATCAACGACAAGCGCGGCATGTGCGATCAATAGTTTGCGTTCCATCTTCGCAACTAATGGGTTACCAGACTCCATCGTATCTGATAATGGGACAGCATTCACATCTGATGAATTTAATAAATTTTGTAGTCATAACCTAATATCTCACATTCTGACAGCACCATTTCATCCATCTAGCAACGGGCAGACTTGCAAGATTTCTTCTTCAGCAACATATATTACCTTCATCAACTACCGGTAAGTCCCCAGCCGAACTGCTTCTTAAAAGAATTCCATCTACATACTTTGACAAATTACATCCGGACAACAACCCATTGCGGTTTACTAAGAAGAGTACTGAAACATCGCCTGTCACACACCTTCGAGCTAATGATCAGGTATGGGCAAGGAATTACTCTAATGGACCTATATGGATTCCGGCTACAGTAACAAATAAAAGTGGTCCTGTATCATATACAGTGACTACTGATGAAGGCAAAACAGTTCGAAGGCACTTAGACCAACTTCGTAGTAGATGCCAAGACAACTCTAGAGATGTATCCGAAGCAGAAAGTGTTGGACTAGCAACAGATATTCAATCAGGAGAGCCACTAGAGATAGCAGGATCATCGGATCAACATGATCCTCCAACAATGGAACTGAGGCGCTCCGAAAGAATTCGCAGCAGGAAGGGTAGTTCAAGCTAAGGGGTTGAGGGGTGTTGTGTCTGAACACGACCTTCGTTCAGCTAACAGCTAATAGCTAAAGTCAGTAATTGACAACTCCATCGTCTACTAACATTTTCACCTGATCTGCCACTTTTGCTGACACACTTAAAGGGATAAGACCAGGAACATTATTTTACTTAATATAAAATTGTATCTATTTTTTTCTTTGCCTTTTTTATATTCTCATAATTAGTTTAATAAAATATTATCTGAAATCTAAACAACAATATTTTATACCTGGTAAACTTGGTTACTAAACTATTCATCCTAGGGAAGTAATACCGTTCTAAAAGTTGCAGCTTGTTTTCCCTAGCGTTTCTATGCGCCCTTCTGTGTTCCTTACTAATCAATTGCCATATCCTTTCTTCATTTTTGACGTCCTCCAATATTCTCTCGGTGATGCGAATTTTGTAGCTGACGAAGTTGTTTAAATAAACTCTCTGCAGCATGCCTATATATGCTTCGGGTATTTTAATACCATTGATCAAGTTCGGCCTTAGCTTTTCCTTGAGGATTCGTATTAGTTTTGGCTCATCTATGTTTGGCTCAGCGATGTAATGTCGAGAATAGCCGGGATGAGGCTCTTCGTATATTTCTAGACCCTTGTCTGCCCTCACAATTATTTGATTCCGGAACACATTGAGAGGCGCTTCGACGTGGCCCATTAACAATCTTAGGATGCATTATACAAAACGACGCAGGATTTACGAAACAACTCTGACTTTTTAGTAGAGCGATGATTCTGTTGGCAGATTATTTTCGGCAAACATTCCTATTAATTCTATGGTCAACACTCAACGCCAGCCGATGAACTTAATGCATGTTTCTAGTCGTACGTTTTGTGGAAACACTTCAGGAAAATCAAAATAATTACGAACATCAGAATCTCTGTCGCTTTCTGTCAGCTTACCGAATACAATAAAAGTTATGCCAATAGCTATAAAACTTATGCCAATACTAATAATAGCTTTATTTAATTATTTATATTATATTCTGTAAAAATAATTATAATTGTAATTAAATATGTATGTTGCGAAGATGAATTTTTTCAAACTTTATTATAAAACCCATTGTTTATACCCTTTCCCATAGGGGTATATTAACATAGAGAAATAATTTAGCTACATATACCTCAAAGTATATGGATCGACTCAGAATCGCTAGCTGAGTCGATTAAACCATGTCTGTCTGTCCGTCCGTCTGTACTTCACCGATTTTTAGATTTTGAGCCAGGATAATGAAATTTTGTTTTTGCCACGCCCACTTTTTGGGGGTGTTTTCAATAAAAAACTGTTTTCGGTCAAATTTTAAATTTTTCGTATTTTTCGTATTGTATTGTTTTTGTAGGAAAACGCCCCCAAAAAGTAGGCGTGGGTTAAAATGGTCTACTGACGAAATGTTCATATTAATACTACCAATGATTTTGCATCAAAATTTTTTTCGAAAATTTTCAAATTTGGCCAAAAAAGGTTTTTTTATGGAAAACGCCCCCAAAAAGTGGGCGTGGCAAAAAACTTTGTATTGACGAAATATAGATATTACGATTTTCTAAATATGCTACTCAGACACTTTTTTGAAATTCCTTACGGTTTGGCCAAAAACTGAGTTTATCTTAAAAGGGGGCGTGGCAGTGGGCGGATTTCAAAAATTTTTACATTTGTTCTGTACGCACGGGCGAGGATCCCATATACCAAATTTCATTATCCTAGCTCAAAATTTAAGGCCTAAAAATCGGTGACGTACAGACGGACGGACAGACAGACAGACATGGCTTAATCGACTCAGCTAGCGATTCTGAGTCGATCCATATACTTTGAGGTATATGTAGCTAAATTATTTCTCTATGTTACAAACTAAGTATCAAAACTAATATACCCCTATGGGATAGGGTATAACCAGTTTTATACACTACCCCATAACATATGCAGGAGAAAACCTTGTCTTTTGTAGAACCGTAAAAGTGTTTTATAAGCAGTCTGAAGAATTTGTTGTCACTATATATTTTTTTCTATTCTATCCACATCATGTTTTTAGCCGTGCCCACTTTTTTTGGGGATTTTAGTTTTATGGATAGGATGGGATAGGGTATTCAACGATCCGCACAGGGGATTGTACTATTCTCATATGTTTATACCCTATCCCAGGGGGGTATATTAGTTTTGATACTTAGTTTGTAACATAAAGAAATAATTTTGCTACATATACCTCAAAGTATATGGATCGACTCAGAATCGCTAGCTGAGTCGAATTAGCCATGTCTGTCTGTCCGTCCGTCCGTCTGTCTGTTCGTCATAGATTTTTGGGCCTTAAATTTTGAGCTAGGATAATGAAATTTGGTATATAGGATCCTCGTCCGTGCCACCAGAACAAGTGTAAAAATTTTTGAAATCCGCCCACTGCCACGCCCCCTTATTAGGAAAACTTATTTTTTGGCCAAACCGTAAGGAATTTCAAAAAAGTGTCTGAGCAGCATATTTAGACCATCCTAATATCTATATTTCGTTCTTACAAAGTTTTTTGCCACGCCCACTTTTTGGGGGCGTTTTTGGTAAAAAACTCGTTTTGTCCAAATTTTTAAACTTTCGAAAAAATGTTTGATGCAAATACTTCCGCAATGGTAATATAAACATTTTGTCCATAGATCATTTTCACCTACGCCCACATTTTGGGTGCGTTTTCTTACAAAAACCATTTGTATACCCCATCCCAAGGCATTAGCAATAGAAATACGTTGTTTTTTTGTCGAACCACAAAAGATTTTGAGAAACTTTTGAGGATATTAATTTAAAGGATGGGATGGGATAGGGTATTCAACGATCCGCATAGCGGATTGTAGCCTCTCATATGTTTTTTTTTGCAAATATATGGAAGACTTAGACCCAGTTTTGTCAGACCGAGTTTGGCGTTTGCCGGCTTCTTAAATTGATCAATTTTGAAACAGTTTTTTATACCCTATCCCGTAGGGGTATATTAGTTTTGATACTTAGTTTGTAACATATAGAAATAATTTAGCTACATATACCTCAAAGTATATGGATCGACTCAGAATCGCTAGCTGAGTTGAATTAGCCATGTCTGTCTGTCTGTCCGTCCGTCCGTCCGTCCGTCCGTCCGTGTGTCCGTCCGTCCGTCTGTCTGTCCGTCACCGATTTTTGGGCCTTCAATTTTGAGCTAGGATAATGAAATTTGGTATATAGGATCCTTGGCCGAGTCACCAGAACAAGTGTAAAAATTTTTAAAATCCGCCCACTGCCACGCCCCCTTTTAGAAAAAAACGTAGTTTTAAGCCAAACCGTAAGGAATTTCAAAAAAGTGTGCTTGCAAGATATTTAGAAAATCTTAATATCTATATTTCGTCCATACAAAGTTTTTTGCCACGCATACTTTTTGAGGGCGTTTTTAGTAAAAAAAGTTGTTTGTCCTAATTTTGAAACTTTCGAAAAAATTTTGATGCAAATACTTCCGCAATGGTAATATAAACATTTTGTCTATAGATCATTTTCACCTACGCCTACATTTTGGGGGCGTTTTCTTACAAAAACCATTTGTATACCCCCTCCCAAGGCATTAGCAATAGAAAACCGTTGTTTTTGTCGAACCACAAAAGATTTTGATAAACTGTCTGAGCAATATATTGTGACAATGAATCATTAACATTATTAATATAAACATTTCGTCTATATACCATTTTCACCCACGCCCACTTTTTGGGGGCGTTTTTATATAAAAACCATTTTTATACACTACCCCATAACATATGCAGGTGAAAACCTTGTATTTTGTAGAACCGTAAAAGTGTTTTGTAAGCAGTCTGAAGAATTTGTTGTCACTATATCATTTTTAACTTTCTCTTACAAAGAGAAAGATATTGTTTTCGTGAAAATTTTCGACCTCCAGATTTTAATTGATTCTAACATTACGATGATAGCGGAGCCTAAAAAAGTGGTTTTTGGAATTCCGTCCGTCGGTCCGTAATGGTCTCCCCAGCCTAAACGGCTAGACCGATTTTCTTCAAACTTCGTATCCAAGCTTATTTTAGTCATAATTCTAGGCCATTTTTTTTGTTTGCTTTTAGCCATGTTAATAACGGTACCTGCCATATAAAAATTACACATAACCTCAATTTTCTCGAAAACGGCTCTAACAATTTTGATTAAACTTTATATATACTATAACCATATTAGCTCCAACAAAACTGCATACCCAGTTTTTTCGAGAAAATCCATATAACGGATTTTGTCATTTAGGCCATATAAGGAAAATTGACCATTTCTCGCAAATTATTATGTCAAATTGAATGAAATTTAATACATATATACTACTATTACTAGTTGAAGCAATTTCACATAATTAGTTTTAGCCCAACTATCACTAAACGGAATTTTCAGTTTTGGCCAATAACGAAAAATCATTATTATTCCCATAGACACCGATTCCTTCAAATTTCGTAGTAAACGTTCGTATAACCATATTTCGACATTATTCATATCATTTTAAGCATTAATAATCAAAATGCGTTCTATTTGATCTAACACCCAACTCGCTGTGAAAGAGAAAGTTGCGTACGACCCAGTCGTGCACCCACCACTCGTTTCTATTTTATCCACATGGTGTTTTTAGCCATGCCCACTTTTTGGGGATTTTAGTTTTATGAATAGGATGGGATAGGGTATTCAACGATCCGCACAGCGGATTGTAGCCTTCTCATATGTTTTTAAATGCAGGTCCTCTAATCCCTGCCGTTATATATATAATATAATAAAATAATAATAATATAATATAAATATTAATTAATTTTTTTAGAATAAATTACATAAATTACACATATCTATATTTGCTTTCCAAACAATGAATTATATTTTTTTTTGAAAAGGTCCAAGAAGAATGTATCAGTAGATGGTAAACAAGCCACCGAATGGGAAATTCAAGCTGACATGTTAGCAAATACGCAGAAGTACAATCCAATTGAGGCTTTGCGAAAAATAAGAAAGGAAAACAGGTCAAACAGCAGTATGTTTAGTAGAGTTGACCATAAGTCGAAGATTCAAACATGTATTGAAGAGGATTTGAGTGACTTTTTTGCAATCCAAAGCCCTATCCGAGCCCTATCTAGTGCAATTAGCGAAAGGACATCTGAGGCTAACTCAGTTGAGCTTGTTTCCAATTTCGATAATTCAAATGTAAAAAGAAATGTAGTTCCAGAAGTACTAATAAAAAGACTTCCCAGTACTAATAATAAACAAAAAGAAGCTCATTTATCGGTATTAAAAAATAGACGAACAATTCCATCACCAAGCCTTTATAAAGTAAGAGAACGCTGTGCAGGGTGCTGTAATAAATATAAATCTTAGCATCGCATCACCCCCCACAAAAAAATACAGTATTATATTAAAAAATATACATAAAATAAATGGCAATAATAACAAATGTTGTTTTTTCAAGAAGAATGTTGTAATTTGTTTTATTTTCTATTATGTTATGAATGCGGCCTAAATGTATTTGCTCGAACACATCACTCTTAACAAAATAAGAATATAGCATCCTAACTAGAAATTCAAAAACTACGTTGGGGTGCAGAATTGATCCCGGTGAGTCTATGAACAGTGAAATAAAATATATAGACGAATTGTGTCGTTACAATTAAACTTTATTTTGATAAGATACGTGTCGATACAGTATATCATAAGATTAAAAGCAGATAAGAGTTAAAGGTGTTTGGCTTAAACATTGCAACCCGCCTTGCAGGAATATGATCTGCAAATAACCAGAATCGAGGCTTAATTTGATCTATTTAATCCTATTACCTGAACAGTCAGATTGAGAACAGTTGTAGTATTGGAAGGGGTTAGACTCACAGAGAGAAGAATGTTAGTTGGGAATATCTTACTTCTCTATATACATAACTAAAACTGCGGATACATTTGAAATATAAAAGAATTCATTATCTTTCTTTCTTTCTTTCTTTCTTAAACGAAATAAATAAATAAATAAATAAATAAATAACTAGTTAAGGATGTCCTTTAAGAGGACTCCAAAAAAATGCGAACGCGTGCCCGAAGGCACGCCAACAGTTCGACTTACAAATGAAAATCGGTTAACTTAGATACACGTTTATTCTACTATCGTACCGCCGTGTTATAGTTATAAGGTCAACTTAAAAACTAACTTAAAAGATTATTGTTTCCCCATAGGAAACCTCTGGTCTCACGATGCGAAGTGCTGACACGTCCAAATAGCTCGCACCACACGTATCCGGTGGCGATGGCATATATGCAACACGATCCTAATGCACCTGGACTGTGGGAACATGTTGAAACATGAAAATGATGTGTCAGCGAATCTGGTATGGTTCGCTGGCATCCACTTATCTCGTGGGCCAAGTGCGTCGTGTTAACTACTCCCTTCCTTAAAATCTACGTCCCGTAGATCCGCTGACCTATGGCTGGTCAACGACCGGACGTTGGTTGCCGACCGGAAGCGACCCTTGTAGATGAAGGTATAGTCTTGGGATCTTTGACCCAGCATTGAAATTCCGTAACGCCCTCCAGGCAAGGATTAGAATAAGGAGGAGCATGCCAATGTCTGCTAGTAGAGAAATGTTTATCTTATTACTTAAGTTACCCAGGCGTTGTATATTCTTGACGCTTAGGCCATGTACGTATCCCAGGTCGATCATATGTCCTTTAGTGGTGATATTTGACATCGCTGAAGGGAGAGCTTGAAGATGGCTAAATATGGAGCTTGAAAACGTTCTGTCCTGGAGCTGGATCGTCTCATTGTTCAGCTGGATGATGTAAGTTCCTGATAAAGAGCTTGAAATATTGTTATGGATTAAAGAACCGTTAAAATTTGTTAGAAAAATAGTGTCGTCTTTGATGAGTTCTATGACCTCATCGCTGTTCGAATGAGAGGTACACTCCGCTTGTCCACCTTTCAGCAGCCTGGATACGCAGTCGTCTTCCGGAACTCTCTTCAGTGCTTCGTCTTTGCAGACCGTCGAATTACCTATGGGTGAACACTTGCCAATCAGGCCAAACGTTTCCCTATAGTTGATGAGCATCCTGTCAAATTCCAGGTTGACCTGCCTCCCTTCAACAATCGATGACCTCGTCAGCAACAGGTTGTAGTCTTCGTTTCTCACCTTGGGAATTGAGAGAACGTATAATAGGATCGATGGTGTTCCGTGCTTTATAGCTTCGACTTCATTATTGTAGGGTAGGGTTTCGAGTTCGCTGATTATCCTACTTATTTCTTCTCCATCTAGAATGTTTGTATTGATCACGCCATTTTTTGCCATTTGGCAAGCTCGTACAATTTCATATATTTCTTCTTTCAGGATCAGAACCTCGTTTAGTAAGCCCTGTTCGTAATGTCCTTCGATTTTGTCTCTAATACCCGTGTTGACCCGATCGATCACCTGGTTAATTTTTTGGGTAAAGTTGTCCATGCTTCTGAAGAGTTCATCGTTGACCTTGTATTGGTGGTTGTTTCTCTCTATTATATTCTCCTGGCTTCGAAGAATGTTGTTCCAGTCGGTTGCGTCAGGATTACCTGCTACCCATTTCCACGCGGAGCCAATCCAATCAATAGACCTGGTCCTCCTTGGAGATCTGCCTTTCAGTATGTCAATGCGTTCCTTTGACTTTCGTAGGTGAAGTTGAATGATCGATTTATTTTCTCCTCCAGCAGTAAGGTTCACTGTCGCGTCTGTGATTAGGTTCAGCACGTTCTCAAATTTCTCCAGATCAATCACATGCACGAGTTTGAAATACCCGTCGATTATCCAACCCTTTCCGTCTTTTATGGAAACTATTGGTGCCTTGTAGTTGTAGATTTGGAAACCCTGGGCGGTCGTCTTAATTCTATGGATACAAGGTTTGACTAATTACTATAATTTTAAAATGAATGAACAAATGTTTTCCCAACATACGTGTGTATGAATAATTATACCCTATCCCATAGGGGTATATTAGTTTTGATACTTAGTTTGTAACATAGAGAAATAATTTTGCTACATATACCTCAAAGTATATGGATCGACTCAGAATCGCTAGCTGAGTCGATTAAGCCATGTCTGTCTGTCCGTCCGTCCGTCCGTCCGTCCGTCCGTCCGTCCGTCCGTCCGTCTGTACGTCACCGATTTTTAGGCCTTAAATTTTGAGCTAGGATAATGAAATTTGGTTTATAGGATCCTTGTCTCTGCCTACAGAACAAGTGTAAAAATTTTTGAAATCCGCCCACTGCCACGCCCCCTTTTCAGAAAAACTCAGTTTTTGACCAAACCGTAGGGAATTTTAAAAAAGTTTCTGAACAACATATTTAGACAATATTAATATCTATATTTCGTCCATATAAAGTTTTTTGCCACGCCCACTTTTTGGGGGCGTTTTCAATAAAAAACTGTTTTCGGTCAAATTTTTAATTTTTCGAAAAAAATTTTGATGCAGAATCATTAACATTATTAATATGAACATTTCGTCTATATACCATTTTAACCCACGCCCACTTTTTGGGGGCGTTTTTATATAAAAACCATTTTTATACACTACCCCATAACATATGCAAGAGAAAACCTTGTCTTTTGTAGAACCGTTAAAGTGTTTTGTAAGCAGTCTGAAGAATTTGTTGTCACTATATCATTTTTTCTATTTATCCACATCGTGTTTTTAGCCATGCCCCCTTTTTTGGGGATTTTAGTTTTATGGATAGGATGGGATAGGGTATTCAACGATCCGCACAGCGGATTGTAGCCTTCTCATATGTTTCTAATTTGTCTTAAGTCTATGATAAAATAAACATATGAGAAGGCTACAATCCGCTGTGCGGATCGTTGAATACCCTATCCCATCCTATCCATAAAACTAGAATCCCCAAAAAAGTGGGCATGGCTAAAAACACGATGTGGATAAAATAAAAAAAATGATATAGTGACAACAAATTCTTCAGGCTGCTTACAAAACACTTTTACGGTTCTACAAAAGACAAGGTTTTCACCTGCATATGTTATGGGGGTAGTGTATAAAAATGGTTTTTATATAAAAACGCCCCCAAAAAGTGGGCGTGGGTTAAAATGGTATAAAGACGAAATGTTCATATTAATAATGTTAATGATTCTGCATCAAAATTTTTTTCGAAAAATTTAAAATTTGACCGAAAACAGTTTTTTTATTGAAAACGCCCCCAAAAAGTGGGCGTGGCAAAAAACTTTATATGAACGAAATATAGATATAACGATTTTGTAAATATGCTGTTCAGACACTTTTTTAAAATTCTTTACGGTTTTGCTAAAAATTACGTTTTTCTAAAAAGGGGGCGTGGCAGTGGGCGGATTTCAAAAATTTTTACACTTGTTCTGGTGACTCGGACAAGGATCCTATATACCAAATTTCATTATCCTAGCTCAAAATTTAAGGCCCAAAAATCGGTGACGAACAGACAGACGGACGGACGGACGGACGGACGGACGGACGGACAGACAGACATGGCTAATTCGACTCAGCTAGCGATTCTGAGTCGATCCATATACTTTGAGGTATATGTAGCAAAATTATTTCTCTATGTTACAAACTATGTATCAAAACTAATATACCCCCCTATGGGATAGGGTATAATTATACCCCTATGGGATAGGGTATAATTATACCCTATCCCATAGGGGGGTATATTAGTTTTGATAGGGTATAATTATACCCCTATAATTATACCCCTATGGGATAGGGTATAATTATACCCTATCCCATAGGGGGGTATATTAGTTTTGATACTTAGTTTGTAACATAGAGAAATAATTTTGCTACATATACCTCAAAGTATATGGATCGACTCAGAATCGCTAGCTGAGTCGATTAAGCCATGTCTGTCTGTCCGTCCGTCCGTCCGTCCGTCCGTCCGTCCGTCCGTCCGTCTGTACGTCACCGATTTTTAGGCCTTAAATTTTGAGCTAGGATAATGAAATTTGGTATATAGGATCCTCGTCTCTGCCTACAGAACAAGTGTAAAAATTTTTGAAATCCGCCCACTGCCACGCCCCCTTTTAAGAAAAACTCAGTTTTTGACCAAACCGTAAGGAATTTTAAAAAAGTTTCTGAACAGCATATTTAGACAATATTAATATCTATATTTCGTCTATATAAAGTTTTTTGCCACGCCCACTTTTTGGGGGCGTTTTCAATAAAAAACTGTTTTCGGTCAAATTTTAAATTTTTCGAAAAAAATTTTGATGCAGAATCATTAACATTATTAATATGAACATTTCTTCTATGTACCATTTTAACCCACGCCCACTTTTTGGGGGCGTTTTTATATAAAAACCATTTTTATACACTACCCCATAACATATGCAAGAGAAAACCTTGTCTTTTGTAGAACCGTTAAAGTGTTTTGTAAGCAGTCTGAAGAATTTGTTGTCACTATGTCCCCTTTTTTGGGGATTTTAGTTTTATGGATAGGATGGGATAGGGTATTCAACGATCCGCACAGCGGATTGTAGCCTTCTCATATGTTTAGGAATAGATTTATTTCACATTTTTGATGTGGCTCTTATGGATCTTTCGTCCAGTAGAGGTGACAACCTTCTTGCCACAATTTCCTTGTACTTTTTTATATGCGGTATACACCACATCCCCTTTCTTAATTTTTTGGGGTGATTTTTGCTTTTTATTTAGCCACATATTGTTTGCCTTTTGCTTTCTCTCTATTTCCCCTCTCAACTCGTGATTCACCCTAGCACGAAAGTTAACCAAGTTCTGATAATTGATTCTCGCGGTTCTGTTGAAGAATATATCGGACGGTTTCCTCTTAGTGACAGAGTGTACCGTATTATTATATCTGTCGACGGCTACGTATAGTATCTCCTTCGTTCGCAAGTCCCTATACTCTGCTTTCAGACATCGGTATATTTCTAAAATTGTGGAGTGTAGTCTTTCTACTTGCCCATTTACCTCACTGCGGTTAACAGGCGTTAAATATAGTTTTATACCTAGCATTTGAATGAAGTTCTGTATTATAGGGCTGAGAATACTACGCTCATTGTCAGTTACTAATATTCTGGGGACCGTAAAATAATGTAGGATTTTGGTAATCTTGTCTCGTAGGTAAAGCGAAGACTTATTCTTAATGTGAAAGAGCTTGGCGAATTTCGAAAACTTGTCTATGCAGCTGATAAATTTCTCGTTCTGGACCTCCACGATATCCACGTGAAGTATTTCGCATGGGTATAATGGTACGGGAGTTGACTGAAGTTCAGGTTTGATAGGGTGTCTATCATATTAATTCGTCAAGCAGATTTCACATGTCCTGGTTAACTTTGTTACTAAACTATTCATCCTAGGGAAGTAATACCGTTCTAAAAGTTGCAGCTTGTTTTCCCTAGCGTTTCTATGCGCCCTTCTGTGTTCCTTACTAATCAATTGCCATATCCTTTCTTCATTTTTGACGTCCTCCACTATTCTCTGGGTGATGCGAATTTTGTAGCTGACGAAGTTGTTTAAATAAACTCTCTGCAGCATGCCTATATATGCTTCGGGTATTTTAAAACCATTAATCAAGTTCGGCCTTAGCTTTTCCTTGAGGATTCGTATTAATTTTGGCTCATCTAAGTTTGGCTCAGCGATGTAATGTCGAGACCCTTGTCTGCCCTCGAAATTATTTGATTCCGGAACACATTGAGAGGCACACATTGGTCTGTCGTTGCCAGGTTCGCCCTGGGACAGTACTGCTCCTATCGCATAGTCAGAGGCGTCGGTGGTAAGACTGAATGGTTTCCTGAAGTCGGGGAAAGCCAGTACTTCTGATGAGGTCAGTAACGTTTTAAGATTGCTAAACGCCCTTGTTTCTTTTTCATTCAGATTTATCGGGATGTTTTTAGACTGGTTAGCTTTAATTTGGGAATTTTCCCCTCTCTTAAGATTGGTTAGAGGTTTGGCCACGTTGGCGTAGTCGCGAATAAACTTCCTGTAATAGGACGTCAGGCCAAGGAACGACTTAAGTTCTTTGAGGTTTCTAGGGGGCAGAAGTTCTTGAATGGCTGAGACCTTTTTTATATCCGGTCGAATGCCATCCGGGGTTATGATGTAACCTCGGAAGTCAACCTGTGTTTTCATAAAATGTGTTTTTTCTAAATTTACCTTGATGTTGGCTTCCTGTAGGTTGGCCAGAACGGTTTCGATGTTTTTTAGATGGCTTTCCTCGCTATACCCAAAAATGATGATATCATCTATCCATTCTTTCGTGTGGCTTAGGGCCACTCGGCCTTGGAGGTTTACC